>JARBWK010000017.1:6725870-7212111 GCA_030556195.1 Anolis apletophallus | reverse complement strand
ATGTCCAGAAACGCTCTTTTGCTGATGTGCAGCGTTATGGCTATGATTCTGACAGAACTTATTTAACTGAAGGCCAGAAGATTGTAGCAATTGCAGGCCCTTGGATAGGGGTGGCTTGGAACATAAAACAGTTGCGTGTGTTATCACATGATTTGGAAGCTTTGGCTAATGACACCCATGAGGGCTTGTTAATTTTGCAGGAAGAAGTGAATTCTCTGGCAAAAATGGAAATGCAGCAAAAGCTGGCGTTAGACTATTTGCTTTCAAAGGAAGGTGGCCTCTGTGTGTGGCTCAACCAAACGTGCTGTCATTTTATAAATAAGACTGGAGAGATAGAGCTGGATTTGAATAGAATTCAGGGTGCTGCTAAAGAAATACAGAAGACTTATTCAGATCCAAGTGATTTTTGGAATACAATGTTGGGCTGGCTGCCGAACTTACATTGGTTACGTTCTCTTGTGATGATAATCATTGTGGTGATCTGTTCAGTGTCAATCATAATGTGCTGTCTGCCTATAATGCTCAGATGTTGTGCTAAGGCAGTACAGAGTTCCTTGGAGACAGTAAAAGGTGTGCATACTGTCGCAATTGAAAGGCCCGGGGTCTTACGAGACTGGCGGGTTGATTGGTCTAAATAGGTGTTCCAGACGTTGGTGTAGGAAACCCCTTGCGATGGGTTTCCCACAAAAGAGAAATCCTGGAATGAAGCAGGTTTGGGACTGTTCCGAGCATAAATGGTACAGTCAGAGAGTGATGCTACTTGCGCGTCAACTCTGAAAAAGAGGGTTTTGGTGCCAATAATCAAACAGGCACATGCTATGGAAGACTAACACCCTGATTAAATGCATTTTAATCCACTCTGTGCCAAGTTATACCATATGCTAGATGAGTGGGAATACAGTGCAGTTTTGAGCTATGAAAGTTAATGGGATTCTTAATGTGAATGGAAAACACCAGTGCGCATGGCAAAAGTCCTACCTTCTCTGCTGGCAGGAAGCCCGGAACTAGAGTTGCAAGTTAAAAGAACAGAGAGGCCCAACATGGATAGCTTGCACTGTGGGAAAAGAATTACTCTATAGATGGCTATTGTTCTCAGATTTAGGGATGACAGAGAATGATGTAAATGATTTGAGTGATGTTTATTGGATTAATGAAATGTCATGTAACAACAGTAATCACCAGCCAATTATGATTGATTAAACCATGAAGGAGGGGTGGGTTTAACTGGATGGACTCCATTGAGGTATAAATATCCTTGTATGAAATGTATCGGGGTCCTTTGCCCCTATCTGCAGCTGAGTTCTGCTGGCGAAATACCCACCAGCTGGTGAAAGAAAATAAACCTTTTTGTTTTCATCCTACTTCACAGTTGTCACGCGTTCTCCCTCATCCTTGTATCCGCACGTTCGGGCAGCGTTGGTAAGATTAACTTGGTACTTGGAGTTCTAGAACTCCCGGTTCTGCTTCACCATGTCCACCTCACTGCTGAAGTCTTGAGGCTTTTGCTCCTTATTCACAAAGGACTGGCAACTATAATTGTGAGGATCCAAACTCTGCACTCCTTTCAGGGAATTATTTCTCTCACTGACAATATTTGGTTTCTGGAAACATTGGACTTCACCTGCCATTATTTCCTCACTTTCTTTTTCTATAATTGTCCAGAAATCACTTATAAACATGTCATTTCCTTGCCCTCTTTCAAAGGCTGTTGCCTTAGTGTCAGTGATAGGCAGTGTTACAGAGTCATCACTTTCTTCTATTGTGTACCTAGGCTTCTCTGTATCAGAACCACCACTGGTTCTCTTTGGCTCCTCTTGTTCCTTTACTCCATCTTTTACTTTCCCCTTCTCTCTGGGATTTAACACAGGGATCTCCTCTTTGTGCAGTCTCCTTCCAAAATCTGAGGTAACCTTAGATTTTACCTCACTGGTAACTGTGGAGTCTTTCTCTTGTGTGGCTCCAGCATCTGCACTCCTTCTCCTTCTTTTCTTCCTTTTGGAAGGTGAGGTAATTTCCAGTTCCCTACTTTCAAACAACTGGCAACAATTGTATCTGCCATTTTGCTCTGCTCTGACAGAAACTTTTTCTATTACACCTTTCAGCCTACTGGTGGTGTTTTCTAAAGCAGGTTTCTCCTCAAGCTGCTTGTGGGGGAAGGGTTTAAACTGAGGCTTGGAAATCTCCTCTTCTGAATTTCCCGCCTTTTTCTCAAGTGGCCTCTCTTCTTTCACCACAACTGAAACTAGCCCTTTCTCTTCACGAAAGGCACATCTTTTTCTATTTTAAGCCATCTCTGGGCTTCTTTTTCACTACAGCCGAAACTGAAACACATCTCTTCACCTCACGTTCTTTCTCCTTTTCTACAGAGGCATCTCTTTTATTTTACGTTCATTCTGGGTTTCCTTTTCCCTCTCCATTTTTCTTCAATCTCCCTTCGCCTCTCTTCAAATCTCAACTTATCTTCAAGGTTTCCAAACTTAACTTCAAGGTTTCTAAACTCCCTTTGTAATTTTGAGATCTCCTCAGCAATTGTCCGGCTGTGCACCGACTTCTTACTGATTTGGCTTCTCACCATCTTAGCCTGTGCCCATCTTTTCTTTCCATTGCTCATCATCCCTCTCAATCAACTGTTGGAGTTCTATTATCCTCCTTTCATCGATGAATTTCCCTCTCTCTCTCTCATCTTTAATTTCTTGCTTTCCCCCCCCCTGCAAATTCTTGTAACCTCTTCTACTTCCGCTCTAATAGCTCTTATCATCCTCTGATGAATTATTTCACTCTTCTCTATCTCAGCATCCATTTGCTGCTTTTCTCTTCTTTTTAACTCTAACTAGCATTTCAAATTTTGACTCTCCTCAGAGACTGACTTCTGAGATTCTGCCATCTTTGTGAGTTCCATTTACCTCACACTTTTCTTTCAGGCCTTTACTTCAGCCTTCTCTTTCAGGTTTACCTCAGGACTTTTACTCAGCCCTCTCTTGCAGGTTTACCTCACTCCAACTTAGCCCTTTACTTCAGGCTTCCACAACCTTTACTTTAGGTCTCAGCCTTTTACTTCAGGTTTGCCTCAACTCTCTCACTCTCTCTCTCTCTCTCTTTTTTCCCCTTCAAGCCTCCTGGCTTCTCTTTTGCTTTCTAGTAGCTATATTGTGAGATTTAACTTTACCTCACAACACTTTTTCCTACTCTTTACACAGTCTCAAGCACTTTACACAGTCTCAAGTACTGAATTCAGATGTTACACGGATCTACATCTTGTCACAATCTTAGGCACTAGATCAGATCTCTAACACGCATCCCAATCTTGTCACAGTCTTAGGCACTAGATCAGATTTCTTATACGCATCCCGCCGCTGTGCCACCATTTGTGGAAGATTCGACGTTAACTTGTATTTCGCTGCCACCATTAATTTATTTAGGCTTGACCATTGACTTGTAAAGAGTGGTGAGGAGACTGGTAATCCAAATGAAGTCACGGGAGAGAGTTTTGAATCAAAACTTAAATAGTTTATTTCACACAACTGGGCACAAAACTTGGCTTGATACTTTATATAACTCTTCCGAAGAGGCACGACTTAAAAAGGTTACAAAGTTTAACTAGTGCTATTATTCAGCCAGAACAGCTTCTCTATATCTCAATGTATAGGCACTCTTGCCTTCTAAAGGCACCTTGCCTTTATCTTGCCCTCAGGCTTTACACAAACTGGCTGGCTCACAAGCTCAGCCCACCAGAACTGTCTCTCTACAGCTCTCGAAACAGATTCCCCCGCCGGCTACACTCCGTCGCTGACAGGAAAACTCTAACTGCTCTCTCTGCAGTTTCAATAATGTGATTCCTACTCCTCTCCTCAGAGCAGAATCTAACCGAACCTTCTGGCTTGACAGCCAGGCACCCACTGACTCTCTCTAAGAATTCCGAGCTAGCCTTCTGGTTGGCTCCGCCCACCATCACCATGGCAACACATTCCCCCAGGAGGGAACTGCCTCCATTATCACAGCCAACCCTTTGTGGTCTGTCCATAACGTGACCACTTAATATAACACAAATAACCACCTCATCACACGGATTAGGTCCTCTCTGAGGGTCCAGCTCCTTGACAATTGGTTCCTCTGTCCTATTTGAAATTGGAGGATATTGTGGTCTGAAAATATTTGCGGCAGGATTTTTACTTTCCCTATCTTGGTCAACAGGTTTCTGGATGTCCATACCATATCTATTCTTGACCAGGAACCATACCTGCCAGAGTAGCAGGTATAGTCCCTGGTCCCTGGATTTTGCTCTCTCCATCCATCCAGTAAGTCTAGATCTTCTAGGATTTTTTTGCCTTCAATTGGGAGTTGGCCTGTTCTTTTATCTTTTACCTTCCTTACGGATCTATCCCAGTCCCTATCAATTACGCCATTGAAATCACCCATTATAATTAATTCATCAAAGTCTTCCTCCCCTATCTTTCTTTTGAGGTCCCTCAGAAATTTTACCTTGGGGCCGTTGGGGGCGTAAATGTTGCACACCAAGATTAATTTGTTTTCCCATTCTAGTTTAACCGCAACATATCTCCCTTCCATATCTCTGAATGCCAATTGACTTTTCAAAGTGTTCCTAACATACATCACCACCCCTCTCTTTTTTTTCCATCCCCGGAATAGTACATATTACCTAAAGCATTTTGACCTAGATATGCCGCATCTCTTCCCTGTATATGAGTCTCCTGGAGCGCTATCAAATCCACATTTTTTGATTTTAAAAAGTTAAATACCCTTTTTCTTTTCTTTGGCTCATTAATCCCGTTCACATTGTTAATTAGGCACTTAATAAGCATAGAAAGACCTTTTCAAGTTCTTTTGGGTTTGGAGTCTCGTTTGACGCCTCTCATCTTCCTGTCTGGGTTCGTGTGCTGAAGTGGATGGCCTCTCAGTGCCATCGTCCTCCTTTTCCTCGTCCTCCAATTCACCTTCTTCTTCCATGTCATTCTTGTCATTTTGGTTTCGCTGGTATTGAAACTCGTCCATTAGTTTCTTATACATATTCCTAGCCTTCTCTTCAGAGGTGATCCAAATCCTTTTTTCTCTCCAGGTCAACATAAGACCTTCCTTCTTTTCCCACCGGTATTTGATATTTCTTTTCTTTAGCTCGTCCGTGAGGAAGAAATACTTCCTCCTTTTTTCTAGCGTTGTTGCAGGGAGCTCTTTAAATACAGTCACTTTTCTCCTATTGTAAGTTAGGGGAGTTTGGGCGCTAATTCTGAGGATTTGATCTCTTGTTGATTTTCTGTTGAAGTGGACTAGGACGTCCCTTAATGAGTTATGTTTTTTTGAATAGTTAGTAGTGATCCGGAAGATTCTGTCCAGATCTTTCCCCATTTCTTCCGTCGAGATTTGGAGAGCCTCTGCCAGGATTCCTGTCATGACTCCCCTGATGTCCTCCTTCTCCTCTTCGTCCACGTTGCGAAACCTTAATTGAAATTCTTTTTCTCTATATTCTAACAACTCTTGTTGGTCTTCCAACTTCTTACTCAGTCTGGCCAGCGCTCTGTATTTTTTATTCAGAGCAGTCTCAATAGATTCACATTTCTTTTCTGTCGCTTGGCCTTTCTGTTTTATTTCTTGGATTTCTCCCTGCATCGTGGTTAGCTGGCTTTTTAGTGATGTAATTTCTCCTTTTAAATCACTTTTCAAAATAGATAACTCATTTTTGATTAGCGTTTCCTGATTCTTAAGAAGGATCTCCTGTTCCCCCTGTCTCAGTGCCATGTCTTCTTGTTTCCTTGCTATTTTTATCAATTCCGCAAATAAGTCTTCCAAGGTTAATTCTGGCTGGCCCAATTCCTTTCTTCCTGGGGTCTTGCTAGGTTTGTTGAACTCCTTTGGGCCTCCAGCGTTACCTTTTGATGCCATTTTGCAGCCTTGGCAGTTGGGTTGAGATGCTATAACACTGAGTTTGAGGGACGGTGATCAACTCTATTGTTTTGTCTTTATCTCAAATTGATGTCTGGGGCTTTGTTATTATTGTTATTATTATTAGGCCTCTCTGGCCACTTTCGCCACTAGCGGGTTCTGTTTTGCCCTTCTCTTGGCTCTGTCTTTTATTCAGCACTTCACCTAGTTATGGTGTTGGTCGCAACTATTCTTGCTTTTCCCCTTTAATCAATTCGTTCTGGAAGTCCTCAAGTTCCCACTTTCCCGGGACTTACCCGCTTTGTGGGTTTTTTGTAGGTTTTTTGGGCTTTTCCTCTGGGCGTTTGTGGCTCCCCCTTTCTTCTCTCTTCCCCGTGCGCTGTTGTACCTCTTCGCTCTTCTTCGGCTGGTTCCGTAGCGCTCTCACGGCGCTTACCGCTTTCTCACCCTTACTTCCTGGACTCTGCTGCTAGACTCCTCCCTCTTCGTCAGCACGTCGTGACGTCCGTAGCATCCGCAGCGTCTGCAGCGTCCGTGTGTGTATGCGTCTAGCGTCAGCACTTCAGTACTTCAGCACGCTGTTGCGGCTCCAACGAGACTCCTCCCTCCCGTCCTCGATTTCCGTCTTCTTCCCCACGGCTCCGCGTCGCTTACTCGTTAGTAGACCCTCTGCGCCATGTTTTTCAGGTACAGGTTTTCCTTGATTATCAGTTCTTCGTCTCCTTCCCACTTCCACTACTGGTCAACTCCAATTTGGTATACAGCTGTATCCCCAAATAGAGAGAAAGCCCTCTCTTCTTCTTTCTGTTGTTACTCTTTGCCTTAGTATGCCAGTCCTCCCGTGGGTCGGGGCTGGTTATTGAATCGACTCCGCAACTCGGTTGAAGTGTCCTCAGGATCTTTTGGTCCTTAGAGATTGCTGTTCGGGTAGAGGTATAGCCTTTTCTTCTCTGCAATCCTCTACGTCTTCTGTGTTCGCTCCTTTAAAATGCCAGCGCTGGCGGTCTCAAGCGGGTTCGCACTCGCTTACTGGGAGCAGGCCTCTGCCTTCTCGGGGCCCCCAAATCTGGCGGGGAAGCACTGACTCTCCCTCTGGGAAAGCCTCACCCCCCCCCCAGTTGAGGGTCTCCTGGCACCTTGTCTACTGGACCTTGACTGGTCTTGTAGAGGTGTAAAACCCCACCGGCTCTGCCAATTCCCCTAGTCACCTCAGGAGCCTCCCGAAGGTGCGTCCGACCACCATTACGCGCTGACCGGAAGTCATGATAAAAGCCACTGGCTAAGATATGAGGCAATCCTTACGGATCTAGAGAACAACCCGACACTGAAAGAATTGATCGAGATAAAAAAGCTCGATGTTTCACTGGACTGGTTTCAGTATAAACAAATACAGGAGATCCTTAAGAAAGATAGGGAACTAGGCTTTGAGAACAAGGACCATATCTGGGATAAAATAGTCCTGAAAGAGAAGGGAAGAATCACTATCATTTATAAATATCTTCTACAATGGAAAACTGAAGAGGAATCCATTAAATCATGTATGATAAAATGGGCCAGAGATTTTGGCCAAATTATCCACTTGAGATACTGGGAGAGATTCTGGAAAGTTCATTTAAAATTTTTATACGCCTATGATTTGAAAGAGAATGCCCTTAAAATACTACACAGATGGTACCTTACCCCTTATAGCATAGCTAAATTTAACAAAAAAAGCAGTAACAAATGCTGGAGATGCCATAAGGAAACCGGGTTTTTTCTCCATATGTGGTGGGGATGTAAAAAGATTAGGAAATTCTGGATAAAGATTTATGGAGAAATTAAGAAAATGTTAGGGGTAGACTTTTCATTTAAACCTAGATATTTATTACTGGGACTGATTGATTTTGAAATAGGGAAAAATGAAGAACGAATTTTTGTCTATTGTATTACTGCAGCGAAGCTAGTAATAGCCAAACGCTGGAAGGATGAATCTCCCCCGAAGGTAGATGACTGGATTATCAAGCTGCTAGAGGTGAAGAATATGGATTGCTTAACCAAGACAATGACGCACCGGACATCTACTACAGACTGGTCGGCATTGACCAACTATATGAAAGATTTTAAAACCATGAGAAGTTTTATAATGGAAGACGACGATAACTATTGATCGATCGCGGTTGGAGACAACAATTAAGAGATTGGAGAGACAGATAAGAACCCAATTGAGTTATTAGTTTAGAGGGAAAGAGGCAGGTAGCGGAAGTCGTTAGTTTTTGATGGCGACTCCTACAGGGGGGGAGGACGGGGGCGGGAAGGATGGGTTTGTTTGTCAGTCTGTATCTTTTATCTTTGTTGGAAACTCAATAAAAATTTTTTTTTAAAAAAAGAAGAATGGCCACTGGAAAAGGGATTGTACAGAAAAAATAGAAGAAAGTGAGAAGCAAAGCTTCAGGGGAGGAAGAGGACAAGGAAGAGGAAGTCAAGGCAGAGGGAAAAGTCATGGAACATATAGGCCATACGAGGACAAGGAAGCTATAGTGGCAGCTGCTTTAGAAGACAATGAAGATGATGATGATTGATGGTGCCAAGCGCCCCTTCTTCTGGACCCCGGGGAGCCTATGGTTACAATGACAGTAGGGGACCAGCCTATAGATTTCCTAGTAGATACAGGAGCGGACAAGACAGTAGTGAACACCAAAGTAGCCCCAGTAAGCAATGAGACAATTCAAGTAGTAGGAGTGTCCGGGAAGCCACAAAATGCCCTTTTAAAGGAACAGAAATGTAACTTAGCGGGAAGAGAAGTAAGCCAACAGCTTTTGTATGTACCAGAATGCCCAGTCCCCTTACTGGGACGGGATGTGTTGGCCAAAATCAGAGCAAGGATTGAGTTCTTGGAAAAGGGATGGATGGAGTTAACAATTCCCATGGTAGAAGAATGGAGATTGTTTCAGTTAAAGGAGGTCAAACAAGAAAGAACAGAATGGCCCTGGGAGGAGACGCCTTTAGCGTGGGCTGAAGACAACCCTCCAGGGTTGGCAAAGTATGTACCACCAGTTGTGGTAGAGATAAAGTCAGGACATGTACCCGTAAAGAAGCCACAGTACCCAATCAGCCGAGAAGCAGTGGCAGGGATTCAAGGACATTTGAACAGATTGTTGCAGTATGGGATCATAGTGCCCTGTAGTTCTCCTTGGAATGCCCTGTTGCTCCCTGTCAAGAAGCCAGGAGGGGGAGGGGACTACAGGCCAGTTCAGGATTTGAGAGCAGTCAATCAGGCTACAGTTTTTCTGATACCAGTGGTTCAAAATCCCTACATCATGTTGAGTCTAATCCCAGCCACAGCTGCTTGGTTCACAGTTTTGGACCTGTGAGATGCTTTCTTTTGTATCAGATTGGCACCAGTGCCCATCTTCGCATTTCAGTGGGAGACCCAAAGGGGAGGGAAAAGGTCGCAGTTCACTTGGGCTCGCCTCCCACAAGGTTTCCAGAATTCACCAACGATATTTGGACAAGCATTGGCCAAAGATCTGTCAGAATTTGAAATTCCAGAAGGGGAAGGGACTTGGTTGCAGTACGTGGATGATCTACTTCTCGCTTGCAGGACGCAAGAGGGTGCAGACACTACACTCTAGAAATGTTGAAAGTACTAGAGGAAAAGGGGTACAAAGTGTCCAGGAAGAAAGCACAGTTATGTCAAAAGAAAGTCAAGTATTTAGGGTTCGGACTTACAAAAGGAAGCAAGATTCTGGAGGTAGAAAGAAAGGAAGTCATATGTGCAATTCCCACACTTTCCACCAGGAGGCAGACGCGGGAATTCCTTGGGTCAACATCGTACGTGCGTCATTGGTTGCCTGGCTACGCTGTGCTAGCCAAGCCTTTGTATCAAGCCACGAGAGGGAGCAGACAGGATCCATTTGTGTGGACAGAAGAATGTGAATAATCGTTCCTGGCTCTAAAGAAGGCCCTCATGTCTTCCCTGGCATTGGGCCTGTGTCAGAGCTGGGAACTCTTAGCCTGGAAGAGGCTCAGAGCCCCAGACTGCCTTGCCCCGCTTTGACACTGGACATTGGGGAATACCCCAGGATGATGCAATCCTCTGGGGAAAGTGCTGAATCAGAACGGAAGTGATGTAACCTCCTCTGGACATTGGACACTGAATGGGAATGTGCTGACTCAGAGGGGAATGAGGTCATAACCCTTGGACAGTGGGATTGCTGAGTCAGCAGGACATGATGCAACCTTCCCAGGATGTTGCAAGGGAAGGGAAGGAGGGGGTCGGGGTATATAAGGTGTGTTTGGGTGATGGGACACTGCTTTGGCTTTATAGGTGTTATACCTGCAATAAATCTGGTTGGATCGAGCCCTGCCTGAGCGTGATCTTTATGGAGAATTGAATAGTTCTCACAGAAGCCAAAGCCCATTCCAACTTTCCCAGTATGGAGAGGTTGGAGGAAGAAGATTATTTGGACAATTGGAACCTTGCTCCAGATGAGGTCCAGCGAACGATGGAGTGGGAATGGACCACTATTGACCATGTGGGGTTCCCGGACGAGTCCAGAGAAGCGAGGGCGTCGTGGCGTGCCCTGGCTCAGGTGGACGAGCCCAGAGAAGCAGGAAGACAGCGTATGTTTCCTACTCAGGTGGGCTATGGTGGAGTTGAAGGTGCATCCAGAAAAATGGGGGCACGGGCCATCCGGGCTCCCATTCAGGTGGATTTCCGGAAGACCGGAGGGACCAGAGAAGCGGTATGGAGTGGCATGCCAGCTCAGGTGGACCCAGTGAGAAGTGTGGGTAAGGGGGCTGCGAGTGAGAGCGAGACCCCTGAACCGGCGTCCCCGACGGAGATGGAGGTGATGAGATGCCGGATGGAGGCGATAGAGCATACCCTCCGAAGGATATCGCGGAGGGAGCAGGAGGAATCCATGTGGGTGGCACCTGGAGGTGGAGACTTCACATGGCAGTCCTGGATGGATGGTGAAAGGTCGGAAGCGCGTCCTAGATCTCCCATGGGAGTGTGGACCGAAGGGGGCCACCAGGTAAAAAAGACGGTTGGGTGGCCTCCAGTTCGAGAGAAGAGCCGATCTTCGGAGCGCCCGCAACCAGGGATTCGAAGGCCCGAGGAAGCCCCACAGTGGAGAGAATCCCGTTTCCGTGATGTTGAGAGGAGACCCAGGAAGGAGCCTCTTCGCGTGGAGTTCGAAGGAGAGGCCAATAAAGTAGCCTTCTTTGTAGCGGTCGTGAGTGATCACATGGAGAATTATGGTCACCTCTACCCGAGTGACGGCAGCCGGGTGCGAGCCGTTGGTGCAGTCTTTAAAGGAAAGGCGGCTGAGTGGTATGTACAATGTCATGATCGCAGAGACCCGTGCTTGAGGACATTACGTGGATTCCTGTTGGCAGTGAGGAATCGCTTTCGAGACCCTCTTGAGAGAGTGAAGGCCAAAGAGGCATTGCGGAGTTTGACCCAAGGCACTCGATCGGTGACGGAGTATGCAGATGAGTTTATGAGCCTGGCGGGGAAGGTAGCTGAATGGTCCCCTGCAACGTTGCTGGAGTTGTTTAAGGACGGCTTGCGGAGAGAAATCTTGGAGTGGTGCCTTCATCGTGGTGATCCAGGTGATGTCGATGGGTGGATCCAGTTGGCCAGTAACGTCGAGGGGATCCTGGCCCAGGTGCAGCGGCGGAAGTCCCAGTCGGGGAGATTTCGTGGACCAGGACGTGGCTCGGGGGAAGGGCGTGCAGGCCGAGGAGAGCCCAGGCGTGTTGGTGCCAGTGACGGGAGACCCAATGTTGTGCGGAAGCCAGTGCTGGGAAGAGGCCTGTGTTTTGTGTGTTCACAACCGGGACATTTAGCGGCACAATGCCAAAAGAAGCATGTGCCAAACCCCAATAGAGTGGCTGCTGCTAGAGCTGCTGTGGGGTCCAAAGAAGAGGTGCAGGCATTGGGGTGAGTGGGAGTCCCCAGTGCATACAGTGCCCTTTGGAGTTGTGTAAAAAGGGGGATTATGAAAGTCATCAAGCCTTGGTAGATTGTGGATGTTCTGAAAACATTATGTCCCCAAGTTTGGTTAAGAAGCTAGAATGTAATACTGAAATTATGCCTGCCCCTGTACATTTTGCGCAAATGGATGGGTCATTTATTGAGGGAGGACCATTCCCTTTGGGTACCAAAGGTTTAAAGGGCCGGGTGGGGCCATGGGAGGGAGAGATTGATTTTGTAATAGCCCCTATAAAAGGCCCTGAGGTGGTGTTGGGAATGCCATGGTTAGAACAGGCTAATCCCAAGATTGATTGGAAGTTAGGGTCATTGCAGTGTAGCCCTAGGAGGGAAGAAGGAAGTAAGGTACAAGGAGTACCAGAAGAATATCGGGATTATGCTGATGTGTTTGATCCGGTGCGGGCCAAGTGCCTTCCACCCCTTAGGAATGTGCAATGCAAGGTTGAGATTAAAGAGGGGGCTTCATTGCCGAAACCCAAGATTTATGCCATGTCAGTACGAGAGAAGGAGGTTTTACGTGAGCAGATTGATGAATACTTAAGTAAAGGATTTATTGAAAGGTCCGAGTCCCCTGTGGCTGCTCCCGTGCTGTTTAGAGAAAAAAAAGGATGGGAAGCTGCGGTTATGCATAGATTACCGGGGATTAAATGCAGTAAGTACCACGAACTGTTATCCTTTGCCTTTGATTAAGGATTTATTGGGTCAGCTGGGGGGAGGTGGACCTGATAGACGCTTTTCATATGGTTAGGGTGAAGGCAAGTGACAAATGGAAGACGGCTTTTTCCTGTCCTCTCGGATTATTTGAATGGTCCGTCATGCCTTTCGTCTTGGCCGGAGCCCCCGGCATATTTATGCAGTTAATTAATGAGGTGCTGCACCCCCTTTTATATAAGGGGGTATTTGTGTATCTGGACGATATAGTAGTGGTGATGCGGACGAAGGAGGAGCATGATTGTTTGGTTCGGGAAGTGCTGGAGAGGCTGAGGCAAGCGAAGCTGTATGTGAAGCTAAGTAAATGCGAGTTTAGCAAGAATCAGATCGATTTTCTAGGCTATCGCATTAGTGAGCAAGGAGTTGCCATGGACCCTGCAAAGGTTGAAGATGTGTTGAGTTGGGAGGCTCCGCAGACGCGGAGGCAGCTGCAGGCGTTCTTGGGATTCGCCAATTTTTATCGTACCTTCATTGCCGATTTTGCAAGCGTCACACTTCCTCTGACAGATCTTTTGAAGACTAAAGGGAAGGGGGAGACTAAGAAGGCTAAGTCTCCAGGAGCCAAGTTGGTTTGGACGGAAGAATGCCAGGGGGCATTCGAGAGGTTGAAAGATGCTTTCACTAGGGGCCCTTTGTTGGTACATCCGGACACTGATAAGCCATTTGTAGTACAGTGTGACGCTTCGGCGTGGGCATACGGAGGGGCCTTGCTGCAGAAAGATGAGTTGGGACGATTAAGACCTTGTGCATATTTCTCTAAGAAGTTTGGAGAACATGAGAGAGGATGGCCGGTCTGGGAAAAGGAGGCTTTCGCAGTTAAGTGTGCATTACAGACTTGGCGACATTTCCTGGAGGGGGCCGTCCACCCATTTGTGGTGTTGACGGATCACCGGAACTTGCAATACTTGAAAGCCCCTCAGAAGTTGTCCCCGAAGTTAGTGAGATGGGCTCAGTACTTTGCCCGCTTTAATTTCTCGTTGCAGCATATTAAGGGTAAGGAGAATGTTGTGGCAGATGCCTTGTCTCGATATCCCTTGGGGAGCCCTAATCCTCCTGCGGAGTTGGAGAGTGTGTTTACCAAGAATCAGTGGGGTCTGGGGGTGCAGACCCGGTCTCAGGTTAAGGAGATTAAGAAGGAGGAAAAGGTAGAAGTTGAAGAATGGTATTCAGAGTTGCAAGGGCATTACAAAGAGGATGATTGGTTAGGAAGTCATGAAAAAGAATGCCGGTGGTTGAATGGTGTATGGTTTGTGGGAACCAAGGTATATATTCCTCGCGGATTAAGGAGAAAGGTGTTGGAATTGGGCCATGACCATAAGACTGCTGGTCATTGGGGATTTACCAAGACCCTCCTAGCGGTGACGAGGCGTTATTGGTGGCCTGGCGTACGGGCGGAAGTGAGGGAGTATGTCCGTAGTTGTGAGGCGTGTGCTAGGGGAAAGGCTCCTACGGCTAAGCCACAAGGATTAATACAAGTGGTGGCTACGCCGGTTCGGCCATGGACCCATGTGAGTACAGACTTTGTGGGGGAGCTGCCGTCTAGTCGAGGATATATTTGGACGGTGTTAGATCTGTTCTCCAAGCAGGCTCACTTTGTTCCTCTGAAGGGGTTGCCGTCGGCCGAGAAGTTGGCTGAGTTATATGTTCATCATGTATATAGGTTGCATGGTTGTCCTGAACAGGTCCTTAGTGATCGTGGTGTCCAGTTCACTGCACGATTCTGGGAGAAGTTTTTAGACTGTTTGGGGGCGGAGAGACGGCTTACTACAGCTTATCATCCTTGCTGCAATGGGGGCGTGGTAAGAACACAAAAGTCTGCCCATACACTATAGCAAAGGAGATCTCCCTTTGCTATAGTGTATGGGCAGGAAGTGGCTCCTATGCCCCAGCTGTTCGGCCTTACCGAGAAGGGGGGGGGGAGGACTGGGCGGTGCGAGCTCAGGAGGAGTGGAAAGAAGTCACCGAAGCTTTAAGGAAAGCACAGGGCTCCTATAAGAAATATGGGGACAGACGGAGACAGGAAGGGGAAGAGTACCAGGAGGGGGACTTGGTCTGGTTGTCCACTCAAAACATTAAGTTGGGATTGCCTTCCCGAAAGTTGAGCCCGAAATATATTGGCCCTTTTCGAATAAGCCAGGTAGTAAACAAGGTTTCATACAGATTGGTTTTGCCCAAAGGGATGAACAAGATTCACCCTACCTTTCATTGTAGTTTGTTGAAGCGGTACGTTGGTCCCCTCCCGCCTATGGATTGAATGCTGTTTTATTCCCGCAGGGGGAGGACGGAGTGGAGGAGGCCATTCTGTCAGAGCTGGGAACTCTTAGCCTGGAAGAGGCTCAGAGCCCCAGACTGCCTTGACCTGCTTTGACACTGGACATTGGGGAATACCCCAGGATGATGCAATCCTCTGGGGAAAGTGCTGAATCAGAACGGAAGTGATGTAACCTCCTCTGGACATTGGACACTGAATGGGAATATGCTGACTTACAGGGGAATGAGGTCATAACCCTTGGACAGTGGGATTGCTGAGTCAGCAGGACATGATGCAACCTTCCCAGGATGTTGCAAGGGAAGGGAAGGAGGGGGTCGGGGTATATAAGGTGTGTTTGGGTGATGGGACACTGCTTTGGCTTTATAGGTGTTATACCTGCAATAAATCTGGTTGGATCGAGCCCTGCCTGAGCGTGATCTTTACGGAGAATTGAAGCGTTCTCACAGCCTGCCTGATTTAAATAAACCGTTCTTCCTTTTCGTTTCCGAGCAAGAGGGAACCGCGGTAGGTTTGCTCACCCAGGTGTTAGGCACATGGCACAGGCCTGTAGCTTATCTGTCAAAACAGTTAGACACAGTGGCCCAAGGGATGCCGCCATGCTTCAGAGCTGTGGCAGCAGCAGTAGATTTAATTAGGGAAGCAAACAAATTGACCTTAGGCCAGCCACTGACCGTCAGGGTGCCTCATAGCGTCAAAGCATTGTTAGATTCCAAAGGATCACGCTGGCTCACGAATGAAAGACTGACTAAGTATGAAGGAGTGCTGTGTGACAATCCGCTCGTAACCCTAGAGATGTGTTCTACTTTAAACCCGGCAACCTTGTTGCCAGCCCCAGGGGAGGTAACTGAGCATCAGTGTGTCCAGGTGATGGACCAGGTTTATTCCAGCAGACCAGATTTGAAGGACGTACCTCTGGAGAAGGTAGACTTAACCCTTTTTACGGATGGCAGTAGCTTTGTGGAGAGTGGGGTGCGACATGCCGGGTATGCGGTGGTGACGGGGGAGGGAGAGATGCTGGAAGCAGGGTCTCTGCCTCCGGGATCTTCCGCTCAACGGGCCGAGCTTGTGGCCCTCACTCGGGCACTGCAGTTGGCAGAAGGGCAAAGGGTTAATGTTTATACGGACTCGAAATACGCCTTCATTACGTTACATGCTCACGGAGCTTTGTACAGAGAACGAGGCTTCCTGACCTCGGCTGGAAAGGGCATAAAGCATGCTGATGAGATAGTTGCTCTCCTGGAGGCCGTTTGGAAACCGAGAAAAGTTGCTGTCATGCACTGTAGAGGGCATCAAAGGGGTGAGGACACAAAAGAGGAAGAAGAATGGGCTCTGAAAGAGGGAGGGAAATGGCAGGAAGACATAATCGTGATGCCAGATTCTCGCGCCTATGTTCCTAAGAGCATGGCGTGGCACATAGTACAACATTTTCATCAGCACACCCATTTAGGTAAATCTGCTCTGGCAGCCCTGTTGGGTAGGCAGATGGATTACACCGTTTGGCAGCAGCAGCGGCCCACAGATGTTGGACATGTGTCAAGAATAACCCCAGGGAAGGACCATTGAAACCCCCAGGAATAAAACACCAAGGGAGTGCACCATTTGAAGCACTAGTGACAGATTCCACAGAGATGCCTTCGCATGGAGGATTCAAATACTTGTTAGTTTTTGTGGATACTCACACCGGATGGCCAGAGGCTTATCTGACCAAGACAGAGAAAGCAATGGAGGTGGTGAGGGCTTTGTTGAAAGACATTATTCCCAGATTCGGCATGCCGTTACAAATCGGATCAGATAACGGCCCAGCATACATACATCAGGTTGTTCAAGGACTAAGCAAGTTGTTAGGCATTACATGGAAACTTCATTGCGCTTACAGGCCGCAATCATCAGGCCGTGTGGAAAGGGTTAATCGGACCCTAAAGAACAGTTTGGCAAAGATTTGTCAAGAGACAGGACTTAATTGGAGACTAGCTCTACCTATGGCATTGTTTAAAATCAGATGCACACCTCACAAGAAGACAGGATTGTCTCCTTATGAAAGATTATATGGAAGACCCCCATTAAATTTAAAGACCATAGCAAGATTGGCCTCAGACAGTCACGTTTTGGGAAATCAACAGACATTAGAACAAGTTCAGCTTTTGGGAAAACACATTGAGAAACTGAGTCAGTACACTGCAGAGTTGAATCCGCCGTATCCTACCACGCCTTTGCATTGTTTTTCTCCAGGTGACGATGTATTGGTGAAAGAGTGGAAAGTCGATCCGTTGGGACCGAGTTGGAGGGGACCGTATACAGTACTGCTATCCACGCCCACAGCAGTAAAGGTGAAAGAGGTCAAGCCATGGATTCACTACACCAGGCTAAAGAGTCCACCCCCCTCATGGAAAGCAACGATCGATTTGGAGAGTCCTTTGCGGATGAGAGTCAGCAAACAGCTCCCTGGAGAGGGAACAACCAGGCCACGGAAGTAATGTCGGCGGATACCAACGTCCTGCAGTCAAGCATGAGTGGCCCAACGCAAAGGTGGAGAGAGCCAAAGACTCTCTCATGGCAGAGGTCATTTGACATTTTAATGGGACACAGACATGAAAGGAGACCACCCACAGGGGTGAGGACAGTCTTTCGTTACATGACACTTATTCTGATACTTTACACTGTTGAAACAAGGGGGGAATGGAATCACAATTTGTTCCACCAGTTAATTACTAACATGACACATGAGCTTAATTTATCAGATTGTTGGGTATGTTCGCATGGACCGTCCTCGCATTCACAAGGGTGGCCGGTTCTGCCTACCGCATTGCTGACGTTAAAAGGATGGAATGACACCAAATGCTGTGACAAATATACAGCAAGCAATAGAGACGGAGCTCAGTTCATGATAGCACACCGACCCCCAGTGTTGAAAGCTCCACTATGTTTCATGTGGAACAGTAAAAGCACCAGATATGAAGTACGTGAGCGTAACAGGGAAAGATATCTCATTAATAGATTTAATTTGGGATCATATCCCTCATGTAATCACACAATCATAGTGCGTGATGATTACTTAGCAAATTGCAGCACACATCTAGAAGGAACATGGACTTGGGGAAAGAATTATTCTGATTGCATACACATTTTGCATGGGAATCATTTGAAACTGACATTGGTCAACGTCCTACAGGACCTAGCTGTCAACAGCAGAGGCAGCTATTTGGGTGGATTGCCCCAGGTTTAATGTGGATCTGTGGTAAATGAGCCGGGAGGTTGCTTCCTCCAGCATGGAAAGGAATTTGCACAGTTGGGACCCTGGGTCTGGGGGGCCTGAGAGTATACCCGAGAGAGATGTCAGTCTCCAATCTACACATGCACCTACACAAAAGGACAGCTGACCAGGTAGCTAAATTCGGGTACGATCCAGACAAGACGTACCTTTCAGAAAAAAGTAGATTCGCTGCAATAGGCGTAACCTGGAACATAAAGCAGATCCGCATTCTGTCTTATGAAATGGAAAAATTGGCAAACGAGACAGCTCTGGGACTGAACGCGTTGCAAACGGAAGTAGGTTCCTTAGCTGGAGCTCTAATGCAACATAAATTGGCTTTAGACTACCTACTCACGAGGGAGGGTGGTTTGTGTGTTTGGTTGAATACCACCTGCTGTCATTTCATTAACAAGACGGGAGACATTGAGCTACATTTGGAAAAAATACAAGAAATATCAAGGGAGGTTCAAAAGTCATATGAGCCACCTAACAACTTGTGGGGCTGGTTAACCGGATGGTTACCATATGTAGAGTGGTTAAAGTCGCTGGTGGTGATAGGTTTTGGAACCTTCTGTGCAACTGGACTTGTATTTTGCTGTTTTCCATTGATGTTAAAGTGTTGTGCCTCAATTGCATGCCAGACTGTCAAGTTAGAGAAGATAGCCATGTTACAGAAGAAACGAGATTGGAGAAAGAATTGGAGAGATTTTTAGGCTGCCTTAATCATGTTTGCATTCGCTCTTTGTAAAACGCTTTGCAAAAGAAAAAGTGAGGAAATGAAGGAGACTCATTGAGTTACAGAAGAAACGTCAGGAGAGAATGCTACCCAAGCATAGGCATAGGCATAGAGAAGAAGGCAGAGTTAGCAAGCACGCTAGAGAACAGCAGTGATTGGTTTAGAAGGGACGCCACCTCATTGGTTGTCCTGATGCATTACAATTGGTTTAGAGAAACACCATGTGCTCTTTGTTTACTAGTCAGTGATTGGTCTAGGAGACATCACATATGTTAGCCTAATGAAACACCCATTTGGCCGGTCCGTGGGAACGCTTATCAGAAAAGTAACAATATAGGGACAATCTACGCACATAGACAAAGCTTTAATAACTGGTCAGGAAAATAAACTACGCAATGTCTGTTAGCCAATGGATTATTAGATTACATAATGCATTGTTAATTGGTTAGAATCAGAGCACATCATAAGTGTTAGCCAGTGAAATGAATGAACGAGGCGGTGCTTAAACCGACTCCATTGACTGTATAAAAACTGAATGACTGGAAGGAGGAGGGGTTCTGTCCCTTGCGTCTTGTTGCGCCATAGGGCAGACCTCTACAGCTGTGGATTCGAAATAAACTGTGTTTCCTGAGAAGTAACCCAGTTTTCACGTCTTCTCGTTCCTGCGCCCGCACGGAAAGCAGCTTTAGAGGAAAAAGGGTATTATTTAGAAGGATTTTTCCTGCTTCAGTGGGGCCGGAGTGCAACTTAAGTCCCTTGCTGGTATCCATATACTACCCTTAGGGGGAGAGGATCTGCTCTGCCCTGCTGGTTGTAAGGGCTGAAAGGCACATCTTGTTTCTATCCCAGATAACATGCTTTGGAGCTGGGGACCGTTCTGAGATCTCACCCAGCTACTGTAGCCAACGTTCCAGAAAGTCCTAGGCCGAAACCTCCTTCGTCTCTTGGCTGGCCCTGAATTCCCTCGTTGGCCAGGACTGGATGGAATGGCCCCCAACGGGCCCCCGCTGGCAGCAATAGTGCTGACCCACACATTTCTTCTCCATTGGGGCAGTTGGGCGGGCTGCACAGTCCTAGCTCTGACTCTAGAGGAAGCTACGTTACCTCGAGCTGGAGCCGGGAAAGCATCACCCATCAACTCTCGCGACGTTAGTACAGAATTCCCTCGACTACGTCTATGTCTTCTCCTGCGCCTGCATGATAGGAACCCGGCTTGCCACGCGAGGGGGCCTGCTGCCGGCGGTGTCTGGACCTGGCCGAAAGGGAGGCATGGAAGGTCCCCCAGTCTTCAGGAGGTCCTCCCATGCCTCCCTTTCGACCAGGTCCAGACACTGGCGGCGGCAGGCCCCCTCGTGTGGCAAGCCGGGTTCCTCATCAGGTGCCCCCAAAGTGAACGCTGCAGCTCCAGGAGAGGCCTCGGCAGTGGCCCCGCGGGCATCCAAACCCCGCTGCGTGGACCAGGGACAGGCCAGGGCCTTGTCCAAGGGACAATAGCTCCCGAACAAGCAGTGCTAGTCGCCCTCCCAGCTCCAGGAATCCAACAATGACACAGTCAATGGTGGCAACTCCATGCTCCTCGCTCCCAGTAGCGGCCGACTTCGCCATAGTTCCACCGATTCTCTAGGCCATCCCCTGGCCCAACCTCCGGGCCATCCAGACCCGAACTCAGATCAGGTAGGACCCCCTCTTTCCTTGAGGGGAAGTCAGTGCATAGGAGGGAGCTGCTAAGTGGGAGGGGGTCCTCAGGGAAGGAGTCCTCGATGTCCTCAAGTTTCCTAGGGAAATCCCAAGAGAGATCCCAGTTGAGGTCTCTATCTCTCGAGAGAGTCTGAGTAGTCTGAGATAACAGGTTGCCGAAACGCCCAAGCCTCTCTGAAAGCTCCACAAACTTGGCAAACAAACAATCCCAAAGTCTATTATCCTCCTGAGTGTTTTGATTGTCTATATTGTTCTTTCGGAGTCCCGGCCGGGACCAAGCACCACCATTCCGGCCTCTCACTCCCAGGCTGGGTATTTCAAGATCTATAGCAAATCGCTTGATCAGAGAGTCATCCGCTTCCATAACTTACTCAAGGAGTTTCCTGAGGTGATCCAAAACTTAGATCAAATCGAATTGATCATTCAGGTATCGAATTGTCCAAGTAGGCCAAGGGCGAAGGCCAGCCTTCCCTCTAGGGGTTGCTACCTCGACGCCATCTTGGAGCCTGACATGTAAAGTTCCAGAAGAGCCATCAGCATCTGGTGGTTTAAAAAATCTTTCATCTCAGATGAGATGTAAACAGGCCCGGATCATCCATAAGGCCAACCTAGGCCATGGCCTAGGGCGGCAGCCATGGGGGGGCCAGCAAATCCAGACACCCCCCCCCCCCACCAATTAAAAACAAAAATTATTTTTTTTAAAAAAAAATGGTGACCTTTGGGCGCTTCTGCGCATGCGCACGGAGCGCCATACAATCTAGAGCTCAGCACCGCCGTCTAGCGCGTCAATCTAGAGCACAGCGCCTCCAATCTAGCGCAGCAGCGGCAGCCAATGGGGGTTGCCCGGGGCGGCGCTTAGCAGCTAAGCACCGCCTCAGGTGCCCCCGATTGGCTGCCGCCACCACGCTGCCTTTTCCTGCTTCTGCTAAGGCATAGCAGAAGCAGGAAAAGCTAGTGTGGCAGCGGCAGCCAATGGGGGTTGCCCAGGGTAGCGCTTAGCAGCTAAGCACCGCCTCGGACGCCCCCGATTGGCTGTCACCGACGCGCCAGCTTTTCCTGCTTCTGCTATGCCTTAGCAGAAGCAGGAAGACTGGAGCAGCGCCGGTGGCAGCCAATTGGGGGGGGGGGGGCTAATTCCGAACGGTGGCCTAGGGTGGCAAACGGTAATGATCTGGGCCTGCCTGGCACACCGGCCAGGCACGGACGGACAGACACAAGGACGAAGGACACCCGCCCGCCCACTCACTTTACCTCGGCTCTCCTGTCCCGGCCTGGCCCCTGGCTCTCGGCTGCCCGGGTCACTCCTCCTTCCGCCTGGCCATGGGAAGCGCCTGCCAGAGCCTCCTGGTGGCCTTGGCCTTCCTGCTCTGCTGCCCGGCGGGTAAGGAGGGGGCCTGGCCCTTTCCCAGGGGGGGGGGATGCGGTAGAGGTTGGCTTAAAGGGGGCGTAATTCCAAAGTGTGGCCTAGGGCGCAAAAAGGTGTTAATCCGGGCCTGGATGTAAACAGTCTTCAGCTCCTACTCAGCACAGAGTAACTCCCAAGACAAACAAACAGCAGTACTTTAGGCTGCAGCCACAGAGTTAGAAGTGAAGGCTGTCAAGCGGGGACAATTGCATCCTAGATGTTATATGTTTCCTCCACCAGACATCTCAGTGATTCTTACTCTCTCCATTGGTGTGGAATTTGCATGACCCCGCCCACTGCCTCTCCTTTAACCCTTTTCTAGTCTTTTCTATGGCACACAACAAACAGGGGAATTGATCAGCAACTGAACATACTAGAGAATTCATCATGATTTATAGGAGTTGTAGGTACTGGGATTTATAGTTCACCTGCAATCTAAGAGCACTCCAAACTCCATCAACGATGAACGTACAACTATCTTGGTACACAGAAGCCTCATGACCAACAAAACATACTGGAGAACTTTAGAAAGATTTATAGGAGTTGTAGTTCACCTACATTCAGAGCGCACTATGAACCCAAACAAAGATGGATCTGGACCAAACTTGGCATGCATACCCAATATGCCCAAACTTGAATACCGGTGTGTTCTGAGGGGAATTGGCCTGGGCTTTTTGGAGTTGTAGGTTCTGGAATGTACAGTTCACCTGCAATCAATGAGCATTCTGAACTCCACCAAAGATGAAATTGGACCAAACTTGGCACACAGAGACCTCATGACCTCATGACCAACCCCCCCCCCCCCCCAAACTGGAGGCCTTTGGGGAAAATTCACCTTGATTTGGGAAAGTTGTAGTTCACCTATATCAGTGAACCCAAACACCGATGGATCTGAACCAAACTTGTCACACAAACTTGATATGTTGAAATTTGATGACTAGAGGGGTTAGGGGGGAACTGACCTTTCTTTCTGGGAGTTGTAGTTCACCCACAACCAAAGAAATGGTGTTGATGGCCCTGGACCAAAATTGGCACACAGAACACCCACGACTAACTCAACCTACTGGAGGAGTTTGAGGGGACTGACTCACTATAGTGGGAGTTGTCGTTCACCGCCAAAGAGCAGACTGAACCCCACCGATGATACATCCAGAGCAAACTTGCCCAACGTAACAAACTTTAAATACTGATGGAGTTTTTAAGGGGATTAACCTGGCATGATGTGCACTGTACCAGGTTAATCCCATCTATGGTGGAAACCTTATGCAGGCTGTATCACCATATAACCAGGTGGGGAGACAGAGACTTACCAGGCTGTATCACCATATAACCAGGTGGGGAGACAGTATGTTTGGTGCATATCTCACAGGGCTTCTCATTCATTGGATGGCTGCAGAAGTAACCTGGGATGCAGGTACATACAGTATTCTTAGTGTATGTGCATTCCTCTTTAACTTTCAGGTGAGCTCCTGGAGGACACAATCACAAGTACAGTTTGATATAACAAGTAAGAACACAGATTTGAAACTACAACATGTTTTGAATCATAGAGTCATAGAGTTGGAAGAAGCCTCATGGGCCACCCAGTCCAACCCCATTTTGCCAAAAAGCAGGAAAGTCACATTCAAAGCACCCCCAACAGATGGCCATCCAGCCTGTTTCAAAGCCTCCAAAGAAGGAGCCTCCACCACACTCTGGTGCAGAGAGTTCCACTGCTGAACGGCTCTCACAGTTAGGAAGTTCTTCTTCATGTTCAGGTGGAATCTCCTTTCCTGTGGTTTGAAGCCATTGCTCAGTGTCCTAGTGTCCAGGACAGCAGAAAACAAGCTTGCTCCCTCCTCCCTATGACTTCCCCATTCACATATGGTTATCATGCCTCCTCTCAGCCTTCTCTTCTTCAGGCTAAACATGGCCAGCTCTTTAAGCTACTCCTCACATGACGTGTTCTCCAGACCTTTGATCATTTTAGTCTCCCTCCTCTGGACACATTATTTATTTACATCATTTCTACCCCGTTCTTCTCAACCCCCGAGGGGGGCCTCAGAGCGGCTTAACAAAAAGTACCAATTTGATGCTGATACACAATATACAATATAAAACGATAAACATTCAGCATTAAAATACAGTTAACATTAAACACATAATACACATTCAATTAAGTTAAAAGTGTTCCGTCCACAACATAAGCATTGAGCCATATCCATCAACTTGCGAATACAATTCCAATCCAAAGTGCTGCATTGTGCTAATGTGCAAAAGCCTGGTCCCATAACCAAGATTTCACTTTTTTCCTGAATGCTAGAAGGGACGGGGTTGATCGTATTTCGCTTGGCAGCGCATTCCACAGGTGGGGAGCCACCGCCGAGAAGGCCCTATCTCTCATCCCCACCAACCGCATTTGAGAAGTTGGCGGGAGAGAGAGCAGGGCCTCCCCGGATGATCTTAAATTACGAGGTGGGACGTAGAAGCAGATGCATTCGGACAAGTAAGCTGGGCCAGAACCTTCAACCTAACTGGCTCTTGATTAAAGCTGTCCAAAGTCGCTAATTTTTTTAATGTAGATTGTTTGTTTTTATGCTTTGTTTTTATGCTCTGTTTTAATATTGCTGTATTAAATGGAGATGTTGCTGTTTTATTATGTGTTTTATGTAAACCGCCCCGAGCCTGCTGGAAGGAGCCGTATATAAAAATGAACAATAGATAAATAAATAAATAAATAGCTTTAAAGGTCAAAACCAGCACTTTGAATTGAGCTTGGAAGTGGATCGGCAGCCAGTGGAGCTGACATAACAGGGGGTGGTATGATCCCTGTATGTCGCTCCAGTTAGTAATCTGGCTGCCACCTGTTGGACTAGCTGCAATTTCTGAACTGTCTTCAAAGGCAGCCCCATATAGAGTGTGTTGCAGTAATCTATTCAGGATGTGACCAGAGCATGGACGGCTGTAGCCAGATCAGACTTCCCATGGTACGGGCGCAGCTGGCGCACAAGTCTTAACTATGCAAAAGCTCCCTTGGCCACCGCAGAGACCTGGGGTTCCAGGCTCAGCGATGAATCCAGGATCACTCCCAAGCTGCGAACCTGCGTCTTCAGGGGGAGTGTGACCCCATCCAACACAGGCTGTAACCTTAAGCCCTGTTCGGCCTTACAACTGATCAGGAGGACCTCTGTCTTGTAAGGATTAAGTTTCAATTTGCTAGCCCTCATCCAGTTCGACACAGCAGCCAAGCACCGGTTCAAAGTCTGAACAGCCTCCTTAGTAGCAGGTGGGAAGGAGTGACAGATTTGGACATCATCCGCATACTGATAACATCTTACTCCAAAACTCCGGATGAGCTCCCCCAGTGATTTCATGTAGATGTTAAACAACATCGGGGGCAGTACTAAACCCTGAGGGACTCCACACGACAATGGTTGTGGGGTCGAACAGGTGTCACCCAATAACACCCTCTGGGACCGACCCTCCAGGAAGGACTGGAGCCACTGCAAAGCAGTACCCCCAAGTCCCATTTCCGTGAGGCGTCTCAGAAGGATACCATGGTCAATGGTATCAAAGGCCGGTGAGAGGTCCAGCAAAACCAACAGGGACACACTCCCCTGTCGAGCTCCCGGCGCAGATACAAACACAACGAGCGGGCTGGTAGAAGAATACAAGCAGAAACAACAGTGTCAGGTAACACAATGGAGACCAGACTGTGTGATACAAAGTGCAAGTGAAGTGGGATCACCCAGGCAGTATTATTCAAAATATATCTATATTGATTTCACACTAGAAAACATGCATATTAACCAACAATCACAACCATGTGATATACAAATATATATATGATGCAATACAAGAAATACCTTCCGATGGTTGTGTGGGTGGGGATGAAAACCCCAGAGTACTTGCCCAATGGTGGGATACTGTTCTTTTTGCTTGAGCTCCCGGCGCAGATGATGATCTACCAAGGCAACGAAGGCTGTTCCGGTGCCATGTCCCGGCCTGAAGCCAGACTGTGCCGGATCAAGTTAATCAGTGTCTACCAAGATCCCCTGGAGCTGCGTGGCCACCACACACTCCCAGGCCACGCTCCCAGGCCCGCTCCTAGGCCACACTTTGGAATTACGCCCCTTTTAAGCCAACTTCTACCGCACACACACACACACCCCTCCATCACTCAGACCCACACTAAAATAAAACCTTATCTGTAAATGTAAAAATGTGCCGTGGCTCAAAAAAGGTTGAAAAACACTGGTGTAATTTATAAGCAGCCTTGAGTCTCAGAATTGGGACAAGAGAGGTTATAAATTAATGAATTAGTCCTGTAATAAATACTTATTTTCCAGCCTGCTTGTATGGTTTAAGTGTTGGACCATGGCTCTAAAAAACAGGGTTTGCTCTCACTGGGTGAGCTTGGGCAAGTCACACTCTCTCAGCTTCAGAGAAAGGTAAGGGCCAAAACTCTGAACACATTTTTCCAAGTAAACTCAGTGATGGGGGTCACCTTACTTTGGGCACAGAACAACATCTTCAGGGCAGAAACCTCGAAACCAGATGTTGACCTTTCACATCTGGTTACATCCAATGAAGAAGGGGCTGCACTTCCTAGAAAGCTTGGGCTGAAGAAAAACCTGTTCACCATGAAGGAGATTATTGGGTTGCTTTGATTGCAGCAGCTCAACTTCCCAGGAAGTTGGGCCTGGTTAGGGTTATTATTATTATTGCAGAAACTCCAGAGGCCATCCAGCCCAATCCCTTTGTACCATGCAGGAAGACACAATCAAAGCACCCCCAACAGAAGGCCATCCAGCCTTTGCAATAATAATAATAATAATAATTATTATTATTATTGCAGAAACTCCAGAGGCCATCCAGCCCAATCCCTTTGTGCCATGCAGGAAGACACAATCAAAGCACGCCAACAGAAGGCCATCCAGCCTTTGCAATAATAATAATAATAATAATAATATTTGCAGAAACTCCAGAGGACATCCAGCCCAATCCCTTTGTGCCATGCAGGAAGACACAATCAAAGCACCCTCAACAGAAGGCCATACAGCCTTTGCAATTGCAGAAACTCCAGAGGCCATCCAGCCCAATTCCTTTGTGCCATGCAGGAAGACACAATCAAAGTGTAGCAGCAAATTAGGAGTCCCAGAACTCCGGGTGGCAAACCTTCTTACCAAAGGCAACGTGGACGCGTGGGCACAGGAACGAGAGAACGGACAATTGACTGTTTCAAAAGTGAAGTCAAGTTTATTATAATTGGACACCAGCTGGTGGGGTTCACCCACAGAACAAGCTGCTAGGGGCAAATCCTGAAGTACATTCTAAGAGCAGTCATTATATATCCCTCATGGCGGCAGAGATCTTGGCCCGCCTTCTTTATGCCCCCCCCCCCATTGGCCAGTGTCACAGAACACATTTCATTATCCAATTAAACACAATACTTTCATTAGCATCACATCATTATCAGCTTTCATTCGTTTAGCATTATTGCGCAGCAAGAAAATCATTTTCCCATGGAACAGTATCAGTAGCTCTGGTCAGCCTGTACTCAAATAGCAACATTCACTAGCTGCCTCTTCCTTGCCAGCAAAGGAGGGGGCAGACCCTTCTGCGCTTGCGTAGTTCTTATCCTACTAGCATTGAGGTAAACAAACCCATGCCTTGAACTGCTCTGGCCAATCAAGGCTTTTGTTATCATTGAAGACACATGATGTACTTTGGCAAATCATTGCATACACTTGGCGTACCAATCAGGGCACAGCATTTACGGCTTGCATGCTAGCTTTATTTCTGGCACAGAAAGCCAGCTACTCTATAACGCTTGCTTGTGCATCACTCTCCTCTGACTGTACTCCTGCTCAAAGTACCAACTCTGCTATATTTCACTCTTTTTTTCTTGTAAGTAACTCAGCATGAAGTTACTTACATTATCTTTGTGGACCCCTCACTAGGTAGCCCAATTAACTCTCCAATCACGTCTTGTCACAACTTGCATAGTTTTGATCACATTTGTTGATTCTTTCATTGTAGAAGCACAACATTTCAGAATCAAAGGTAAGCAGCATAGCAGAATCATTACAGAAGAGAATATTATTATTATTAGCATCACAACGGATCTTAACCAGCCAAAATTTGGCAGCCAGCTCGTTAGAAAACTCCAGAAATCACTGGGAGTTTCATATGTCTTCTGCACCTGGCTTGCCACACTCTGAATCTTTTCCACATTGGTCTCAATCTCTCCTGACATGTTGATGTAGTGACAACAGGTTGTGTTTAACTCTGCTATAAAAACACCCCCAACAGAAGGCCATACAGCCTTTGCAATAATAATAATTGCCCCACGGCAGCAGTGGCGAGAGGAGGCAGAAAAGCCATGCATGGGACAAGGGGGAGGGAAAGGCACGCTCCTCTCCCCTTTGCTCTCTCACCCCCCACATGCATGGGGTAAGCTGTGAGCGCTGGGGGGGAGGCGCACTCTTCTCCTCTTGCTCTCTCGCCCCCCGCGTACGCCTTCCTCGGCGGCAGCGGTGGTAAAGGCATGCACGGGGCATGGGAGGAGGGAAAGCATGAACCTTTCTCTTCTCTCTCACGCGCCTTTCCTACCTCCGCCACCGAGGAAGGCGCACGCGGAGGGGGGGAGCAAGGGGAGAAGAGCGCGCCTTTCCCCCCCTTGTCCCATGCAACTTTTGGGGGGGGTCCGGATCTGCGTCCCCCGGCGGCTTGCGCCCCTAGGCCATGGCCTAGGGTGTCCTTATCGATAATCCGGGCCTGCACGCTCCATAACTTTGCCCAAATAGGGGAGATTGGAAACTGGCTGATAGTTGACTGAGTGGAGTCCAGTGATGGTTTTTTCAACTGAATTTTGCCCTCCTGTAAGGAGGCATTAACCACCACCTTCACTTACTCTGCCAAACCCCCTCTGGCTTCTTTGAGCAGCTAGGATGGGCAGGGGTCTAGGATGCATGTGGTAGGCCTCGCTTCTCCCAGGATCCTGTCCACATCCTCGAGCTGAACCAATTGAAACGAATCCATTAAAACCGGACAAGCAGATGAATTCCAGCTTGTCAATATCTCTCTTCAATTGTGCTGCCCAGAATTGGACACAGTATTCCAGATGTGGTCCAACGAAGGCAGAATAGAGGGGTAGCACAATTTCCCTGGATCTAGGCACAAGACTACTATTGCTACAGACCAAAACCCCACTGGGTTTTTTTTGCCGCCGCATGACATTGTTGGCTCATGTTCACCTTCCTCCCCATGAGGACTCCAAGATCTTTCCCAGGTATTGTCCCCCATATCTCTGCATTTCATTTTTTTCTGTCTCAATGGAGTCTCCTGTGCTTGTCCCTGTTGAAATTCATGTTGTTAGTTTTGGCCAATCATCTCTCTCATCTGTTAAGATCATCTTGAACCCTGCTTATGGTACTCCACGTCTCACTTCTTTCCAGGATGAAGAGGAAGCATTGTGAGCACCTTTTGGGGCAGAAGCATTGCAGTCAAACACCTTCCTTGTCCAAGACTGACAATAACAGCTCATGTTATACCATTCCCTTCCAAGACTATATTCCAGAATAAGAAACAAAATGGACAATACCGTGTTGTATCATCATTTTATCACTAAAAAACATTCCCGGTTCCTTTAAATTCTTGGGGTTGGAACGTATCAGAACACGCCTCCATGGTAACATCCATGATGCCCTTATATGTGCCGAATCCAGATGGATCTTGTTATTGGCTACCAAATTTCCAGAAGGATTAAACGAACACCTTGTTAACATGCATTATCTGTCAGTGAATTTCTTTGATTTGCACCTTGTTAGGATCTGCATTATATAAATATAGAACACCAACACCTAGACTTACCTTTGGGTCAATCCATGCCTTTCTCGTTATGACCTTGATGATCGATGTGTGTGTGTGTGTGTATGTGTGTATATATATATATATATATATATATATATATATATATATATATATATATATATATACACACACACACACACACACACAGTATATATATATATGGGCTGTTTCCAAATTTTTTAAAGTGCTTCAAATTTGGATGTTGATTGCGATTTAGCTTTGGATGTGATAGACTTCCGATTTTTTGGGGGGAAATTCGGAATTGATTCGGAAGTATTTCCGAAATTCGGAAGTCTTCGGAAGTCTTCAAAAATGGCGTCCGCTTTCAAATATGGGCAAAAAAATCAGCAGAAGGGAGAGTCAGCTGTTAGCCATCAGCCAATGAGCAATCAGCAAGAAAATTCGGACATGACATCCAAAATTCGGAATTTGGAATTCCAAAATTCAGAATTCCAGTTGGCAGGGCTGCTCTCGAAATTGCTTCCAATGTCAGAAGTAGGCAAAAAAACTTCCGAAATTCGGACGTATCCGAAATTCGGAAACAGCCCTAATAGATAGATGGATAGATATTCTGTGTTTGTTCGGGCTGTACAGATATATAGATATATGCATCTATTTAGACGCCAAAGATTTTGGTTCTGTTGGATGAATTTGCCTTTGAAAAAGCCGCATTTTCGGCGAAACGGTTGAGGCCTACACTTCATACCGTTAGACCTGCCCACGGAGCATCAACCTTTTTTGGCATGTATATGACTAGGCTTTTCATATACATGTGGCCTTTTGTATATATATCCTTTGGATAACTAGTATGTAGTGACGGACTACGCTCTCATATAGTCCCCCTTTCCCTACTTTGCGGTTACCGTGTGGATGTTTCTACTACAATTCAGTTTTCGGATCGCATCCCCAATTCGGATTTAATGACTGGATAATCCGGGATTCAATAATATATTAGATCCACGGTTCCCTCTTGAACTTCCATTTTGGATCTAATGCCTACAATATCCGGAACTCAGCATCATACGGGATCTACATTTTCCTTCATCCTCACTTGAGATTTTAATATCTTGCTATCGCTACGAGGTGCGATCTTCCGTATACGGAGGACTTCCACACATCTCCACGGTGGATTTCCATAATACAGGGAACTAGTTTGTTTCGTGATATATAGATATGCATTGTATTTATATTGTATTTGTATTGTTGGGTTGTCACTGAATATATAGTATATGAACTGAGATATGAGAAAATGATATATTTATAGGACATACAGATTTGTGCCCGCATTTGTTTATTACATGATATACTAGTCTTTCTTTATTTTGCTGTTAGGCTTGGTTATATTCCAGATTTGGCATAATACACAGTCAAAATAGAAGAAACAGTTAAGAAGGGTGAATGCAAGCACTGTCCCTATTGATATAGAATTGGTCGAGTCTCGAGTCACATACATACATTGCTCCCGCCCCTGTATTTACCTGGATCACAGGGTAGGCATTGAAAGCACTCTGCCAGTCCATTTGGGTGGTCTGTATATGTACCCTCTGAACACGGGACACAGCTTGTACTCGAACTGCCGATACAGGACTTTGCGACTCTGCTTCCTGCAATAAAGACATCCAAGAAGATGGTTTGTGCTTATCATTAAGGGTGATTTCTAAGCTGGCTGGCATTTCATTGGGAGCTTATGGTTGGGAACAATTCCCTTATGCTGGAATAATAATAATATACTTTATTTATATTCTGCTCTATCTCCCTGAGGGAACTCAGGGCAGAACACACACACACACACACGCACACACACATATATTATTAATCATTCTTGTATACCGCCACTCCCCGAGGGCTCGGAGCGGCTCACAATCACAAGCATAAAACAGATACTGTAAAAACATCAGATAAACTATTCTAAATTTAAACTAAAACTAACTCTGCAGGATTACAAAAATCAGCAACTAAATGCCAGTTTGAAGAGATAGGTTTTACAGGCCCTGTGAAAGGCAAGGAGGTCTTGCAGGGCACGCACTTCAGCTGGCAGAGTATTCCAGATCGTTGGAGCCACCACAGAGAAGGCCCTACGCCGGGTCGAGGCCAGATGGATGGTCTTGACACCAGGTACCTCGAGGAGATTCAGATCTTCAGAGTGGAGTGATCTCTGGGGTTGGTAAGGGGTGAGACGGTCCCTCAGATACATTGGCCCCAGACCATATAAGGCCTTGAAGGTTAACACCATCACCTTGAAAGTGATTCGGTGCTCGACCGGGAGCCAATGAAGCTGCTGTAAGATGGGAGTTATGTGGCTCCTCGCCGGCACTCCAGCGAGGAGCCGAGCAGCGGCGTTCTGGACGAGCTTAAGCTTCTGGATCACGGACAAGGTCAGGCCAATGTAAAGGGCATTACAGTAGTCTATCCTTGAGATGACCGTGGCTTGGATAACTGTGGCTAGGTCGTCTCTAGATAAGTAGGGGGCCAGCCGCCTAGCCTGTCGCAGGTGGAAAAAGGCGGTTTTGCTGACAGTGGAGACCTGGGCCTCCATAGACAGTAAAGGGTCAAAAACAACCCCCAGGCTTTTTACTGATGATGAAGGACAAAGTGCCTTGCCATCCAGGGTGGGAAGCTGGACCACCCCACAATCCGGTCAACCCAGCCACAGTATCTCCATCTTCGCTGGATTCACCCTTAATCTACTGGCATGCAGCCATCCAGTGACAGCCTCAAGGCACTGATGGAAACAAGAGGGTACAGAGTCCGGCCGGCCTTCCATCTTCAGAACAAGCTGGGTGTCATCAGCGTACTGATATTTCAGCCCGAAACTTCGAACCAGCCCAGCAAGTGGTCGCATGTAGATGTTAAATAACATGTTAAATATGGCAAACATTCAATGCTGCTATAGAATTAACAAGGACAGACAGTACATAAACAAAGGTATAGGCTTTCCCATCTTTTTCCATCTCCGGCGTCTCGAGACTGTGCTCGACTCTGGCCACAGGGAGGTGCTGTTGCTCCATCGTCCATGCCGAGAAACTTTGTTGTCCATAGATACCCTTCCAATTAAATTGCTGGCATATACCTAAGGATACCTTTTATTACCTCTCCACTTAAACTGGTGCCTAATTTATCTACTCACATTACTGTTATTTATTTATTTATTTATTCACAAGTATTTATATTCCGCCCTTCTCACCCCGCAGGGGACTCAGGGTGGATTACAATGCACATATACATGGCAAACATCCAAAGTCATTAGACATGCAACATATGTAGACAGACACAGAGGCAAATTAATATTCCAGCTTTCCAGCTTCATGATCCAATGGAGGAGCACCTGTTATTTGTTGGAGCAAGAAGCTACCAAAAAGCTATGGGAAAAGGCCTGATCCAAAACAAAACCAGCTCCTCTAAATTCTGACCAAATGCAGCCAGTCTGAAGCATGAGTCTGAAGTCATGTCTTGTGTTTAATCTCTTTTCTGTATTTTATAGAAATAAGTTTTAATATGTATCTTTTATAGCAATATGTATATTTATAGAATATAAATATACATATTTATATATTGGGGGAGGGGTGGAGGTGGTGCAGCTGCTGAACTTGCTGCCCGGAACTTCAGTGGTTCGAATCCACAGCACAGGGTGAGCTCCCATTGTTAGCCCCAGCTTGTGCCAATCTAGCAGTTCGAAAACACGTATCACTTTGGCGGGAAGTTAACGGTGCTGCATGAAGTCATGCCAGCCACATGACCTTGGAGGTGTCTATGGACAACGCTGGCTATTCGGCTTGGAAATGGAGATCATCATCATCATCAGTTTCTCACTTGTTAATCGCCCTCCATTAAAATGCTCCAGGCGATTTACATAAAACAATAGCATTAAAAATATACAATACCAAATAGACTGCATTAGACATTAAAAGCTCTGCTAAAAAGCCAGGTCTTGAGTGCCTGAGCAAAGGGTCGCAAGTCACGCATGGCCCTCAAGTGGGGAGGCAAGAAGTCCCACAAGACAGGCGCAGAGATGGAGAAGGCCCTACGTCCTGTGCTCTCGAGACGTACTTCCCTGGGGCCTGGAACATACAGTAAGTTTAGTTGGACGAGTCGTGGCGACCACTGGCGGCGAAGAGGGGAGAGGCGGTCTCTGAGATATGCTGGCCCCTGACCATGAAGTGCCTTAAAGGTCAGAACCAACAACTTAAACAGGGCCCGGAATTCCCTTGGAAGCCAGTGCAAATGTAACAGAGTTGGAGTTATGTGGCATCTCAAAGGTGTTTTTGCAAGTAGGCTGGCAGCCGCATTCTGAATAATGCGGATCCTCCGAGTAGTCGACAGGCAGGGTCGTAGCCAGGATTTTGATTCCGGGGGGGCTGAGTTTGGTTCGGGCGGGGCCTGAGACTGGGTGGAAGAGGGTCTACCCTAGCAAACCTTTTGTATTGTTATCCCAATAACCCCATTAATGTAGGATATAATAATAATAATACTTTATTACTTGTGAGTCGCCCTCCACCGATGGTGCTCCGGGCGACTTACATCCTTTAAAAACATAGATACATCAGATTAAAACAGCAGATATGAGCCGTAGAAGGCTCTGCCATCCATCCAGTTCAGTCCCCGAAAGCCTGGCGGAAGAGCCAGGTTTTCAGGCCAGCCAAAAATCTGGCCGGGGCCAATGTGGCCCTGAGCGCAGGTGGGAGCGAGTTCCAGATCGTAGGGGCCGCCACCGAGAAGGCTCTTCTACGGGTCTCTGTCAGCCGGGCCTCTCTCACCCCAGGGATAGCTAACCGGTCGCCATTTATTACGCATGCGGGTCTTTCGCAGCGTTGGTCTATCAGCTAATGAGCATGGTGATCAGATCATGATATGAATAAACATAACAGTTTAAATAATGTACCAGTAAGGCCTTTTCGCGGACCACCCTGAGAATTTCGGGGCCTGAAGCCCCCTTAGCCCCCTGGCTACATGCCTGTCGACAGGGGAAGGCCAACAAAAGGCGTTACAATAATCCAGTCTAGATGTAACCGTCGCATGGATGATTGTAGCCAAGGCTTCCTCTGAAAGGTAAGGTGCCAGCTGTCTCGCCTGCCGGAGATGGAAAAAGGCCTGCTTACTAACATGAGCGATCTGGGCCTCCAGAGTCAACTGTGAATCCAGGACGACACCCAAGCTCTTAACAGTGGAAGATGGATGAAGGGGGGCACCATCGAAGTTGGGCAGGGAGGGCGCCACTTCAGGCGGGCGGCCAGGCCACAAAATCTGTCTTAGTAGGATTCACCTTCAACCTACTGGCACGCAGCCATCTCGATACAGCCTCAAGACATAAGGTGAAATTGTCTGGTATTGAGGTGACTCCAGGCTCCAGCCGTATAAGCAGCTGGGTATCATCTGTGTATTGGTGGCACTCCAGACCAAAGCTCCGCACGAGGCTGGCAAGAGGTCTCACATAGACGTTGAAGAGGAGGGGAGAGAGAATCGCTCCCTGAGGCACCCCACATGAGAGGGCAGATCTGTCAGAGGTTCGATCTAGGTACTCGACACATTGAGACCGGCCTCAAAGATGAGCACCAACTCCAAGAATTGGACTCAATTATAGAACGTTTACAATGTTTATGCATTTTAATTATGCTAAAAACTACCTCAAGCAAGGAGAAGTGGGTAAGAGAGATAATAATAATAATAATAATAATAATAATAATACGAGGGCGGGTCAATAAGTCCGTGACTTTTTGAATGAAACACAGGTTTTTGGATAAAAAATCGTTTTATTTTTCAACGTAGTCTCCTTTGAGCCCTATACACTTGGTCCAACATTTCTCCAATTTTTTTATTTCTTCCAAAAAATAAGATTTGTCGAGGTCATCAAAATAGGTATTTGTTTGTGAGATGATTTCACCGTTGGAGTCAAATCTCTTTCCTGGGCATTGCCTGACCAATCAGCTCCATGCATCTTATTTTACAGTTGACACACACACACATAATTGATTCCTTGCATGCTCCAACACTGGTCACCACAATACTGCCATTTCTTCTGGTTTGGAAACAAGAAATAGTCACTCGGGGCTAAATCCGGAGAATGGGGAGGATGAGGGAGCAATTCCTATCCCAATTCATGGATTGTTGCCATGGCAACTGCACATGTGTGCACTCTTGCATTGTCCTGGTACAAAAGAACTTTTTTCTTGGCCAAATGCAGTCATTTTTTCTTCAAATCCTCATTAAATCAACCCAATAAGTTGGCATAATATTCGCCATTGATTGTTTTACCCTTTTGAAGGTAGTCAATGTGGATTATACCGCGTGCATCCCAGAAAACAGTCACCATGACTTTATTGGCTGACAAACCCACCATGGACTTCTTTGGCGCTGATTCACCCCGAGAAACCCACTGGTTTGACTGCTGTTTGGTCTCTGGTGTGTTGTGGTGGATCCACATTTCGTCCATGGTTACGAAACGGCGCAAAAACCCGTCCATATTGAACAATGGTTGAACAACGCCAAACACTCCTGCGAAATTGTCACACGATTGCGTTTGTGGTCGATTGTTAGCAAAGGCGGCACCCATTTTGCAGAAAGCTTTCTCGTACCCAAGTGTTCATTTAAAATTGAAACCACTGAGCCATTTGAGATGCCTATGGCTTCCACAATCTATCGCGCTTTCAATCTCTGATCGGCCAACACCATATCGTGAATTTTGTCAATTGTTTTGGGCAGTGTTTTTCAACCTTTTTTGAGCCATGGCACATTTTTTACATTTACAAAATCCTGGGGCACACCACCAAACAAAATGACACAAAATGACACTCTAACACATATAGTTTATATGTTTTTAAATTTATTTATACACTCAGTGTGAAACCTGGGCCTGTTTCGATGAACACAACATATATATCCTGGCAGGAATGGCAGAAAGACACACACGAAGGTCTTGCTCAACAGCTGTCAGTCATGGGAAAACTTTGGCCCTCTGGGTGCTTTGGACTTCAACTCCCACCATTCCTAACAGCCTGAGGCCCTTTCCTGCTTAAGTGGCTGAGGGGGGGAAAGGAAAAGGGCCTCAGGTTGCTAGGAATGGTGGGAGTTGGAGTCCAAAACACCTGGAAGGTCCATGTTTGCCCATGCCAGCTTTCGATTCCTTCGCCACATCTATCTTCAGCCTCTGGTGGTTTGAATATATGTGATTATCTACGTGATTTTCTACCTTGTCGCTATGATTAAGGTGCTGCTTCTTTAAATTGTCCGCAAACTGACTGTGTTATTGTGTGGATCCCGGAAGTGACTTTGGATATCATGAGGATACACTTTGTGTTTTGCACTCACTTCCATGATTCCATCAAATATCGTGAGTTTTCCGTAGAGGAGTACTCCGTGAACTCGCTACTTCCTGGTTCGCAACTCCTCTGCTCTCTGTGGCGACCACGCCAAACTACCTTATGTAAGAGTTTTTATTTTCTCCAGCAGGATTGGATACTTTAAATGTGTTTTTTGCATATGATTATGTATGATTAATTGTGCATTTTGTACTGTGACATAGCGGCGCTCCTTTAATAAGTAAGGGTATTGGAGGTTCCAATTTCCCACGGCACACCTGATGATCTCTCACGGCACACTAGTGTGCCCCGGCACACTGGTTGGGAAACACTGGTTTTGGGTGTAGAGACCTCCACTGGGCGTCCAGAACGTTTGGCATCTTACGTGCTCGTACGGCCACAACAAAATTCAGTAAACCACTTTTTTACCCTTGAAATGGATGGTGCAGAGTCCCCATAGTATTTATCAAGCTTAGCCTTGGTTTGAATGATGGTTTTTTCCCACAAAAAATAATGCTGAATGAGCACACGAAATTCACTTTTTTCCATCTTCTCCTCAAATCACGCGGTAGTCTGCTATCAATGGCTGTCAAACACAAACTAAATGATGCAGCTTGTTGACAGGAGCAGTGTTGCCCTTTCAGTTAAGAGGCGGGAAATTCAAAAAGTCATGGACTTATTGACCCGCCCTCGTATCATAGGTTGATGTTTCTGCCTTGAACGTCACATACCTGAAGCACATTTGGGGCAGCATTCACCATTACTACTCCTGTACTCCCACGCTCGGCAAGACAATGCTTCTTGGTGAAATAGTAGCTGTGTCGCAAGGAAAATGCAAACAATCTTCAAGGGAAAAAGAAAAGAAGGAAGAAACGTTATTTGATGTTTGCTCAACACATTTTGACAACATGTTTCGACAAAAAGAATTCAATGACCAAGACCCTGCTCATTTAAGACCAGAACTGAGGTTGCCCTATCTTGTCTTGTGGTCCAAAAAGTCTCAATAGATATAGATCAGTTCAATATGAGGTCTCTCTAACAATACCGCAAGGTTCAGATGCTTCCTGAGACCCAAAGTGTGCTTGCCTCAGGCAGGGGCGGATTTAATGGTAAGCAAAGTAAGCGGCCGCTTAGGGCGCCACGTGGTCAGGGGTGCATCCGGCCGCCAGGTTCCGCGCATGTGCCTTTGCTGCTCCACCCTGCCAGAGACAAGCATGGCTCTCCTTCAACCATTGAATTCATTTCCTGCTTATTTTCCCTGTGGACCCAGTCGCTGGCTGTTTACATCTACCTCAAGTTTTACGACAATTTATTATTTGCTTTGGGCTTGTTTACGTCTCTTGATGACGCTTCTCACTGCGCCGCCAGTCGCTTTCCAGTGACGTGGCTAGCGCGCCACGGAGCCAACACCTCCAGTCGCGCCCTTGTGACGCGTCTCCAGCGTTCCGGCCCGGATTCGTTTTTTGTTTACCTTTTACCATGCTCAGCCTACCTTTCATCCCTGGACTTCCCATTCCTGTCGTGAGTAACACAGAACTGCATATTATTCTGGACTTTTGCCCTTATTGCCCCTGTTTCTATAGACTTGATGCTATCTAATTATTGTGTACTTGCGTAACCAGGCTGTGATATCCTATATACTGGCTACTATTGCATGTGTTCTTCATTCTATACTTCTGTCAATATACTGTTGGTAATATATTGAATTGATAAACCCTATTTTGATTCATTGTGACCACCTGTGAGCTTACATTGCGTCATCCCCCTGTGGTTCCACTTTTGTGTTTGTGTCTCTCTAACAATACCGCAAAGTTCAGATGCTTCCTGAGACCCAAAGTGTGCTTGCCTCAGGCAGGGGTGGATTTAATGGTAAGCAAAGTAAGCGGCCGCTTAGGGTGCCACGTGGTCAGGGGCGCATCTGGCCGCCAGATTCCGCGCATGCGCCTTTGCTGCCCCACCCTGCCGGAGACAAGCATCACGCCCTACACAAGGCCGAAAAGGAGGAAGCTTTTGCAGGCGGGGGAGAGCCCCTCCACGAGGTCAGGGAGCAAGGGGGCGCCAAAAAAATGTTTGCTTACCATTTTTAATTACCTTAGTCCGGTACTGGCCTCAGGTTCTCCCAATGTGGATTTGCAAAGAGAAATGTAAGGACAGAGGTCACGTTGTGGGCAACCACCATAACATTATAGCGGTGACCAGTGTTGGAGCATGCAAGGAATCAGTTAGTGTGTGTGTGTGTGTGTGTGTGTCAACTGTAAAATAAGATGCATGGAGCTGATTGGTCAGGCAATGCCCAGGAAGCAGGCTGAGCCTGGGACTTTTGGATACCGTTACGCTTCTGTTCAGGCTTGAGTGCAGAGAAAGTGCAGAGAAAGACAGTTTTGAAGAGAGAATCAGAGAGAGACACAAAGTTTGGAGTACTCTTGCTTCATGAGTTGCTGAAGGTTTTTATCCACATGGACAAAAGAAAGACCATTTTAGATCTCTCATAAAATGACATGTGAGTTGATGCAGCTGATCACGTATGTTGTTCTGACCTAAGAAGAGTAAACTAGCTGTTCTTTGGGTTGTTGTCTTTTCTGGACTGTACGGCCATGTTCCAGAAGCATTCTCTCCTGATGTTTTGCCTGCATCTATGGCAGGCATCCTCAGAGGTTGTGAGGTCTGTTGGAAACTAGGAAAATGGAGTTTATATTGTGGGAAAAAGAGCCCTTGTCTGTTTGAGGCAGGTATGAATGTTTACACTGGATACCTCAATTAGCACTTAAGGCCCTGGCAGTTTCAGAAGTGGTGACTTATTGCCTGGGGGAATCCTTTGTTGAGGGCTGATTAGCTGTCCTTGATTGTTTCTTGTCTGGAGTTCCCCTGTTTTTTAGTGTTCTTTATTTACGGTTATGATTTTAAAGTCAGGGGGAGGGAAGGAGGGAGGGAGGAAGGGCATTCACCATAAAATACACTCAACATGCATCTCGTGTCCCAACTCCTCCAATGAAATGGGCCACCCCAAAGCCACACAAAACATGCAATACATGCTGAGCATCCCTTGTCCTTAATTCCATAATCTGAAATGCTCTGAAATAGTCCAGATGGTGATACCTTTGCTTTCCAGTGGTTCAACAAACACAGACTTTTGTTTCATGCACAAAAGTATTAAACATATTGTGCACAGAATTCAGGCGATGTGCTTAAGACATGTGAGGGTTATCCAGAAAGTAAGGTTACAAGGCACTAGGTCTTGTGGGGAATTTTCTGGGGGGAAGTTGGTCTCACTGCAGTGTAGTGGGAGCCAGTGGGAGTAAACGAGCAGTGCCAGTCATCAGTAGCTCATCGATTGGCATTGTGGTGAAAGTTAGAGATTAGCGTCCTCATTCTGTTTCCCTCCCAGTGCGAAGTTTGCACTGTAATATGCTACCTATTGTGCAAATGCAGGTTATCCAAGATATTGCAAGATATGCAGTTGTGCAAATGCAGGTTGTTCATGTTATCTCCCAATATGTAGTTGTGCAAATGCAAGTTATTTATTTATTTATGTTATTTCTACCTCGCTCTTCTCACCCCCGCAGAGCGGCTTACATGGCAACAATTCGATGCCGTAGGGATACAATATAAAAAGATATAAAATACATTAATTACAATAACATTATCTACACCAGTGTTTCCCAACCTTTTTTGAGCCGAGGCACACTTTTTAAATTTCCAAAATCCGGGGGCACACCACCAACCAAAATGACACAAAATGACACTAACACAGTAATACATATAGGTAATAAGAATTTAAGTTGAGTTTTGGAGTTCTAGTTCACCTACAACCAGAGAGCACTCTGGACTCGGGACTGGCGAAGCAGGCAAGAAGGAAGGCGCCGCGGCAGGCAGGGAGCCGGAGGGAGGCCGGGAGCGGTTTCCCGCGCACCGAGGAGGAGGGAGGCCAGGCTCGCCAGAAGACGCGAACCGGACAAACTCGGCTTCCAAGCAGGGCCTGGGCCTTGCGGGAAGCCGGATTTAGCTGGCTCGCGTCTTCCGCCAGGCTCGCCGGAAGACGCGAACCGGACAAACTCGGCTCCCAAGCAGGGCCTGGGCCTTGCGGGAAGCCGGATTTGGCCGGCTCGCGTCTTCCACCGGGCTCGCCGGAAGATGCGAACTGGACAAACTCTGCTCCCAAGCAGGGCCTGGGCCTTGCGGGAAGCTGGATTTGGCCGGCTCACATCTCTCACCAGAAGATGCGAGCCAGACAAAATCAGCTCCCAGGCAGGGCCTGGGCCCTCCAGGGAGCCGTTCTCCCGTTTTGTGGCTCTGCCGGGCTCGGCGGAGCCGCGAACCGGGACAAAAGCTCCCTGAGGTGCCCAGGTTCTATCCTGTGGGCTCACTTCCGGCGGAGGAGGAGAGCATCGCCCGGCCCCTCCCCTCCTGAGCCTTCCCTGCCTCTCTTGGTCCTAGAGTGGGTCGCGTTTCCAACCGCTGTTCCGCGTTCAGCTGGTGTGCCGCGGGAAAACCTCTCTCAGCAGGAGGGGGAAAGAGGGGGGGAGAGGTTTTCTCGCGGCACACCAGCTGATCTCCCACGGAATACTAGTGTGCCACATCACACCGGTTGGGAAACACTGATCTACACAATCCAGAAAGCCTTTCCATATCAACAATCACAAGGTCCGTTTCAATGTTCAGTGCCATTATATTCATTGTCCAAACGGCTGGTTCCACAGCCACGTCTTTAATTTCTTTCTGAAAGAAAGGAAGGATGATGCCGATCTAATTTCACCAGGGAGTCACCACAGAGAAGGCCCTGTCCCTCGTCCCCGCCAGTCGTGTTTGCGAAGCTGGCGGGAGCGTGAGCAAGGCCTTGCTGGCGGATCTTAAGCTAGCCAAGATATGGTAATTTTGTATTGCATTATAATATAATATATTATAATGTCAATATTATAATTGTAATGCAATGTATTATTTTATAATAATAATAATATAAGATGATATATTTATTTATTTATTATTTCGCCTTGTATACTGCCACTCCCCGAAGGCTCAGAGCGGTTTACAAATATCCAAGGAACAAAATATATAAAATACAATTAAAACACAAAAACCTATTATAATGTCAATACATTATAATATAATAATAATTATAATGTAATATAGTATAAGATAGTTATGATATAATATATTATAATATGAGTATGGTATAATATATTGTATATACATCGATACAATATAATACTACTAATGCTATTGTGATATTATAATTATACATTTGTTTTACATGCAATATTGCTAATGATATTGCGATATAGTGTTATAGTGCAATTTGATGTGTAGTACTGATGTTGTGCTATGGCAGTAATGTAGTTTGTTGTATTTCCAGTTTGCTGTAAGCCACTCTAAGTCCCCTACGGGGTTGAGAAGGGCGGCCTATAAATATCGTGAAATAAATACATAAAATTAAATATTGCATGATAAGCATTTGTGGAAATGCAGGTTGTCCGAGATATCTTGTAATATACTGTATATACTGTACTCTAGTATAAGTCTAGCTTTTCAGACATTTTTTTAGGCTGAAAAAGTCCCCCTCGGCTTATACTTGAGTCAAGGTTATTTATTATTTCACTATGTTATAAATACATAATAAATGTATTATTATTATAACATTTATTATTTTACTCTATTTATTATTATTATTTCCATTATTTTACTATATTATTACTGATATTATTACATTTCCATTATTTTACTCTATTATTATTACTATTACTATTATTACCTTTATTATTTTACTCTATTTTTATTGGAAGCACAGCTTTATGTAAATATTCAAAAATATTTAACCTACTGATGCCTCAATTTTATTTTATTGGTATCTATTTTTATTTTGAAATTGACCCACAGCTTCTGCATTTCCCACCCTTGGCTTATACTCAAGTCACTCAATTTTTTCAGTTTTTTTGTGGTAAAATTAGGTACCTCAGCTTATATTTGGGTCGGCTTATACTCGAGTATATACGGCACCTTTGTGCAAGTTGTCCAACGTATCTCCCGATATGCATGTGTGCAAATGTAGGCTGTTCAAGGTGTCTCATGATATAACTTTCTGCAAATGCAGGTTGTACAAAATCCAGGGGGAAAAAACATCTGAAACCCAAAGCACTTCTGGTCCAAAGCATTTCAGATGAGGGATTTTCAACCTGTAGTGCTCAATGAGAAACAGCCACCACTGAAGACAATATAATCAAGCAAAAACCATGCAGTCAGAATATACTTTTGAACATATGGATGGCAGAAAGACAGAGCAGTGCTTCTTTTCTCTCTCCACACGATGGAGCAAGAGTCAAGTCTAAGAGGAAAAGAAGTAAATAACAGAGCTGACCTTTGGAGTCGAAAATTCCTACAAATCCGAAGTTACGTACTCTGTACACGAAAACAACCAATACTCTTGCAAAAGTATTCATAGATAACTTTGGTTTCCAGGAGTATAGAAAGAAAGAGACATAAAGAAATGAAAACACAAAAGGAAAGAATGAATTAAACACATAAGGAAACGATTCAATGCAGAGAGAGTAAGATTAAGTACCCCACGACCCCATCTGCACTGCCATACAATGCAGTTTCATAGTGCAGGTTATGGGTCCGGCATCGACACTGCAGAATTAATGCAGTTTGACACTGTAACTCAGTGGTTTCCAAAGTATTTTGGCCTACCGCCAGGGCCGGCCCCGCCCATTCTGCCGCCTACGCGGTCGCGTAGGGCGATGGTACCTGGGAGGGGCGTCACGAACTGGGAGGGGCGCCGCCGCGCCACCCACCCCGCCCCGCCGCTGCGCCTCCACAGCCAGCTGTGCCGCTGCCGCCGGCGTGCGTGCGGCTGGGAGGGACGCCTCGTGCGGCCGGGCAGGACGCCACTGCGCATGCGCGGCCGGCACGCGCGCTGCGCGGCGCCGCCACTGCGCGAGACGCACTTGCGGGGCCACGCGGGACGCCAGTGCGCATGCGCGAGAGCGTCCAGGAGCCACTGGGGGGGGGCAAAAAATAAGGTTTGCCTACTCCCCCGGGAAAGGTGAGGCCGCCTCTGCCTACCGCCCCCTTTCCAGAATTTTTTTTACTCACGGCCCCTCTAGAAATTATTTTTTTAAAAAATTTAATAGCAATTAAACAGAAAGATATATGTATTAATGCAGTGGTTCTCAACCTTTCTAATGCCGTGACCCCTAAATAAGGTTCTTCATGTTGTGGTGACCCCCACAACATGAATTACAGAACTGGACCAAACTTGGCACAGAGAACCCACATGACCAACAGAAAGTACTGGAGGGGTTTGGGAGGAATTGGCAGTGATTTAGGGGAGATGTAGTTCACCTACATCCAGAGAGAACTGAGAACCCAAACAACTATGGATCAGTACCAAACTTGGCACAAGTACTCAATATGCCCAAATTTGAACACTGGTGGAGTTTTGAGAAAATAGCCCTTCTCCTTTGGGAGTTGTAGCTACTGGGATTTATGGTTTACCTAAAAGCAAAGAGCATTTTGATTGTAGGTTTAGCACAGCAGTAACAACAGCTGCTAAAATATCTTATCAACCGAATGTCACAGGTTCGTGACCCCGGGCTGGCTTGGGCAGCCGGCTGGCAGCCCTGCCTTTCTTTATCTAAGCAGTCGAAAACAAGACTAGCTGTGAGTAGAGAAATTAGGAACCGCTTTGTGGAGGAGGACTTTTATAACACCAATAAATAAGGAAAACCGATTGCCTAATGGGCTGGCAAGCTTTTCGTCATAGGAGGATGAAGCACCAGCACCCCCTGTGGCACAATGGAGCAACAGCACCCGGTGACACAACTGGAAAGACCAGAAAGAACCTGTGGCTCAACTGGAAGATCTTCCTACTATATGTTGTATGTGCTGTATGCCAAATACAGAAAAACAGCAGGGATTGTCTGCTTGTATGTGTACTGTAATCCGCCCTGAGTCCCCTTCGGGGTGAGAAGGGCGGAATATAAATAAAGTGTATTTTTTTTATTATTTTGAATTCCACCAACAATGGAATTGAGCCAAACTTGGCACACAGAACCTCCATGACCAACAGAAAATACTGGAGGGGTTTGGAATGAATTGCCTCTGCCAGGGAAGGCTGCACTTTCTTCTGCAGGGGTGGGGAGGCTCCACCGGAGGACGCGGAGGCCTTTGCACTGCAGCCTTCGCACTGCACTGCGTGTGGGGGCCAAAGCGAAGGGGGCGGGGCCAAAGAAGAGGGCCGCGTCACCCCTCCTAAATGGCCAATCGTTCACCGCCCCCTTAAAGGGGTTCCCCAAATTCCCCTGAGCCTCCCACTGCCCCCTTGGATCACCTCACCGCCCACCAGGGGGTGGTACCGCCCACTTTGGGAATCAGTGCTGTATCTTATCTTCCTCCCAGTTCAGGATCCGTAGCAAATTACAACCATTAAAAAACAAACATCTCAACACTGACAACAGACAACATATATTTGCTTACACAGCTAGGCAAACATATACTGGATAATGGGCACTGTCGTGATTCCAAACACTCTCAAAAGCAAAGAATGTTTATCTAGGTTGGCAGGTTTGTGATGCAGCTGTGCTAGCGTGGGGCAGTCCCTAGGTTTTCCCTATGGGAGTTACTTACTTAGGTGATCCCTCGTTGTCTGAGTAGGATTATCTTCTAAAATCGGTGGGTCTGTAGGTGACTGTGGAGCTCTATTCTTGACCTGCATGTTCTCCCGCAGTGAGGGCATCGGTTTCCAGGTGGAAGGCGGTCCCGGTCAGGGTTGGCTTGACACGCCTTCCTCTTGGCACATTTCTCTTTTTCACCCTCCATTCGTGCCTGTTCACATTCTACAGCACTGCTGGTCACAGCTGACCTCCAGATGGAGCGCTCAAGGGCCGGGGCTTCCCAGTTTTTAAGGTTGGCTTTGAGCCCATCTTTAAATCTCTTTTCCTTCCCACCAACATTCCATTTTCCGTTCTTGAGTTTGGAGTAGAGCAACTGCTTTGGGAGATGGTGGTTGAGCTTTCGGAGAACGTGGTCGGTCCAGTGGAGTTGATGGCGGAGGACCATCGCTTCAATGCTGGTGGTCTTTGCTTCTTCCAGCATGCTGACATTTGTCCACCTTTCTACCCAAGAGATTTGTAGGATTTTTCAAAGGCAACGCTGACGGAATAGTTCCAGGAGTTGCATGTGACGTCTGTAGACAGTTCACGTCTCGCAAGCGTATAGCAGGGTTGGGAGGGCAATGGATTTATAAACAAGCCCCTTGGTATCCCTACGGATGTCCCGGTCCTCAAACACTCTGTGCTTCATTTGGAAAAATGCTGCACTCGCAGAGCTCAGGCGGTGTTGTATTTCAGGGTCATTGATGCTGCGCTTGCAGAGCTCAGGCGGTGTTGTATTTCAGAGTCATTGATGCTGCACTCGCAGAGCTCAGGCGGTGTTGTATTTCAGGGTCAATGATGCTGCGCTTGCAGAGCTCAGGCGGTGTTGTATTTCAGGGTCATTGATGCTGCAATCGCACAGCTCAGGCGGTGTTGTATTTCAGGGTCATTGATGCTGCGCTTGCAGAGCTCAGGCGGTGTTGTATTTCAGGGTCAATGATGCTGCACTCGCAGAGCTCAGGCGGTGTTGTATTTCAGGGTCATTGATGCTGCGCTTGCAGAGCTCAGGCGGTGTTGTATTTCAGGGTCAATGATGCTGCGCTCGCAGACCTTAGGCGGTGTTGTATTTCAGGGTCATTGATGCTGCACTCACAGAGCTCAGGCGGTGTTGTATTTCAGGGTCAATGATGCTGCGCTTGCAGACCTTAGGCGGTGTTGTATTTCAGGGTCATTGATGCTGCACTCACAGAGCTCAGGCGGTGTTGTATTTCAGGGTCATTGATGCTGCGCTTGCAGAGCTCAGGCGGTGTTGTATTTCAGAGTCATTGATGCTGCACTCGCAGAGCTCAGGCGGTGTTGTATTTCAGGGTCAATGATGCTGCGCTCGCAGAGCTCAGGCGGTGTTGTATTTCAGGGTCATTGATGCTGCAATCGCACAGCTCAGGCGGTGTTGTATTTCAGGGTCATTGATGCTGTGCTTGCAGAGCTCAGGCGGTGTTGTATTTCAGGGTCAATGATGCTGCACTCGCAGAGCTCAGGCGGTGTTGTATTTCAGGGTCATTGATGCTGCGCTTGCAGAGCTCAGGCGGTGTTGTATTTCAGGGTCATTGATGCTGCGCTTGCAGAGCTCAGGCGGTGTTGTATTTCAGGGACAATGATGCTGCACTCGCAGAGCTCAGGCGGTGTTGTATTTCAGGGTCAGTGATGCTGCACTCGCAGAGCTCAGGCGGTGTTGTATTTCAGGGTCAGTGATGCTGCACTCGCAGAGCTCAGGCGGTGTTGTATTTCAGGGTCATTGATGCTGCGCTTGCAGAGCTCAGGCGGTGTTGTATTTCAGGGTCAATGATGCTGCGCTTGCAGAGCTCAGGCGGGGTTGTATTTCAGGGTCAATGATGCTGCACTCGCAGAGCTCAGGCGGGGTTGTATTTCAGGGTCATTGATGCTGCGCTTGCAGAGCTCAGGCGGTGTTGTATTTCAGGGTCATTGATGCTGCGCTTGCAGAGCTCAGGCGGTGTTGTATTTCAGGGTCATTGATGCTGCACTCGCAGAGCTCAGGTGGTGTTGTATTTCAGGGTCAATGATGCTGCGCTTGCAGAGCTCAGGCGTTGTTGTATTTCGGGGTCAATGATGCTGCGCTTGCAGAGCTCAGGCGGTGTTGTATTTCAGAGTCATTGATGCTGCACTCGCAGAGCTCAGGCGGTGTTGTATTTCAGGGTCAATGATGCTGCGCTTGCAGAGCTCAGGCGCTGTTGTATTTCAGGGTCATTGATGCTGCAATCGCACAGCTCAGGCGGTGTTGTATTTCAGGGTCATTGATGCTGTCCTTGCAGAGCTCAGGCGGTGTTGTATTTCAGGGTCAATGATGCTGCGCTTGCAGAGCTCAGGCGGTGTTGTATTTCAGGGTCATTGATGCTGCACTCGCAGAGCTCAGGCGGTGTTGTATTTCAGGGTCAATGATGCTGCGCTTGCAGAGCTCAGGCGGTGTTGTATTTCAGGGTCATTGATACTGCACTCGCAGAGCTCAGGCGGTGTTGTATTTCAGGGTCATTGATGCTGCGCTTGCAGAGCTCAGGCGGTGTTGTATCTCAGGGTCATTGATGCTGTACTCACAGAGCTCAGGCGGTGTTGTATTTCAGGGTCAATGATGCTGCGCTCGCAGAGCTCAGGCGGTGTTGTATTTCAGGGTCATTGATGCTGCACTCACAGAGCTCAGGCGGTGTTGTATTTCAGGGTCCTTGATGCTGCGCTTGCAGAGCTCAGGCAGTGTTGTATTTCAGAGTCATTGATGCTGCACTCGCAGAGCTCAGGCGGTGTTGTATTTCAGGGTCAATGATGCTGCGCTCGCAGAGCTCAGGTGGTGTTGTATTTCAGGGTCATTGATGCTGCACTCGCAGAGCTCAGGCGGTGTTGTATTTCAGAGTCATTGATGCTGCACTCGCAGAGCTCAGGCGGTGTTGTATTTCAGGGTCATCGATGCTGCGCTTGCAGAGCTCAGGCGGTGTTGTATTTCAGGGTCAATGATGTTGCACTCACAGAGCTCAGGCAGTGTTGTATTTCAGGGTCCATGATGCTGCGCTCGCGAGCTCAGACGGTGTTGTGTTTCAGGGTCATTGATGCTGCAATCGCACAGCTCAGGCGGTGTTGTATTTCAGGGTCTATGATGCTGCACTCACAGATCTCAAGTGATGTTGTATTTCAGGGTCTATGATGCTGCACTTGCAGAGCTCAGGCGGTGTTGTATTTCAGGGTCAATGATGCTGCACTCCCAGAGCTCAGGCGGTGTTGTATTTCAGGGTCATTGATGCTGCGCTTGCAGAGCTCAGGCGGTGTTGTATTTCAGAGTCATTGATGCTGCACTCGCAGAGCTCAGGCGGTGTTGTATTTCCGGGTCAATGTTGACTTTTGTGGAAAGGTGGCTGCCAAGGGAACGGAAATGGTCAACATTTTCTAATGTTATACCATTAAGCTGTATTTCTGGTATTGCAAAGGGATTGGCTGGTAACTGCTGGAAGAGCACTTTGGTTTGCACAATGTGCAATGAGAGGCCAAGTCGCTTATAGATCTTCTTCTAAATGCGCACAGACGATGTTGTCATCAGCACAACTTTGTCACAAAAGATACTGATGCCAGTCACCCTCAAACTGAAAGGACCCAGCAGCAGTCCCTTGGAAATTTTCCCAACTTAATCCTGACCTTACTAATAAAAATGAATCAGGGATACCAAGTTTCCTAAGGGTTCGCTATGCCTCTCTCTGTTTTCCCGCCACTGATTTCAAACCACTTCCACATGCCTCGCTCCAGTTGACAGGATCGAAGAATGCAGGGTCTGCATCTCCTCAACTATCGTTTATAGAGTCTAATACAGGGCTGTCCAACATCTACCGGACCTGTGGCTGGAATTCCGGTTACTGATGACCTGGGGGGCCGAAGGGTCTGCCTCCGCCCCCTCCCCGGTTCCACCCCTGCCCCGCCCCCAGCTCCGCCCCCTCCCCGACTTGGAGGTGTCTGTGGAGGACACCGGGGCTTTGACTTGGAGATAGAGATGAACACCAAAATCCCAGTCTCAAGTCCCAGTCCCTGCTTTGAACTGGATTATATTGCAGTGTTGACTCAGGGCCCTTCACACAGCCATATAGCCCAGAATATCTGCTTTGTACTGGATTATCGGAGTCCACACTCATATAATCTGGTTTAAAGCAAATAACATGGGATTTTATTCAGATGTGTGGAAAGGAAGTCAAATAAAAAGCCAGGGCCCTTCCACACAGGCCTATAACCCTGAATGATAAGGCATAATATTCATTCTGCCTCTGCTAATAATAATAACAACAACAACAACAGGTTCCTGGAGTAGGAGACCTCCAAGGGCCATCCAGGGCCATCCAGTCCAATCTCCTTCTGCCATAAGGGGAAAATACAATCAAAGCATTCCTCACAGATGGCCATTCAGCTTCTAATGATGATGATGATAATAATAATAATACTAATTACAATGGGTTCCTAGAATAGGAGACCTCCAAGGGCCATCCAGTCCAATCTCCTTCTGCTATAAGGGGAAACCACAATCAAAGCATTCCTCACAGATGGCCATTCAGCCTCTAATGATGATGATGATGATAATAATAATAATAATTACAATGGGTTCCTAGAATAGGAGACCTCCAAGGGCCATCCAGTCCAATCTCCTTCTGCTATAAGGGGAAAATACAATCAAAGCATTCCTCACAGATGGCCATTCAGCCTCTAATGATGAGAATAATAATAATAATAATAATTACAATGGGTTCCTAGAATAGGAGACCTCCAAGGGCCATCCAGTCCAATCTCCTTCTGCTATAAGGGGAAACCACAATCAAAGCATTCCTCACAGATGGCCATTCAGCCTCTAATGATGATGATGATGATAATAATAATAATAATATTAATAATAATTACAATGGGTTCCTAGAATAGGAGACCTCCAAGGGCCATCCAGTCCAATCTCCTTCTGCTATAAGGGGAAAATACAATCAAAGCATTCCTCAGCCATGTTGAATCAAACCTAAACTCTCATGAGAGCAACAGAAGGTACTGAACCTTGAGTTTGGGAGTTGTAGTTCTCCTCCATCCAGAGAGCACTGTGGACTCAAATAATGATGGATCAGGACCAAACTTGGCAGGAATCCTCAGAAGAGGAGGAAGCCGGAAAGGGAATGGATGAGCATCCCCCCACGTGCTCCAAACTCGGCCCCGCCCCTTTTTCACTCTGGCCACGCCCCCTCTCGCTTGGTGCACTCTTTCCTTCCCTCTTTCTTTCAAGTGGTGGAAAAGGGAAGGAATGGAAGGGGGAAAGAGAGAGAGAAGGAGGGAGGGAGAGGGGGGAGGGAGGGAAGAAGGAGGAAGGGAGCCTGCTCCCGCCCCGCCCCTCACCCCCCCCCCCCCCGGTCGGGAAAAAATTAATAAAAAATATTCGGAAAAAATATTCGAAAAAAATATTTAAATTTTTTTTAAAAAATCTTAAAAAGCAGATATCTTGCAGGAGGGTAGGGGGCCATGGGGAAGGGGTTGGGGGCCGTATACGGCCCGCGGGCCGCCAGTTGGACAGCCCTGGTCTAATACACCAAATAAAACCATATTAAACCACCAGGCTCTAGGGACTGCATCCTTTTAATCCGCAGATACTGGGACCCATTGTTCCTCCCCCCATATCCGCGATCTTTTGGCCAGTGTTCCCCTGGACCCCACCAAGACCCCTCGCCTAACTTATAAACCTCCAGAAGCTTCAGATTTCCCCGATAGCCCCACGATAATCCGTCCAACCTTCCCTTTCACCAACTAACTACCTAACGCATAATCCTCTACGTTGAACAGAACCCCCATGACCAACAAAACACACAGGAGGTTTTTGGAGGCATTTATAGGAGTTGTAGTTTACCTACATCCAGAGCGCACTATGAACCCAAACAACGATGGATCTGTACAGCATTTGAATACTGGTGGGTTTTGAGGGGAATTGTCCTGGACATTTTATTTATTTATTTATTTATTTATTTATTATTTTGACTTGGTTGTCACCTCTCCCGACAGGCTCGGGGCGACTCACAGAAGTTAAAAGCACAGTAAAACACGATAAAACACAGTGAATACAATAAAATACAATAAAACACAGTAAGATAGCAGGAACTAACATCCATAGTTTAAACTGTATGGTAACGGCCACATGCTACATATTGCAATGGCCTATGGCTATGTAGTGGGGGGCCCTGAATTATTTCTGAGCAAATGCCCGTATAAACAGGAAAGTTTTACAGGCCTTTTGGAAGGCTAGTAGATTGGGCAGCGCCCGGATAGTGGGAGGGAGAGCGTTCCACAATGCTGGAGCAATAGCGCGAAAGGCTCTCCTCCATGTTGCTAAAGGCTCTCCTCCCGTGGTACCGAGCCACACACCCCTCCACCTGACCTGGTGGAGGGGTGTGTGGCTCGGTACCACGGGAAGATTCAAGGACTCAGATCTCAGTGGTGATCCGAGTCCTTGAATGGGGAGAGGCGGTCCCTCAGGTACACCGGCCCCAGACCGTTCAAGGCCTTGACAGTCAGGACCAGCACTTTGAAAGTGATCCGGTGCTCTATTGGAAGCCAGTGCAGTTCACGCAGAACAGGCGTGATGTGGCAGCGAGATGGTAGGCCTGCCACCAGTCGAGCTGCAGCATTCTGCCCCAGCTTAAGCCTCTGGATCGCTGACAAAGGAAGGCCAATGTAAAGAGCATTACAGTAGTCTAATCTTGAGATGACCATGGCTTAGACCACTGTGGCTAGGTCGTGGCATGACAGGTAGGGAGCCAGCTTCCTCGCCTGCCGGAGGTGGTGAAAAGCTACTCCACTGACGATGGAGATATGCTTCTCCATCGACTGGTGGGAGTCAAGCGTGACACCCAGGCTTTTGACCGATGGCGATGGGCGAAGTATTGCACCGTCCAGGGTTGGGAGCTGGATCCCACCTGCACCCGGACGGCCCAGCCACAGGATCTCCATCTTAGCCAGATTCACCTTCAACCTACTGGCTCGCAGCCGTCCAGTAACGGCTTCAAGGCAGCGATGGAAATTATCGGGTACGGATTCGGGCTGGCCCTCCATCCCCAGAACGAGATGGGTGTCATCCGCGTATTGGTGACACTCCCGCTCGAAGCTGCGTACCAACCGAGCAAGTGGTCGGACATAGATGTTAAATAATAAAGGGGAAAGGATTGCCCCCTGAGGCACCCCACAATGAAGTGGGGCGCCCCCTGAGACAACCTCACCCCTTCTCACTCGTTGATGCCGGTTCCGGAGGAAAGAGGACAGCCAATTTAGAACTGTCCCCCTCACCCCGGCAAGGTGGTGGGTCAAGAGATCGTAATTGACGGTATCGAATGCTGCCGTGAGGTCCAATAACACCCTGGTCGAGTTGGCAACGCAGCTTATCTGTGATGGCAACCAGCACCGTCTCCGTCCCATGCCCTGAACGGAAGCCGGACTGGAAGGGGTCTAGCCAATTTTGGAGTTGTAGGTGCTGGGATTTATAGTTCAATGAAACAGGGTGGGGTTTAGGAGTGAAATAGTCACAAGACAATACACTCCAATAGAATGTATATAACAAATGTCCGAGATTTATAGTTCACCTGCAATCAATGAGCACTCCGAACTCCACCAAAGATGAAATTGGACCAAACTTGTGCCCGCATGATCAGCAAAACATACTGGAGGTCTTGGAGGGAAATCACCTTGATTTGGGGAAGTTGTAGTTCAACTACATCCAGACAGCACTGTGAACCCAAAACCCATGGATTTGGATCAAACTTGGCATACATACCAGATATGTTGAAAGTTGATTACTCGGGGGGGGGGGGGACTGACCTTCCTTTTCTGGGAGTTATAGTTCATCCACAACCAAAGAAACTGTGACCTCCACCAATTGTGGACCTGGACCAAACTTGGCACATAGAATCCCCATGACTAACTGAACATTCTACAGAGGTTTGAGGAAACCGACGCATCATAGTAGGAGTTGTAGTTTACCCTACAGCCACAGAGCACACTGAACCCCATCGATGATGCATGTAGAACAAACTTACCCAACATAACAAACTTTAAGTACTGATGGAGTTTCAGGGGGTTAACTTGGCATGGTGTGAGTTGTAGTTCAACCACAACCTTATGCATTTTGTACTATTAAAAATTGACTTTTTCAAATAACACTGGCAATGCTGGCTACCCAAACTAATATATACATATTTTTCAGCTACAAATTCAGAACACAGCACTCAACAACAGGAGCCCATGACCTTTGCCAACCGCACCACGACTGGGTTTGCCATTGACGCAACCGACACAATATCTGACTCCTCCATCGCTACGTTATTTCCCACCACAAGAAAAGAATGACAGGGAGGGAGCATGTCTGCAGCCTACACAAGAAGAGAATGAAAAAGCGTCACCGGCGGAGCAAAAATGAGGGCTAAGCTGTGCACATTGGTGCCCCATGTGGAGCAGCACATCTTGCGAAAACCCAGGGCTCCTGATGAATATTCTAGCTTGAATGAGCAAATTCTGGACCAAACTTGACATGCATACCTGATATGTTGATGTTTGATTACTGGAGGAGTTTAGGAGGAACTGACCTTCCTTTTGGGAGTTGTAGTTCACCCACAACCAGAGAAACTGACCTCCAGTGATGACGGACTTGGACCAAACTTGGCACACAGATCCCCGTGATTAACTCAATCTACTGGAGGGGTTTTATTTATTATTTATTCAAATTTATCCATCGCCACTCCCAGCTGGCTCGGGGCGACTTACATACAATAAAATAACAGTTACAGCATCATATTAAAAAACATACCATAGGATTAAAACAGTAGCACTAAGCTACATAAAACCTCAGGAGAGGCCGAACAGTTTTAAGACCCAAAGACCTGCTGGAACAGTAAGGTCTTGCAGGTCTTCCGAAAGGCTAATAGACTCTGAAGGGCACGGACTTCAGAGGGCAGCGCATTTCAGAGGATTGGAGCTATGATTGAGAAAGTCCTTCTCCATGTTGCGGTCAGATGGTAAACCTTGGAACTTGGGACCACCAGGAGATTTTGCATCTCTGAGCGCAAGGATCTAGTGGGACAGTATGGGATCAGACGGTCCCTTAGGTACACTGGCCCCAGACCATTCAAGGCCTTAAAGGTCAAAACCAACACTTTGAAGGTAATCCGGCACTCTACCGGAAGCCAGTGCAGTTCGCGCAGAATAGGTGTAATATGGCAACTCGTCGGGACACCTGCGAGCAGCCGGGCTGCAGCGTTCTGCACCAGCTTAAGTTTCCGGATCACTGTCAGAGAGTGTCTCAGCATACTGAGAGTTGTAGTTTACCTTACAGCCAGAGAGCACACTGAACCCCACCGATGATGATAATAATAATAATAGAGTCTGAGATTTGGTGCTAGGATTCCAGCAGCCAAACTCAAGGCTGCTGACATCATCATCAGATAGTGCACCTGGCACTGCCTGCCTGGGAAAGGAGAGCCAGTGAATCCGGCGGGAGATTTTCACAGGCTTTGGGGTTTGCGCGGGTTGTTGATTCTTCGAATGTGGGGGAAGGTATATAAGAGAGTGCCCCATCTTGTAACGGCACTCGTGGCTTCTTGCATGTTAGTATCCTATAGTAAAAAATCCTAGTGATATCCAGATGGCGTTCTGTGTCTTCATTTAGGAGTGGCTATAGTGAGCCTACAAATAATAATAAAACTTTATTTCTAACCCGCATCCATCTCCCCGGAGGGGACTCGGAGCGGCTTACATGGGGCAGTGCCCGAACAACACATCATAAAATGTAACAACATAGAAGAACAATAAACACAATAAAAACAATAAACACAATAAAATATGTCTGTGACAACACAACAGTACAGGTGAATCTAAAAACAAAACTGACAGGGCATCTAGAGCAGTGGTTCCCAAACTTTTTTGGCCTACTGCCCCCTTTCCAAAAAAATAATTGCTCATCGCCCCCCTAGAAATTAATTATTTTAAAAAATTGATAGGAATTAAACGGCCAAAGGACCCTTTTTATTCTTCGCCTTCGCTGCCGCCACCCGGCTTTTCCTCCTCCCGCAAGCAGCAGTAGCAGGAGCTCAACAGGAGGGGGAGGAAAGGGTATATTGGAGGTTTTCCCACGGCACACCTGATGATCGCTCACGGCACACTAGTGAGCACACTGGTTGGGAAACACTGCTCTAGAGCAAACTTCCCCAACATAACAAACTTTAAGTACTGATGGAGTTTTTCGGGGTAAACTTGGCATGATGGGATCTGTAGTTCACTCACAACCGTATGCATTTTGTACAATTACAAAAATTTTCAAATAACCAATGCAATGTTGTGCACCCAAGCTAGTTAAAGAAATAAAATAATGCCATAGGTGGTTGAATCTGTGGATACTGAATTCATTAATATGGAGGGACAATTTGTTTTGGTGGGATGTGCAGTAGCAAAGTTTATTATAGTTTTTCAATGAATAGCTCATTGTGCCTCAACCAATCCAACCTAGTTTGTGGCAGCCACAAAAACGAAGTTCCTGGAGCAGGGGTCGGGAACCTTTTTGACTCAGAGAGCCATGGAAGCAAAATATTTGGAAATGTATTTCAGTGAGAGCCATATAATATATGCAATATATTTTAAGACTGAATTCAACTAAATGTGAGTCTATACGGACATACTATGAGAAAAGGATTCCCCCGGCAGAATGACGGGACACTTCAGACCTGGCTCTGCAAAAGGCATGCTCAGGACTCTGGGAAGGAAGAGAAGGCGGAAGGAAGGGGAAAGAAAGAAAGACAGAGGAAATAAAGGAGGGAGGGGGAGAGGAAGGAAGAAAATAAGACCGAACTATGGAAAAGGAAGAAAAGAAAAGCAGGAGAGAGACAAGGAGGGGAAAAGAAAGAAGGAAATGGGAAGGAAGGAAAGGAAAGGGTGGGGAAAAGAAAGGAAAGGGAGTGAAGAAAAAGTAAAATAATGAAGGGAAAAGAAGAAAAGAAAGAAGGGGAGAGAGAGGGAAAAGAAAGGAAGGAGACGGAAAGGAAGACTTGGGGGGAAAGGAATAGAAGAGGAAAGAAGAGGGAGGGAGAATGGAGGAAAGGAGAGGGAGGGAAAAGGAAGAAGAGAAGGAAATGGTGAAGGCGAGAAAGAAAAGAAGGAAGAGAAAGGAAGAGGGAGAATGGAGGAAAGAAGGAAGGGGAGAGAGGGAGAGAAAAGGAAGGAGAGAAGGAAAGGGTGAAGGCGAGAAAGAAAGGGAGAGGGAGAATGGAGGAAAGAAGGGGAGAGAGGGAGGGGAAAGGAAGGAGAGAAGGAAAGGGTGAAGGGAGAAAGGAAGAGGGAGAATGGATGAAAGGAAGGGGAGAGAGGGAGGGAGAAGGAGAAGGAAAGGAAGAGGTGGCAGTCACGGCACATTTGCGTCACTCCTCCCTGCTGCATGCTGGGAAACCGAGGCCCAGGCTGCTATAGAGAGCCAGATGCAATCATGAAAAGAGCCACATCTGGCTCCTGAGCCATAGGTTCCCGACCCCTGGATAACAACTACTTTCAAAGTGAGAAGCGCACAATGAAACAGGAAATAACACTTTCAAACCAGGAACAGAAAATGTTTCACTTTTTTTGACATAGTGTAAACGTCCCAAATCTCGCAACTACGTAACAACGGGGATTCTGAGATTCCATAAAAATGGTACTTTACCCTGCAGCCAGAGAGCACACTGAACCCCACCAATGAGGCATCTCATTCTAGAGCAAACTTGCCCAACATAACAAATAAGTATTGATGGAGTTTTTTGATGTTATCCTGGCATGGTGTGAGTTGTAGTTCACCCACAACCTTATGCATTTCGGACAACTAAAAAAGTTGACTTTTTCAAATAACCAGGACAACGCCGGGTACCCAAGCTAGCCCATCCTATAATTAAAAGTCTGTAATCCAGTGTTTCTCAATCTTCCTAATGATACAGTTCCTCATGTTGTCGTGACCCCAACCATAACAGTATTTTAGTTGCTTCTTCATAACTGTGATTTAGCTACTGTTAAGAATCGTCATGTAAATATCTGATATGCAGGATGTATTTCCATTCCCTGGACCAAATTTTGCACAAATACCCTATACGCCCAAATGGGGCTGGGGGTGGTGGGCAGGATTGATTTTGTCATGTGGGAGTTGTAGTTGCTGGGATTTATAGTTCACCTACAATCAAAGAGCATTCTGAACTCCACCAATGATGGAATTGAACCAAACTTGGCACACAGAACTCACATGACTGAGAGAAAATACTGGAAGGGTTTGGTGGGCATTGACCTTGAGTTTGGGAGTTGTAGTTCACCTACATCCAGAGAGCAGTGTGGACTCAAACAATGATAGATCTGGACCAAATTGGCCCAGATGTGAACCCTGGTGAGGTTTGCGGAAAATAGACCTTGACATGTGGGACTTGCTGGGAGTTGCTGGGATTTATAGTTCACCTACAATCAAATACCATTCTGAAGCCTACCAACATAGAATTGGGCCAAACTTCCCACAGAGAACCCGCATAACCAACAGAAAATACTATTTTCTGATCATCTTTGGCAACCCCTCTGACACCCCCTTGAGACCCCCCCAGGGGTCCTGACCCCCAGGTTGAGAAACACTGATGTAATCCCATTTTTCTGATAGTATGAAGTCCTGGCTTGTACTAGCTTGTGCTATCAGTCATCGTCTGCCCGGATTTTAATTCAGTCAGGACATAGAAGGGGAAAACGCTCTGAGAACTACACATCCCAGCACTGATCCCAGGCCAGGATTCCCACAAGCGGGTGGTGATTGGCACAGTGGGTGCAGTGCCTCAAGAGCTTGGCCTGCACTTAAACACAATCGGTGCTGACAAAATTACCATCTGCCAGCTGCAAAAGGCCAATAATAATAATTTATTTAATCTTTATTTAGTAATATTTCTAACATATTTATTCTTTAACTAATTAATATTTCTATTATGTTACTTGCTGTTTACTCCTCGTGTTTCAAATATTTTATTTAACCTTTTAAAGTAATATTTCTAACATTTATTCTTTAATTAATATTTCTATTATGTTGCTTGCTGTTTACTCTTGTTGTGTTTCAAATACTAATATTTTATTTAACCTGTATCTGTATTTTGCTGTATCTGTACTGTACAGCATATGGCATTTTAATCTGATGTTTTATTGTGTGTTTTATTGATTGTTCTATTTTAATGTGTTTTATTGTACATTTTACCCGCTGTGAGCCGCCCCGAGCCGTCCGGGAGTGGCGGCCTAGAAGCCCACGAAATAAATAAATAAAATAAATAAACCTTTATTTAGTAACTAACTTGAGGAAGGCATTGTGTGCCAAGGGTGGTCCTTATGAGATGTTTATGTGGCTTGCAGTGGTCTCAGGAAGTTAGTGAAGGTACTTCAAGTCCCATCATCCATGGCCCATCCTCCTTCAAACGGCACCAGGATGTAGAGTAGGTCATGAGGGCTCTGTGTGCCTAGTTTGTTCTTTTTTGGTAATTGGATGAGGGTCGCAGTGGTCTCAGAAAGTGAGTGAAGGTACTTCAAGTCCTATCATCTGTGGTCCGTCCCACTCAAAACTGCAGCAAGATGTAGAGTGGGTCATGGGTACTCTGTGTGCCAAGTTTGGGCCTGGTCTGTTCTGTGGGAAATGAATCGGGTGAAGGTACTGCAAATCCCATCATTTGTGGCCCATCCTGCCCTACACTGCATCAGGTTGTAAAGTGGGCCAGTGGGCATCTGTGTGCCAAGTGTGGTCCTGATCCTTTTATGGTGCGGGCCACAGTGCTCTAAGCAAGTGAGTAAAGGAATGCAAGTCCCGTCATCCATGGTCCATCCTCCCTCAAACTGCGCCAGGCTGTAGAGTGGGTCTTGAGGGTTCTGTCTACCAAGTTTGGTCTTGTTCTCTCATTGTTTGGGGTCGCAAAGGGGTCGCAAAGTGTTTTGGCCTGAAACTCCCACCATGCCTGACTGCCTCAGGCCTTTTCCTTACCCCCTCTGCCACTTTAGAGCATCGGAATGTTTGTGTTGGCGACTGCCTCAGGCCTTTGCCTTATCCTCCTCTGCCAGTTTAGAGGGTCGGAATGTTCGTGTTGGCGACTGCCTCAGGCCTTTGCCTTATCCTCCTCTGCCAGTTTAGAGGGTCGGAATGTTTGTGTTGGCGACTGCCTCAGGCCTTTGCCTTATCCTCCTCTGCCAGTTTAGAGGGTCGGAATGTTCGTGCTGGCTGGCCAATAGAGGCGTTATGCAAATGCTCCCTCACTGGCAACCAATCATGTTGTCAGAATGTAGAGGCCGGGAGCCAATCAGAACGCTGGCACATATTCCTCCGCAAACACTGACTTTTATTATATACATAGAAAGATAGATATTTCTAACATATTTATTTATTCTTTAGTTAATTAATATTTCTGTTATGTTGCTTGCTGTTTACTCCTCTTGTGTTTCAAATAACAATAATTATTATTATTTATTTAGGGGACTCAAGGCAGCTTCCAGCAAAATGAAACAATGGCAAACATTCAATGCCAGTAATCACATAGTAACAAATCAGAAAACAGATTTAAATAAGGAAACATAATGTATCCCAAACTTTAGCAGCATAACAAAGTCTTGAAACTCTTGCTTGCTTGCTGAGCTTCTGATCCACTCACCGGCCGCATGATCCCAGGCGGAGAGCCTCCGAGGGGGCATCCTGAGGCCATCCAGACCCCCGGGTCCTCTTCCTGGAAAGGGGGAAAGCGAAAGCGAAAGGGAAGGCGAGGAGTCCCTTTCCCCTCCACGCCTTCCCCGAGAGAAGGCGGGCCAAAGGAAGCCAAGCCAAGCCCGGCTGAAGCTCCAACTGCGTTGCCTCCTCCTGGCGCTTTTTCTTCTTCTTCTTCTCCTCCCCTTCCCCCTTTCTTGCTTCCCCGCCTTCTCCATCTCTTTCTTCACCTTCTCCTTCAGCGTCCTCCTTCTCCCCCGCCCCTTCTCTTCCTCCTCCTCCTCTTTCTCTTCTCCCTTTTCCATCCTCTCCCCTTCTCCTTTTGTCCTCCACCTCTTTCTCTTCCTCCTTCTACTTCTCCTCTTTTTATGTGTCCCCTTCTCTTCTTCCTTCTCTTCCTCCTTCTCCTCCTTCTCCCCCTCCCCTTTTCTTCCTCCTCCTCCTCTTTCTCTTCTCCCTTCTCCATCCTCTCCCCTTCTCCTTTTGTCCTCCACCACTTTCTCTTCCTCCTTCTACTTCTCTTTTTGTGACCCCTTTTCTTCTTCCTTCTCTTCCTTCTTCTCCTCCTTCTCCCCCTCTCTTCCTCTTTCTTTTCCTTCTCCTCCTTCTACCCCTCCCTTTCTCTTCCTCCTCCTCCTCTTCTCTCCCCTTTCTTCTCCTTTTGTCCTCCACCTCTTTCTCTTCCTCCTTCTACTTCTCTTTTTACGTGTCCCCTTCTCTTCTTCCTTCTCTTCCTTCTTCTCCTCCTTCTCCCCCTCTCTTCCTCTTTCTTTTCCTTCTCCTCCTTCTACCCCTCCCCTTCTCTTCCTCCTCCTCCTCTTCTCCCTTCTCTCCCCTTTCTTCTCCTTTTGTCCTCCACCTCTTTCTCTTCCTCCTCCTACTTCTCCTCTTTTTATGTGTACCCTTCTCCTCATCTTTTATTTACATTTAATTACTCTTCTTCCTTCTCTTCCTCCTTCTCCTCATTCTACCCCTCTCTTCCTTCTCCTCCTACCCCTCCCCTCCTCTTCCTCCTCTTCCTTCTCCCCCTCTCTTCCTCCTCCTTCTCCTCCTTCTACCCCTCCCCTTCTCTTCCTCCTTCTCCTCCTTCTCCCCCTCTCTTCCTCTTTCTCTTCCTTCTCCTTCTACCCCTCCCCTTCTCTTCCTCCTCCTCCTCTTCTCCCTTCTCCATCCTCTCCCCTTTCTTCTCCTTTTGTCCTCCACCTCTTTCTCTTCCTCCTACTTCTCCTCTTTTTATGTGTCCCCTTCTCCTTATCTTTCATTTACATTTAATTACTCTTCTTCCTTCTCTTCCTCCTTCTCCTCCTTCTACCCCTCTCTTCCTTCTCCTCCTACCACTCCCCTTCTCTTCCTCCTCCTCCTTCTCCCCCTCTCTTCCTCCTCCTCCTCCTCCTCTTCTCCCTCCTCTCCCCTTTCTTCTCCTTTTGTCCTCCACCTCTTTCTCTTCCTCCTCCTACTTCTCCTCTTTTTATGTGTCCCCTTCTCCTCATCTATCATTTACATTTAATTACTCTTCTTCCTTCTCTTCCTCCTTCTCCTCATTTTCCCCCTCTCTTCCTCCTCCTTCTACCTCTTCTCTTCCTCCTTCTCCTCCTCCTGCTCCTCCGCCTCTTCTTCTTTCTCTTCTCCCTTCTCCATCCTCTCCCCTTCTCTTCCTCTTCCTTCTCCTTCGCCCCTCCCCTTCTCTTCCTCCTCCCCCTTCTTTCTCTTCTCCCTTCTCCATCCTCTCCCCTTTCTTCTCCTTTTGTCCTCCGCCTCTCTCTTCCTCCTCCTCCTTCTCTTTTTTATGTTTTCACTTTATCTCTCTTCAATTGTGCCCATTTGGACTCCCAGCTGACCATGGAGGCCCAGGTCTCTGCGGTCAGCAAGAGTGCCTTTTTTCACCTGAGACAGGCAAAGAGGCTGGCCCCCTATCTTTCCCGGAACGACCTGGCCACGGTGATCCAAGCCACGGTCATCTCGAGGCTAGATTACTGCAACGCACTTTACGTTGGCCTTCCTCTGTCGGCGACCCGGAAGCTCAAGCTGGTGCAGAACACTGCCGCCCGGCTCCTGTCTGGCTCGCCAGCAGGTTGCCACATAACACCCATATTGCAGGATCTGCACTGGCTGCCAATTGAGCACTGGATCGCCTTCAAAGTTTTGGTTCTTACCTTCAAGGCCTTGCACGGCTTGGGGCCAGCGTATCTAAGGGAACGTCTCACCCCATATTGCCCTTTGAGATCACTACGGTCGGAGGACTCCAACCTCCTAGAGGTGCCCTCGGTGAAGCTTGTTAGGCTGACATCAACCCGCCGGAGGGCGTTCTCTGTCATAGCACCTACGCTGTGGAACGCCCTCCCGGCCGAAACACGGGCCATTAAGGACCTGCTCCCATTTAGACGGGCCTGTAAAACCCATCTTTTTAAGCAGGCCTTCGATGGGTAGGTCCTGTCCATATGCCGCCATCTGTTCATTCATCTTGTCAGACGATGTGTCGGATTACTGTTTTAATTGCTTCTGTTTTAATTTTGCTGTTTTTTACTGTTTTTAACTGTATGTATTTAACTGTATGTATTTTGCTGTGCCTTGTGGCTACTGTGAGCCGCCGCGAGCCTCCGGGAGTCGGCGGCATAGAAGCCGAAATAATAAATAAATAAATAATTGGACACAGTGTGATTCCTGGTGTGGTCTGACCAAGGTAGAATAGAGCAGTGTTTCCCAACTGGTGTGCCGTGAGCAATCATCGGGTGTGCCGTGGGAAATTGGCACTCTTCCCCCTCCTAGCAGCTCTTTCTTCCTCTTTCCCTCCCCAAAGATCCTCCCCGAGGCAAAGGAAGGGCTCCGCCGAATGCCAGGGCCAGGCCCGCCTTGAAGAAGCCTTCAGGAGCCTCAACTCAGCATGGCTCCAGCTCCCGCTCAAAGCTGCTTCAGCCTCCCGATGCTCATAGGAGATCTGTGTGGCCTCTTTTGCTGCCGCCCTCCTCCCTCCGCAAAAGCAGAGCACTGGGCGAAAGTGATTGAGTCGGCATTTTCGTGTTGACTTGGATTTCTCGCGAGAACAGTCAAAGCCGGAAGCTCCACGTCGGTGAATTGGGCAGTGAGTGAACCTGGGAGTATCAGGAGGCTGAAGCATTCACAGGTTTCCAAGAAACAAATTGAGCTTCTCCACTTGGAAATGTATTCATTTTTTTACTATTGTGTACTATTTTTTAAACGATTTTACTGGATTTTTGAGAGTCCCCCCTGAACTGATTATCACAGCTTCATGACATCCATAGTTATCTGGAAGCAAGTTTCACTCAGGGTGAAATTTCACAAGGGTCTGGAGAACAAGCCCTATGAGGAGCGGCTTGAAGAGCTGGGCATGTTTAGCCTGAAGAAGAGAAGGCTGAGAGAAGACATGATAGCCATGTATAAGTATGTGAGAGGAAGTCATATATATGTTGTGTTCATCGAAACAGGCCCAGGTTTCACATTGAGTGTATAAATACATTTAAAAACATATTAACTATATGTATTACTGTGTTAGAGTGTCATTTGGTGTCATTTTGGTTGGTGGTGTGCCCCAGGATTTTGTAAATGTAAAAAATGTGCCGCAGCTCAAAAAAGGTTGAAAAACACTGGTATAGAGGATGGGTAGCATGACTTCCCTGGATCTAGATACTAGACTCCTATCGCTGCAGGCTTTTGACTATGGAAACTGCCTTCCACTCACTTTGCTTTTCCACTGTTCTTGGAAGTCTGGGCAGCAAAGTTGTTATTATCTATCTATCTATATTTCTATCTATCATCTATCTATAACTTCTATCTATATAATAAAAGAATGTTTGTATGTTTGTATGTATGTATGTATGTATGTGGCAGCTTTCTGATTGGCTCCCACTGTGGGATTATTTGCAGAAGGGACTCTGGACAGCCTCAGAACTCCAACATTCTAAGGAAGCAGACAGAGAAGATTGGTTGCCACTGAGGGAGTATTTGCATAAATGACTCTGATTGGTCAGCAGCCAAGAATACAAGCCTCAACATTCAAACAACATGATTGGTTGCAACTGTGGGAGAATTTGCATAAGTTACTGATTGGTCATCTATATTCCAACATTCTAAGGCAGGGGTGCTCACACTTTTTCAGCATGGGAGCTACTGATTAAAGAACCAAGTCCCAAAGATCACCTACCCAGAAATGTAAAATGTATAACTATTTTCTTATTTATTTATTTACAGTATATTTATTATTCATTTTTATGTACCGCTCCTTCCAGCAGGCTCGGGACAGTTTACATAAAATGAAGTTATAAAACATCAACATTTCAATTTAATAACAACAATATAAAACACAGCATAAAAATACATCCAACCACCCCATTTCTCCCACACTGCCATATTACCACACATATTATCAGCCAGAAAGTAAGAAGAGAGGCTTTTGAACTGCAAGGCCATTTAATACTCAGCAAGGTAAACAAAGGGACATGCAAAAATACATCCAACCACCCTATTTCTCCCACATTTCCATATTCTCCAACATATATTTCTCAAGGAACAAAGCAAGCAGAGAGGCTTTGGAGCTAAAAGGCCATTTTTAAACATTAAAAATAAACAAAGAGACATACCACAGAACAATCAAGCACCCACCCCAAAGTAAAAAGACCGACCTTTGAGATGCGGTAAGGAAATGATCCCAAAGCGTCCTTCTTCTCCTCCTCCGTCATTGCTCCTATTTCTACGCCGCCAGCATGCGTGCCGCCTCCAAGAGCTCACGAGAAGTCCGAGAGGCAGAATGGGCGCTTCTGCGCATGCGCGCGGGGCCAGCCATGCATTGCGTCATCCAGGCCCACCCCCTTTGGTCTCCTACGACTCTGAGTGGCTGGAGAAGGACGGAGGGAGGAGGAGGAATCCAAAAGAGGGGGCCCATTCTGCCTCTTGGACTCTGGAGCTTTTGGAGGCGGCGCGCGAGCAGGGAGCGGGGAGGAGCAACGACGGAGGACTTCTTTGCAGCGTGCAGGGGCGTGTGAAGCGGACCAGCTGTAAAAGACCTGGTCAGGGGCCTCAAGATCACCAGGATGAGGCCTGAAGATCACCCTGGTGATCCCGATCACCATTCTGAGCACCCCTGTTCTAAGGTGACGCAGAGGGAAAAGGAAAGGCCTCAGGCAATCACTCACTGCGGCCCACAGCAATGATGGATCAGGACCACACTTGGCACACAGAGGCCAACCTAGGGCAGGATGGGCCACGAATGATGGAACTTGCAGTATGTTCATCCAATTCACTTCCCACAGAACATTGCCGCCCCTACAAATCACAGACCAGCCCCAAACTTGGCACACAGAATACTCATGACCCACTCTACATCCTGATGCTGTTCTAAAGGGGATGGTCCATGGATGATGGGATCTGCAGCACCTTCACTCACTGAAACCACTGCGACCCTCATCCAATGACCAATGCAGACCAAACTTGGCACACAGAGCCCCCATGACCCACTCTACATCCTGCTGCAGTTTGAAGGAGGACGGACCATGGATGATGGGACTTGCAGTACCTTCACTCACTTCCTGAAAACAATGCAATCCTCACTCTACATCCTGATGCTGTTCTAAAGGGGATGGTCCATGGATGATGGGATCTGCAGCACCTTCACTCACTGAAACCACTGCGACCCTCACCAATCACCAATAAACACCAAACTTGGCACACAGAGCCCCCATGACCCACACTCCATCCTACTTCAGTTTAGAGGAAGGCGCACCATGGATGATGGGATTTCAAGTAACTCCACTCACTTCCCAAGCCCGCTGTGACCCCCATCCAGTGACTGATCAGGACCAAACTTGGCACACAAAGCCCCCATGACCCACTTTACAGCCTGGTGCTGTTTGGAGGAGGGTGGACCACGTATGATGGGAGTTGGAGTACCTTTACAAATTTCCCGAGACTGCTGCGACCCTCATCCAATGACTGATCAAGACCAAACTTGGCACACGGAGCCCCCATGATCCACTCTACATTTTGGTGCAGTTTGGAGGAGGATGGACCATTGATGATGGGACTTGAAGTACCTCCACTCTATTCACAAGACCGCTGCCAATCTCATCCAATGACTGATCAAGACCAAACTTGTGACACAGAGCCCCCGTGACTCATTCTACATCTTGGTGCAGTATTGAGGATGGACCATGGATGATGGGACTTGAAGTACCTCCACTCACTTCCCAAGACTGCTGTGACCCTCATCCAATAACTGATCAAGACCAAATTTGGCACACAGAACCCCCATGACCCACTCTATGTCCTGGTGCAATTTGGAGGAGGATGGACCATGGATTCTGGGACTTGAAGTACCCTCACTCACTTTTGGAGACCACTGCGAGCCAAATAAACAACTGATAACGACCAACCTAAAAAATGACGTTTTAATGATTTTTTAGGATGTTTTGTGTGATTTGTGTGATTTTACTTATGGAAACCGCTACGAGCTTCGGGAGAGGCGGTCTATTAAGCTTGAATTATAAATAAATAAATAAATCTTGGCACACAATGCCTTTCTCAAATAACCCGGGCAGGGCCGGGTCCCCAAGCTAGTATATAATAAAAGAGAATGTTTGTATGTTTGTATGTATGTATGTGGCAGCTTTCTGATTGGTTGCCACTGTGGGATTATTTGCATAAAGGACTCTGATTGGCCAGCCTCAGAACTCCAACATTCTAAGGCACCAGACAGAGGGGCCTCTGATTAGCTGGCATCCCAGAATCCAAACCTCTACATTCAAACAACAGGATTGCTTGACACTGAGGGAGAATATCAACATTCCGTCCCCACTTGGCACAGTGCAAACAAAATGGATTCCTGTTTTCTCCTCCCCCTCAGCTTTCAGAAAACGGCTGCCTGGCATTCTGCCTTTTAAAGTTACCAAACACCAGCCCAGCACAGTAGGCCATTTACATTACAGGCCCCAAAAGAGAGTTTAGGACAGGATGGGCCACGAATGATGTGATTTGCTGTACCTTCACACAATTCACTTCCCAGACAACACTGTAGTCCCTACAAATCACAGACCAGGCCCAAAATTGACAGTAAGGCTTCATTAGCTTTGATTTTCCATGCCCACTCTACACACTGGTGCTGTTAGCAGGAGGATGGGCCACGGATGATGGGACTTGGAGTACCTTCGCTCCCTTCCGGAGACTGCTGCGAACCTACCCCAATGACTGATCAAGACCACACTTGGCACAAAGAGCCCCCATGCCCACTCTACATACTGGTGCTGTTAGCAGGAGGATGGGCCACGGATGATGGGACTTGGAGTACCTTCGCTCCCTTCCGGAGACTGCTGCGAACCTACCCCAATGAGTGATCAAGACCACACTTGGCACAAAGAGCCTCCATGACCCACTCTACATCCTGCTGCAATTTGGAGGAGGGTGGACCATGGATGATGGGACTTCCAGTACCTTCACTCACTTCCTGTAAACAATGCGACCCTTCTTTAATGACCAATAAAGACGAAACTTGGGACAAAGAGGCCCCATGACCCTCTCTACATCCGGTTGACAGGAGGACAGACCACAGATGATGGTGTAGTGGCAATTTGGAGTCCCAAAACTCCTTAGGCAGTACCTTTTACCTCAGGCAGCGTCTCCGCGCGAGCACAGGGACGGATGAACAACGCAACAATTCTTACTACAGTTCAATGAAGCCAAACTTTATTTGCAGGACATCAGCTGACGGGATCAGCCCGGCAGAACAAGCTGCTAAAGGGCAAGAGCCCCGAACAATCTCCACACTCAGATTTTATACAAGCAATGGCGACAAACCCCGTTGTCCCGCCCTTCTTCATGCCTTGTTACTGGCTGGCACTCATGAACTCATTTTATTACCCAATTAAACAAAGCATTCTCTAGCATCTCACTCCTATTTGTTAAAGGGCATGGCGTAGGTATTAATTCTGATTCCCAGGCTATGTTATCTGCTCTGATGCAGCGTGTTCCCAAATTGTTACAAGTCTATGCCACTTCTCCCCAGCATTCACACGGAGAGAAGCCTTCATTTGCCATGCGCGCTATCTACCCATTCAGGAACATTGTAAACAAACGCACGTTGGCTAGTACTAGGCCAATCAGGGCCGCTTTTATCTAAGAGGCACATGATGTTCTCTGGCGAATCACTGCTTGTGCCTTTGTACCAATCAGAGTAGCTTATTCTCGTCATTGTTACTTGGCAAGCTACCCTGCTATTCTAAAGCCTATACTGAGCAGCACTTTCTCCTGACATTGTTTCTGCTAAAAGCATCAATTTCTCCTTTAATGGGACCTGCAGTACCTTCAGTAAGTTCATGATACCACTGCTTCTCCCAATAATGATGGATCACGGCCAAACTTGGCAGACAGACCCTCCATGACCCACTCTACATCCTGGTGGTGTTTGGAGGAGGATGGACCATGCACGATGGGATTTGCAGTACCTTCACTAACTTCCTGAGAGCGCTGCGAGCCACATAAATAACAGATAAAGACCAACCTTGGCCCACAATGCCTTTCTCAAATTACCCGGGCCCCGCTGGGTCCCCAAGCTAGTTATTATTAAAGTCAACAGGCTCCAACAAAAAAGGAAGTCCCATAGAGGAGCTCGGAGGGAAGGATGCCAGAGGTGAAATACAGGCTCTCTCTCTCTCTTCAGGAAACGAGCTTCCTTTGAGCCAGGAATACTTCGTTTAAGGAAACAGAGACACATCCTATATCCCGGCTATTGTTTTAAACCGACGAGCAGCATATACTTATTCAGCTATTTTGCAAGCATTTATCCATTAAATCAAAACGCTGATTTAATGGGACAAACCTTCCCCGTGGATACACGCACCCCTGTGTTCTATTCCTCTCACTCCACAGATACCGGGTCTCTGTGAGATGTCGTGTCCCCCACTATCCGCGGGGCCATCATTTATTTATTTAGGACATTTTTATCCCGTCCTATCTCAACCTCCGCAGAGGGACTCAGGGCAGCTGACAACAAAAGCATAAATATATATCTTAGGTAAAAACAGTATAAAACATTATTTAAAAAACCATCATAAAAACATTAGATCAATTGCCAGAATTAAATCGTCATCCTACACACAGCCCATTCGAGTCCATCAGAGACCATTAAACGTTAGCTCTTCCATTACGTCGGTCTAGTCCACAAAGGCCAGATCCCAGGATTTCACCTTTTTCTGGAAGGTCAGGAGGGAAGGAGGGGATCTGATTTCACTTGGGAGGGAATTCCATAGCTGAGGGGCCACCTCAGAGAAGGCCCTGTCTCTTGTCCCCACCAACCGTGATTGTGATGGTGGGGGGACAGCGAGCAGGACCTCCCCGGACGATCTTAAGGTAATTCAATCATAATACTGTGATTTAGTTGAATTCAGTCTTAAAATATATTTCAAAATCTTAAAATATATTGTCTTAAAATATATTATATATATTATATGGCTCTTACTGAAACAAATTTCCAAATATTTTGCTTTCATGACTCTCTGAGTCAAAAAGGTTCCCGATCCCTGCTGTATAGTATAAAAATGCTTGTTTTTGACTGCAATGTATCTCAGCTTCCTTTGGTGGATTACCGCAGGCTGACATCACTTTCAGCCGATTAAACTCATATAATGCATCTCAGTGTATTTAAACTGCATGGTAAGGTCTGCGTAGATTGATTTGCCAACTGAGGTTTGGGCCCTGCGAGACTTGTTGACATTTCACAGGGCTTGTAAGACGCATTTGTTTCGGCTGGCCTTCGAATCTTAGCTTTTGTTTTAATTAATTGCTAATCTCTCTGTTTTATGGTGTGTTTTATTGAATGTTGTGAGCCGCTCCGAGCCCTTGGTGAGTGGCGGCATACAAGATCAAATAATAATAAATAAATAATGCAGTTCAGTGCATTTCAACTGCATGAAATGGTCATCACCGATTAATATAATACAGTTCAGTACAGTTATACTACATGGTATGGTCAGTGTGGATTGATATAATGCAGTTCTCATGCAGTTAAATTGCAATATATGAGTCTACGCCATTTCAAACTGTGTTTATATGGGGCTAAAGGCATTATGTCCCCAAAAGAGCATGGCGGGACTTACGGATAAGGTTCTGACACTAGCTCAAAGCATAAGAGAAGCAGGAAGCAAATAAAGAAATTGTATTGTCAGCTAGATCTTTTAACTTATGGCTTGGGAAGCCAGCCTCTTGATGGATCGCTTTGCTCTGGTTTCCAGGTAATTGAGAAGGTTAGGTTTGTATATTGTGTTGCTTGGAGAGTCTTCAGAGCCAGAGCTCCTGCTGCTGGACCAAAAAGTTAATAACAATGACATATTTCCTTGAAGAATGAGTCTGTTAGAAGCAGGGGCGGTCCGACCGGTAGGCGAAGTATGCCATTGCATAGAGCGCCATCTTGCCTGCATGGGCACTCCACGCGGCGGGGGGCGCTCCACGCGGCGGGCCGTCGCTTCTCTTCCACCCTCTCTCTCCCCCCTTCTCTTCTGCCCTCTCTCTTCCCCTCTCCATTCTCTTCCCCGTCGCTTCTCTTACATCCTCTCTCTTCCCCTTCTCTTCTGCCCTCTCTCTTCCCCTCTCCATTCTCTTCCCTGTCGCTTCTCTTCCGTCCTCTCTCTTCCCCCTTCTCTTCCCCGTCGCTTCTCTTCCGTCCTCTCTCTTCCCCCCTCCCTTCTCTTCCCCGTCGCTTCTCTTCCGTCCTCTCTTCCCCCTTCTCTTCCGCCCTCTCTCTTCCCCTCTCCCTTCTCTTCTGCCCTCTCTCTTCCCCTCTCCCTTCTCTTCCGTCTTCTCTCTTCCCCTCTCCATTCTCTTCCCCGTCGCTTCTCTTCCGTTCTCTCTCTTCCCCCTTCTCTTCTGTCCTCTCTCTTCCCCTCTCCCTTCTCTTCCCCGTCACTTCTCTTCCGTCCTCTCTCTTCCCTCTCCATTTTCTTCCCAGTCGCTTCTCTTCCGTCCTCTCTCTTCCCCTTCTCTTCCCCCTCGCTTCTCTTCCATCCTCTCTCTTCCCCCTTCTCTTCCCCCTCTCTCTTCCCCTCTCCCTTCTCTTCTGCCCTCTCTCTTCCCCTCTCCCTTCTCTTCTGCCCTCTCTCTTCCCCTCTCCCTTCTCTTCCGTCTTCTCTCTTCCCCTCTCCATTCTCTTCCCCGTCGCTTCTCTTCCGTCCTCTCTCTTCCCCCTTCTCTTCTGTCCTCTCTCTTCCCCTCTCCCTTCTCTTCCCCGTCACTTCTCTTCCGTCCTCTCTCTTCCCCTCTCCATTTTCTTCCCAGTCGCTTCTCTTCCGTCCTCTCTCTTCCCCCTTCTCTTCCCCCTCGCTTCTCTTCCATCCTCTCTCTTCCCCCTTCTCTTCCCCCTCTCTCTTCCCCTCTCCCTTCTCTTCTGCCCTCTCTCTTCCCCCCTCCCCATCGCTCTGTCTTCCCCCGTCGCACGGGCCAACTTCAGACCTCCAGGAGTTTGGGACTTCAACTCACATAATTACTAACAGCCGGTAGGCCAGCATTTCTCAACCTGGGCATCAGGATCCCTAGGGGGGTTGCGAGGGGGGTTGCGAGGGATTGCCAAAGACCATTAGAAAACAGGATTTCCAGGTGGTCATGGCAGTTCTGTGTGGGAAACTTGGCCCAATTCTATCATTGGTGGAGTTCAGAATACTCTGTGATTGAAGGTGAACTAGAAATCCCAGCAACTACAACTCCCAAATGTCAAGATGATTTCCTCTGGGTGAGGGTGAGGTGAGTTCATGTTCTGGGGAATTTCCAAATAAAATTATAGAAATCTTACTTTTCAGGGCAATTAAAATGACCATGTGGCTGGCTATATTTTCCACTGAACCCACATCTCAAAATTAATATACTTTGTATAATTTATATTGTTGCCTGGTCTGATTTCTTGATAACACTCACACAAGGTTTTTTTTTCCTGTCCTCAATTTTTCTTCCAAATTAATAATTGTTTTTCACATAGGGGTTGGTGCTCTTAAGTTTTTACCCAGCCCCCTTCTACACTGCCCTATATCCCAGGATCAGATCCCAGATTACCTGCTTTTAACTGGATTATATGAATCTTCACTGCCAGATAATCTGCGATAAGAAGATAATCTGGGATCAGATCCTGGAATATAGGGGTTGTGTGGAAGGGGCCACAGTTTTGGTCCCCATGTTTTATTGAATGACAACTCCCATCACTTTTGATTATCCACCATGTGGATTGGTGATAATGGAAATCACTGGGTTGCTGTGAGTTTTCCGGGCTGTATTGCCATGTTCCAGAAGCATTCTCTCCTGATATTTCACCCACATCTATGGCAGGCATATGGAACATGGCCATACAGCCCGGAAAACTCACAGCAATCCAATAATAACTTTATATATAGAGGCTGGGAAGAAGGGAGCCCGAGTGGAGAAGAAAAAGTGTTCGGCGGGAGGGGGAAGAAAGGGTATTGGAGGTTCCAATTTCCCACGGCACACCTGATGATTGCTCATGGCACACTAGTGTGCCACGGCACACTGGTTGGGAAACACTGACATAGATCATTTAGCTAGACCCCCTAGTCATTCTCTTTGGTGTTCTTTCCCAGCTGTTTGTCAGTAAACAGTCGCTTTTAGCGCTTAGGTTACTTCCAGGAATAACATCCCTCCCCAGCAGATCTGGGGGGAAGCTGAGTTTCCCCCAGATCTGCTGGGGAGGGGTGTTACCCCTTGTCCATCAGCCAATGAGGAGAGGCAGCAAGAAAGGGCTGAAATTACATCCGAGACCTTTCCCGAGAATGGCGAATCCACTTCCTGGTGGGGGTCTTCTCTCAATATCGCTTCAATTATCGGAAGTCCGAAAAAAACTTCCAATAAACAGATGTATCCGATAATCAGAAACAGGCCTAATAGATAATGTGTGGTTGTGTTTATACTGCTTGAAATTGTTTTTATGAGTTTTGATGTGTTATATTTTAACTATGTTGAACTCAAGCTTGTCCCCATGTAAGTTGCCCCGAGTCCCTTCGGGAAGGTGAGGCAGGGTACAAAAATAGATATTATCAATAATTAATAAACTACTAGACTGGGCAACAGAAACTGAAGAAGTAAAGCAATGTATGATTAAATGGGCAGAAAGACCGATCCATTTTAGGGAGTGGGAACAGATTTGGAATAACAAATTAAAATATACATATGCATCGGACTTGAAAGAAAACTGGCTAAAAATGTTTCATAAGTGGTACATTACACCAACGAAACTAGGCTTGATGTATAAAAACACATCAAACAAATGCTGGAAATTTTATGAACAGGAGGGGACTTTTTTCACATGCGGTGGACTTGCAAGAGTGCCAATAAGTTCTGGACAAGGATACACGAAGAATCTCAGAAAATGTTGAACAGGAAATTCAAGAAGAAGCCAGAATATTATTTACTGGGAATTACGGACTCAGACCTCAGTCTTGATGATAATACGGATAGACTATTTACTTATATTTATATATTTATTTCTTCGATTTTGTATACCGCTCCTTCCTGCAGGCTCGGGGCAGTTCACACATGACCAAATTACAACAAATCGTACAGCAGTACACATAAAATTGCATAAAAATGCAGGACAGTTACATAAAATACCGTAGATACGGTAGTACATAAAATGTGGTGAAACGGAGGATTACAATATCCAGGGCTTCAATTAAAAGCGAGCCTGAACAAGCGAGCCTGCATGCCCTCCGGAATGGGATGAGTTCTGTAATGGCCCGAACATCATCTGGCAGTGCGTTCCACAGTGCCGGGGCCGCAACCGAGAAGGTGCGTTGCCTTGTTGTGGAGAGATGACAGGAGCGAATAGATGGCACAGTTAGAAGATTTCGCTCTTCTGAGCGTAGTGATCTCGGGGGAACATATGGGGTGAGGTGGTCCCTCAGGTACACTGGCCCTAGACCATACATGGCCTTAAAGGTCAAAACCAGCACCTTGAAGACAATTCGGTACTTAATTGGTAGCCAGTGCAAATGCTGCAAGATGGGGGTAACATGCTCTATTGCCGGTGCTCCCACCAGCAATCGAGCCGCAGCATTTTGCACTAGCTTAAGTTTCCGGATTGTCGACAAGGGAAGGTCAATGTAGAGGGCGTTACAGTAGTCTAGCCTCGAGATGACCGTTGCTTGGATTACCGTGGCCAGACCATTCCTGGATAGGTAGGGGGCCAGTCACCTAGCCTGTCGCAGATGGAAAAATGATGCTTTGCTGACCATGGAGACCTGGGCCTCCATGGACAGCAATGGGTCCAACTGGACCCTCAGGCTTTTTTATTTATTTATTTATTTATTTATTATTGCGATTTCTGCGCCGCCGACTCCCGAGGGCTCGCGGCGGCTCACAAGCAACTGGCTCAGCGCCAGAGGTAAACATAAAACATAGAGCACAAAAGATGTAGCCCAACTTAAAAACAAGCAATACAATTAAAACAGTTAAAACAATTAAAAATAGCAGTTACACAGCAGAAGGTAGCCGAAAAATCGGACCGGGCATGTGTAAGGGCCTACTCCCCAAAGGCCTGCCTAAACAGGTAAGTTTTGCAGGCCCGTCTGAAGGGGAGTAGGTCCCTCAGGGCCCTAGCCTCAGCCGGGAGGGCGTTCCATAGCGTAGGAGCTATCACAGAGAACGCCCTCCGGCGAGTAGATGTTAAACGCGCTAGCTTAGCAGATGGAACTGCCAACAAGTTGGCCTCTTCAGACCGTAGTGATCTCGGTGGGCAATATAGGGCGAGACGGTCCCTCAGATACGCTGGCCCCAGGCCGTGGATGGCCTTAAAGGTAAGAACCAGCACTTTGAAGGCGACCCGGTGCTCAATGGGCAGCCAGTGCAGATCCCGCAAGATTGGAGTTACCAAAGATGACGAGCTTAACTGCTCGCCATCCAGGGTAGGCAACCGGCTCTCATCCAACCCAGGGCGACCGGGCCACAGAATCTCCGTCTTCGATGGATTCACCTTCAGCCGGCTGGAACCAGCCAACCAGTCACGGCTTCAAGGCATTGATGGAATCTGATAACCGCAGCAAGAATTTCATTTGTAAAAGTATGGAAACAACAAAAAGTCCTGGATATAGAGGACTGGATTAACAAGCTTAAGGAAATAAAAGATATGGACAAATTAACTTTCTTGTTAAAGAGAAATGAAGGAAGACCAATAAAGAGCACAAACTGGGACCTCTTGATCAGGCATGTAGGGGGGGGGGGCTTAGGGGGCTTCACCCCCCGCCCCGAAATTCTCAGGGTGGTCCGCGAGAAGGCCTTACTAGTACATTATTTAAATTGTTATGTTTATTCATATCATGATCTGATCACCATGCTCATTATATCCCACATTCATGGGGTTATTGGGATAACAATACAAAAGGTTTGCTAGGGTAGACCCTCTCTTACTCAGACTCAGCCCCTCCCGAATCAAGCTCAGCCCTCCCTGAATCAAAATCCTGGCTATGGCCCTGCTCTTGATAGAATATGGAAAAAATGTCAATAGAAAAGACTAAAGAAATACATAGGGGATAAAGAGAAAGAAGACAAATAAATTAAAAGAAGACACAAGTTTGGAGTGGAAGTCACAACACTTTTTTTCCTTTCCTTTGATTTTTACTTTTTTTTGCTTTTTGCTTTTTTATGAATTCCTCCTCTCTCCTCTATCTTTCTAAGCTTTTCCTACTTTTCTATACGTATATTGTTCCCCCTCTTTCCCTGATATTATTCACTTTAAATAGATTAAAATAAAAAATTGTTGAAAAAAAAGGTACTGCTCTGACGGGTAGGTAAGGGTGCTCCATGCAGTCATGCCAGCCACATGATCTTGGAGGTGTCTATGGACAAAGCCGGCTCTTTGGCTTCGAAATGGAGATGAGCACCACCCAAAGTCGGATACAACTGGACTTAATGTCAGGGGAAAACCTTTACCTTATCATTGTTATTTCACATGGCCAGAGCATATTTTCACCCATCGCTGGTAAAAAGTAAACAAGTTGAGATAATGGCACAATGCATTTTTTCTTTATTTTTGTCCCTTTCCAACAATGTCATACAAAACAACAACAAAAGGCATACACAGTATGCAGACTGCACAACAATCCTTGCAGCAGGAGAACACAAAATCATCAGCCACCCGTCGCAAATGGCAACCGTCCTCCGAAGCGAGGAAAAACTTGTGATTTCAATGAAACCGAACACCAGGAGGAGCTAATCATCCTTACCATTCAAAACAAAATGCACAACATCGAATCACTAGAGTCCCTCACTGGGAAAATCCTTTTCTCTTTAATATAAAGCAAGAGGGGATTGTTTTCCTAGGAAACAGTACGAGGGGAATCGGTGGATTATTTCCGAAAGAAAGATGAGCTCTTCCCGGTGTTGTTTCTCTGATGATGACTTCATCACACCAGATAATAAATCCACTTAAAATCTGGTTGTTGCCTCCCACAGAAGTCTGGGGTTTGTAGTTTAGGGAGGAGCCTTTAACAGCCTCACTAAACTACAAACCCCAGAATTCCACAAGAAACTGGCAGAAACTGGACTTTAAGTGGATTTATTCTCTAGTGTGAGGAAGTCGTCATCAAAGAAACAGGAAGAGCTCGTCTTTCTTACTCCCCAAGATGTACAACATCAAACCATTTGAATCCCTTCCTTTCCCATTCTTTTCTCTTTAATATAAAGCAGTAAAGTCATATTTTCCTAAGAAACAATACTTGGGGGGGGTGTCAGTGAAACGTGACAGTGTTTTGTTAAAAGGTCCAAACCATGCCAAACCAGGTGCAAAGTCAACTTCCTGCCAGGAAGTGATGAATGTGCAATCTGGAGAAGCTTAGAGATGGTGCAGATGCTGGAGATACAGAAGGCGAAAGAGGGCCTTGATCAGCAAGTGGCAATTGACAGCATGGAAACTGTGCTTCTCCAGAGTGGCTTGGTTGTTTTGGACTCTTTCAACTTGCCTCCGCCTGCACCAGTCTGGCCAGGGTGGAGGCATGATGGAAGTTGTGGTCCTCCAATATCTGGAGGACTTCATGAAACGGACACCGTCTTCATTATGAAGATACACGTCCCACCCTGCATCGGACCAAGGCCTAACTGAATCCCAGCCCAAACACATCTCCAGAACAGTGCCCCCATAAATAATATAGAAGGGAAAATGTTCCCTACGAAGAAGAGGACCAGGGCATTATGACCAGAGTCCAGCCCTTCCTCTGGAATCAAAGTCTGTTCTTCTGACCATGCTCTACCAGGGTCTCCAGAGGTTGTGGAGGCTCTTGGAGGAGGAATGCTTCAATGCAGCGGGAGAGCTCATGGCGTCCGGTGCCGACAGCTGGCTCCGTTGGAAGTGGCTCACCAGCTTGGCCTGGGTCTCGGTGTGGACTTTGTGGAGGGACATGAACTGGAAGGCTTCGTGGAAGCATTTGGAGTAGCCTTGTTTGAAATCCACCTGAGTGTCTTTCTGAGCCGGTCCTGCCACTGGAGAAGAGAAAAAGGGAGACAACTGTTTAGACAATGTTTAATCACCCCTTTCCATCACCATTAGGAAGCATCGCCACCAAGATGGTGGAAAAAACATGACCATTAAGAAAGAAGAGATAGCTATGGCTTGCTTGAGGAAGTAGAAATCTCTCTATCAATAATAATAATAACAACAATAATATACTTTATTTATAGGCCACCCTATCTCTCCAAGGGAACTCACAAGTCAATGCATGCATGTATGTATGTATGTATGTATGTATGTATGTTCCAGGACGGCTCCCACATCCAGAGAGCCATATCATGGTCACCAAAGATGGATCTGGGCCAATCTTGGCACCCCCTCCCCCCCATCATGACCAACTTAAGATACAGGGTTTGGGGGGGAATTGAAATGATGATGGGAACTGTAGTCCATCATTTATTTACATAATAATAATATTATTATAAAGTATTTATAATACACACATTTCTCCGAAAGTGGATGGACTACATTTCCCATCATCCTGGAAATTGGCAGGATGATGGCAATTGTAGTCCATTATTTATTTATATTATTTATAATTATAATTATTATTATTACTACCACCTCCACCACCACCACTACTACTCTCTGGATGTAGGATACACACGTCTCCAAATGTGGATGGACTGCACTTCCCATCATCCTGGAAATTGGCAGGATGGGAATTGTAGTCAATTATTTATTTATATTATTATGATTAATAATAATAATTACTACCACCACCACTACTCTCTGGCTGTAGGATACACACACATCTCCAAATGTGGTTGTGCTACAATTCCCATCATCCTTCCAATTCCCAGAATGATGGGATCTGTAGTTCATCCACATTCGGAGAAATGTGTGTATCCTACATCCGGAGAGACATGTTTTGAATAGAACCATTCATAACATTCCAAACCAAACACTGACTTTCTAATAAAGTGCATTACTAAAATGCCAGGGACCTAAAATTAAATTAAAATTAAAACCAACTCAAGAAATAATTCTTGAGGTCTAGGTTTTATTCAGCAGCTACAGTTAATTGAAAGTTGGAAATATAACATTTCCAGTTATATCTGAGGAATGAAATGGCCTTTCCTAGGTACAGGGTTGAGTGCAATGTGTCGTTGCTTGCCTTGCCAAGCCAAGCCTACCCACCTTTTGCCTGCATCTGGCTCTGCTGCTTGAGATAGTCCACTGTCATTTCGAGGATGTCGGCTTTCTCCAGCTTGGAGTTGGGCTGATGCTGCTGGAACTCCTTCTCCAGCAAGAGCTTGAGCTGCTCAATGCTGCTGTTGATCCGGTCACGGCGCATTTTCTCCACCACTGGCTTCCTAAGCTGCAAAAAAAGAAAAAGTAGGGGAATCCTTTTAGCTGGCATTCAAACCCAACAGTTCAGGACAACACAGACATTGGCACAATGTCATATAAATATCCAAGAAGTATCCCCATGTCAGGTTACTTACTTTATTTTTCTCTTTCGGGGTGAGCAGGCCATTTTGGTCCATGTAAACGATGCTGGAAGGAGCCATGCTTTCCAAGGCGGCGAGATGTTGCTTGAGATGGGAGAGCAAGTGTGTGATGGAGTCGAGCTGGCCCCTGGCCCCTATTTATACAGCTCTGGCTCCCTGAGACACTGTGGGTCTCAGCTTCGTTCGAGTTTCCCACACTCCGGAGCCAATCAGATGGAGTCAGCGGACACAATAGGAGAAGCGGCTCTTCTTGCATGCTCCATTGACATTGAATAGCCCCGGGGATAATGACCCTCTTTTTAAAAAAATGAGCAGGTGGAGAGTCTGTGCTACGTGAAAGATTGAAATCGGGGGATTACACACACACAAGGAGCTGGGAACAGGCTGGCCCTCCACTCGCCTGGGCCACAGAAGAGATCAATCACATTCCAAGCCATCAGAAGGTGCGCATCACTGCCATTGCGCCGCGTGGGGATGGCGGCTGTCAGACAACCGCCAGAGAGGGCCACTGCTGGACTATCACAGGACACATGTCCAAAGAGATGAATACTCATGATCTCCTTCTGGGAGATGGCTCTAAAGCAGGGGTGCTCACACTTTTTCAGCATGCGAGCTACTTATAAAATAACCAAGTCAAAATGATCTACCTACCCATATTTTGATAGAAGAAATAAGGGACGTTTACGTGATTTTTCGCAAAAATAAGGGACACTTCATAAAATGCATCAGACAAGAGTTCCTTCTTCCACCTGACATCATTCCACAGATATAAACAGGCAGAATGAAAACAGACAGACCTTGAAGCTGCAAGGCCATTCAATGCTGATCAAAGCTGCTGTGCAGATGAACTCCTCGCAGTCGCAGATCTAAGACTTTGGCAGGAAATGGCTGCCAAAGCCTCCTTGTTGTTGTCCTCCCTTGTGGCTCGTCTTTGCCGCCGCATGCTCCAAATGCGCATGTGCGGGCCGGGCGCCTGCCCCCTCCTTCCCTCTGCTGCCCTCCTTCTCCCTCCCTCCTCCTCAGGCCACGCTGCGACGACAGCAGTCGGCACTGAGGATGGAGGCGCCAGCGGGGGAGTCGCGTCAGGGGCAGCCTGAGCCGGGCAGATGCGTGCCGCACGGGGGTCGGAAGCGACCCTCAGAACTAGCTGAGATCAACCAGTTCCGCGTCTGCCAGCTGCAGAAGGCCACCTTACTGGGATCTGCACGCATTATTCGCCAATAGATCACACAGTCTTAGACACTTGGGAAATGTCTGAGGCAGGGGTAGGGAACCTATGGCTTGGAGCCAGATGTGGCTCTTTTCATGATTGCATCTGGCTCTCCAGAGCAGCCCGAGTCTCGTTTCCCAGTATGCAGCGGGGAGGAGTGACGCAAATGCCCTCTCCCCTCCTTTCATTCCTCCATTCTCCCTCTTCCTTCCTCTTCCTTCCTTTCTTTCTCCCCTTCACCCTTTCCTTCTCTCCTTCCTTTTCCCTCTCTCCTTCCTTCTTTCCTCCATTCTTCCTCCCTCCCTCTTCCTTCCTTCCTCTTCTATTCTTTCACCCCAAGTCTTCCTTTCCTTCTTCTTCCTTTCTTTTCACTTCCCTCTCTCTCCTATTCTTTCTTTTCTTTTTTTCTCTTCATTGTTTTACTTTTTCCTCACTCCCTTTCCTTTCTTTTCCCCACCCTTTCCTTTCCCCCTTCCCATTTCCTTGTCTCCTGTTTTTCTTTTCTTCCTTTTCCATAGTTCATTCTGCTTTTCTTTCTTCCTCTCCCCTCCCCCTTTCCTTCCTTCCTCCTTCCTTCCTTCCTTCCTTCCTTCCTTCCTTCCTTCCTTCCTTCCTTCCTTCCTTCCTTCCTTCCTTCCTTGCCAGAGTCCTGAGCATGCCTTTTGCAGAGCCAGGTCTGAAGTGTCCTGTCATTCCGCCGGGGTAATCCTTTTCTCATAGTGTGCACGTATATACTCACATTAAGTCTTATTATATTATATTATATTATATTATATTATATTATATTATATTATATTATATTATATTATATTATATTATATTATATTATGGCACTCACTGAAATAAATTTCCAAATATTTTGCTTTCATGGCTCTCTGAGTCAAAAAGGTTCCCGACCCCTGGTCCGAGGTGTGAGCCAATACAACAGCCAGCAGAGTGATTTTGTTTGCTGTGAACTCATCTTGTTGTGCTTCTAATAATAATAATAATAATAATAATAATAATAATAATGAAATCCAGCATATAGATCTCGTTTGCAGTGACATACTGTGTTTTTGTGTCAGTAAAATAATAATAATAATAATAATAATACCTGTGGTGGGATCCTATATTTGGGATCTCCCACCTCTTGTTGCACATGGAACTACGGATCCCAGGATTCCCTGGGAGGTAGCTGTGGCCGTTAAAGTCTTGGCGAGGATTGTGGGATGTGAATGGGCCCTGGGACAGGTTCCCTCAGCCTTCGCCGTGCCCCCATGCTCCACCCCACACGCGCATTGTCCCAGCCTTGAAAAGCCTGGCCACCTTTTGTCTAGAATGGCAGCTGTTGCACTCAAAGCCTTTTATGTGAAGTGCTGGGAAAACTGATACAGCCTCATCTCCCAGGCACAGAATCTCCTTCTGTGTGTGCGTTCTCATGCGGCTCTGTGTGCCTGCGATTATGGAAGGAACGCTCCCATGATCTGTTTGCGCTCTTCCCCATGTTGGGACGAGGGACCTTTAATTTGCTGTCTTTGTGATCCATAGGAATCATTAACATGTATTTCAGATAGATAGATAGATAGATAGATAGGGTTTCAGAATGACGGACTCAGTTTCAAAGCAAGATATGTCACAATGGGAACATGTTAGCATTATGCAAAGAGTTACAAACAGTTTAAAGAGTTATCACGTTTTATTAACCCCTAGCCATTCCCTGCCATGTGTTACTGTGGCCCAGTCTGTGTATATATGTTGTGTGTGTGTGTGTGTGTATATTTATTGTGGGAGTTACGTTCCAGCACCCCCCGCAATAAGTGAAAATGGGACGCCATATTTATTTCAATATTTATACATTATTTTAGTAGCTATACACTATTTTAAGTCTTTATAAACTTAAAATAAAGTGAAGGAAAGTAAGGAAAGAAGGAAGGAAGGAAGGGAGGGAGAGAGGGAGGGCCCTTCAAGGTTGGAGGGAGGGAGGACCAAGGAGGGAGAGTGGCGGGGGCAAAACCCCACAAAACAGCAAAAATACAGTGATATATATTTTAAATTAATATTTAATTTTTAACTGCAAAACAGCGAGTCTGCTAAAAGCGAACTGCGAAGTAGCAAGGGAACACTGTATGTGGTTTTGTGCATGTGTTGTAATGTAATATTTTTTTAAAAAAAATGGCTTTTAAAGTCTCTTCTGTGTTTCTCAGTGTTTTTATGAGTGATAGTCACTCCTTGGCCTGATAGGTGTGTTGTGTTCACATTTGGTGTCAAGTTGCCCAGTGGTTTTTGAGTTATGTTAATCCTACAAACGAATATTACATTTTTATTTATATAGATTTCATAAATGCTCTATGTGCTCTCTTCCTGCTGTATAGATAACATTGAATTTCAAATCAGATCCATCTTTTTGAAATACCATACCATACCTACCTACCTACCTATTAGGCCTGTTTGATCCAAAAAAAGGTTAAAAACTCATTTCGGATGTAGGGGGTGGTGGCGGTTTGATTCTAAATGATTTCCAAAAATTTCCAAAAAATCTCAGAATTTTTCCGAAATTTTGGAATTGCTTCATTAATGGCAGACACGCATGCGCTGGGAAAACTTCTGGGGATTGTCCCTCCCTCATTTTTAGACCAATCATGATGAAACTTACTACTGTGGTAGAACACATGGATCCCTGTTAGCTCACCAAATTTCATAACTTTTGACTTATCCATGGATTTTTGGCAAATTTTCAAAGTTTTTATAACAAGTTTTTATAGACTGACGCAGCTTAAATACAAGGTCTGACTTCGTTTTACTACAGGGCTAGTGTGGCGCAGTTCTGTTGATGTCATCCCCTGCCAAGGATTTTTTTAAAACAATTTAAATAATAAAGGAAATATGTTCCTAGTTTGAATTTTGAAAGTGTTTTTCCTGTTTCTTTGTGTGGGCTTTACTTTGAAAGTAGTTGTTCTACTCCAAAAACTTTGTGTGGCACAAACCGTTTATCCGGCCCACCGGATGCGCTGGGCCACTGCGCCCCTCCCAAGGGCAGAAAGAAAGGACTCCAAAAAGGCCCTGAGAGCCCTAGGCCTTCTCCCGGTGCAAGGAAGGCATGCCTAGGGGACAGTAGAGGGTGCGCGCTCCCTCCACCAGCCCCCTTCCTCCATGCACTTACCAAAGCCAGGAGAGGGGTACATTCCGGCGTTGACAAGCGTGCGAGAGAAGGGGGCCAGTGCAGAGAGTGCGCTCCCCCGCACACTTCCCAACATCGGGAGAGACACGCTCACCTGCATTGGAAAGTGTGAGGGAAAAGAAGGCCGGTGCAGGGAGCTCACAACCTGTGAGGATGCTTGCCATAGATGCAGGCGAAGCATCAGGAGAGAATGCCTCTAGAACATGGCCATATAGCCCAAAAAAACCTACAACAATCCAGTGATTCCAGCCACAAAAGCCCTCGACAATACTGTATTTTCTGTTGGTCGTGGAGGTTCTGTGTGGGAAGTTTGGCTCAATTCTATCATTGGTGGGGTTCAGAATACTCTTTGATTGTAGTTGAACTATAAATCCCAGCAACTACAACTCTCAAATTTCAAGGTTTGTTTTCCCCAAACTCCACATTTGGACATATTGAGTATTTGTGCCAAGTTTGGTCCAGATCCATGATTGTTTAAGTTCACAGGGCTGAACTAGAACTCCAAAATTCAAGGTCAATACCCACCAAAGCCTTCCAGTATTTTCTCTTTGCCATGGGAGTTTTGTGTGCCAAGTTTGGTTCAATTCCATTGTTGGTGAAGTTCTGAATGCTCTTTGATTGTAGCTGAACTATAAATCCCAACAACTACAACTCCCAAATGACAAAATCAATCTCCTTCCCAATCAAATTTGGACGTATTGGGTATTTGTGCCAAACTTGGTCCAGTGAATGAAACGACATCCTGCATATCAGATATTTACATTACGATTCGTAACAGTTGCAAAATTACAGTTATGCAGTAGCAAGGAAAATAATATTATGGTTGGGGGTCACCACCACATGAGGAAGTGTATTAAGGGGTCACGGATTGAGAAGCACTGAGTTGAATTGAATTGGGGTCTCATCTGTCTATCTATCTATCTCTCTATCTATCTCTCTCTCTATCTATCTATCTATCTGTCAGGGTTGGGAAACCTGAGCTTTGGGGAAGACCAGGTTCCCAACCTGTCATGAGGCAGCAGCGACCTTGCCTCTATTCCTGGTGCGACCTTTGTCCTACTTTTCGTGAAGACTGCTGAGTCAAGACTGGGAGTGAGATAACTTCCAGGAGCCTCGGAGGGAAGTGAGGTAACTCCTCCAGGCTTGGACATTGGACAGTGGGACTCGTGACGCTGGCTCTGTGACCCTGGGGTCATGCCCCTATGGACTACTGGGAGTGCTGATTCATGAAATGCTGATGAAACCCAGTCTGGACATTGCATGGAAGGGGGAGGGGCTACCGGGGTATATAAGGTGTGTTTGGGTGGCCGGGCGGTGCTTTAGCTTCACGGGTGCCGTACCTTCAATAAAATCGTGTTGGACCAAGCTGACGTCTATGCGTGATCCCTACCGAAGTTTGGAGAGTCGTTACAGAAGCTAAAGCCCCTGACCAACTATCCCAGCAATGGCGAGGTTGGCGTGGAACGAGGAAAAGTATCTGGACAGCTGGGTCTTGGATGAGGACGAGGAGATCCGGAGGACCCAAGAGTGGGAGTGGACTACTCTTGATCATGTGGGGAGTCCAGATGTGTCCCGTGAGTTGATGGCCCAGGAGATGAGACTCCGTGAGGGAGAGCATTTCTGGCAAGCCCAAGTGGATGAACGGATGGCCTGCCGAGCGAAGGAGAGAGAAGGGGCTTGGCAAATGGCAGGGCGCAAGAGCTCGATCCAAGCGGTGGAGCGTCGAGGTGGTCGTCTGGGAATGATCCAGGCGGCAGAACACAGGGAGGCTCGCTTGGTGGACCAGGCGGTGGAGTGCCAGGGCGCTGTCTGGAGGTGATCCATGAGGATCCGGAGAGGTGTGCCAAAGATGGTAAGGTGGACCTAACCACGGGAGGGGGTAGTGAGACCCCAGAGCCAGAGTCCCCTTCAAAATTTGATGTGTTAAGCTGTCAAATGGAAGCGGTGGTGCAGACGATGAACCGGTTGTCCCAGAGGCTGGATGAGAAGGACCGGAGAGAGTCAATGTGGCAGGCCCCAGGAGGTGGAGATTTTACTTATTACTCCTGGATGGATGGAACCTGTGGCGAACGTCCTAGATCTCCTTCGGGAGTGAGGAACCAGAGCCGAGGTCGAGAGAGTCCCGTGCCAGCACGTCCTAGATCTCCTACGGGAGTGAGGATGATGGGAGAGCAAGGTCCAAGGAACCCATCTGCTGGAATGGGGAGAGGTATGGCGAGACCTGGAGACTTACCCAGGGATAGGATGGCGTCCCACGAATTTGGAGGCCGTATAAAGAAGGAACCATTACGAGTAGAGTTTGAAGGCGAAGCATCCAAAGTTGCCTTCTTTATTGCGGCAGTACAAGACCATATGGAGGATTATGGACATTTGTATCCCAGTGAAAGCAGCCAAGTAAGAGCCGTTGGGGCTGTGTTCAAGGGCCGTGCTGCTGAGTGGTATGTACAGTGCCACGATCGTCGAGATCCCTGCCTTGGGTCGGTGAGGAGATTCCTGTGTGCCATCAGGAGCAGATTTCGAGATCCCCTTGAGAGGATTAAGGCGAAGGAGGCGTTGCGGTGTCTGACTCAAGGGGCCAAGTCGGTGACCGAGTATGCTGAGGAGTTTATGGGGCTCGCAGGGAAGGTGGCAGAATGGTCCCAAGCTACCTTGTTGGAGATGTTTAAGGACGGTCTGCGGAAGGAGGTGTTGGAGTGGTGCCTTCACCGTGATGATCCAGGAGATATCGATGGGTGGATCCAACTGGCAGGAAATGTGGAGGGAATCCTGGCCCAAGTGCGGAGACGACAGGCGCAGCCGATGAGATCGAGAGGCGGTGGTCGTGTGTGGAGAGAGAGTCGGCCTAAAGGGTCGGAGGCTAAAAGTGGTGGCGACAGCCGTTCCAGCAGTAACCGGAAACCGATGATGAGCCGGATGCGGTGTTACGCCTGTAACCAACCTGGGCATTTTGCTTATCAGTGCCCACAGAAGTCAGCAGTGAAAGTGGCTGCAGCCAAGGCTGCTGCGGTGGACAATGATGAAAGTGTGGAAATAGGGGTGAGGAATAATATACAATGTACTTTGGGGTTAGTAAAAGGGAATCTTGTGGTAAAGAAAAAAGCTCTTATAGATTGCGGGTGTTCGGAAAACATCATGTCACCTCAGTTGGTTAAGGAATTGGGGGGTGAGACTGAACCGTTAAAAGCCCCAGTTGTCTTTAAGCAGTTAGACGGAACAACCATTGAGGGTGGACCTTTCTCCACAGGGACAAAAGGGTTAAAGGGGCGTGTAGGGCCCTGGGAGGGGTATTGATTTTGTTATGGCTCCCATAAAAGGGCATGAAGTGGTTTTGGGCATGCCCTGGTTAGGAAAAGTGAACCCAAGATTGATTGGAGGACGGGAAAGGTGCAATGTACCCTAATATGGAGAAGAGTATAAGTAGTGACGTGAAAGGGGTGCCACAAGAATACTGGGATTATGTTGACGTGTTCAACCCGAAACTAGCCCAGAAGCTCCCCCCTCTGAGGAATGTGCAATGTAGCATAGAAATAAAGGAGGGAGCGGTGTTGCCCAAACCCAAAATATATGCAATGACGGTCCAAGAGAAGGTTGCCTTGAGAGAGCAGATAGATGACTATTTGAAGAGAGGGTTTATTAGGCGATCGGAGTCCCCTTTAGCTGCACCAGTGTTGTTTAGGGAAAAGAAGGATGGCAAGTTGAGGCTGTGCATTGATTATAGGGGGTTGAATGCCGTTAGCACTACGAACTGCTATCCCCTGCCACTGATCAAGGATCTGTTGGGACTGCTAGGAGGTTGTAAGTTCTTCACAAAATTGGACTTAATTGATGTTCCATATGATCCGGGTTAAGGAAAGTGACCAATGGAAAACCGCGTTTTGCGTGCCCTCTAGGATTATTCGAATGGCTCGTAATGCCATTCGGTTTAGCAGGGTCTCCCGGTCTGTTTATGCAATTGATTAATGAAGTGTTGCACCCCTCTTATATAAAGGAGTCTTTGTGTACTTAGATGACATTGTTGTGGCGACGAGTACGAAAGAGGAGCATGTTAGGTTAGTGCGAGAAGTATTGAGCGGTTGAGGCAGGCTAGCCTGTTTGCGAAGCTGAGTAAGTGCGAGTTTAGTAAGAGTCAGATTGATTTCTTGGGATATAGGATTGGTGAGAGTGGTGTGGCTATGGATCCGGCGAAGGTGGATGACGTGGTGAGTTGGGAAGCGCCGCGCACCCGTAGGCAGTTGCAAGCTTTTCTAGGACTGGCGAATTTCTATCGAACTTTTATTCCCGGGTTTGCGGCCATAGCCCTCCCGCTCACGGAGTTGCTGAAGACTAAGGGCAGAGGAGAATCTAGAAAGGTGAAGTCCCCAGGAGCGGTGTTGAATTGGGACCAGGGTTGTCAGGAGGCATTCGTTAAGTTGAAAAAGCGTTCACGGAAGGACCGTTGCTGTTGCATCCTAATGTTGACAAGCCTTTTGTCGTTCAGTGTGACGCTCGGCTTGGGCTTATGGGGGGGCCTTGTTGCAGGAAGATAGCCAAGGGAAGTTGAGACCTTGTGCGTATTTTTCAAAGAAATTTGGAGAGCACGAACGTAAGTGGCCAGTGTGGGAGAAGGAGGCATTTGCAGTGCGCAATGCATTAGTTACTTGGAGGCAGTTCCTGGAAGGGGCTGTGTTCCCGTTTGTTGTTATGACTGATCACCAAAATTTGAAATATTTGAGGAACCCGCAAAAGTTGTCCCCGAAATTGGTGAGGTGGTCCCAGTTTTTTAATAGGTTTAACTTCAAGTTACAGCACATTAAAGGTAAAGAGAATGTGGTGGCTGATGCTTTGTCTAGGTATCCTAGTGCAGGAGAGAATGGGTTGCATAGGGAAGGTGAGGGTCTTTCCCGAGAGCAGTGGGGTTGTGCGGTGCAAACCCGGTCGCAAGGATCCGTAGTGGTTAAGGAGGAGATGGAAGTTGTGGATGAGTGGAGTTTGGAGTTACAGGGAGTTATGTGGATGATCCATGGTTACGAGAGCATGAGAAGGAATGTGTGTTGGTTAAGGGATTGTGGATGGTTGGGGGTAAGGTTTATATCCCCAATAAGTTGAGGATTAAGGTGTTGGAGATGATGCATGACCATAAGACGGCTGGACATTGGGGTATGACTAAGACTGTGTTAGCTGTGAAGAAGAGGTATTGGTGGCCTGGCATGAAGATGGAAATAAGGCGGTATGTAGAGGGCTGCGAAAGATGTGCTAGAAGCAAGGCTCCTCGGCTAAACCGCCAGGATTGATACAGGTGGTAGCTAATCCGGTGAAACCGTGGACACATGTTAGCACAGATTTTGTAGGTGAATTGCCATGCAGCCGGGCTATCGTTACATTTGGACGGTCTTAGATATGTTTTCTAAGCAGGCCCATTTTATTCCTTTGAGGGGTTGCCATCCGCAGAACGGCTGGCGGAATTGTATGTGCAGCATGTGTATAGGTTACATGGTTGTCCGAGCAGGTGTTGAGTGACCGGGGGGTCCAATTCACAGCTCAGTTTTGGGGAAGGTTTCTGGAGGTGCTGGGTGCACAAAGGCGTTTGACATCTGCTTATCATCCTTCTTGTAATGGTGCTGTGGAGAGGATGCATAAATCGTTAGGCACATATTTGCGAGTCTTCAGTAACCAAGAGCAGAATAATTGGTCAGATCTTTTACCATACGCCGAAGTGGCTTACAACAGCTCCATACATTCTTCTACTGGGAAGTCCCCTTTGAAATAGTTTATGGGCAGGAAGTGGCACCATTGCCTCAACTTTTGAAGATGGAAGGGGAAGTGGAGAAGGTGGAAAGGAAAGGACAAGCCAGGGAGGTTTGGAAGGAAGTGGCGGAAGCCCTGGGGAGAGCACAACGATCCTATAAGCTATTCGGTGATCGCAAGCGGCAGGAAGGGGAGGAGTATGGTGAAGGGGATTTAGTGTGGCTGTCTCACGGAGAATTTGAAATTAGGATATAAATCTAAGAAGTTAAGTCCGAAATATATTGGGCCTTTTAAAGTGGGGAGAGTGGTGAATAAGGTATCATACACCCTGATGTTGCCTAAGAGTCTAGGGAAGGTTCACCCCACTTTCCATTGCAGCTTCTTGAAGAAATATGTGAATCCATTTCCCGAGGGATTGAATGTGTCTTGTTTCCTCAGGGGAGGACGAGGTGGAGGAGACCGTTATGTCAGGGTTGGGAAACCTGAGCTTTGGGGAAGACCAGGTTCCCAACCTGTCATGAGGCAGCAGCGACCTTGCCTCTATTCCTGGTGCGACCTTTGTCCTACTTTTCGTGAAGACTGCTGAGTCAAGACTGGGAGTGAGATAACTTCCAGGAGCCTCGGAGGGAAGTGAGGTAACTCCTCCAGGCTTGGACATTGGACAGTGGGACTCGTGACGCTGGCTCTGTGACCCTGGGGTCATGCCCCTATGGACTACTGGGAGTGCTGATTCATGAAATGCTGATGAAACCCAGTTCATGCATGGAAGGGGGAGGGGCTACCGGGGTATATAAGGTGTGTTTGGGTGGCCGGGCGGTGCTTTAGCTTCACGGGTGCCGTACCTTCAATAAAATCGTGTTGGACCAAGCTGACGTCTATGCGTGATCCCTACCGAAGTTTGGAGAGTCGTTACATCTATCTATCTACTTTTGGAGGTTGGGCTGGATGGCCTTTGGGGTCCGAACTCTGCAACTGACATAATGTTATGGTTGGGGGTCACCACAACATGAGGAACTGCATTAAGGTGTCGCGGCACTAGAGGAAGGTTGAGAAACACTGCATGAAATGAAAGGAGGGATATAACTAAATGTAAACATAACTTCGCTGTTTGCTCGGTCACACCGGTGTTGGCCTCGTGTGCGATTTATCATTGCTCGGAATCCAGCCCTAACATTGCGAAATGTTTGTTCCCCTTTCCGTTGCTGCCAGATGTTGGAGGTCTTTCTTTCTATCTATCTTCCTTTCTTGCTGGCTGTGCATTTCATTTGGAGGGGGCTCGGGTGGCCGTCCCCTCCTTGGGAGCTGCTCCCCAGATGGCCTTCTGGGACAAGCTTCTTTCCCACTAAACACAATGCCAAGTCAAGGACCATTGCTAATGTTTTTCTTTCGGTGGACTGGCACACGTCCATTGTGGAGGGGATGAATGTCATTAAGGGAATGTGTGGGAAAACGGCGTGGATTTCAAACCGCTCCTGCCCATAAGCTCTTTAGCCATGTGGCTGGGATAACTGAGAAAACAAGAAGCCCGCTTATACACACACACACACACACACACACACACACACACACACAGAAAGAGACCCAAGGCTTGGATGTTAGGTAGTTATATTTACCCATAACAATAAAGCACGCAATAGAATTAAAATTAAATTCCAACAGGTTTCCCCCCACATCCACATCATGGTTAGAAAATAACATAATGAGTGGGAAGGAAGTTCTTTTATGAGTCCACTTTTATGAGGCCACATCTACACTTGGCACGCATGGAAGAGGGGTAATTGACACAGAATGATGGGAGTTGTAGCTGCACAATTAAAACTCGTGCCCCAGCTGCGACCGTACCTCGTGAAGTCAGATCTGGCCACAGTGGTCCACGCCTTAGTCACCTCCAGATTGGATTACTGTAATGCACTCTATGTGGGGCTGTCCTTGAAGACAGCCCGGAAGTTTCAATTGGTCCAACGAGCGGCAGTCAGATTGCTAACTGGAGCGATTTACAGGGAGTGGTCAACCCTCCTGTTTAGGGAGCTCCATTGGCTGCCGTTCATCTTCCAGTCCCAATTCAAGGTGCAGGTTCTGACCTACAAAGCCCTGAACGGTTTGGGACCCGCCTACCTACGTGACCGCATCTCTGTTTACGAACCCAGGCGATCTCTTTGATCATCTGAAGAGACCCTACTCTCGCTCCCATCGGCCTCGCAGGCACGTTTGGTGGGGACGAGGGAGAGGGCCTTCTCTGTAGTGGCTCCTTGTCTCTGGAATGCACTCCCAAGGATATCAGACAAGCCCCCACATTGGCAGTTTTTAGGAGGCACCTGAAGACGTGGCTGTCCAAATGTGCCTTCCCTGAATAAAGTAAATAATGCCCTGCTGTGTTTACTCCCCGCAAAGGTCTTCAGTAGCATGTTAATTACCTGTTGGGTGGTCTGCCCCATATTGTCCTTGAAGCCTTCCTGCTATATGCGAACTACCTCTATCTGCACCCAGCGTTTATTTATTTTAAAATTTTTAACATTCACATTTGGCTCGCCCGAAATGGTTTTAAATTGTTTGTTATTGCTTGTGTTTGAATTTCATTGATTGTATTGTTTTTAAAATTGCTTTGTGTTGTTATTATGTGTTGTCGGGCTTGGCCTCATGTAAGCCGCCCCGAGTCCCCTTGGGGAGATGGGAGCGGGCTATAAATAAAGTAAATAAATAAATAAATAGTCCACCCCCATCCCGAGAGCGCTGTGAATCCCACTGACAGTAAGGCTGGGCTAATCGTGGCACACATACCCATCGTGACCAATTTAAAATACTGGCGGGGTTAAGCGGGATTGATAGAGGAGGATAGGAGTTGTAGTCCACCCATACCCAGAGAGCATCATGAATCCCACTGACAATTAAGCTGGGCTAGTCGTGGCACACATACCATCTTACAATACTAGTGGAGTTAAAAGGGATTGACAGAGAATGATGAGAGTTGTAGTCCACCCACATCCAAAGAACACTGTGAACCCCACTGATGATGGATCTGGACTCATTATAACCAACTTCAACTACTGGTGGGGTTGAGGGGGAGTGACCCAGGATGATGGGAATAATAGACGATCTACATCCAGGGAGCACTATTAAACCCACTGATGATAGAACTGGGCCAAAGTTGGCACACATAGTCAATAGGCCTGTTAAATCATGCTCCTAAATGTTTCTAAAGTACATTTCACCACCAGAAGTTTACCAACACTATGGAAACAAAGTACCAGCGACATTTAGTTTTCACCCCCAGAATTTTAGTTTTGTAAGTACTTTAGAAACATTTAAAAGCATGATTTAACAGGCCAAATAGCCAACATGAGCAACTTTAAATACTGGCAGCATTGAGAAAGAGCAATGCCAGAGGATGGTGGGAGTTGTAGTCCAACCCCACAGATATGGTTGCAATGGGAGTTACACCCCACCAGGTTTACGCTAATGGAAGTTACAACTGGTGAGACCTGGACTTGATTAGAGTTGCAGCCTGACCAGGTCTTGGACTGATGGACTCCGTCACCTGTGTGATTTTATCAATGGCCCCATTAAATGGTTATGCATTTCTAATGGGATCATCCATAAAATCTAAACCCAAACAATAATTATTTCTAATAAATAGCATTTCAAAATACATAACCCAAGCATCTGGACTGATTATGAATTGCTTTAATAGAATGCTGCCTGAGGTTTCACGATAAGAGCACAAGGCAGAAATATTTTCAGAAATAGATACAGCCACTGCCAGAAGGGGCAGAGAGTTTCATCTACGCTGATGATCATGCCATCACTGCTCCAGCAGGGAGCTTTGAAATGATTCAACAGAAGCTCTCTGAAGCTTTAGGTGCTCTTACTGAGATGTTTTATTGGTTTTATAATGATGATGGTGATTATTTTTATTATCATTATTATTTCAAATTTATAGGCCGCTACTCCCCGGGGGCTCGAAGCAGCTTACATCAGACATGAGTGATTATGAGTCAACCACGGTATCCTTCTGGGGAGACTCACCGGGATGGGACTTGGGGGCACGGTTCTTCTGTGGCTCCATTCCTTCCAGGAGGGTCGTTCCCAGTCGGTGAAGCTGGGGGATTCCTGCTCAGACCCCTGGCCTTTGACCTGTGGGGTCCCGCAAGGATCTATTTTATCCCCCATGCTATTCAACATCTACATGAAACCGCTGGGCAAGGTCATCCGGAGTTTTGGAGTATGTTGCCATCTCTACGCAGATGACACCCAACTCCACTACTCTTTTCCACCAGACTCCAAGGAAGCCCCTCGGATATTGGACCAGTGCCTGGCCACTGTGACGGTGTGGATGAGGAGAAACAAGCTGAGGATCAATCCCGATAAGACAGAGGTCCTCCAGGTCAGTCGCTCGTCTGATCGGGGCATTGGATGGCAACCTGTGCTGGATGGGTTTACACTCCCCCTGAAGTCACAGGTTCGCAGTTTGAGGGTTTTCTTGGACTCAGTGCTGACGCTTGATGCTCAGGTGTCGCCCGTGGCTGGGAGAGCCTTTGCACAGTTAAAACTTGTGCGCCAACTGCAACCATACCTCGTGAAGTCTGACTTGACTATGGTGGTCCACGCCTTGGTTACCTCTAGACTGGATTACTACAATGCGCTCTACGTGGGACTTCCCTTGAAGACGGCCCGGAAACTTCAGCTTGTCCAACGCTCGGCTGCCAGATTAATAACCAGGGCTGGTTACAGGGAGCGGTCGACCCCCCTGTTTAAAGAGCTCCACTGGCTGCCGTTTATTTTCCGGGCCCAATTCAAGGTAAAGGTTACTACCTATAAAGCCCTAAAAGGTTTGGAACCCGCCTACCTTTGCGACCGGCTCTTCCCCCATGAACCAGCTCGAGCCCTTCGCTCCTCGGGGGAGGCCCTCCTTTTGCCTCCACCAGTTTCACAGACCCGGTTTGTGAATACTAGGGAGAAAGCTTTCTCCTCTGTGCCCCCCGACTTTGGAATTCCCTTCCAGGAGAGATCAGGAATGCCCCATCACTGGAAGCCTTTAAGGGACAACTGAAAACCTGGTTTTTCTGCCTAGCCTTTGGAGACTAGATCCTTCAACGCCCGTTTTTTTGGGATTTCCTTCCCCTTTGCGACTCTTCACGTTTTGGCCCTACTCCATTTATCTCCCCCAATTTTAAAACATTTTATATGTACATGTGGCCCGCCCTCTCTTCTTCTTTTTTCCTTCTGTTTTAGACGCATTTGTTATTGTGTTTTTATATGTATTCATTTTACTGTGTTTATTGTTTTTTGATGTCTGATATTTTGTGGTTTGGGCACGGCCTCATGTAAGCCGCTCCGAGTCCCCTTTGGGGAGAGGGAAGCGGCTTATAAATAAAGATTATTATTATTATGCTATTGTTTTAACTTTTTAAACTGTTTTATGATGTTTTGAGCATTGCATTTTGCTACTGTAAACCATTTGAGTCGCCCTACACCACTGGAGAAATTATACTATTTAGCCAGTATTGCACCACCTGACATCCATCGGGAAGTAGCAGCCATTAATGAAAGGAGCAAGGCAGTGACATCCCTGGCCCATCCTCTGTTCGGATATCAACCAGCACACCAATGCCTTAAATCAAGAAATAGCTTTCTAAGATCTACAGAGATCCTCACAGGAACATTTCAGCAAGCAAGAGTCCAAAAGTGGCAGGCTGACATCCAGAACCTCAATCAGTGGCAGAGACCTCCTGGGCACACAGAAGAGTGGGCGACTTGTAAGGCACTGAATAGACTGCGCTCTGGGGCCACAAAGTGGAGTCCACAACATGCGAGTGCACAGAAGAGCAAACCACAGACCACTGACTACAACGCAGTCTGAGCCATGCACAATTGAGGACCTTCTCACAGAGACACCGGAGGCACTGGTGGCACAATGGGTTAAACCCTTGTGTCCAGGGCGGTAGCCAGGATTTTGATTCAGGGGTGGGGGTGGGGGGGGGGGTTAGTTTGATTCCCGGGGGGGGGGCTGAGTCTGAGTGAGAGGGGGTCTACCCTAACAAACCTTTTGTATCATTATCCCAATACCTCCATGCATATGGGATATATTGTGTCAGCAGAACTGAAGACTGACAGGTCGGAGGTTTGAATCTGGCACAAAGATTTAACCAGCTCCCCATGCGGACACATGAGAGAAGACTCCCACATGGACAGTAAAAACAACCAGACGTCTCCTGAGAAACGTCCTTGCAGATGGCCAATTCTCTCACACCAGAAACGACTTGCAGTTTCTCAAATTGCTACTGACACACACACACAAAATTATTACTACTACTACTACTACTACTACTACTACTACTAGCCGTCCCCTGCCACACGTTGCTATGGCCCAGTCTGTGTATATGTGTTTTGTGTGTGTATATATGTATATATGTGTATATATCTGTGTATATGTGTTTGTTTATATTTGTGTGTATATTTATTTATTTATTTATTATTCGGGCTTCTATGCCGCCGACTCCCTGAGGCTCGCAGCAGCTCACAGGAACCGAAGGTACAACTACACACAAGCAATGCGATAAAACATCTAAGACAATTAAACAGTTAAAACAGCAAACAACGTGACACCCCAGGACAGCGGCTAAAGCGGAACATGGGCAGGACCTACTCACCGAAGGCCTGCTTAAACAAATAAGTTATGCAGGCGCGTCTAAACGGGAGCAGGTCCTTTATAGCCCGCGTTCCAGCCGGGAGGGCGTTCCACAGCGTAGGAGCTATAACGGAGAACGCCCTCCGGCGAGCAGATGTCAGTTTAGCCGATTTCGCCGAGGGTATCTCTAACAAATTAGCATCCTCGGAGCGTAGTGATCTCGGGGGACAGTGTGGGGTGAGTCGGTCCCTCAAGTACGCTGGCCCCAGGCCATGCAAGGCCTTAAAGGTAAGAACCAACACCTTGAAGGAGATCCGGTGCTCGATTGGGAGCCAGTGCAGATCCTGCAAAACAGGTGTGATGTGGCGGCCTGCTGGGGTTCCAGACAGGAACCGGGCGGCAGTGTTCTGCACCAGCTTGAGCTTCCAGGTCGCCGACAAAGGAAGGCCAACGTAAAGCGCGTTACAGTAATCCAGCCTTGAGATGACCGTAGCTTGGATCACCGTGGCCAGGTCATTCCGGGAGATATAGGGGGCCAGCCTCCGAGCCTGTCGCAGATGAAAAAAAGCAACCTTGCTGACTGCGGAGACCTGGGCCTCCATGGTCAGCTGGGAGTCCAGATGGACCCCCAGGCTCTTAACGGAAGGCGATGGGCATAGCGCCACACCGTCCAGGGTCGGAAGCTGGACATCTACACCACCCGAGCGGCCCGACCACAAGATCTCCGTCTTCGCCGGATTCACCCTCAACCTACTGGTTCGCAGCCATCCAGTAACGGCCTCGAGGCAGCGTTGGAAATTATCGGGGATGGATCCCGGCCTGCCCTCCATCCTCAGAATGAGCTGGGTGTCATCAGCGTACTGGTGGCACTCCAGCCCATAACTCCGCACCAGCTGTGCAAGCGGCTGTATGTAGATGTTGAATAACAGAGGGGAGAGAATGGCCCCTTGCGGAACTCCACAAACTAATGAGGAGCCCTCGGAGACCACCTCGCCCCTCCTCACACGCTGAGACCGCTGGTGGAGGAAGGAGGTCAGCCATTTAAGAACTGTCCCCCTCACTCCAGCCATGGCCAGGCGGTGGATCAGTAGATTGTGGTCGACCGTGTCAAACGCTGCCGTGAGGTCCAATAACACGAGCAGCGCAGACTCGCCTTGGTCGAGCTGGCAGCGGAGTTGATCTGTGATGGAGACCAGGACCGTCTCCGTCCCATGCCCCGAACGGAAGCCGGACTGGAAAGGATCTAGCCATGTTGCATCATCTAAGAAGGACTGCAACTGCTCCATTACTGCCCTCTCAACTACCTTGCCCAGGTACGAGAGGTTCGACACTGGTCGGTAGTTGGAGGGAACCGCAGGATCTAGTGACGGTTTCTTCAGTAATGGAGCTACCACCGCCTCTTTAAAGCACTCTGGGAAGACTCCTTGCTCAAGGGAGCTCTTTACGATGTTCAACAGAGGCCACGTAACCCCTCAGGCAGGATCTAACAAGCCAGGAGGGGCACGGGTCGAGGGAGCAGGTGGTAGGCCTGGTTGCAGCCACAATCTTATCAACAGCATCTGCGTCCAGTGGCCGAAACCGGTCGAGGGCCACGGGGTCTCAAGTTCTCTTACTGTATCAATTGTGGCAGGAAGTTCCCGGCGGAGATTCAGAATCTTGTCTGTGAAATAGCTCTGGAAAGCACCGGCGGTAGGGGTCTGATCGCTGCTTTTTGGGACAGTAGGGACCGTCGTCAAAGACCGAATTACCTTAAACAATTGAGCCGGGCGTGAGCTAGCAGACGCTATCAAGGCAGAAAAGTACACATTTTTGGCTGCCTTGACAGCACGCTCATAAGTATCTTTAAATAGCTTATAAGCTGATACTGAGGCTCCGTCACGGAGGTTCCTCCACACGCGCTCTAGCCGTCTCCTCTCCCGCTTCATCGACCTGAGGTCCTCTGTATACCAGGGGGGATCGATGTTTGCGGGTCGGAGAGGGCGCCTAGGGGCAATCTCGTCGAGAGCTCTGGCTAACGAGGTGTATATACGTAGTTTTGTGCATGCATTTTTTTTTATTTTTTGGCTTTTAAAGTCTCTTCTGCTGTGTTTTTCAGTGTTTTTATGAGTGATGGTCACTCATTGGCATGATACGGTAGGTGTATTGTGTCCAAATTTGGTGTCAATTCACCCAGTAGTTTTTCAGCTATGTTAATCCCACAAATGAACTTTACATTTTTATTTATATAGACTAACCGTCCCCTGCCATGCGTTACTGTGGCCCAGTCTGTGTATATGTATTTTGTGTGCATATATATGCATATATGTGTGTGAAGTTTGCCCCAATTCTGTTGGTGGGGTTCAGAATACTCTTTGTGTACTATAAGTCCCAGTAACTACAACTCCCAAATGTCAAGGTCTATTTTCCCCAAACTCCATCTGTGTTCATATTTGTGAATATGGAGTATCCGTGCCAAGTTTGGTCCTGATCTATCATTGTTTGAGTCCACACTGCTCTCTGGATGAAGGTGAACTACAACTCCAAAACTCAAGGTCAATGCCCACTAAAGCCTTCCAGTATTTTCTCTTGGTCATGGGAGTTTTGTGTGCCATGTTTGGTTCAATTCTATCATTGGTGGAGTTCAGAATGCTCTTTGATTGTAGGTGAACTATAAATCCCAGCAACTACTACTCCCAAATGACAAAATCAATTTTTTGAGTGAGGATCACTCCTTGGGTTAGTAGTTGTCTTGTGGCCAAATTTGGTGGCAATTCGTCCAGTGGTTTTTGAGTTATGTTAATCCCACAAACGAACATTACATTTTTATTTATATAGACTAGCTTACCCACCACGTGTTGCTGTGGTCAACCTTCCCTCTCTCTTTCTCTCCTTCCTTCCTTCCTTCCTTCCTTCCTTCCTTCCTTCCTTCCTTCCTTCCTTCCTTCCTTCCTTCCTTCCTCGCCCCTTTTCTTTCCCTTCCCCCTTTCTCCCCTTTCTTCCTTCTCTACCTATTCTTGGACTGCAACTCCCAGCAATCCCCCTGATTTACCTACTTACGTATCTCTATCTAATCTATCTATCTGGAAAATAGCTGGGATTTGCAGTCCAGGAATAGGAAATTGAAGATACGCGGGATTGGGATGCTCTCAAAGAAATCCAAGAAGAAGAAAGCTTGCATCTTGGAAGCAGTGCATTTGGAGCACCCTCCTCTCCTAAAGGGCCTTGGTTTAGGGGATGCTGGGAGCTGTAGTCTGAAAGAGAGTGTGGATATGCTATTGTGTGTTTTGTTTACCAGGGGGAGTTGTTTTTGCGCATGCGCCATGGGGTATTTTCGCTTTTTTTGGCTTTTAAAGTCACTTCTGTTGTGTTTTTTCAGTGTTTTACAATATCAGGCCAACAAGTGACGTTCACTCATAAGTGAACGTCACTTGTTGGCCTGATAGGTGTATTGTGTCCAAATTTGGTGTCAATTCGTCTGGTGGTTTTTTGAGTTATTCTAATCCCACAAATGAACATTACATAATTATTTATATAGATTATCATGTATATTAGGTTTTTAATATGTTATGGCGTGATATGTGCTGTTTGTAAGCTGCCCGAGTCCCTTTTTTCGATCATTTATAACCTCTGGCTTGATCGTAAAACTGAATGAGAGTGTTGCGAAATGTCTCAAAAGTATTTATTTTACTTGTATTTTAATCTTTTTATTGTTTTTATGATGTTTTAAATTGTAATTTGGCATTGAATCCTTGCTGTTAACCGACCTGCGGAGGTAAAGAAGATGGGTATATAAAAGTTTTAAATAATAATAAATAAATAAATAATTAAAAATGTGCCGCCGACATGGAATATTTGGAAAGCTCTTGCCGCAGTGCTCGGAGACGTCATTCCACCTTGTTTTCCCCTTTTGATTGACGGTTCCCACTCCAATGGTCTCTCCCCCCTCCCATTGAATCGCATACCCCCTCCCTTCCTCCTTGGCTGTCATTCCCAGGCAGATGTGGAGTTGAGACCCTGGGCTGTGAGTGTGGGGCGAGTCGGAGTTTCCCACACTGCCTCCCTATTCAAGGCATTGAGGCCCTCGGAGAAAGGAAGTGTGCCAACCTACAAGCTGAATTAGAGATGCTGTTTGACTTCCCTTTGTGCCTGGGGTGGGGGCCACAATCCCTTTTGGGCAGGCCATCTGCATCGCCTTGGCTGCTTGCGGTGGGGCAGGAGCCATTGATCACAGGGCTGTCAAGCCAGGCTGAGACATTTTTGGAGGGGGAAAACAATCCCTTTATCTCTGGAGGGCTTAACATCTGGCTGGGGATGCAGGGGAAACGCTTTGGCAAGAGGGAACGAGAAAAAGAGACAGTAAAAGAGAAAGAGACCTCTCTGCATCAGGTGTCATCAGGGGACATTCTGCCAAGCATGAGCCAAGCATCATGTTCTATCTTCTTCCCTTTGATCTCAACGTCTTTTAAATACTTTACTATTTTTGTACTGTCTCAAGTGGTTTAGACATCTATATAAATAAAAATGTAATGTTCGTTTGTGGGATTAACACAACTCAAAAACCACTGGACGAATTGATACCAAATTTGGACACAATCCACCTATCAGGCCAACGAGTGACCATTACTCATAAGAACACTGAAAAACACAGCGGAAGGGACTTAAAAAGACAAAAAATTACAATGCATGTGCAAAACCACACACATATGTGCAAATACACATATTTGTGTATATGTGTATTTAGTTACCAAACTAAAATTCTTAGTGTGAAAACTATAGAAGCAAAGCACAAGCACCATCTAATTTTCACCCCCAGAATTTTAGTTTGGTAAGTACTTTAGAAACATTTAGAAGCGTGATTGCACAGGTCATATATATATGTATATGTGTATATATGTGTGTTTGTCATATATATATATATATATATATATATATATATATATATGGACAAACACACATATATACAGATATACACAAATACACACACACACACACACACACACATATACACACACACTCAAAACGCATATACAAAGACTGGGCCACAGCAACGTGTGGCAGGGGACGGCTAGTTGGATAATAAATAAATAGGTCTGGTTTTTTTAGTATTATAAGAGCTTCAAAAAGTAACTTTTTCAACTATAGCAGCCTTTGAAACTGTATTGTAAGATCAGTGTAGACTCATATGGGCCCCCTGGTTGTACAGCGGGTTGAACTGCTGAGCTGCTGAACTTGCTGACCAAAAAGATAGCAGTTCAAATCCGGGGAGCAGGGTGAGCTCCCGCTGTTAGCCCCAGCTTCTGCTAACCTAGCATTTTGATAACGTGCAAATGTGCAGGTTAAACCACTGAGCTGCTGAACTTCCTGACCAAAAGGTTGGCAGTTCAAATCCGGGGAGCGAGTTGAGCTCCTGCTGTTAGCCCCAGCTTCTGCCAACCGAGCAGTTCAAAAACATGCAAGTGTGAGTAGATCAATAGATACCACTCCGGCGGAAAGGTAATGGTCCTCCATGCAGTCACATGAGTGTGGAGGTGTCTATGGGCAATGCCGGCTCTTCGGCTTAGAAATGGAGATGAGCACCAACCCCCAGAGTCGGACTCGACCAGGCTTAATGTCAAGGGAAACCTTTACCTTTACTTAGACTCATATAAGGAAGTTTAACTGCCTTGAACTGCACTATATGAGTCTACACTGACAGTAAAATGCAATTTAACTGCATTGAACTGCACTATTATGAGTCTACACTGACGATATAATGATATTTTAACTGCATTGAACTGCACCATATGAGTCTACAACAGGTATGCACAAACCCAGGCCCTCCTCTCCCACACCATTCTATCCTTCCTTCCTTCTCTCTTTCCTTCCTTCTCCCATCTTTCCTTCTCTTTTTCCCCTCCTTCTCTTCCACTCTTCCATCCATCTTTCCTCCCTCTCTCTCTTTCTCCTTCCTTCCATCTTTCCTTCTCTTTCCTCCCTTCTTCCCTCTCCCTCCTTCCTTCTTTCCATTTTGTCTTTCCTTCCTCCTTCCCTTCTTTACTTCCCTCTTCCCTCCCCTCCCTCCCTTTGGTCTTTCCTTTCTTCTCATCTCCCTCCCTCCTTCCATTCCCTTCCACCCTTTAGCCCTTCCTTCCCTCTCTCCTCCCTCCGTCCCTCTCCCTCCCTTCCTGCCCTCCCTCCCTTTGGTCTTTTCTTTCTTCTCCTCTCCCTCCCTCGCTCCTTCCATTCCCTTCCATCCTTCTTTCCATTCTCCCTCCCTCCTTTCTTCTCTTTTTTCTTTCTCCTTTCCTCCTGGGGAATGTTTAGCTGGGAGAAGAGAAGGTGGAGAGGAAGTCTAGTGCCTAGTAGATCCAGGGAAGTCATGCTCCCCATGCTCTATTCTGCCTTGGTTAGACCACACCCGGAATCACACTGTGTCCAATTCTGCGCACCACAATTGATGAGAGATATTGACAAGCTGGATTATATCCAGAGGAGGGCAACTAAAATGATCAAGGGTCTGGAGAACAAGCCCTATGAGGAGCAGCTTAAAGAGCTGGGCATGTTTAGCCTGAAGAAGAGAAGCTGAGAAGAGACATGATGGCCATGTATAAATACGTATGTGAGAGGAAGTCATAGGGATGAGGGCGCAAGCTTGTTTTCTGCTGGCCTGGAGACTAGGACGCGGAACAATGGCTTCAAACTACAAGAAAGGAGATTCCATCTGAACATTAAGAAGAACTTCTTGACTGTGTGAGCTATTCAGCAGTGGAACTCTCTGCCCCGGAGTGTGGTGGAGGCTCCTTCTTAGGAAGTTTTTTAACAGAGGCTGATGGCCATCTGTTGGGGGTACTTTGAATGCAATTTTCCTGCTTCTTGGCAGAATTGGGTTGGACTGGAATGGCCTATGAGGTCTCTTCCAACTCTATGATTCTATTTCATTATTTTTAGTGTTATTATTTAATTATCTTTTTGGTCCTTATATAATAATAATAATAATAATAATAATAATAGAGAATCTATGATTCTATGAACATGAGATTTCAAAGTATGTCCGATTGAAGAGCGGCAGGAAGAGGAAGACTAACTTTCTGCTGCTCTACAGACCAGGGCACAAGGGAGCAATGGTTTCACATGGCGTGGAAAGAGATTTGACTGAAAAGTTTAGGAAGAACTTCCTGACGAGTGGCTTAGTGGGAGTGTGGTGGTGTCTCCTTCGGTAGAGGCTTTTCTACAGAGGCTGTCTGTCAGGAGTGCTTTGATTGTGTCTTCCTTCCTGCATGGCAGGGGGTTGGACTGGATGGCACTTGGGGGTCTCTTCCAGATCTAGGATTCTATATCAGGAGTGGGCAATTTGGGGGTCTCATGGATACACTTTTTCAGTTTGTTTATGTGTGGTGCTGATTCAGAAAATTGCATTGGACAGACCACATTGGCTCTAGTTTCTGATACAGAACATATGCCATCCAGTAGTTGCCATTTGCTCACGCACAGAAAACCGTATTTAATCATCTAGACATGATGTGGTAGTCATAATCTTTGGTGGGGAGTCAGCCTCTCCACTCCCGACATCCCCGTTGCCTCAGCACTATAAGAGGGTTGCGCAAGACCAGTTGCTAGGGTTGCCACTTTTTGATATAAGAAATAAGGGACATTTACCTAAAAATACGGGATTTTTCACAAAAATAAGGGACACTTTATAAAAACTTGACAATCAAAGTTAGGCAACCCTAACTATACTCCTTTTGATGCAGCCTTGGCTTTTTCAGCTGCGGCATCACACTGTTGACTGATCTTTAGACTGGGGTCTAACTGAAGCCTCCTTTCACATGCATTAAGGGCAATATAATCTACTAGCTGTACCCGGCACGCATTGCTGTGCCCTATTTAGGAGATGCGAGAAAGTCTGAGTATGTAAGGGTTGGAATTGTTGTTAGTGAATTGGGTGTTTTATGTTTGTGCCTCAGCTCTTTGCCTGCAATCCTTTGGGTTTGACTTGTACCATGGCCAGGACGGATCAGCTTGGGGAGGGCTTGTCCTGTCAGGAGATCTCTATCTTCACAGGTGCGTCCAGTGTCTGTTGGGGGACTGTTAAAAATCCTTTCCGTATCCTTTTTAGCCACCTTTCTCAAGATCTTCATGTCTAGCTTACTTTCTGCTCCTCTCTTTTTCAAGATGTCCTGCTCTGTGTCTTTTGCACCCATTGGTCGATGTCCGATGAGTCTTTCCTCGTGGACAGACCATCTGAGGGAGCTCTTCCAGCGCTGGGCATCAGAAGGTACTTGGTGATGACCTCCATCCCTTGGAGCCAGCATATAGAGGGGCTGGAGCACCCTCCTTGGCAAACCCCATTGTTGCTGGATGGTCCTCTTATTAATGTGGAATTCCAAGCCCCTGGAGATCTTTTGGGAAAGGAAGAAGAGCTCCCCTTGAATGGTGTTGATCTCCATCATGGTCTTCTGATTTGAAAGTGTTGGAGGAGGCTCATATGACAGTTTGTTATGGGTCGGAATGTTCATGTTGGCTGGCCAGTACAGCAGTTATGCAAATCCGCCCTTATTGGCAGCCAATCATGTTGTCAGAATGTAGAGGCTGGGGGAGTCTTTGGCAGCCTCGGAGGATGCTGGGAAATGTAGGGTTTTTTTACTCGTTGTTTTGGGGGCCTTTTAGGTTTTGGGCGGGAAAGTTTCTTTGCTACAAACGTACCTTGCTTGAGGCCTATTTCTGTTGGCAAGTTTTGTTTCTGCGTTGTAAGGTTTCTCTGTTTCAGGTAGTCTTCACATGACGACTGTTCCTTTATATATATAGACTAGCTTGGGGACCCGGCGGCGCCCGGGTCATTTGAGAAGTGCAGCAGGATGTAGAGTGGGTCATGGGGGCTGTGTGTGCTAAGTGTGGTCTTGATCCATCATTATTGGGAGTTGCAGTGGTATCATGAAATTACTGAAGGTAGTGGAAGTCCCATCATCTCTGGTCCACCATCCCCCAAAGTGTAGTAGGATGTAGATTGGGTCATGGGGGCTCTATGTGCCAAGTTTGGTCTGTATTGGTGAATGGATTGCATTGTTTTTAGGAAGTGAGTGAAGGTACTTCAAGTCCCATCATCCATGGTCTGTCTCACACAAAACAGCACCAGGATGTAGAGTGGGTCATGAGGGCTCTGTGTGCCAGGTTTGGTGTTGATCAGTCATTGGAATAGGTTTGTAGCAGGCTTGGAAAGTGAGGGAAGGTACTGCAAGTCCCATCATCCATGTTCTGCCCCCTCCAAAGTTCAGTAGGATGTAGTGGGTCACTGGGGCTCTGTGTGCCAAGTGTGGTCTTTCTTGGTGTTTGTAGGGGGCCGCAGTTGTCTGTGGGAACAGAGGGGTGTGAAAGTACTACAAATCCATCATCCATTGTCAGTCCTCCCCCAAACCTCACCAGGACGTGAAGGCAGTCATGGGGGTTATGTGTGCCAAGTGTGGTCTCGATCAGTAATTGGATGATGGTCGCAGCGGACTTGGGAAGTGAGTAGAGGTACTTCAAGTCCCATCATCCATGGTCCACCCTCCTCCGATCTGCACCAGGATGTAGAGTGGGTCATGAGGGCTCTGTGTGGCAGGTTTCGTGTTGATCAGTCATAGGATTAGGTTTGTAGCAGTCTTGGAAAGTGAGGGAAGGTACTGCAAGTCCCATCATCCATGTTCTGGCCCCCTCCAAACTTCAGTAGTATGTAGAGTGGGTCACTGGGGCTCTGTGTGCCAAGTGTGGTCTTTATCAGTGTTTGTTGGGGGCCACAGTGGTCTGTGGGAACAGAGGGGTGTGAAAGTACTACAAATCCCATCATCCATTGTCAGTCCTCCCCCAAACCTCACCAGGACGTGAAGGCAGTCATAGGGGTCATGTATGCCAAGTTTGGTCTCGATCAGTGATTGGATGAGGGTTGCAGCGGACTTGGGAAGTGAGTAGAGGTACTTCAAGTCCCATCATCCATGGTCCGCCCTCCTCCAAACTGCACCAGGATGTAGAGTGGGTCATGGGGGCTGTGTGTGCTAAGTGTGGTCTGTATTGGTCCTTTTTGGTGGCCTCAGTGGTCTGTGGGAACCAAAGTGTTTGAAAGTACTACAAATCCCATAATCCGTGGGTCATGTCCCCCAAACCGCACCAGGACGTAAAGGAGGTTAGGGGGGTTATGTGTACCAAGTTTGGTGCAGGTCCATCACCCGCGCTGGTCGCTGTGGCCTGTGAAAGTGGCGGCCTGTGAAAGTGGCTGCCACATATCCGCCCTCCCGCCCTCCCGCCCTCCGCACACATACATACATACAAACATTCCGCTTTATAAAGGTATACAGATTTGGACGAGGCCCCCATTCTGTAGGGAGGTACAACCCAAGCTCTCCCGAAAAATGCCCGTCCAGCTCAAAAGCCCTCCAGAGACACCCCCCACCCCTCAGCCCCGGTGTGGCTGTGTTTTGTGTGCCTAGCAGGAGGTCGCCTTCCTTCCTGTCGTGGAGCTGCCCCCGTGCTCCACGATAGCACTGCCCGCCACTTGGAAGGAGCGGAGGAGAAGCCCAGCCCGTGGCGTCCCAGCTCCCGGGCTCCTAAAGCGCAGATGCTGCGCAGGAAGCGGGACATCGCTCCTCTCACACCTCAGGGTGGAGGAAAAGGTGGTAGGCTGCCCCCGGGAGTGAGGGCTCTTGGGAAAAGGGTCATGTGCAGTATTTCCGCACATGTGCTGTCTTCCTTTGGCGTGGAGGATGCTGGGAAATGTAGTCCCTCAGGTTTTTGGCTTTTTTGGAGCGGTTTTCTGGTTTTTGGTGAAATGTGTCGAGTGTTGCTCACACCTTGTACTGTTTGGGGTTTGGTGGTCAAATTTGGTGTTTCTGCATTGTGGTTTTCCTGTTTTTAAGCCTGGAACCACGACATCAACAAATATATATATATATATATATATATATATAGAGAGAGAGAGAGAGAGAGAGAGAGAGAGAGAGAGAGATTATATAGTCTGGACAGGAATTTCCCCAGTCAGCCAACTGTCTCTGTGAGGAGCAGTTTAAAGCAGACTACTTGCAAATAAGAAAATAAGGAGCACTGGTAAGTTCCTGGGTAAATTTGTTGTTTATTTATTTATTTTATTTATTTTATTTCTTTGGACTTATATGCCGCTAACTCCATACGGCTCTCGCAGCGGCATACAAAGTCAAGAAATAACAATACAGAATAAAAAGACAGACAAGACAATACACCAGAAAATACATAAATAGACATACAACATACAGGGTGAGACATCACAGGGTGAACAACAGCAGATAGGGAGGGGAAGACCAGGCTCATGCCAGGGGCATAGCCACCCGGTGGAGCTATCGAGGGCGACCATCAAATGGGGGGAGCCGGGGGGGGGGGTCCCACAAATCGAGGAACATCCTCAGAGACTCCAAGTCTAAACAGTGACAGTCACTGTGGTGTCGGTTGTTGCCAGCCTGAAGACCATGCCTCGTCATCGGCGGCTTGTCCACCCTCCTAGGGGGGAGGGATGTCCTCCGGCCCCGCCCCCTACCCCGTCCTCGACCCCGTCTCTGCCTCATCGGGTGACCATCGGGCTTGGGAGACCCACCGGGGCCCGGGCTGGCCACAGTCAGGGGGACCGCCGGCAGCCGCCCCGCGCGTCGCCGGGGCCGCTCCCCCGGAACCCTCGCCAGGACTCCCTCGATGTCCACCGCATCCGTCGCGGGCCGCCTGCGCAGCGGCAAAGGGGAGCTCGCGGCTTTGGGCGGCGGGACCGGCAGCGGTGGCAACTCCACGACTGGGGCCACCGGGGCGCGGTCCCAGCCACTGGGGAAGGTGGGGGCGGGGCCAGGGACGCCGGGCTGAATGGGGCCAGCGCCATGTTGGGGCAGCCAGCCGATGCCTCCACCGTCGAGCCCGGGAGGGGGCAGCAGCCCAGGGCCACCCACGGGCTCCACCACTGGACCGCCGTCGCTCTCGCTGGGGTCCCGACCACGGGCAGGGTCGCCTCCTCCGAGAGGGGGGGCCCCCTCGGCAGCCCGCCGGCCCTCCTCCGAAGGTCCATCTGTGGGGTCGGGGCTGGTCACTCCACTCGGCCTTCTCCCCTCCAGCCTCGGGTGCGGGAGGCCGAACGAGGCGTGCCCTGTGCTCCGCCCGGCCGCCCTCTCCAGGCCCAGGGCAGGGGCCCGGGCAGCGGGGGGCGACCGCGCCGCACAAGGACGCCAGCGCCGGTCCCAGCCTGTCCAACTCACCCAGCCAGAAGGCTAGGCGCTCGACCAACTGGCCGAGACGATGGGCGAGGCCGGCAAGGTCCTGCGGTACGTCCCTGGTGTTCCCGGGTTGTTCGTTAGCGTCCCCTTGGGTGGAGTTGGAAGGGGAGGAAGGCCCGGCCTCTTCCAGGCCCGGCCAAGGTACAGGGGACCAAGCCAGGCACCCCTGGGGGGTCGCTGTGGTCACCGCAGTCGCTGCAGTCCCCAAGCCGGGGGGCCTCCCAGGGGCAGCAACGTATCAGCTGCTAGTAGGTACTAGTATCAGCTGCTAGTAGGTATTTTTAGCAGCCCGCGCGCCGATAGGCGCGCGATACATAAACCTGTAACAAGTAAAAAAAAAAGAAATATCCAAAGACTTGTCAAAAAGTTAATCAAGACCAAAACAAACAGTAAATCTACAAAAAGGAAAAAAAAGTCAAATTATCTAAAATAAAGGAGTCAAATTATAAAAGGAAAAAAAGTCAAATTATCTAGAATAAAGGAGTCAAATTATAAAAAACATATTAACAAGAAATGGAGGTAGTCAGCCAGCAGTGGGAGGGGGGCTTACCAGTGTTTTGCATTGAGTGTCAGATAATAATAATAATAATAAACTTTATTACTTATGAGTCGCCCTCCACGGGAAGTGCTCCGGGCGACTTACAGGTGACACATAGACAATACAGCAGAGACAACAGATAGAGTGGACAAGGGAAGAACAGGAGGGTGTGGGAGGGGGGAAGAAGGGAGGGAAGGGAAGGTGTCAGGGCCGGTGTCCTCTAGAGCCCCGTCCTGCCATCAAACGGAGGCAGGAGGGGGTGGCCCGGAAGAAGCACCGGTGTACAGGAGTCCATGGGGACCAGGGGCCGTGGGTGCCCACATGGGGGCCTCCGCCGGGGGCCCTGGTCCAGCCGCGAATTGTTCCTTAAGGCTCTCGGGAAGGTCCGGTGGAGCCCTTGGAGCTTCGACTGCTTATAGCAGGAGCTCCAGAATGTCCTGGTGGGAAACGCCTTCGGTGTCAAAGATGATGGAACATCCTTATCTTTTAGAAGTTTCTTCTGAGCAGATCTTGATGCTGGGTGCCTCTTTCGCACCTCCACTCGGCCCGGTGGGCCAACGGAGGACCTGGGCCTGAGGACACGATCCTCACGGCGGGGGGGGTCCATCTGCATCCCGCACAGCTCGATACTTCCGTGTCTGGCGGCGCCGCCTCCTTCTGCGGGTGGCTTGCTGCTTCCGGTCAGGGGCTGTATTGTTGTTGGAGTCCTCCAGGGGCGGGACTTCCGGGCAGGGGTCACTTCCGGGGTTCACAGAAAGATTGTAGTCCTCCAGAGGCGGGACTTCCGGAAGGCCACCATTTCCGGGTCCTGCTTCCTCCTCGGAGACCAGCACATGGCGGAGTGGAGCGTCCTCAAGGCCGGTCGCCATAGTGGGTCGCTCCATCTCCAGCTGGCTCCCCAGCTCCTCGCATAGCGACGTCGGGCGAGCCCGGGAATTCCGGGGGAATGCCAAGCTGGCCGTGAGGTCAAGATCCTCCAGCAGGTCCTCCGCACGCGGCCGGCGGACCCCGGAATCATCCGGTGCCTCCTCGGCGTGGACCGGGCAGGTGAGCAACTCGCCCTGGTCATCAGGGCTCGGGCTCGGCATTAGCGGGTCGGCCTGGCCCCCGGGGGTTGGGCTCTGGGCTGCCACCGGCTCCCTGGCAGGGGTTAGGCCGCCTACGGTGCTGGTGGGGAAGTCCCATGAATGGTCCCAGGCGAAGTCTGGGTCACCGCGGAGGTCCGACTGGAGCTCGTGGTGGGGCCGGCCTGCTTGGGGGTCCACAGGGCGCATCGCCCGGGGTGGAACTCCGGGGAGTTGCGGGCATGGCATGCCCGTCAGCTCCAGTATGCCACCAAACCTGTCCCGAAACTTCTCCATCTGGGCCGCGAGCTCATTGTATTCTGCAATGAGCTCCGCCATCAGGCAGGAGTCGAGTTGCCCAGGGTCCGGTTTGTCAGGGGGTGGTTCCAGGGGTTTAGGGAGCTCCGACGAGGTGTTTCCCGGTAAATAGGCCGTTGATCGGCAAAATCGGTCGGTGGTGGGGTCCTGGCCTTCTCGTCGTGGCCTCCTCGGGGAGCTGCTCCGAAGGGAGCCGCATCTCTCGGGGAAATTAATTCCCAGGCTGGAAGGGGGCTCTACCTTCAACGGAGTCATCAGGGGTGGTGAGGGGGGACATTTGCCCAGCGATCTCCTACCGAACCTCCTCAGGAAGCGCGCGCCCGAAGCCGTGACTGGTCGGATGACCCAGCCATTCCTGGGCGTCTTAGGTGTCCTCGTTAATAGTCCGGATGCTTTCCCCAGCCAGATTACGTTCTCCGGTGTCTGTGGGTCACCAAAGGTGACCCCCTGAGTCTGGCGATCGACCGCCATCTCCCCAGGGGGGGGGACAGCGGGATCGGCCTGATGTATGACTATCTGCCTGCTGGGCAGAAGTCTTGGGTGTGCATTCGCTGCAGTGAGCTCCTGGCTCTCAGGGAACGTGTTCTTTCCCTTGAAGCCAAGGTAGCAGACCTGGAGAAGCACAGAGAGGAAGTGAGGCAGGAGGAAGAGATCTCCAGGGATGAGATAGGAGCATCCCACTCCGTTCTGAGCAGCCCTCCAGCTGCTTTGGAAAATGGGGGTCTTGGCAGGGAGGACATCAGTCTGAGGAAGAGGGACTGGCTCCCTTAGTTGGGACCCCTTCCTCGGAGGATGTGCCCATATCCTCTTGCACCGAGGATACTTCTCAACGGGTGGTAGGAGGGGGGCTTCTTGTAGTGGGCGATTCGATTGTCAGGAACATAGAAAGCTGGGTTTGTGATGGATGTGATGACCGCATGGTAAATTGCCTGCCGGGTGCAAAGGTTGCGGACATCACGAGGCATCTAGATAGGCTGGTAGATAGTGCCGGGGTGGAGCCAGCAGTCGTGGTACACGTCGGTACCAATGACATTGGGAAGGCCAAATGGATGGTCCTGGAAGCCAAATTTAGGTTGCTAGGTAGAAGATTAAGGTCCAGGACCTCAAAGGTAGCATTCTCGGAAATTCTACCGGTTCCATGCGCAGGGACAGCCAGACAAGCAGAGCTTCAATGCGTGGATGAGGCAGTGGTGTCGAGAGGAAGGGTTTAGATTTGTTAGGAACTGGGGGACATTTTCGGGAAAGCCAAACCTTTACAAAAGGGACGGGTTACACTTGAACGAAAATGGAACCAGACTGCTGGCAATTAATATTAAAAAGGCTTCAGAGCAGCTTTTAAACTGATTCCTAGGGGAAAGTCGACAGGAGCTGGGCAGCTTCCGGTTCGAGAGGGTGAAACGCCAAGTATGGAGGATGAAATTTACGCACAAATGGCTGAGTCAACAAAAAAGATAGATAGTAGTCAAGAGGTAGGACATGGTAGGCCTTCTACAAATTCTCATAAACAGCCAAAGTTGAAAGGGCATCAGAGCAATAAATATAAATGTCTGTACGCAAACGCTAGAAGCCTTCGAACAAAAATAGGGGAATTGGAATGTTTGGCAAAAGAAAAAAAATATTGATATTATTGGCATAACAGAAACCTGGTGGACAGAGGAAAACAATTGGGACACAAAAATTCCAGGTTATAAACTGTACAGGAAAGACAGGAGAGGGGAAAACGGTGGCGGTGTGGCCTTGTACATAAATGAAGAGCTAGAATCTCATGAATTAGAATTTCAAGAAAATTCAAACTCACCTACAGAAACATTGTGAGTAAAAGTCCCAGGACAAAAAACTAATCTAGCATTAGGGATCTGCTATCGCCCTCCCAACCAAACTCCAGAGGCAGACTGCTATCTGGAAAATGAAATTAAACAGGCCTCAAAAAGCAATAAATTAGTCATAATGGGGGACTTCAACTATCCCCGAATAGATTGGCTAAATTCTTGTTCTACGCATGAAAGAGAGACAAGGTTCCTCGACATGCTAGCTGATTATTCCCTTGAGCAGATGGTCATGGAACCAACCAGGGGAAAGGGGATCCTGGACTTGGTGCTAACTAATGAACAAGATCTCGTTCAAGATGTCCTTGTAACAGAGCCCATAGCTACCAGTGACCACAACACAATAACCTTCAACTTAAGTTTGGATAGCAAACTGTCAGTGAAAACTAACACAGAGACCTTAAATTTTCACAAAGGGAATTTCACCAAAATGAGAAAAATAGTAAAGAACAAACTAAAAGGAACAGTAAAAAAATCAAATCCCTCCAAAATGCTTGGAAACTGTTTAAAAATACTTTAAAACAAGCCGAACTAAAATGCATTCCTAAAATAAGAAAGAGGCCGGGAAAGTCCAAGAGGACATCGGTATGGCTTACAAATGAAGTAAAAGATGTGATTGGAAAGAAGAAAAAACTCATTTAAGAAATGGAAGGCTCTTCCTACTGAGGAGAACAGAAAGGAACACAAGCTCTGGCAAACTAAATGCAAAGCAACCGTCAGGAAAGCCAAGAGAGATTTTGAGGCACATATAGCTAAGAACATTAAAAAAATAGCAAAAACTTCTTTAAGTACATCAGAAGCAGAAACCCAACTAGAAAAGCAGTTGGGCCACTTGACGAAAATGGTAAGAAAGGGACAATAAGTGACGACAAGGAGATTGCTGAGCGGCTAAATGACTTCTTTGCCTCCGTTTTCACACAGGAGGACAGACAACATATGCCTGCAGCTGAGTCAGTTTTTTCAGGGAGGGAATTAAATGAATTAAACCAGATAGAGATAAACAAGGAAGATGTTCTCATATGCCTTACTAAACTAAATGTCAACAAATCACCAGGGCCAGATAGCATCCACCCCAGAGTTCTTAAGGAACTCAAGTGTGAAATTGCTGAACTTCTAGCTAAGATATATAACCTTTCTCTAAGATCAGGCACTGTACCCGAGGACTGGAGGGAGGCAAATGTAACTCCGATCTTCAAGAAAGGATCCAGGGGTGATCCAGGAAATTATAGGCCAGTTAGTCTAACCTCAGTTCCAGGCAAAGTGATGGAAACCATTATTAAAGAAAAAATTACTAAGCACATAGAAGAACAGGCATTGCTGAAGGAAAATCAACATGGTTTCTGCAAAGGCAAATCATGTCTTACTAACTTGATGGAATTCTTTGAGGGTGTAAATAAACACATAGATGAAGGGGACCCAGTCGATATTGTTTACCTTGACTTTCAAAAGGCTTTTGACAAAGTCCCTCACCAAAGGCTCCTAAATAAGCTCTTCAGCCATGGAATCAGGGGACAGGTCTTGGCCTGGATTGGAACCTGGCTAAACTGTAGGAAACAAAGGGTGGTAATAAATGGACACTTCTCTGGATGGAAAGAGGTGAGAAGTGGCGTACCCCAAGGTTCAGTTTTAGGACCGTTACTTTTTAATTTATTCATTAATGATCTGGATGTAGGAGTGAATTGTGAGGTAGCAAAGTTTGCAGATGACACTAAACTGTTCAGGGTAGTTAAAAATGAAACTGATTGTAAAGAGCTCCAGAAAAATCTCTCGAAATTGAGTGAGTGGGCAACGAAGTGGCAAATGCATTTTAACCTAAACAAGTGTAAAGTCATGCACATCGGGGCAAAGAACCCCAAATACACTTATCAACTGATGGGATCAAAGCTTTCTGAGACAAACCAGGAAAGGGATCTTGGGGTTTTGGTGGACAGCTCAATGAAGATGTCAACCCAGTGCGCTGCAGCAGTGAAAAAAGCAAATTCTATGCTTGGCATGATCAGGAAGGGAATCGAAAATAGGTCGGCAAATGTTGTATTGCCTCTCTACAAATCTATGGTGAGGCCACATCTGGAGTACTGTGTACAATTCTGGTCACCGCACCTCAAGAAGGATATAACAGAACTGGAAAAGGTACAGAAAAGGGCAACAAGAATGATCCAAGGGATGGAGCAGCTCCCTTATGAAATCAGGTTGCAACGCCTTGGTCTTTTCAGCCTTGAAAGACGGCGTTCAAGAGGTGACTTGATCGAAGTGTATAAAATCATGCATGGGACAGAAAAGGTGAATAAAGAAAAATATTTTCTCTGTCACACAACACTAGGACTAGGGGCACTCCTAAAGCTCCAAGGTAGTATAGTTAGTACTAATAAAGGGAAATATTTCTTCACCCAGAGGGTCATTGGGTTATGGAACTCACTTCCAGAGGAGGTTGTGACAGCTGTCAGCCTGGACAGCTTCAATGCAGGATTAGACAGATTCATGGATACCAAGGGAATCAGTAGTTACTGAAATGGATATCCAAGTGCCACCTCTGTGTTGATGGAGGCAGGCAGGATTTCCCCGGCCACTAGTTGTGGGGGTCGGGAGCAGGTGAGGGTTTTGCCCTCCTTTCTGCTAGAGATCCCTGTGTACAACTAGTGGGCCACTGTGTGACACAGAATGCTGGACTAGATGGGCTGAGGCCCGATTCAGCATGGCTCTTCTTATGTTCTTATGTTCTTAACTAGACAGTGGTAGAGTTAAAAATATACAACTGAGCAGAAAAAAGCATCTGGACCCATTAGGAGAATTGATGTCCCGGCTTTACAAATAATACAAGGTTTCTGTAAGTGCTCATTAAAGGCCAAGAAAAATGAATCCTGTCTGTGCTGCCTGAACATGTCTTTAGATTGCCCGGCATCCCTCCAAGATCGACCACTCCAGTAGTGGAAAATGCATTATCGCTCCATGCTCCGTGCCATTTTGCAAGACACACATGCTTCGTTCTGGCTCAGCAGGCTGACAATTTCATATCCTGAGAAAGTGGAATCATGCACAATCAAAGCATCCCTAACAGATGACCATCCAACCTCTGCTTGAAAACTTCCAGAGAAAGAGACTCCATTAGACTCCCAGGCAATTTATTCCATTATTATAAAGCAATTACTATCGGGAAGTTTTTCCTAATGTTTAGGTGGAATCTCTTTTCCTGCAATTTGAATCCGTTGCTCCATTGAGTCCTACGACAAGTACAAGTGACCGTCCTTTTCACGTAGAGAATCATTGGCTGTCCCATTTTGAGTTCTGCTTTCCTATCATACTCACACATGGAAACCTAAGAGCTGGCAATACATTCATCTTACATGCATCACATGGTCCATATTACTTTTTTTAATCAGGGAAAACTACAACATTCAAAAGCCAAAAGATCCTTTGTCCTGCTCAAAGTCCCTTACATTAAAGAAGACAGCACTCCAATTTAAAACCTCTTCTTTCATCATCATCATTATCATCATTTTACTGACATAAAAACAGTATGTCACAGCAAACGGGATCTATATGCTGGAATTTTGTATTATTATCATTATTGTGTGTTTTTAGCTACGGTGTTCACCCGCTTCATAGGAAATCTGCTACAAAACAGGAGCTTTTTTGTTGAGTTCCAGGGTCAGAGAAGCAGATGGCGAGAACAGAAGAACGGCCTGCCTCAGGGGAGTATGCTTGCTCCATCCATGTTTTACATTTACGCAAATGACCAGCCACTGCCAGAAGGGACAGAGAGTTTCATCTATGCTGATGATCGTGCCATCACCGCCCAAGCAGGGAGCTTTGAAATGGTTGAACAGAAGCACTACGAAACTTTAGGTGCTCTTATTGCCTATTACAGAGAAAACCAGCTGATTCCTAATCCATTTAAAATGTAGTCGTGTGCTTTTCACCTTAAGTACACACAAACATCTCAGGCTCTGGGGATAACCTGGGAAGGAATCCCACTGGCAGCATATTATTCAACATCTATATGCGCCCCCTGGCCCAGCTGGTTCGCGACTTTGGTCTGGAGTGTTATCAGTATGCGGATGACACCCAGCTTTTGCTGAGAATGGACGGCAGGCCGGATACCGTACCCGATTGTTTCCATCGATGCCTTGAAGCCGTGACTGGTTGGCTGCGTTCCAGCCGGCTGAAGGTGAACCCGTCGAAGACGGAGAACTTGTGGCCTGGTTGCCCTGGGCTGGATGCGTGCCGGTTGCCTACCCTGGATGGCGAGCAACTTAGCCCGTCATCACTTGTTAAGAGCTTGGGCGTCCAATTGGACCCTTTGCTGACCATGGAGACCCAGGTCTCCACGGTCAGCAAAATTGCGTTTTACCATCTTCGTCAGGCTAGGCGACTGGCACCCTACCTGTCCAGGGACGACCTGGCCACGGTGATCCAAGCGACGGTCATCTCGAGATTGGACTACTGTAACGCCCTCTACATTGGCCTTCCCTTGTCGACAATCCGAAAACTCAAGCTGGTGCAGAATGCCGCTGCTCGCTTGCTGGTGGGAGCACCAGTGAGGGAGCACATTACTCCCATCCTCCGGCAACTGCACTGGCTTCCCATAGAGTACCGAATTGCCTTCAAGGTGTTGGTTTTAACCTTTAAGGCCTTACACGGTCTAGGGCCTGTGTACCTGAGGGACCGCCTTGCCCCGTACGTTCCCCCGAGATCACTACGTTCAGAAGAGCAAAATTTGCTACTGGTTCCATCGATCCGCTCCTGCCATCTATCCACAACTAGGCAGAGGGCCTTCTCCGTGGCGGCCCCAGTATGGTGGGACTCCTTGCCTGATGCTACCCGAGCAATCTCAGAGCTCGGCCCATTTCGAAGGGGTTGTAAAACTGCCCTCTTCAAATTGGCTTTCGACTAATTGATCTGCCCTGAGGGGTTCATGCCTTGAGTTTTAGAAATTGAAACTCCATTGATTTTACTGTACACTGATTTTATGTTTTTATGCTTTATGCTATTGTATGGCTGCAGGTTGTAAGTGCAGCATGTTTTTATTGTATGTTGTAATCCGCCCCGAGCCTGCAGGGAGGCTATAAGATCGAATAATAAAATAAATAAATAAATAAATATGCCTGGGAGTCACTCTGGACTGTGCTCTGACTTACAAGAAGCACTGCTTGACTGCCAAGCAAAATGTGGGTGCTAAAAATAATATCATACGAAAGCTGACTGGCACATCCTGGGGGTCACAACCAGACACACTGAAGACATCTGCCCTTGTGCTTTACTACTCTGCTGCTGAACACGCATGCCCAGCGTGGAATACATCTCACCATGCTGAAATAGTGGATGTGACTCTTAATGAGACATAGCACATTATCACAGGATGTCTACACCCTACCCCACTGGAGAAATTGTATTATTTAGCTGGTATTGAACCACCTAAGATCTGTCAGGAGGTAACAGCCTGTAGGCTAAGAAGGCCTACAACGCCGCTCAGATCTCAGCTGCTGGCTCCCGTACAGCACAGATCTTTAAAGTAGTCCGGAGCCTTCTAGCATCTCCACAGAGTGACCCCAAAAACTCTAGGGTAACAGCAGAAGATCTCCAAGAGTATTTCATAGGGAAGATCACGGCACTTCGGCGTGACCTGCCGCCCGTTCCAGAGGATGAGAGTGTGAAAAACCGGGGTCATTCTCAGACCAGTGGGCATTGCCTCACCGAATTCAGGCCACTAATGCCGGAAGAGGTGAAAAAGCTGGTGTCCGTGGCAAGAGCGACGACCTGCCCCCTGGACCCCTGCCCATCGCACTTAATCAAGTCCTGCATTGACACCATATCGGACGCTCTGAGGGACCTGGTGAACCTCTCCCTGGATACAGGCACTTTCCCAGAGTCCCTGAAGGAGGCCAGAGTTCGCCCTCTCCTGAAAAAGGCGAACCACGACCCCGACGAACCGGCGAGCTACCGCCCCGTTGCCAATCTGCCCTTCCTGGGTAAGCTACTAGAGCGAGCGGTGGAAAGCAAGCTGCGTGACTTTTTAAACCAACCGGGGCCTGGACCCGTCCCAGTCGGGATTCCGCGCGGGCCACGGAGTGGAATCCGCCCTGGTAGCGATTACGGATGACATCCGCCGCCAGCTGGACGGAGGGGCTCGGCAGTCCTGGTCCTTTTAGATCTTACCGCGGCTTTCGACACCGTCGACCATGATCTGCTACTCCTCCGCCTGGCTGCTACTGGGATGCAAGATAAGGCTCTGACCTGGCTAGGATCGTTTCCTGCGGGACCGCTCGCAGCGGGTCGAGTGGCAGGGCCAAGTCTCCAGGAAATGCGGGTTGGAGTGCGGGGTCCCTCAGGGTGCTATCTTGTCCCCCACCCTCTTTAACATCTATGTCCAGCCCCTGGCCAGTATTGCTAGGAGTCATGGTTTCAGCTGCTACCAATACGCCGATGACACACAGCTGTTGTTGAAGCTCGATCCAGGGATGTCGTCGGTGCCTGAAAGCTTCAGTCAGGGACTAAGGGCGGTGACAAACTGGCTTAGAGCACACAGACTAAAAATCAATCCGGCAAAAACGGAGATCCTCTGGCCCAGTCGACCCGACCCTCACTCACCATTACCACTCTTTGAAGGCGAGCCCCTGTCCCCGGCTCCGGCGGTGAAGAGCCTGGGAGTGATCCTGGACGAGAGGCTGACGATGGAAGTCCAGATCCAGGCTGCAGCCAAGGGCGCCTTTTTTCATCTCCGCAGGGCCCGACGGTTGGCCCCCTACCTACCATCAGAGGCGCTGAAGACCGTGATACATGCCACCGTAGTCTCCCGTCTTGACTACTGCAATGCCCTGTATGCGGGTCTACCGCTGTCCATGACTCGGAGGCTGAGACTTGTCCAGAATGCAGCGGCCAGACTCATCTCCGGGGCTTCGGCTAGGAACCATATCTCGCCAATCCTAAAAGCTCTTCACTGGCTCCCTACAGAGTTCAGAGTGGTCTATAAACTCATGGCGATAACTTTCAAAGCACGACAAAGAACCGGACCAGCCTATCTGGGCGACCGGTTAATAGACCAACACAGTGAAAGACCATCGCGTGAAATAAATGGTGACTGTATAGTTATCCCAGGGGTGAGAGGCCCGGCTGACAAAGACCCGACGGAGAGCTTTCTCTGTGGTGGCTCCTGTAATCTGGAATACACTTCCGCCTGCTCTTAGGGCCATATCGGCCCCAGCCAGATTCCTGTCCGAGCTGAAAACTTGGCTCTTCCGCCAGGCGCTTGGGGATTGACTAATCTTGGGGATTGGGCCCTTTGTGATTCTTTGAACCCATGTTTTTAATTAGATGTATTTTTTAAATGATGTAAGTCGCCCGGAGCACCATCGGTGGAGGGCGACTCACAAGAAATAAAGTTATTATTATTATTATTATTATTATAATGAAAGGACCAAGGCAGTGACATCTCCGGCCCATCCTCTGTTCATATATCAACCAGCATGCTAATGCCTTAAATGAAGAAATAGCTTCCTGAGATCTACAGAGATACTCACAGGAACACCTCAGCAAGCAAGAGTCCCAAAAGTGGCAGGCAAAACCCAGAACTTCAATGAGTGGCTGAGACCAGATGAGAAACTCACAGAAGACTGGGTGATTGGACGGCATTGAACAGGCTGCAATCTGGCACCACGAGATGCAGAGCCAACCTTAAGAAATGGGGCCACAAAGTTGGAGTCCACAACATGTGTGTGTGGAGAAGAACAAATCACAGACCACCTACTACAATGCAGTCTGAGCCCTGCTACATGCACAATGGAGGACCTTCTCATAGCGACACCAGAGGCACTCCAAGTAGCCAGCTTCTGGTCAAAGGAAATTTGGTATAAATCCAAGTTTTTATATACATTATAACTCTATTCTCAGTTGGCTTCTGACACAATAAATAAATAAATAAATAAATGCTATGATGTGACGAAGTGAGGTGGGTAAGAAATAAAATTATTATTATTATTATTATTAATTTCTTATTCACCTCTATTGGGAAACCTGCTAATAAACCTAATAGGCAGCTGAAAATTAGAACAAAAATATATCCACCATTCGATTTGTATAGAAGGCTTTGTTGACTGATGAAGCCTTTGGTGAATGATGGAAAATACCATCGGAGGATGTTGGATGATATTTGACCGGCTTTGTGAATGCAATGTGATGAGAGCCGAAAATTATAATGTAAGTGTATATGCAAATGCTTCCTTCGTTACACTTTCTGGTAGTTCCAAGGGAGTTGAGGCGCAGCACGGGTGCAGAGGACCCCCGCCCCATAATAGCCAAGCTTGCGGGCTCTTCCTCTGAGGGCAATGTCTCCCTTTGAAACATAATTGATTCTTACCATCAGGCACCAGCCTGCTATGCTGGAGGGTCAGCTCTTTCCCACATCCAAAGGCATTATCCCACAGCCCCGGCCCTTTGTACAACACACTCCAGGCATTCATGTGCAAAGCAGCCTTAATCCCTAGGGCTTTTCAGAGTCAATAAACCAGGAAATAATAAATCCCTCTTGTGCACCCAATAAAGGGAACTTATGGGAATTTCCACGAGGCATAGGGCGGGGGGCCAGGGGTAATGTGCATGGGGTGGAGGGGGTAGGTGACCGGCTTCAAGAGGTGCATTTGTGCAGACGTTTCCCGCCTTTGCCGTTCAGTGCTTAAAGGTTAAGCCGGAAACGTGGAAGAGAGTGTCCCGCGCTCGGAAACTATAAGCTCTTTGGCAATGCTTGGCCAGAACAGCTCATAACATACAGCAAGCATTAAGTGACACATGTACAATTAGGAGAGGCACCAGATTTTAGCTTACAGAGCAGTGTAATGGTTAGAGCACTGGAATAGGGACTTTGTCACCTCCTCGCAACCATATTCTTGAAGCAAATGGAACCATAGGAACATAGAACTGGAAGAGACCTTAAGGGCCATCCAGTCCAACCCCTTCCACCATGGGAAGAGTCAAAAATTATAGAATTATAGTACTAGAAGAGATCCCCAAGGGTCATCCAATCCACTCGCCCTTCTGCCATTGGAAGAATCCAAGGCAAGGAGACAAATTCTATTTCTTGCTCTAGAGGAGGCGCTCGGCTGCAGGCATATGAATGTTCTTGCTGGGCCTGCACGCCACACGTGCACTCTTTCTAAAGCATGGAGGCAAGTTCTGTTTCTTACTCTAGAGGAGTAAGAATGTGCCTTCTGAGCCTGGACGCCACACACACACTCTTTCCAAGGCAAGTTCTGTTTCTTACACTAGAGGAAGCGTGCGGCTGCAGGTAGGCACATGTGCTTTCTGGGCCTGCACGCCACACACACACTCTTTGTAAGGCAAGGAGGCAAGTTCTGTTTCTTACTCTAGAGGAGTAAGAATGTGCTTTCTGAGCCTGGACACCACACGCACACTCTTTCCAAGGCAATGTCTGTTTCTTACTCTAGAGGAGGCGCACGGCTGCATGCAGACGCATGTGCTTTCTGGGCCTGCATGCCACATGCACACTCTTTATAAGGCAAGGAGGCAAGTTCTGTTTCTTACTCTAGAGGAGGGGCGCGGCTGCATGCAGATGCATGTGCTTTCTGGGCCTGGACGCCACACACACACTCTTTCCAAGGCAAGTTCTGTTTCTTACTCTAGAGGAGGTGCGCAGCTGCAGGTAGGCACATGTGCTCTCTGGGCCTGCATGCCATGCATGCACTCTTTCCAAGGCAAAGAGGTAAGTTCTGTTTTTTACTCTAGAGGAGGTGCTTGGCTGCAGGGAGATGCATATGCTTTCTGGGCCTGCACGCCAGAAAGCACATGCGCCTGCCTACAACTAACCACCTCCTCTATAGATAGAGGTATAGATAGATGGATGGATGGATAAATGGAGGGAGGGAGGAAGGGATAGATAGAGGGATAGATAAATAGATAGAGGGATAGATAGAGGGATAGATAGATAGATAGATAGATACATAGATGGATGGATAGATAGAAGGATAGATAGAAGCAAGTTCTGTATCTTACAAAAGTAATGAAAGGACGGATGTAATGAAAGAAAACAGATTCTGCGCACAACTTTAGTACACAGCATCAAAATCCACGCATCCATTTGGGCAGAGTGTTCACAAAGGGTTCCTTATCATCAGAGGAGTAACAATGAATGTGGAGTCAGGATAAGGAAAGGAATAAGAAAAGGTGGGGGGCAGTTGGAGGAAAATGCCTTTGAAGACAGAAGCGAAACAAACAAAATAACTTCGAACAGGGATAAAAGCAAGGTGAAAATCTGATGCTAAAATGTGCATCTTTAATGCATAAGCAGAGGTGGCTTTGTACTGGGCATACTGTTTCTTTTAAGTGTTGCAAGTTGTTAATTAATGTCAAAATGGATTATGCTATGATTTAAATTGTTTTGTGAGAATGACTTCTTGGTTTTGGAAGCCATTCTGGGAGAAAGGCATCATTGTTGTGGTGGTGGTGGTGGTTGTAGTCTCAGTTTGACAGACAAAATGGATCCCTTAGTAAGCCATGAGTTCAATACAGATCAACAGTGTGAGGCATTAAGTGGCCCGGGGGGGGGGGGAGACAATAATAATTCCATATACTATTTCAACAGGACTATATCTCCAAATCTATTTTTCCCTTTCTTGGATTATTCTTTCCAATTCAAGGATACACACAAAGCTGGTACAGAAGAGGGTGACAAAGAGGCCTAAGGCTGTGGAAACCAAGCCTAATGAGGAATGGCTCAACGCCCTTCCACACAGCCATACAGGGTTTTTGGAACAACCTGTGGACTTCTACAAGGAAGGTGTTTACAGTTGCTTAAACAGATGGGAGAAGTGTGTTTTACACACACTCATGTTGAGTGTTATCATTGGATGCTGATTTCCTTCCAGGACTTATTTCATCCCACTAGGGGTTCGTCTATTCTCTTCCGCTTGAAAGACTCTTGGTATTTTGGGTATGTTTACCAACCTCCTTGCGCTTGGCATTGAACTCTGGACTGTGTACTGCCACTATATCAACCATCAGTGATGGACCATTCTTGGGGGGGGGGGCACATAATTGAGTCCTACTATACCTACTCAACTGTGGAAATCTCTGGACAATGCGGGATATATGGACCCTTTGGTTGTAAATAAGTTGGATGACTTTACCTCCCACAACACCATATGTTTGTACTTTCAATGGTTCATATATTGTGGTAGAGTTAGTTATTTGTCATAGTTAATACAGCATTCACATCCAATAGAGTTATAATTGTCTCTTTTTCCTTATAGCATTGGCTTCCCTTAGATCTGACTGGGATTAATAATAGTCTGCTGATAAGATTGTCACATCAAATTATTGGTTTCTTTATGTAATAGATTTGTACATTACATATCTTGCTTAGATACTACTTTGTTCACCCCAGTGTGTTTTGTGTTTATTAGAAATAGCCATTGTTTGGTTTTGGATTTCATGAATACTCCGATTAGAAATGCATGTGGTTCTCAGGATGTGAGTGGACTGCAACTCCTATCATTTCGTGTCATGCCTCACAAACCACGGCAGTATTTTAAACTGGTCATGATGGGTATGTTTGCCAAGTTTTGTCCATCAGTGGGGTTTACAAAGCTCTCTGGACGTGGGAGCCATCCTGGAATATGATAGACAGGCAGACAGGCAGACAGATAGAAGGATAGATAGATGAATAGATAGAAGAATAGATGGAGGGAGGGAGGGAGAGAGAGAGATAGGGATAGAGAGAGAGATAGAAGAATAGGTGGATGGAGGGAAGGAGGGAGGGAGATATAGATGGATGGATGGTTGGGCGGGTGGATGGATGGATAGTCAGGCAGACAGACAGATAGACAGACTTCGAAGGAAATCAGTCCCATAGCAATTTTCATTCATTCATGGTCATAATAATCCTGCAACCTGTTGGACCATGTTGACTGTGGTGCCTTAGTGTTGAATGGCATCCAATGCATTTGAATTGCCCTGGAGGCGATTCATCTTTGGACCAGGAAGCTTGAGATTGGCAGGGAGCTCATATCTGAAGCTGGTTAAAGCGGCCGTAGTGGTGTCAAAGGGCGTGTCCCTCCCACCTTCATGGTGGCCGCCCCTGACCCACATAGCTTGAGTGTAACTATTAACCAGATGGTCTTTTGGGAGTTGGACCTTTCTTCGCCCCCCTCCCCCCCCCGCCACGCATTCAGGCTCAAACACCGTCACTAATGTCGCCTGTACTCGTGAGGCACACGCCTATTGTCCCTGCAGAATGGGGGGAAAGTGTGGGAAACCCAGAGGAACTCAAACCCACACAGCCTGGTGCTAATAACTCCATTGTGGGCCATGAATGTGCCGTGAAGTCACGTGTCCTTTCAGCTAGGGCTGCAAAAAAAATCCAAGGGGCATGCCCAAGTTTTTCTCAAGGAGAAGAAATCCAAGGAAGGTGCAATGGGATGCTGGGGAACAGCCACTCACATTAGCTAGCATTGGGGCATCAATACAGTGAACTGACACCTTCTTTGCCTCAGTGTCCTTTCTCCTAAAAGGTTAACAGTGTTCAACTTGGGGAGGATGGAGCAAGGGTGTATGCGGGGCATTTATGAAAGATTTCCCCTGACCCATTTCCTGTGGACTGAGAGCAATGAAACTTGGCCTAGTTCTGAGTCCTTCTCTCCATGGGTGCCACCTCGGGACATAACTTCTCCCATCTTTTCAAGCGACTGTCAACACCTCGCTTGTAGAAGTCGACAGGTTGCTCCAAAAGCCATGTTGTGATTTTGGGAATCAGAGATTAATCCTCTGAAAAAAAACTTGCTCTTCAAAAATAACTTCCTTGTTGGAAAGAGATGGAAGTCCGAGGGTGGGAGATCGGGTGAATAAGCGGGTTGTTGTTGTTTATTCATTCAGTCGCTTCCGACTCTTTGTGACCTCATGGGCCAGCCCATTCTAGAGCTCCCTGTTGGCTGTCATCTCCCCAAGCACCTTCAGAGTCAAGCCAGTCAGATTGAGGATACCATCCATCCATCTTGCCCTTGGTCGGCCCCTCTTCTTTTTTCCTTCCATTTTCCCCAGCACTCATCTTGACATTTTGGGCTAGGTGGAGAATGGTAATGCGACGATTTTCCAAAATGGCAACTTCCACTTACTGGATGGTGTGTTCATCAATAGCAGAGTGGGATCGCCCTGGAATTGGAGCTGTTTCCTCCAAAGTCCGACTACATTTGAGTTGGCAATGCCAGTTCGTGACTACATCATATGATGGGGAATCATCACCACAAACCTCTTTCATCTCATAGAATGTCTCCTTTGGTGTGCGGCCTTTCAAGGAAAGGAACTTGAGGATGGCTCTGTATTCCGCTGGGTCCATTCTCAAACCTCACACCGCTTCCACATCTGTCAAATCAAGACCATTATCCATTCTGAGTTGTAAACTGGCACATAACATATAGAGCAGGGGTAGGGAACCTACGGCTTGAGAGCCAGATGTGGCTCTTTTCATGATTGCATCTGGCTCTCTCTTCCTTCCTTTCTCCCCCTTCACCCTTTCCTTCTTCCTTTTCCCTCCCTCTCTCCCCTTTCTTCTTTCCTCCATTCTCCCTCTTCCTTCCTTCCTTTCTCCCCGTTCACCCTTTCCTTCTCCTTCTCTCCTTCCTTTTCCCTCCCTCTCTCCCCTTCCTTCTTTCCTCCATTCTTCCTCTACCTTCCTTCCTTTCTTCCCCTTCACCTTTTCCTTCTCCTTCTCTCCTTCCTCCTTTCCTCCATTCTCCTTCCCTCTAACTACCTTCCTTTCCCCCCCCCAAGTCTTCCTTTCCTTCTCCTTCCTTTCGTTTCACTTCCCTCTCTCCCCTTCTTAATTTTCTCCATTATTTTACTTTTTCCTCACTCCCTTTCTTTTCCCCACCCTTTCCTTTCCTCCTTTCCCATTTCCTTCTTTCTTTCCCCCTCCTTGTCTCTCTCCTGCTTTTCTTGTCTTCCTTTCCATAGTTTGTTCTTCTTTTCTTTCTTCCTCTCCCCCTCCCTCCTTTATTTTCTCTATCTTTCTTTCTTTCCTCTTTCCTTTCGTCTTCTCTTCCTTCCCAGAGTCCTGAGCGTGCCTTTTGCAGAGCCAGGTCTGAAGTGTCCCGTCATTCTGCCGGGGGAATCCTTTTCTCATAGTATGTATGTATATACTCACATTTAGTTGAATTCAGTCTTAAAATATATATTATACTAGCTTGGGGACCCGGCGGTGCCCGGGTGTTTTGAAAAGGGTATTGTTTGTTTTGGATGTTAGGTAATATCAGTTTAGTCATATATTACACTATGTCTTAATCAAACTCAAGTTTGGTCCAGATCATTGGTGGGGGTCACAGTGGTGTCTGAAAATGGGTGAAGGTGCTGCCAATCCTATCATCTGATATCCATCCTCCCCCAAACTGCACCAGGAAGTAAATTGGGTTACCAGGGGTTTTTTGCTGTTGTTGGGATTTTTCCAATGGTTTTTTTTCCATTTTTTGAGACATGTTTATGCTGCCACTTTGCTTGAACGATGTCTGTCTATTTTGGGGCCTAGCTTGTAATGCTAGTAATGCTCTCGGTACATCAGGAAACCTTCTCACTGCAGTGATATCCTCACAGAAAATGAACATTCCATTGCCAATGGAAAAAAACTGTCAACTGGCTAACTGACTGCCTGAGGCCTTTCCTTTTCCCTCCGGGTCACCTTAGAAGGTTGGAATGTGTTTGGCCTATCGGAGTCCGTTATGCAAATACCATTTCAGTGGCAACCAATCCCCTCTGTCTGGGGCCGTAGAATGTTGGAGTTCTGAGGCTGGCCAGTCAGTGCCCGTTATGCAAATAACCCTACTGTGGCAACCAATCGAAACGCTGGCACATATTCCTCCCTCCGATCGGTCGCTCGACAGCACCACCTCCCACAAACACTGACTTTTATTATATGTAGTAGATAGATAGCTATTACAGTATATGACTCTCACTGAAATAAATTTCCAAATATTTTGCTTTTATGGCTCTCTGAGTCAAAAAGGTTCCTGACACCCACTACAGAGACTTATATCATTCATGTGCAGTTTCAGCGTCCTGTGATAAATGGAAGTGGGTCAGTGGAAACATTTAATGAACGCCCCTCGTAGGAGGGGAAATGCAGCACCAAATAGGTAAATAGGCAGTACAGGAATGTCTGGCTAACCCAAATAAATCCAGTTCTGCAGGGCCGGATGAACTACATCTAAGGGTATGAAAAGAACTGGCAGAGGACATTTCAGAACCACATCAAACCATCTTTGGGAATTCCTGAAGAACAGGGGAAGTCCCAGCAGACTTGAATGCAAATATCTCCATCCTCGCAAGGCGATGGAGTCTCCTTTTCCTTTTGGGTGGCCATCTGTCAGGAGCGCTTTGATTGTGTGTTCCTGCCTGGCCGGAGGGTTAGACTAGATGACCATTAGGTTCATTTCCAATTCTAGGATTCTAAGATTCCAACAATAACAATAAAAAATAGCGCCTTCCTTTGAGTCCCTTCAGGTTATAGGGCAGGTTATAAATGTTATTATTATTATTATTATTATTATTGGGTTGCTGGGAGTTTTCCAGATGTCTGGCCATGTTCGTGAAGCATTCTCTTCTGATGTTTCACCCACATCTATGGTAGGCATCCTCAGAGGTTGTGGTCTCCCTCTGGTGGAGCATGTACTACACGTGGAACAGAGCTGGCATGCAACTGGTCGCAGATAAGCCAGCTGGAGGGCCAAGATCTTTCCCAGATTTCCGAGTCGCTTTGGCATGAGGCTTTGCGCACTCCACTAGTTGGTTCAGGCAGAAGGTTATTCTCTCTGGGGCATTGACGCTCAGTGTAGCATGCGCTAAAGAGGGGGCTTCCCTATTATCCCCCCCACGTGCCTGGATTGGCTGGGAGACTGTGGGAAACAGTGCCGGCTCAAACTCACATCGCTGTCTCAGATATAAATAGAGATGCTCAGATAGCTTGGGCGCATCAGGTGGCCTTTGGCTTGGATATAGCAGCTGAGACCCGGCTCGCATTAGAAGGCATGGCTCCCAGCAACAGCTACGTGCTCCGCAAAGAAGAGGAGAGATTGCCAGTCAAGGAAAAGAATAAGGTAACTTAGATGTGTGTGGAGTGTTTTGGTATTTTTTGGTATAATAAAGGCCTACTATGGATAGAGCAGTGCAGTTCAAACATTTGGCTCTAAAGCAAGTATGGGTAAACCCAGGCCAGTTGTGGCTCCTTGGGCTCTTTTCTCAGGCCCTCTTCTCTCTCACCATTCTATCCTTCCTTAATTTTCCTCCTTCCCTTCCACCCTTTCGTTCTTTCTTCCCCTTTCCTCTTTCTTTCCCTCTCTTCCTGTTTCTCCTTCATTCATTCTCTTCCTTCTTTCTTTCCTGCCTCCCTTCCTCCATTATCATCCAGCCTTTTGTCCTTCCTTCTCTTTCCTTCTTCCTTCCTTCCCATTTTCTTTTTCCTTCCTCCTTCCCTTCCTTCCATCCTCTTCTTCCACCCTTTCTTCCTTCCCTTTTGTCTTTTCTTCTCTTTCCTTACTCCTTACCTCTCTTTCTCCTTCCATCCTTCCCTCTCTCGCTCTTTCCCCTTCCATCCTTCCCCAAGTGAGAAAGTTTGCCCATGCCTATTCTAAAGCATCCTAAAAGGAGAGACTTGTAAATGATGTTGTAGTTTTGAGAGGGTGACTTGTGTAAGGTTTAAAGCCTCCCTTCTTTCTCCTCAACAGCTGAGGAAGCCAGTGGTGGAGAAGATGCGCAGGGACCGAATTAACAGCAGCATTGAGCAGCTGAAGGTCCTGCTGGAGAGGGAATTCCAGAGGCACCAGCCCAACTCCAAGCTGGAGAAAGCTGACATCTTAGAAGTGGCGGTCAGTTACCTGAAGCAGCAGCATCAAACGCAACTGCATGGTGAGTACAGAGCTGGGATGCGCTTATGCGCTCCACATGGGTTTAACCCCAACAGCCACAGAGATAGGGTATAGCATAGACCCCAAATGTCCCAAGGAGATTCATGTTTCCTCCCTGCATTCATTGGGAGTGCATCGAAACTGTAGAAATTATTATTATTATTATTATTATTATTATTAGACATGAGAGAAGCCTCCCACAGGATGGGCATCCCCTGGGCAACGTTTCTGCAGACAGCCAATTCTCTCACACCAGAATTGACTTCCAGTTTCTCAAGTTGCTTCTGAAATGAAAATAATAATAATAATACAAAAGAGAAGTCTCCTACAGGATGGTAAAATATCCAGGCATCCCCTGGGCAACGTCCCTGTAGACGGCCAGTTCTCTCACACCAGAAGCTACTTGCAGTTTCTCAAATCAGTTCTGACACTTAATAATAATAATAATAATAATAAGACATGAGAGAAGACTCCCACAGGATGGTAAAACATCCAGGTGTCCCCTGGGCAACGTCCCTGCAGACAGCCAATTCTCTCACACCAGAAGCGACTTGCAGTTTCTCAACAGACAGAAAAATATTATTATTATTATGATATTTATGTTTATTTCTCTCCACAATAAGACAGTTTGACTCCACTTGAACTACCAAGGCTCAATGCTATGGAATCATGGAGGCTGTAGCTTTACAAGCTTTTAGAAGTTTTTCTCTGCCCAAGAATTCTGGTGCCTCGTCAAACTACAGCTCCCACGATTTCATAGCACTGAGTCTTGGCGCTTTGAGCTGAGTCAAACTGTATTATTTCTACAGTGGAGATGCACCCAGGGAGGTCAGCTTAGCTCACAAGTTTGCTCTGGTTGTGGGTCAAAAAGTTCCCTAGTATAAGAAAGGTCTTGAAAACATTCGGAAACTCAATAGGTAGCAACTTGATTCTCCTGACATGGATTGTGATGCAAACACAGGCCCCACCTACACTGCCATGTAGTGTGTGATATGATCAGTGTAGACTCATATAAGGCAGTTCAACTGCCTTATATGAGTCTACACCAACAATGGGCAAACCCAGGCCTGGAGGTCAGATGTGGCCCCTTGGGCTCTTTTCTCAAGGCCCTCCTCTGTCTCACCATCCTACCCTTCCTTCGCTATTTTCTTCCTCTTTCTCTCCCTGTTTCCTCTTCCCTTCCACCCTTTCGTCCTTCCTTCCTCCCCTCCCTCTTTCTCCCTCCCTCCTTCCTTCCCTTCCACCCTTTCGTCCTTCTTTCCCTCTTTTCTCCCTTTATTTCTCCTTCCTCTCATCTCCTTCCCTTTTGTCTTTCCTTCCGTCTCTCTTTCCCCTATCCTTCCCATCCTTCCTTCAATCCTTCCCTTCCAAACTCATCCTTCTTTCCTTCCTTCCCCCTTTCCTCCCTCCTTCCCTCTCTCCCTCTTTCTCCTTCTATCCTTCCCTTCCTCCTTTTCGTCCTTCCTTCCTCCTTCCCTTCCATCCTTCCTTCTCTTTTGACTTTCCTTCCTTTCCTTCCACACTTCCATCCTTCCCTCTTTCTCCTTCCATCCTTCCCTTCCTCCCTTTCGTCCTTCCTTCTTTTTCTTTCCTCCTTCCCTTCCTCCCTTTTGTCCCTCCTTCCCTTATGTCCTTCCATCCTTCCTTTCCACTTTTCCTTCTCTTTTGTCTTTCCTTCCTTTCCTTCCACACTTCCCTCCTTCCCTCCCTCCCTCTTTCTCCTTCCATCCTTCCCTTCCTCCCTTTCGCCCTTCCTTCTCTTTTTCTTTCCTCCTTCCCTTCCTCCCTTTTGTCCTTTCTTCCCTCCTTCCCTTACGTCCTTCCATCCTTCCTTTCCACTTTTCCTTCTCTTTTGTCTTTCCTTCCTTTCCTTCCACACTTCCATCCTTTCTTCCCTCCCTCCCTCCCTCTTTCTCCTTCCATCCTTCCCTTCCTCCCTTTCGTCCTTCCTTCTCTTTCGTCCTTCCCTTCCTCCTTTTCGTCCTTCCTTCCCTTTTTCCTTCCTCCTTCCCTTCCATCCTTCCTTTCCCTTTTCCTTCTCTTTTGTCTTTCCTTCCTTTTCACACTTCCATCCTTCCCTCCCTCCCTCCCTCTTTCTCCTTCCATCCTTCCCTTCCTCCCTTTTGTCCTTCCTTCTCTTTTTCTTCCCTCCTTCCCTTCCTCCCTTTCGTCCTTCCTTCTCTCTTTTTCCTTCCTCCTTCCCTTCCTTCCTTTCCACCTTTTCCTTCCTCCTTCCCTTACTTCCTTTCCACCTTTCCTATCTTTCTTCCCTCCCTCCTCCCTTTTGTCTTTCCTCCTTCCCTTCCTTTACTCCCTCCATATTTCTCCTTCCTTCTCTCTTTCCTTCCTCCATCACTGGGCAGGCAGTTCTCCTAGCAGGGAGTGCTACCATGTGGCCCCCAAGTTAGAAGGTTTGTCCATGCATGATCTACACTGATCATAGCATGCAGTACCATATTTTCGTTCTTTCGTTGTATTGACCACAGGTTGGGAACCACTGGTCTACACTGACCATATCAGGCAGTTTATGGACCACAGCTGGTGTCAGGACTGCACCCATCCTTTCTTATGACGTGAATTGATGTGAATTTTCTCCCCTATCTTTTCTCGACAGTGTTCAGTCCTAAGAGCCCAGAATTTGATTTCAACACCGGCTACCTGCGCTGCTTGAGAGAAGCGTTGCATTTCCTGTCCTTATGCGAACCCAAAAAGGAAGCCCAAGCCCGGCTGCTTAAACATTTCTGCAGGGTCCAGGTTTCGGTTGAAGGAGCGCCACCAAGCTCTGCTCTCATGCGCTACTATACGCCACCGTCTCCTTGTCCTCCGTCCAGACAGAAACCTTCCAGTAAGAACCCACCGAGCGTGACGGCCACCATCTGGAGACCCTGGTAGAGCCAAGACTAGACTTTCCAAACGATGCAGAGCTTAGCTAAGCCAACCCAGAGGGTTCCTTGATTTCAAAGCCCCTCTTTTAACAGTAGGAAGCATTTGGTTTCCATGGGAGGGGGAGGTGGTGGGAATGGCTCTTTCTTCTCTAGCAAGAAAGGTTCGGATCCGTGATGTAATTTTCCTTCATAGTGAAGGGTTGTACCTGCATCTTGCAGTAGGCAGTCTGCTCATATGAGCTCTGCGAGAGGGCCTCTTCCTTTCCAAGGCCAAAAGCAGGACCAGTTGGTTTTGCTCAAAAGATGCTTCCCAGACATCTTGGCCAAAGCTTTAACAGCATCGAAGGCCTGAAGGAAGTGGACTCTGCTCATAGTGTCCTTTGGAGAGGAAAACATACCGTAGTTTGCATCAAAATGTTTCTCTGTGGGCTTCCATTGTGTTGCCTTTATTAATGTCGATTTGGAAAGGGGGCCCAGATGAAACATTCATGTTCATTTCAGTTTGGAGCATATCCTTCAATGTAATTAGGATCTGTGTAGATTAGGATCTGTGTAGGACTCTTGTACCATCCCTTCCCAAAACGAGTCTTCTTAAGAGTCCCGTATTCTTGAAGTAGAAAGGTCCTGTGTGATCTTTCTGCCCTTCTCTTGTTCTGAGAGAGATTCAGATGCCTTTCGTAAAGGACAACACGTATGTTCAATGAGGAGCAAGCAACGTGTGCTGTATTTGTGTGAACGTGAATGTTCAGAATGTTTTTATAAAATCATGCTGCATTGAATGTGAATTAAATATGAATTACAAAATAAATTTCATCTCTGCGTGTCCTTGAGTTGGTTCTTCGTTGGATATGTTGGTTGAGGACATTCCCACATGGGACTTGGTGCTCGATTTGGGAGCATGGGATGGTTTGGGGTTGGCTTGTGAGAGAAACACACATGGCTGAGTAATGTTCTCCGTATCATTATTGACTTGATAAATTGCTAATCCAGTGTTTCTCAATCTGGGAGGATTCAGATATTTCTGATGGTCTTAGGAACCCCTTTGGCAAAGAAGGCTGAACATCTCTCCACTGGTCTGACCTTTCCTTTTTGGCAACAGAAGAGAATCCTTCCACCAAAAGCCCTACTCCGCTGTGATTGGCCAGCCTCTCAGCCAAGGGGAGGGCTGTTTCTGAGACTCCAAGTTGGGAAGGGAGAGCAGGCATGCCTGGCAGCGTGATGCGCATGAGCTTGCGAGGGAGAGCCTGCGAGGTTGGAGGGAGGCTCATACCATCAAGTTCCTTCAAGGCATGGGTGTTCTGTGTGGGAAGCAGGACCGGACTAAGGTAATTTTTAATGGTAAGCGAACATTATTTTGGCGGCGTCCCCCCCCCCCCATTGACAACAATGCCTACCCCTTCTCCTCTCCGGCCTAGTGCGGTGAGCCTCCTCGCGCTGCTGCTCTCGCCTCCTCGCGCATGTGCGGAAGTTTGCGCATGCGCATTTGGTGTGGTGCGAGCGATTCCAGCAGGCCGAAGATGCGAATCGCCGTACACAAGCCCGAAAAGGAAGAGCATTGGGCAGCCGGAGGTGGAGGTTAGCAACTTATCAAGTCAATAATGATACGCATGTGCATTTGTTACGGGGCGAGCGACTCCAGCAGGCCGGAGACGTGAATCGCCATACATGAGGCTGAAAAGGAGGGGCATTTTGCAGCTGGAGGCACCGCCGCACCAAATGGGCATGTGCGGAACCTGGCGGCCAGATGCGCCCCTGACCATGTGGCGCCCTACGCGGCCGCGTAGTTCGCGTAACGTTAGATCCGCCCCTGGTGGGAAGCTTGGCCCAGTTCTATCGCTGGTGGGGTTCTGAATTCTCTTTGAGTGTAGATGAACTATAAATCCCAGCAACTACATCTCGCAAATGTCAAGGTCCATTTTCGCCAAACTCCACCAGTGTTCACACTTGGGCATTTTGAGTATTCGCACCCAATTTGGTCCAAATCTTTCATTCTTTGAGTCCAGGTGAATTAAATCTCCAAAAATCAACGTCAATGCCCACCAAATCCTTCCAGTATTTTCTATTGGCCATGGGGGTTGTGTGTGCCAAGATTGGTTCAATTCCATCATTGGTGGGGTTCAGAATACTCTTTGATTGTATGTGACCTATATCCCAGCAACTACAACTCCCAAATGACAAATTCAATCCCCACCAAACCCACCAGCATACAAATTTGGGCATATGGGGTATTTGTGCCAAATTTGGTCCAGTGAATGAAAATACATCATGCATATCAGATATTTACACTACAATTCATAGTAGTAGTAGACCATCTAACCCTGCAGTTAGGAGTGGGTTGACAGGACAGTAGGTCGGTATGCTTCGTATTCATATATGCACCGGGAATGTGGCGCAGCTGGTTGGGTGTCAGCTGCATAAGATCTCTACTGACCAGAAGGTCATGAGTTTGAGGCCTGCCCGGGTCGAGGTGGGCTCTCGACCTATTGTGTAGCCTGTTGTCGACCTTTGCAACCTGAAAGAGTTGCATCTGTCAAGTAGGAAATTTAAGGTACCAATTAGTGGGGAGGCTAAATTTAACTGATTTACGAGGCCATAAAGATCTCCAGGAAGCACGCTGAGGATTGAAGAAGTGTGACAGTTCCCCCTGGTGGCCAGATGTTAAATTCCCTCTGTCTGTCTTGTGTTGTGTGTCTAAAGGCATTGAATGCTTGCCTGTACAGTATATGTTCATTGTGATCCACCCTGAGTCCCCTGCGGGGTGAGAAGGGCAGAATATAAATGAAGTAAGTAAGTAAGTAAATAAGTAAATAAATATGCATTTGTTGTATGTATGGATAAGTGCGTATGTTTTGATATGGTCAAAATTGACTAACCAATAAAGAATTGTAAAAAAAATCATAATAGTAGAAAAATGACAATTATGAAGTAGTAACGAAAATAATGTTATGGTTGGGGGTCGCCACAACATGAGGAACTGTATTAAAGGGATGCAGCATTAGGAAGGTTGAGAAACACATATATATCCATAATAAAAGTGAAAATACATCTGTATGTGTGTGGCTGGGTTGTCCACTTCCACATACAGGCTCCCACTTTCACAACCACTCTAATCCATAGTGCTGAGGAGCCACCAAAGGCCTTTCCCCCCAATGACATTTCACGTTATAGGGAGCGCCATGAACATGTAGCCCAACCAATGCCAATGTCCTCCCGAAACACCACACCTCCTACCACCCAAAGAACGCTTTCATTCGGGGACAATTTCATCCTAGATTTTATGTGTTTCCTCCACTACAAACATACCAGTGTTTCTGACTCTCCATTGGTGTGGAACTTGCATGACCCCGCCCACTGCCTCTCCCTTAACCCTTTCCCACTCTTTTCAACTTTGTCTGCACAACAAACAGAGTAGAACTAATCCGGAACTAAACATACTGGAGGAGTGTGCAGGATTGAATCCACATGATCTTAGTGCTAAGCCAAAGCAAGCGAGGAGCTACTTCAGGAGCCCCACTTGGAGCTTCTCTTTGAGGGACGTCATCTCTAATGTAATTTCAACTAGCTCGGATACCCAGTGTTGCCTGGGTTATTTGAAGAAGTCATTTTTTAAATTTTACAAAATGCATAAGGTTGTGGGTGAACTACAACTCACATCAGGCCACAACTCACCTGAAACTCCATCAGTGGTTAAAATTTGTCAGATTGACCAAGTTTGCTCTCTAGATGCACCATAGGTGGGGTCCATGGGGTCTCTGGCTACAGGATGAACTACAGCTCCCACCATGGTGGGTCAATCCCCTCAAATCCTTCCAGTAGCTTCAATTGGTCATGGGGGTTCTGTGTGTCAAATTTGGTCAAGATCCGTCATTGGTGGTGGTCACAGTGTCTCTGGATGTAGGTGAACTACAACTCCCTGAAATGAAGGCCGGTTCCCCTCAACCTCTCCAGTATGTAGTTGGTCTTGGTGGTTCTGTGTGCCAATTTTGATCCATGTCTATCGTTTGTGGGGTTCACTATGCACTCTGGACGTAGGTGAAGTGCAACAAAGACCTCCAGTATTTTTGGTTGGTCATGGGGGTGCTGTGTGCCAAGCTAGTTCCAGGTTCACTGTTGGTGGAGTTCAAAGTACTCTTTGATTGCAGGTGAACTATACATCCTAGTACCTACAACTCCTATAAATCATGGTGAATTCTCCCCAAACCTCTCTAGTATGTTCAGTTGCTGTTTGATGTGTGCTATAGAAAATAAGAAAGGGGTATGGGAGAGGCAATGGGCGGGGTTATGCAAATTCCACACCAATGGAATTTGCATACAAGACACTGGGATGCCTGGGGTGGAGGAAGAACAGAAAATATGGGATGAAATGGTACCCGTATGAAACCCTTCACTTGGGTGGTGGGCAGTATAGTTTTGTGGAGGACATAGGCAGGGCTCTTGGACATATTTACAGTGCTCATTATAACCTGCAATGCCATTGGAGGGAGGGTTATTGGTGTCTCCTGAGTAGTAAGAGCTTCTATTTGTGGAAGTGGGAGCCTGTCTGTGTAAGTGGATATCCCAGCCACACACACACAGGTCCTTCTCAAAAAATTTGCATATAGTGCTAAAGTTCATTGTTTTCCATAATGTAATGATACAAATTAAACTTTCATATATTGCACACCAACTGAAATATTTAAGGTCTTTTTTTGTTTTGTACTGATGATTTTGGCACACAGCTCCTGAAAACCCAAAAATACTGTTTCAAAAAATTAGCATATTTGGTCGGATGGAATATGCTAATTTTTTGAGCTATGTATGCCAAAATCATCAGTATTAAAACAAAAAAAGACCTGAAATATTTCCGTTGGTGTGCAATGAATCGAAAATATATGAAAGTTTAATTTTTATCATTACATTATGGAAAATAATGAACTTTAGCACTACATGCTAATTTTTTGAGAAGGACCTGTACATACATGTTTTCACTTTTATTATGTGTATAGATAAATATAGATATAGATGACTCAAAGCTATGCAACCCTGGAGTTTGTAGTTGGGTGAAGCACCTGCAGTCTTTGGCAAAGAAGGCTCAACACTTTATTTATTTATTTATTTACTACTATATTTATATGCCACCCTTCTCAACCCCGAAGGGGACTCAGAGCGGCTTACAGCAAACAACGATACTGCCAGAGTGGCTTACAATGTACATATAACAATATTGCCGGAGCGGCTTACAGAACTACACATCATATTGCACTACAACATATTGCAATATTGATTAGCAATATTGCATGTAATACATATATACAAATTATAATATCATGATGTAATTATTATATCACATTATCATTACACCACCAATACCAAATGCATATACAACACATTATACTCTAATCATATTATTATTATAAAATAACAATATATTAATATACGGTATTAACACATCATTAATATTAACATATTAACATATTAATATATCAATAAATAGTCATATATTATGAGTATTAATATCATAATTATTATATTATAGTATATATAGACATTATAATATATTGAAATTATAATATAATATAACATTATATTATTTATTATATTATTATAATAAAATTATTACAAAATAATAAAAAAAACCACTAAAATAAAATGAAATTCAAGAAGAAATTCACAGCATAGACGCATCCCAAGGTTTTCCTTGCTGTTCTATACAAAGAGGGCCCTATTAACCTCAGGGTTTGGGGTGGGCTTTCTCGGTGTTTCCCACACTTTCTGGCATTCATCGGCAGGACAAAAGACGTGTGCCAACCGCGGTGCCCATTAACAGGACAGTTCCCCCATTGTGGCTACCAGCTATTCCTTCTCCGATGGACCATCTGGAGCCATTTACTTTCCCATGGATCATACTCATCAATCAGCATTAACCCAAATCCCTTTTAAGACTCTGGGGACTCTCTGTCACTGGCATGGGACACCTTTTCTAACTCCATGCAAGCAATAAGTATTTCAACGATTCTAAGACATAGCTTTTTTTCCCCCCACCAAAAAAGTCAAGTCTCCAAAATGGGGCTACATCTTAGAATTGAAAGAAGATGTTGTGGGATTTTCTGCCTTGATATTCTGGGATATAGGGCTGTGTGGAAGGGCCCTATGTAGTTTCTATTTATTGGTGTGTTTTATTTTGTGTGTGGGTTTATATGGGTTTTATATGTACTAAATAGTCGTCCCCTGCCATGCGTTGCTGAGGCCCAGTCTGTGTATATGTGTTTGTGCATATGTGTATATATGTGGTTTTGCGCATGTGTGCTGTGGCCCAGTCTGTGTATATGTGTTTTGCGTGTGTGTATCTATATATATAAAAGGGAAGTGGTCGTGCAACGGGGCAAATGCACGCCAAAACTACATTTCCCACACACACAAAAAACACAGGGCCACTCATCCACACCCAGAGGTACAAACTCCGCCCACTGAAACACCCTTAAACACAACACAAAACCCCCAAAACATCCCCCAAAACACAACATTACTACGCATGCGCAAAACACCCCAAACACACAAAACGGCCGCCATAGAAACATCACAATACCAAGCATGCGCAACATCCGACGCCATGCCCCCCTCCTCCGCCGCTTACGAACCACTCCTGAGACCAACGAGGCGACATCCTCCACGCGGCTCCCGGGACCCAACAACACACATCCCGGGAGGACGCCGCCGCGATCCCGTCCGCACGACCCTCCACCAGGAGAGCCAATGAAACGGCGAGGGAGAACGGCGCACCCACGGGACTACAACTCCCAGAAGGCTCCGTGCGGCTCACTCGAAAGAAGGGCAGAGACAGCACCGGAAATAGCCCACAATGCCCGCGCAGAGCATTCTGGGAGCCGTAGTCCCCTGCCCGGAAACACCTTTTCCGCCATGCCCGCTTCCTCCGCCCCCTCCGCTGCCTTCTCCCGTCCTCCCCCGGGGATGGGGCCGGGAGGGAAGCCGCGCCGTCTCTCTCCCTTCCGCCTCCTCTTCGGCCAGCGGAATGGAGGCGGCGGGTAGCGGCGGAGAGCCCTTTGCCACCTCTCTTCCGCTGGCCGAAGAGCAGGCCGAAAGGGAACCGGGAAACCCCTCTCCCTGCGGCCTCCACTGCCCGAGGAGGAGGCCGCAGGGAGAGGGGTTGCCCGGTTCCCCTTCGGCCTCCTCTTCGGCCAGCGGAGGAGAGGCGGCAAAGGGCTCTCCGCCGCTACCCGCCGCCTCCCTTCCGCTGCCCGGGGACGAGGCCGTGGGGGAGCCGCACCGTCTCTCTCCCCGTGGCCTCCTCTTCGGCCAGCGGAAGGGAGGCGGCGGCCGGCGTAGGAGAGCCCTCAACCTCCTCTCCTCCGCTGCCCGAGGAGAGGGCCGCGGGGGAGGGAGATCGAGCGGTTCCCCATCGCCCTCCTCTTCGGCCTCCTCCTCTACACATACACACACACACACATAAAAACAAAACAACATATAAAAACCCACATACAAACACATATAAAAACACAACCACATACAAACACATATATCTACACACCTAAACATACACATCCACACTAATACATACACATACATATCCCCACCTCTCCATATATACACATACATACATATACATACACAAACACACACATATATATACACGTACTCAAACACGAAACACCCACAGATAACTACACACAAATACTTACACACATAACAAAAACTATACACACACAAACACACACACACATATATATACACACACAAAAATAAACACAAACCAATACCTGCGCACACACATGCACACAAACCCCCAAAAAACCATACACACATACAACTATAAACACACATACATATACACACAACAAACATGCTCACATCACTTCCACAACATACATACCCTGATATTCTCACATCACCAACATAGGGCACAGCAACGCGTGCCGGGTTCAGCTAGTATGTATATATTTGTGCATATTTGTGTGTTTGCGTATATATGTAGTTTTGCGCATGCGTTGTAAGCAATTTTTTTTGGCTTTTTAAGTCTCTTCTGCTGTGTTTCCCAGTGTTTTTATGAGTGATGGTTACTTGTTGGCCTGATAGGAGTATTGTGTCCAAATTTGGTGTTAATTTATCCAGTGGTTTTTGAGTTATGTTATTTCCACAAACCAACATTACATTTTTATTTATATAGAAGATTAGAAAGCAGACTCGTAGCATTTTTTAAAAAGTTTAATAATAATATTTACTTACTTACTATGTTTGTATACCGCCTTTCTCAGCCCACGGGCGATTCAAGTCGGTTTACAGAGGCAACAATTCAATGCATCATAAAACATTAAAAAAACAATAACATATAATATAAAACCATAACAAGATCAATAAAACATAAAGCATTTACATCTCCTAGTTAAAAACGAAGTCCAATCTCATCATATAAATAAATAAGTAAGTAATAGTAATAATCGCAGATGACGTCCAGATCTGTCACTCCTTTCCACCTGTCACTAAGGAGGCTGTCTAGACTTTGAACTGGTGCTTGGCTGCTGTGTCGGACTGGATGAGGACTAGCAAATTGAAACTGAATCCAGACAAGACAGAGGTCCTCCTGATCAGTCGTAAGGCCGAACAGGGCTTAGGGTTACAGCCTGTGTTGGATGGGATCACCCTCCCCCTGAAGACGCAGGTTCGCAGCCTGGGAGTGATCCTGGATTCATAGCTGAGCCTGGAAGCCCAGGTCTTGGCGGTGGCCAGGGGAGCTTTTGCACAGTTAAGACTCGTGCATCAGCTGCGCCCGTACCTTGGGAAGTCTGATCTGGCTACAGTGGTCCACGCTCTGGTCACATCCCGAATAGATTACTGCAACGCACTCTACGTGGGGCTGCCTTTGAAGACAGTTTGGAAACTGCAATTAGTCCAGCGGGCGGCAGCCAGACTACTAACGGGAGCTACATACAGAGAGCATACCAGCCCCCTGTTGTGTCAGCTCCACTGGCTGCCTGTCCAATTCCGAGCTCAATTCAAAGTGCTGGTTTTGACCTTTAAAGCTCTATACGGTTCTGGCCCAGCTTACTTGTCCGAACACATCAACCGCTACGTCCCATCCTGTACCTTAAGATCACCCGGGGAGGCCCTGCTCTCGCTCCCGCCTACATCTCAAATGCAATTGGTGGGAACGAGGGATAGGGGTCCAGGATAACACCAAGGCTTTTTACTGAGGGGGACGGAATCAGCGGTTCCCCTTCAAAGGGGGGCAGCGAGAAAGGTGGTTCTGGGCGGCCCGGCCATAAGATCTCCGTCTTTGATGGATTTATTTTAAGTTTGTGAAGGGCGTTACAGTAGTCTAGCCTCGAGATGACCGTCGCTTGGATCACCGTGGCCAGACCGTCCCTGGACAGGTAGGGGGCCAGTCGCCTGGCCTGTCGCAGATGGAAAAGCGAAAGTTTGCTAACCATGGAGACCTGGGCCTCCATGGATAGCAATGGGTCCAACTGGACTCCTAAACTTTTAACCAACTGGACTGCTGAGCTGCTGAACTTGCTGATCGAAAGGTCACAGGTTCAAATTCAGGGAGCAGGCTGAGTTCCCAGCTTCTGCCAACCTAGCAGTTCGAACACATACAAATGTGAGATCAATAGGTACCACTCTGACAGGAAGGCAACGGTGCTCCATGCAGTCATGCTGGCCACATTACCTTGGAGGTGTCTAAGGACAATGCCGGCTCTTCAGCTTAGAAATGGAGATGAGTTTCCCCAGAGTCAGGGGGAACAGTGACCTTTACCTAACTGTGTATTTTATATTGCTTTTCGTATATTTATTTTCCTTATATGTGAAAGATCTATGATCTAAGCATTGAATAAACTTGACTAGTGGCATTATACAGAAGTCATAGAGATCCAACTCGAGCGATACATACTGGGCTGCTGCTGCTGCCTTGGCTGCTGCTGCTGCCTTGCCTCGCCTCGCCTGATGCTGTCCCGGCTCCCCTTCCTTCCTCCCCTTCCTGGTTTTAAGATGCAAATACATGCGCATAAATTTGCATGCCTAATGAGGGAGGCCGAGCGGGTCGATGAATCCAAGATGGCGGAGCGCGGCGGGCGAAGCGGCGGCAGGAGAGGCGGCGTGGCTCCCGGAGGCGGCGGCCGCCTGGACAAGAGCATCACCCTCCCGCCGGACGAGATCTTCCGCAACCTGGAGAACGCCAAGCGCTTCGCCATTGATATCGGTGAGGCCGGGAGGCGGCCTCTTTCCGCCGCCACAGCCACCCCCTCTGAGGCAGGCAGGCGGGCTCCTTCCCTGAGAGAGACACGGAGGGGGAGGGAGAGCGCGCCGCAAAGCACGCCGGGAAGTGAAGTCCTGCCTCCCGCCGGCGCCTAGGCTGCCAAGGGGACTCGGAACTCAGCTCCCGGCGTGCACTGCGGAGGAGCAGGCGGCGCGGTGCCCGGCGGGAAGAGTAGTCCTCGGGGCCATTCGCCGCCGTAGCAGCGGTGGGCGAAAAGACTACAAATCCCAGCGAGTTTCGCGCACAGCCTGGGAAGGATAAACAAGGTCCCTTCAGTTCCTTCAAGGGCCTTGGGTGAAATCCTAATTCGAGTGTGAGGAAGCCCAGATGAGGGGAAATACATGACCATAACATTATTGGGATGTAGCCTAATACTAGTAATACAATATAATATAGTAATATATAATACTAATATTGTGCTGTGCTAATATATGGAAATTCCTGCTTGATATCAATAACGTAAAACAATATAATAATACAATATTATATTGTATATACATATAATATTTTAATACAATATAATAATAATAAAATATAATAATTTTATATATTACGTGTAATATTACTAAAATATTGCAGTACATTGTTGTTTATTCATTCAGTCGCTTCCGACTCTTCGTGACCTCCTGGACAATTCCAGGCCAGAGCTCCCTGTCGGCCGTGGCCTCCTCCAGCTCCTTCAGGGTCAAGCCAGTCACTTCGAGGATACCATCCATCCACCTTGCCCTTAGTCGGCCCCTCTTCCCTTTTCCTTCCATTTCCCCCTGGATCATTGTCTTCTCTAAGCTTTCCTGCCTTCTCATTATGTGGCCATCTTTGCCTCTAATATCCTTCCCTCCAATTAGTAGTCAGGCTTTATTTCCTGGACGATGGACTGGTTGGATCTTCTCCAAGGCACTCTCAGAACTTTCCTCCAACACCTCAGTTCAAAAGCATCTCTCTTCCTTCGCTGAGCCTTCCTTATGGTCCAGCTCTCACATACGTAGGTTACTACGGGGAATACCATTGCTTTGACTATGCGGATCTTTGTTGCCAGTGTGATGTCTCTACTTTTCACTATTTTATTGAGATTGGTCATTGCTCTCCTCCCAAGAAGTAAGCATCTTCTGATTTCCTGGCAGCACTCTGCATCTGGCACATTGGCCTTCCCTTGTTGACAACCCGGAAACTCAAGCTGGTGCAAAATGCTGCCGCTTGATTGCTGGTGGGAGCACCTGCGAGAGAGCATATCACACCAATCTTACAGCAATTGCACTGGCTGCCATTAGAGTACCGGATTGTCTTCAAGGTGCTGGTTTTGACCTTTAAGGTCTTGTATGGTCTAGGGCAGTGTTTCTCAACCAGTGTGCCGTGGCACACTAGTGTGCCGTGAGCGATCATCAGGTGTGCCACAAGAAAAGCTCTCTGCCCCCCTTCATTCCCCCCTCCTCCTGCCGAACTCCTGTTGCTTGGGAGAGGAGGAGGAAGGGCCAAGTGGTGGCGAAGAAAAAGAAGAAGGGGCCGGGGCACCACCTCCTTCGGCTGTTTCCCCAGCCAGCCACCAATCCACCATGACTCTCGCCACGACTCTCACCCCTTGCTCGCTGAAGCCGCGCGAAGGAGGAGCCCCGCCTACTGAAGCCCGTCCACTGCTCATGCTTCTCCTCTGTGGGAGAACTGAAGCTGGGGGGAGGAGGCGGGGCATGGCGCGGCCTGGCTCTGCCCCCTCCCCCCGGCTTCAGCGCTCCCACAGCTTCGCCAGCCTTGAGGGGCAGTGCCAAGCCAGCATTGTGCTGGCTCTGCCACCGCTGGCTTGGCACTGCCCCCTCAAGGCTGGCAAAGCTGTGGGAGAACTGAAGCCGCATGGAGCGGGTGGAGCATGGTGCTCCTCCTGGCTCCTCCCCCTCCCCCGGCTTCAGCACTCCCAGCAGCTGCTTCCAGCAGGTCACCATCCCCCAGCCGTTCTTTACAGTGTTAGAGTGTTATTTTGGTTGGTGGTGTGCCCCCGGATTTTTTTAATGTTAAAAGTGTGCCGCGACTCAAAAAAGGTTGGGAAACACTGGTCTAGGGCCAGTGTATCTTAGGGACCGCCTCACCCCATACGTTCCCCCGAGATCTCTGTGCTCAGAACAAAACCTTCTGATGATTCCATCAGTTCGTTCCTGTCGCCTCTCAGTGACAAGACAATGAGCCTGCCACGGGGTGGCACCGACGCTATGGAACACGTTACTAGACGACTTTTGGGCTATCACGGAGTTAGCCCCCTTCCGGAGGGCCTGCAAGACGACCCTTTTTAAGCAGGCCTTCAATCTAAGTTCCCCCGGACAACTCTGACCATGTCCTTGTGTTTTATATAACAAAGTGTTTTATCTGTATTTTAATCTGCGGTTTTATGTAAACCGCCCCGAGCCTGCAGGGAGGAGCGGTATATAAAAATGAACAATAAATAAATAAATAATATTTGCACCTAGAAATACAAAGTCTGCCATTGCCTCCACATCTTCTCCCTCTATTTGCCAGTTATTCTTGTTGCCATAATCTTAAACATGTTTTTTTAAAAAATGTTTAGCTGCAACCCAGCTTTTGCACTTTCTTCTTTCACTTTGATTAGAAGGCTCCTCAGCTATTCCTCACTTTCAGCCATCCAAGTGGTATCATCTGCATATCTAAGGTTGTTCATTTTAACTCCAGCCTTGGATCCATCAAGCCTTGCACATTTATGATGTGTTCTGCATACAAGGTGAATAGGTTGGGCAAGCCCTGCCAGACTCCTTTCCCAATCTTGAACCAGTCTGTTGTTCAGTGGTTTGTTCTGACTGTTATACAGATTCCTCAGGAGACAGACAAGGTAACTTGGTCTCCCCATATATACCACCAAGAACTTGCCACAATTTATTACGATCCACACAGTCAAAGACTTTAAAATAGTCAATAAAACAGAAATAGATTTTTTTCTGAAACTCCCTGCAATTTGGTCTCTCATTCCAGACCCACTGCCTTTTCTAAACTTAGCTTGTACAGCTGTAATTATAATTATAATATATTGGATATACATATAAAGAGGGAGCCCCCAGTGGCGCAGTGGGTTAAACCGCTGAGCTGCTGAACTTGCTGACCGAAAGGTCACAGGTTCGAATCTGGGGAGCGACGTGAGCTTCTGCTGTCAGCCCCAGCTTCTGCCAACCTAGCAGTTCGAAAACATGCAAATGTGAGTAGATCAATAGGTACCGCTCTGGCGGGAAGATAACAGCACTCCATGCTGGCCACATGACCAAACGGGAAGTAACCAAGGCATTGACTACCATGTCTGACATCTGAAGGTACAAGTGCAGCTGGCACACTAATTTTAATTGTGTGAAGGCGCTCCTGACCGCAGCTGACACCTGGGGTTCCAGAGACAGCAATGAGTTCAGGATCACCCCCAGACTTCAATCCTGTGTCTTCAAGGGGAGTGTGATCCCATCCAATGCAGGTGGTCATCTCACACCTTTCATGAGATATGTTGTGTCCCCATACACCATCCAGGGCCTTCTCCCTTTCAGGAAGGCCCTTTCAGGAAGGCTTGTAAGACTTTGCTGTTCCGGCAGACCTACGGAGTTGGATAACCTGTTGTGTTTCTAGCCACTTTGCACCATTGTCTGCTGCTGTTGGGCCTAGTGCACGACCTATTATGGTTCTATATGCTGTTTTTAATTATGTTTGAACTCTGATGTGTTTTTATTGTGTTTTATAATATGCTTTGTTTTTACTGTGTAATGATTGATCTGTTGTGAGCCGCCCCGAGCCGTTTGGGGGGGGGGGGGGCGGTAGACAAATGTGAATAAATAAATAAATAAATTATGGCAGTTTATTTATTTACTTATTTTGTGTCTTTGCATCTCTTCTATATATTGTGTCCCCATACATTTTGTCATGACAATTTATGTTTGTATTTCTTTGCTTGCTTTAAACTTCCGCTTTGCTAGTAAAACTGAATTGACTTGCAGCAAAGTCATGCAGGTCTCCAAAGTGTGTCACCAATAGGAAAGGTTTTTAAAGCTCTGCTTTCACCTGGGGCTATGCTGCCATATAATCCAAAGCAGACCATCTGGATTCAGAAACTGGATTATATGGCAGTGTTGATGAGGCCTTCGTGTTTGAAAATGGAGGATTTTGATGACCAGTGACACAAGATTTGATAAACTTGGTGACTTCTTTGAGACGCGAAGGGACCTTTATCTCATACCTGTCCGGCTTTGTTTTGTTTACAGGTGGTTCATTAGCCAAACTGGCATATTATTCGACAGTGCAGCACAAAGTAGCCCGAGTGCGCTCTTTCGATCAGACCGGGAAGGTAAGGCGATGGTTTCGTTGGTCTTTTTCATTGATCTTATACGATGTTATTGAAATGGAGGAGAGTGTAATCATAATTTTAATTAATCATCTGGTTTGATCTGGAGGAGACAAGCCTGTTTTCTGCTGCTCTGAGTCTAGGAGTCAAACCCAAAGGCCTGAGTCTTAACATTTCATATGGGAGAGACTTCTGGAAATGGAGGATGAGAGTATAACAAAGTATGTCTTGATGGAGCAATATAAGTGGGGAGGTTGGGCTCAATACTGGTTGGCCCTGCTCCATCAGTATCTTGATGGGTCAACATAGGGTTGCCACATGTCCCGTATTCTAAGGGGCGTCCCGTATTTTGGGTCTAAACTTTGTGTCCCGTATTTTCAGCTCGTGTCCTGTATTGATGGGACAAGTGGCAGCAGGACATGAGACCGGGCCAGTACATACACACACATATTTCCTTCTTCCTCCTCCTCCATCCTGCTCTACGTGCTAAAACCCCAAACTCGCTGCTGTGTGATTGAGCAATGCGTTGCTACCCCTTTTGGCTCCTCTCACTTCTTCTCATCTCCCCGCACGCGGCCGGGAATTGTAGTCCAAGGCCTGCCTCCTCTTGATTGAGTAGCGTGCGTGGCCCTTTTGGACAGGACTCCATTTCCCAAGAGCCCTCACTGCCAGGGGCGGCGTGCCCACTTTTTCTCCATCCTGAGGTGCGAGAGGAGCGATGTCCCGCTTCCTTCGCAGCGTCTGTGCTTTAGGAGCCCGGGAGCTGAGGCGCCACAGGATGGGCTTCTCCTCCGCTCCTTCCAGGCTGTGGGTGGTGCTGTCATTGAGGGGGCAGCGGCGCTGGCGGCAACACTGGGCTCAGTGGGTGGACATGAAGCTGAGGAATACCGAGGAGGAAGAGGAAGAGGAAGAAGGGGGCCTGCTGGTCTTCATGGTGCCGCCGGTGAGCAGCCTGAGGGAGCTGCAGGTGCGGCGTGGGGAGATGCGGGCCCACATGGAGCTGCTGATCATGGAGACCCAGAGCCAGGTCTGCTGCATCCTAACCCACCTCGACCGCGGGGCCGCCTTCACCGTCAACCGCTGGGAGAGGAAGGAAGGTGACCCCCTGTCAGGAACACGAAACACAGCCACACCGCGGCTGAGGGGGGGGGGGGGTCTGGAGGTCTTTTGAGTCGGATGGACATCTGTCGGGAGGGCTTGGGTTGTGCCTCCCTGCAGAACGGCCCATGGGGCCTCGTCCAAGTAGATGATATTGCCTTGAATGCATGTGAAAGGAGGCTTCAGTTAGACCCCGGTCTAAAGATCAGTCAACAGTGTGATGCTGCAGCTGAAAAAGCCAAGGTTGCATGAAAAGGAGTATAGTTAGGGTTGCCTAACGTTTGATTTTCAAGTTTTTATGGTCCCTTATTTTTTGCGAAAAATCCTGTATTTTTAGGTAATTGTCCCTTATTTCTTATATCAAAAAGTGGCAACCCTAGGTCAGCAACAACCCTAATGCAATTGAATAAGAAGGCGATTAGAGACAAAAATCTGTGAGATGGATGCAACTGATAACTTGCAGACTAGTAAACAGCAGGGTTTTACCGCTTGGTATCCTCTAAGAGTGACCAATATTGTCAACAATATTTTAACGTCTGTAGCCCTTAAAAAAGCATTGACAACTCTGCGCATCCAATCAATACCATCAGCTTGGCTAAAGTGAAGATATAGAGGGATCCCTCATGCCCAACAACTTTGTATTTGTTGGTCGGGGGAAAGAGAGGATTTAATACACTATCAGTTACATTGCCCTTTGTATAATGACCCTAGAAACAATCTTCTGGGAGTCTTTTGGAAGAAAGGGCGGCATGGCAACAGTCAGCAGTTATCTGTGACTTGTTAGTGGATTATTCCAAAAATATAACATTAAAATAATGTTAATATAACTCAAACCTTCAAACGGTGTATAAGGTAGCTGCTTACCTATTTAGAGCATATAAAAAGAGACAGCGGTACATGGAGTCTATTGGAGTCAACTGTGCGGGGGATGGGTTCCAGTAGGCGGCATGGAACAGCCCGCGGTACAGCGGTAATAAGTGTCACATCAACTGATCACCGGGCTTCTTAAGTATCCTATGCTAATAGTTCCTATGTGTTGACGCAAGACAATTGCAATAAGTTTCGTTTTTAATGTGTTACATTGTTTGCCTTGTACATTAGGTACTGATTTTATCCTTATCTTGTATACTGCTGTTGGAGCTTTTATTTGAAATGACCTGACGGTTACTCAATAAACGTGACTGACTGACATCGTAAGGCAACAATGTAGTTTTTAACTGTTAATTTTATATGTTTTTATATGTTTTTATCTTGTGATGTATTGTATATGGGCACTTGTTGCAGCTTGTTCACTGTCTTGAGTCGCCTTTGGGCTGAAAGAGGCGGTATAGAAGCATGGCAAATAAATAAATAAAAGTTGCCACATTTGGAGTTGCAGCCCAAAAAAATTGAGCTAAATTAGTAAAGTTCACAGCGGAGGCTAGAAATTGAAATGAAGATAGTTTGGGATGATACAAATCAGACATTGGTTATTGTTATTATGCCAGTTCTACCATCATTTTAAAGAGCCAGTATTTGGAATAAGTTTTAATGTTTATATTGGAAAGTTCTTATTGTACTTTTAAAGGTTGTATATTATTTGATGTCATGGCCTATGGCTCGTAAAATAAACAATTCATATTAATATAGAATTAAATATAAATCTGATATTACACTATGTAACAAAATTCGGAAAAACAGTCTGTTCCTGGTTTAAAAGTGTTATTTCCTGTTGAATTGTTTGGTCCTTACTTAGAAAGTAGTTGTTCTAGTCCAGAAACTTTGTTTTTGTGGCTGCCACAAACTAGGTTGAATTGGTTGCGACTTAAAACTAGAGTTGCAGGATGTCCCTCCTGCAAGAACAAAGTTTTTACAGTTTAATACACTTTCCCCATGGTTTTATGATAGAGCCAATTAGGAAATGACCTTTATAACCCAGGAACAAAAATATTTCTTCTTTGGGTTGTTGGCTGTCTTTTCTTTGTTGTTCCTCCCAAAAGGACATAGAACCCGAATCGCCGTACGAAATCACCGTCCAAGAGGAGATCACGGCGCGGCTGCACTTCATTAAGTTTGAGAACACTTACATCGAAACTTGCCTGGATTTCATCAAAGACCACCTGGTCAACACGGAAACAAAAGTCATCAAAGCCACTGGAGGCGGGGCCTACAAATTCAAAGACCTAATTGAGAGGAAGCTGGGATTACAGTAAGCTGAAATGTGGGAAGGGAAAGAAAGTACCTTGGATGTCAAATTACATTATGTAACACATTCTAACCCAGGGAAAACTCTGGCTTCCACTTCCACACCCCACTGCGACCCTCATGAATGACGGACCTGGACCAAACTTGACACACATAACCCCCATGACCTACTTTACGTTCAGGTGCAGCTTGGGGGAGCATGGACCACAGATGATGGGATTTGAAGTATTTTCAATAACTTCAGGTTCCACAGAGCACTTTGACCCCCACCAATGACAGATCAGCACCAAGCTTGGCACACAGACCCCCCCCCCATGACCCACTCTATGTCCTGGTTTGGTTGGGGGGAGGATGAACCATGGATTATGGGCTTTGCAATACCTTCACTCACTTCCAGAGACCATTGCAACCCCCAAGAATGACGGGGCTGCACCAAACTTGGTAAACAAAAACCCCCATGACTTTACGTCTTGTTGCGGAAGTGGGGAGGACAGACCCAGCAACCAGTCAGCTGTTAGGAATTGTGGGAGTTGTAGTCCAAAACACCTGTAGGGCCGAGGTTTGCCCATGCCTGTTCTAAGCTCATAATACCACACCGCATTCGTGTTGTGTGTGATCACTGGCACAATGTATATCGGCACCATTTATATCTGGTTTCCAAGCAAAATATTTTCCAGGGGTTATATTTGGAAACACACACACTCCGTTTAGACACTGATCATGGTTCTTTGATCGTTATCTAAAAGGAAGAACTGGATGGAACGTTTCAGGGTCTTGCTTTTAAAGAAACCCTACCTATTTGTGTGCAGAACATATTGATCTCTGTAAGTAATTGTAGAACAAAAACGCCCTGACTCAAGTTTGTGTCTTCTGTCTTTTTAGGTTAGATAAAGAAGATGTAATGACTTGCTTAATTAAGGGATGTAACTTTGTGCTCAAGAACATCCCCAACGAGGCATTTGTGTACATGAAGGACGCGGATCCTGAGTTCCGGTTTCAGATGAACCATCCACACATTTTCCCCTATTTGCTAGTTAATATTGGTTCCGGGGTGTCTATAGTGAAGGTGAGTCAAAGTCCATTTACTATTGTTATTGTTGTTGTTGGGTTGCTGTGAGTTTTCTGGGCTGTATGGCCATGTCCCTGAAACATTCTCTCCTGATGTTTCGCCCAGACCTATGGCAGGCAGCCTCAGAGATTGTGAGTTCAACAACACATTATTTTTGTTGTTAGTCATCATTTCTATTATATGTATTATTGCAGATCTGATGTGACCTATTCCAACTCTATAATTCTATGTTGTTTATTATTACTATTATTATTAAGGGGCCTTCTCTATAATTCTATATAATAATAATATTAATAATGACTAGTCCTCATGTTCTTCTCCAGTTGTATGATTCTATATGGTGGTGGTGATTATGATGATGATGATTGGGTAGCCCTTTTGGACCCTCTATGATCTTACGTTGTTGTTGTTAATGGGGCCTTCTGGTCAGCTCCAACTCTCTGGTTCAATATTGTTGTTATTATTATCACAACAAGATTAGTACACAGCAAATAAGATCACTCTGCTGGTTGTTGTATTGGATCACATGTTGGACACTTCCCAACTGTCTAGGACTGTGTGATGTATTGGCGAATAATGTGTACAGATCAAAGTAGGGAGGCCTTTTGCAGCTGACAGATACTAATTTCATCAGTGCCGATTGTGTTTAAGTGCAGGCCAAGGTCTTTAGGCACTGCACCCAGTTTGTCAATTATTTATTATTTATTTATTTACTTTATTTATATTCTGCCCTTCTCACCCCTAAGGGCACTCAAAGTGGACTACAAGCAGACAATCCCTGCCGTTTATCACAGTACAGTACAGTACACACACACATTAAGTACATACACACACATATTATAGGAAGTTCTTTTTGATTGCGTCACAGAGGTTCTGTTGCTCCATTACGTCACAAGGGGGTGCTGTTGCTTTATCCTCCCAATCACCACTGGGACCACCTTTACTGGCTTGTGCCATTATTATTATTATTATTATTATTATTATTGACTGGCTTGTCAATTATCCTATATTTCCTATAAAAGCCTATAATACTAATTATTATTATTAATAATAATGAATAAGGATTGGTTTTTAAAAGACAGGGAAGACTTTGCTTCCTGTCTGTTCTTTCCTCTCCCAAATGTTGCATCCGACTTCAACTTATTGCTTCCCTATGGATGAGAGACCTTCAAGAACCTCAGTCACTTTTGTTCAGATCTTGCAAATTCAGTGCCTTTCTTTCAGCTACAGATGACATCATTACATTCTTCCTTGACTGTTATCACTGCAGTTCTTCTAGTTCCTTTTTCACTTGCTCTTAACTGTCCTATAGGTGACTGTATTTATTTGTAGATATAAATAGCTATCCGTTGCTATATGCCTTTGCTTAGACATATTTAGTAGGCAGGTGCTTTGGTTCATATGTGTGAGCGCAAAATAATAACCTTTGCTAACTTTTGCAAGGTGGAAACAGAAGATAAGTTTGAATGGATCGGCGGTAGTTCAATTGGTGGTGGCACGTTTTGGGGCCTTGGAGCATTGCTTACGAAAACAAAGGTAATACGAGAAGGGACTCTATCATTGTGCTGTTTCTGTGTGCATATAAGTTCTTTGCTACCCATATTTTTGGGTGGTTTTTTGTTATTTATTTTAGTTTTTAATATATCATATGGTTTTTAACTGAATTGTTTTTTTAATACTAAAGATATTTAATTCTGTTTTAATCTTTGTATATCTGTATATTTTGATATGGCATTGAAATTATTTTAATATAATCCACTTTGAGTCTCCTTTGTGGAGAGAAAAAGCGAGATATAAATAAACATTATTATTATTATTATTATTTTGGGGTGAAGTTATGCAATATATAAATTCTTGCCTGAAGCAATGACAATGCCTGAATGGCCCTTTCGGTCACTATGATTTTATTATTATTATGTTGTATGATTTTATTATTATGTTGTTATTATTATTAATGGGAACTTCTGGTCAACTCCAACTCTCTGCTTTGATGTTGTTGTTGTATTTTTATTATTTGAAACACAAGATTAATACACAGCAAACAAGATCACTCTGCTGGCTGTTGTATTAGATCACACGCCGGACACTTCCCAACTGTCTAGGACTGTGTGATGTATCGGCAAATAATGTGTTCAGATCCCAGTAAGGTGGCCTTTTGCAGCTGGCAGATTTTATTGTTGTCTATTGTATTTAAGTGCAGGCCAAGGTCTTTTAGGCATTGCACCTGTGTGCCGAGTACTACTGGGACCCCCTTGACTGGCTTGTGCCAGAGTCCTTGCAGTTCAGTTTTTAAATCTTTGTACCGTCTAAGACAGGGGTGCTCACACTTTTTCAGCATGCGAGCTACTTATAAAACAACCAAGTCAAAATGATCTACCTACCCACTACAAAAATGTGAAACATATAACACAATATCTGCTTTGAACTGGGTTTTCTGAGTCCACACTGCCATATAATCTGATTCAAAGCAGATAACATGGGATTTTGCAGGATCTCCACTGGCTCCCAATTGAGCACCGGATCGCCTTCAAAGTGTTGGTACTTACCTTTAAGGCCTTACACGGCTTGGGGCCAATGTACCTGAGGGACCGTCTTACCCCATATTGCCCTATGAGATCACTGCGATCAGAAAATTCTAACTTGCTGACAATCCCTCTGCTAAGACATTCAGGCTGACGGCCACCCGCAGGAGAGCGTTCTCGGTAATTGCTCCAACGTTGTGGAACGCTCTCCCGGCCGAGACACGGGCCCTCCAAGACCTCCTGTCTTTTAGGCGATCGTGTAAGACCGTGTTTCCCAACCTTTTTTGAGCCGCGGCACACTTTTTACATTTACAAAATCCTGAGGCACACCACCAACCAAAATGACACTCTAACACAGTAATACATATAGTTAATATGTTTTTAAATGTATTTATACACTCAGTGTGAAACTTGGGCCTGTTTTGATTAACACAACATAGATATCCTGGCAGGAATGGCAGAAAGACACAAACTTCCCACCCAGAATTCCCATAACCAAGAGAAAATGCTATGAGAGTTTGGTGACCTTTAGTTTTGGAGTTGTAGTTCACCTATATCCAGAGAGCACTGTGGACTCAAACAATGTTGGATCAGGACCAAACTTGGCATGAATACTCAATATACCCAAATGTGAACACAGATGGAGTTTGGGAAAAATAGATCTTGACGTTTGGGAGTTACAGTTTCTGAGATTTATAGTTAACACACAATCAAAGAGCATTCTGAACCCCACCAATGATAAAACTGGGCCAAGCTTCCCACACAGAACCCCCAGGTGGCTCCCTTCCTGAATGGCTCTCTCCCTCACACCAGAAGGGAAGGCACTCACTCAGTCCGCGGTTGTCTGCTTGCCTTCCTTCTTTCCTGCGGAACGAAAGAAGAAGCCAGTGGGCCTGCCTCGAACTGTGCCCCTTCTTCTTTTCTAGTTGCTTTTTGTCAATTCTGCTGTCACCTGGGATTGCAGCATTGATGATGATGATTATTATTATTATTATTGGATGGGCAGTCTATGACCCTATGTTTCTCACACAAGCCTATAATTCTAAATAATAAAAATGGTAATAGTCATAATTTTTATTTATCTTATGTCAAAAGCATTGCATAAATAAGTATAAAACCGATAAAAAAGGAGCACAAGCAGCTAAATAATTTTTGCGCAAAACCAGGCAGCAGCGAGTGCATTCTCTGTAGCTTTAAATAATTCTTCCTCTGTACACGAGGCAGGGCATTGTGGGCAAGCATACAGGTGCAGAGTTGTTTGTTCTGCTCCACAGTCACACAAGGTGGAGGATTCTTTTAGGTAGTGCCCCTTTGCCAGGTTGTCTTTTGATCTGCCCACTCCACTTCTGAGTGGGACGTGGAAAGTGCCTCCTCGAAGACTGAGTAAATAGAGTCGGATGCCCCCTGGGCAACGTTTCTTGTAAATGGCTAATCTTTCCAAACCCAAAAGCATTGCTTTAAAATGATGATGAATGGTCATCGTGTTCTTTTCCAACTGTGTGATTCTATATGGTGATTATTATGATGACTGGGTGGCCCTTTGGACCTATCTATGATTTTATGTTGTTGTTATTGTTGTTGTTGTTATTAATGGGACCTCCTGGTCTTCTCCAGCTCTCTGCTTCACCTGTTGTCAAATACCGCCATATTCCTATCGAAAGGAAGGTCACGGCAATCTCCATGTTCCTTTGCGTGACTTGCACAATGAATCAGGATGGATTTATCCATCACAAAGTTTTCGTTTGATTTTAGAAGTTCGACGAGCTGCTGCAGCTCGCTTCGAAGGGGCAGCACACCAATGTCGACATGCTTGTGAAGGACGTCTATGGCGGGGCATACCAGACCCTTGGATTAAGCGGGAATCTAATCGCCAGCAGTTTTGGGAAATCTGCCACCGCAGACAAAGGTAACAGGAGTGATCCATTTTATGATGCTGAAGAGTTGAGAACTTCTCCCTGCCACCAAGCATGCATTTTCTATTACCTTGCTGGTATCACACAACCATAAACAGTCACCTTACGCTCTTATATGTTTAAGAATTGATAGCGCATGGCCAGAACTAGCCTCAGAATGAAAAGTAACCTAGCTCTATTATAGCAGTACTACCTTGGGTACCCGGCATTGCCCAGGTTCTTTGAAAAAATTATTTATTTATTCATTTACGACATTTATATGCCACCCTTTTCACCCCGAAGAGGATTCAGAGCTGCTTATAAGTAAACTGTACATACAATATATTATATTATTGCCATAGCACAATATTAATATTATATATTACATTGTACTATAACATTATACTGTAATATTTTAGTAATATTACATGTAATATAAAATATATAATTATAATATATTATTTTATTAGTAGTATTATATTGTATTACATTATAATATTATCAATATTAAATGTATATACAATATATTATATTATAACATACTATATCATTAGCATAATACTAATACTTCATTAATAATATTAGTATTATATAATATTATATTGTTGCTGGGGGGGGGAGCTCTGATGGCGCAGGAGACAAGATTGAACTGTCTTCTCTGCTCCCTTCTTAAAGTCAGTTTTTAATTGTGCAAAATACATAAAGTTGTGGGTGAGCTACAACTCGTATCCTGCGAGGTTAACCCTGAAAAACTCCAGTACTTAAAGTTTGTTACATTGGGCAAGCTTGCTCTCGATGCATCATTGGTGGGGTTCAGTGTGCTCTCTGGCTGTAGGGTAAACTACAACTCCCACTATGGTGAGCCATTCCCCTCAAACCCACCATTAGGTTCAGTTGGTCATGGGAGTTCTGTGTGCCAAGTTTGGTCCAGGTCCATCATTGGTGGATATCACTGTTTAACAGCAAAAAAGCAACTAGGGTTGCAATTAAATGGATAGAGTCAGTATCAAAAATAGTTATTATTCAAATACTATCATGTCTCATATTACATATCAAGTGAAATAACACACATTCAGTTCAACCAATTAGGTCAAAATACGAATTTCAGTTTCACCACAGAGAATGATACACTTAATTAGGCTAGCAATGGAATTCTTACTACACAATAAACAATTCTTTCCACATAATACAATTTACAGGCTCGTAATTCCCAATGTAATTCCTTAGGCAAGATGCCCATTCAAGTCCCGATATACAAGCTGCTGTTCCAACGCTTTTCTGTCCATATAATCATACAGTTACACAATACCTTGGTCAGAAGTGCTGGAGGTGGAAGAATAGTCCGAGGAGTATTGTAAAGAAGCCCAAAATTGGGTGAAAATTAAAGAATGGAAGGGTTCCCTCTGTGTGCGCGTTGGCGCGATGCGTTTGTATCCAAGCGGACTCCGCCCAATGGCGAGCTGCTAAGGACACTGGTCTTCGTAGTCCTGTAATCGTCGATCTTTTCTCAGAGGGGATTCCCTGGTTCCGGTGGTAGGAACCACGTTACCATGAACACAGTCCCCACAAACGGAGCCCCCTAAGGGGCATTCCGCGGGGGAAGGTGCCTGACGGCGTGAGCTCTTTCCAAAGCCGGCAAGGGCCGTTTCGTCATTGACTTCCTCAGAGGCAGCAAGTGAATAAATTGACGTCCTCACTGGTGAATCATCTAAACAACACATACATACATTGTTTACAATATAAAATCACTAGGAACAATGTAAGGAATAGCGTATATCAATGTTATATTTACCATCAAGTGTCTTCCAATTTGCATGGAGGACAGACCATCCCTTCGATTGGAAATGGTGAGGATGGGATGCACCCAGAAGGTTTATATAGTAGTCCAGGTTTTAGTTGTGTTGGATATCACTGTTTCTCTGGTTGTGGGTAAACTATAACTCCCGGAAAGAAAGATCAGTTCCTCTCAAACTCCTCCAGTAATCAAATTTGGGCATATCAGATCTGTGTGGATCAAGTTTGGTCCAGAAAATTAATTATGGATATTTAATTGGTTTTAATTGATTGTAAATGTATTTATGATGTTAATTGTTGGTTTTTACGGATTGTTAATGTGGCATCGAATTGTGCTTTTGGTTAGCCGCCCTGAGTCCCCCTTCGGGGGTAGAGAAGGGCGGGTTATAAATACTTGAAATTAAATAAATAAATAAATAAATAATAAAAGCCTGCATGAGAAGAAAAATGTTGGCCTGCTGCCGGAAGGACAGCAGGGATTTTATTGCTATGCAGCCCTAAAATGTTGTGCTATAGAGCAGGATATGAATATTTCAATACAAAGAAAAATCAATCTCTCATTAGTCATTTGCTATACTGGTAAAAGCCTTATGGCACTTGCAGTTCAACATCTGGAAGAACAGCTATTCTTCATCCATTCATGGGAATACTCCTAGATCTAACCATCCTTCCAATCTCATTCTCTTTTTTTCTTTCTAGACTTTTCCAAAGAAGACATGGCCAAAAGCTTGCTGCATATGATCAGCAACGACATTGGGCAGCTGGCCTGCCTCTATGCCAAGCTTCACAATCTGAACAAGATCTATTTTGGAGGCTTCTTCATCCGAGGGCACCCTGTCACCATGCGCACAATCACTTACAGTATTAATTTCTTCTCCAAGGTAATGGAAACGGGATTTGGGGGGGGGGGCAAGTAACTAGAGCAGTGTTTCTCAACCTTCCTAATGCCGTGACCCCTTAATACAGTTCCTCATGTTGTGATGACCCCCAACCCATACTACTTCATGACTGTCATTTTGCTACTGTTATGAATCGTAATGTAAATATCTCATGCAGGATGTATTTTCATTCATTGGACCAAATTTGGTACAAATACCCAATACGATCAAATTTGAATATTGGTGAGGTTGGGGCGGAATTGAGTTTGTCATTTGAGAGTTATCGTTGCTGGGATTTATAGTTCACCTATAATCAAAGAGCTTTCTGAACTGCAGCAACGATGGAATTGAAGTAATCTTGGCACAGAGAACTCACATGATCAGCAGAACATATTGGGTTTAGTGGGGACTGACCTTTAGTTTTGGAGTTGTAGTTCACCTACATCCAGAGAGCACTGTGGGCTCAAACAATGATGGATCTGGATCAAACTTGGCACAGATACTCAATATGCAGAAATGTGGACACTGTATTGTCGAAGGCTTTGATGGCCGGAATCACTGCATTGTTGTAGGTTTTTTCGGGTTATATGGCCATGTTCTAGAGGCGTTCTCTCCTGACATTTCGCCTGCATCTATGGCAAACATGGTGGAGTTTGGTGAAAATAGACCTTGACATTTGGGAGTTGTAGTTGCTGGGATTTATTGTCCATCTACAATCAAAGAGCATTCTGAACTCCACCAATGATAGAATTGGGCCAAACCTCCGACATAGAAACCCCATGCCTTGAAGGGACTCACCGGTATGAGCCGCCAGCCTCACACGCTCTCCCTCGCTCGCACTCGCGCCCCACGCTGCCATGCGGCAAGCACGCTTGCTCTCCCCTCCCTGCTTGGCGTTACAGATACAGCCCTCCCCTTTGCTGAGAGCTGGCCAATCACAGTGGAGGAGAGCTTTTGTTGGGAGCATTTGCCGTCTGTTTCCGAAAAGGAAGAGAAGGAGAGGCGGAGAGACCTTCAGCCAAAGGGGTTTTCTGATGGTCTTTGGTGATCGCTCTGAAACCCCCTCCCCCCCCCAAAAAGGTGGTAGATTTGAAGGAAGCATTGTTTATGATTTATGCAGTGGTAGAACTTCCCTGGCCTTAGGATCAGTGCTTTGTTCCTTTTTCTTTTCTCAGCGTCAATAATATGGTTTTTCACAATTTAGCAATTTTACTCCAATGTAAACTATAGACACTTTGCCTACCTACCTAAAACGGAAAAGATATTCCACACCTCTGTGTTTTATCTTGCGGCAGGGAGATGTCCAGGCCTTGTTCCTGAGACATGAAGGCTACCTGGGAGCCATCGGGGCGTTTTTAAAAGGAGCAGAACAAGACAGTAAGTGCCATTGCCGTATCCTGTCCCTGTGTTGTTTGGTGGAGCTCAAGTCCACGAATAAAATAATTGTGCTGCGTATATAAATAGTATACAATCTGTATATACCTTTATAAAACGGAATGTTTGTATGTGTGTATGTGTGTATGCGGAGGGCGGAAGGGCGGATATGTGGCAGCTATTTGCATAAAGTCCTTTGATTGGACAGCCTCGCCACTCCAAAATTCTAAGGCACCAGACAGAGGGCATTGATAGCCACTGATTAGCCAGCAACCCAGAATCCAGGCCTCTACATTCAAACAACAGGATTTCTTCCCACTGAGGGGAAAAAAGCCAGCAACCCAGAATCCAGGCCTTTACATTCAAACAACAGGATTTCTTCCCACTGAGGGGGAAAAAGCCAGCAACCCAGAATCCAGGCCTCTACATTCAAACAACAGGATTTCTTCCCACTGAGGGGAAAAAAGCCAGCAACCCAGAGTCCAGACCTCTACATTCAAACAACAGGATTTCTTCCCACTGAGGGAAAGAAGCCAGCAACCCAGAATCCATTCCATGCAGGCCTTTTCCATTTTTTTTACTCCCTTCTGTTTTACACCGGTATACTTTCACAGGCCAGGGCGGATATGTGGCAGCCACTTTCACAGGCCACAGCGACCAGCGCGGGTGATGGACCTGCACCAAACTTGGTACACATAACCCCCCTATGACATGACCCACATATTATGGGATTTGTAGTACTTTCCAAGACTTTGGTTCCCACAGACCACTGAGGCCACCAAAAAGGACCAATACAGACCACACTCAGCACACACAGCCCCCATGACCCACTCTACGTCCTGGTGCAGTTCGGAGGAGGGTGGGCCATGGATGATGGGACTTGAAGTGCCTCTACTCACTTCCCAAGTCCGCTGCAACCCTCATCCAATCACTGATCAAGACCAAACTTGCCATACATAACCCCCATGACTGCCTTCACGTCCTGGTGAGGTTTGGGGGAGGACTGACAATGGATGATGGGATTTACACCCTTCTGTTCCCACAGACCACTGTGGCCCCCAACAAACACCAAGAAAGTCCACACTTGGCACACAGAGCCCCAGTGACCCACTCTACATCCTACTTGGAGGGGGACAGAACATGGATGATGGGACTTGCAGTACCTTCCCTCACTTCCCAATCCTGCTACAAACCTAATCCAATGACTGATAAACACCAAATCTGGCACACAGAGCCCTCATGACCCACTCTACAGCCTGGTGCAGTTTACTGTGAGACGGACCACGGATGATGGGACTTGAAGTACCTTCACTCACTTCTGAAAAACAATGCATCCCTCATCCATTCACCAATACAGACCAAACTTAGCACACAGAGCCCCCATGACCCAATCTACATCCTACTACACTTTGGGGGGTTGGGACGGGACACACAGAGATGATGGGACTTGCACTACCTTCAGGAATTTCATGATACCACTGCAACTCCCAATAATGATGGATCAAGACTAAACTTGGCACACAGAGCCCCCATGACCCACTCTACATCCTGCTGCACTTCTCAAATGACCCGGGCAGGGCCGGGTCCCCAAGCTAGTTAGAAATATTTTAGACCTGACTATGCTCTTGACAGATGTTCACCCTTTTTTTACTTGCTCATGACTGTGCTAGCTGCCTTGAGTTCTTATGGGGAGAAAAGAAGAGGAAGTAGAAGAAGAAGAAGAAAAAAGAGGAAAGGAGAGAAAGAGGATGAAGAAGGAAGGAAGGGAAAAGAAGGAGGATGAAAGAAAGAAGAGGAAGGAGGAGAAAAGAAGAAGGAAAGAAAGGAGAAGGAAGAAAGAAGGAAGAAATGAAGAGGAAGAAAGAAAGGAAATAAAAAAGAGGAAGAAGGAGGGAGGATGAAGAAGGACAGGAGGAGGTTGAGGGAGGAAGGGAAGAAGGAAGAAAGGAAAAGGAGGAAAGAGAGAAATGAAGTCAGTTAAAGGAGGAGGAAGAGAAAGGGAGGAAGAAAGAAAAGAAAGGAGGAGGAAATAATGAAAAGGAAGAAGGAGGAAAGAAGGAAGGAGGAGAAAGAAAAGAGGAAGGAGGAGGAAAGAGGAGGGGGTAAAGAAGGAAGGAAGAGGAAGAAAGGAATAAGAGGGCGGTCAGAAGAAGAAGGAAAGGAGGAGGTTGAGGGAGGGAGGAAAGAAGGAAGGGAAATGGAGGAGGAAAGAAGAGGAGGAAGAATAAGTAGATGAGGAGGGTGAGGAGGAAAGAAGGAAGGAACAGGGAAAGAAGGTGGAAGAAAGGAGGAAGGAGGGAAGAAGAAGGTAGGAAGGGCAAAGAAGGAGAAGAAAAGAAGAAAGATAAAGAAAGGGAAGGAGGAAAGAATGATGGGAGGAGGGAAGGAATGAAGAAAAAAGGAAAAAGAAAGGAAGAGGAAGGAAGGGAAGGAGGAGGGGGAGGAAAAAAGAAAATGGAGAAGAGGAAGGAGGGAAGAAAGGAATGAGAGAATGAAGGAAAGAAAATATGAAAAAGAAGAGGAAAGACAGAAAAAGAAGAAGGAAAAAGAAAAAGGAAGGAAGAGACAGAAAGGATGGAAGTAGAGAAGGAAGAAAGAAGGAGGAAAGAACGAAAAGAAAGGAGGAGGAAAGAAGGAGGAGGAAGGGAAAATGAAGAAAAGGAGGAGGGGGAGGAAAGAAGGAAGGATGAGACAACAGCGATGGAAGGAGGAGGAGGAGGAAAGAAGAAGGAAAGAAAGGAAGAAGAGAAGTAGGAAGAACAAAACAACATGCTTTCTATTTCTGTGGCCTTTCCCACATTTTCTCTCTATGCCTGTTTTCCTTCCCAGATCCCAATCTCTACAGTTGGGGAGAGAACTACGCTGGCAGTTCTGGCCTCATGAGCAGCACCTCTCCGGACATCTGCCCCGTTCAGCGAGAAAGAAGCGGCACCGTGAGTCTCCTCAGGGCAGGGCTACACAACATTTTGGGGGGAAATTTGCTCTCCTAGACTACCCAAACCCTCAACCCTTTCCCTACAAACTTTCTCTCTTTCCCCAGTTTGACATGTTGGAAATGGATCGTTTGGAACGGACCCTCGTGAACCTCCCTTTGCTGAAGGACCCCTCCACTTATGTCCCTGACACAGTGGACCTCACCGATGATGCAATGGCGCGGAAGTATTGGCTGTCATGCTTCGAGGAGGCTTTGGATGGGGTAAAGGCTGTTCTGTGTCCTTTTCCCATGTGTATGAGACAACCAATTAGGAAATGACATTTATAACCTAGGAACAAAAATCATGTTACATAGTGTAATTATAGTTATAAAATAATAATAATTATTATTATTAGGAATACAACAAGATGAGTCCACAGCAGTCTCTATGATCTTACGTTGTTGTTAATGGGGCCTTCTAGTCAGCTCCAACTCTCTGGTTCAATATTGTTGTTGTTGTTGTTGTTGTTATTAACACAACAAAATTAGTACACAGCAAAGAAGATCACTCTGCTGGTTGTTGTATCAGATCACATGTTGGACACTTCCCAAGTGTCTAGGACTGTGTGATGTATTGGTGTGTAGGGAGGCCTTTTGCAGCTGACAGATACTAATTTTGTCAGCGCCGATTGTGTTTAAGTGCAAGCCAATATCTTTAGGCACTGCACCCAGTGTGCCAATCACCACTGGGACCACCTTTACTGGCTTGTGCTATTATTATTATTATTATTATTTTACTGACACAAAACCACAGTATGTCACAGCAAACGAGATCTATATGCTGGATTTCGTATCACAAAATCACAAGTCGAACACTTCCCAAGCATATAGGACTGTGTGATGTATTATTATTATTATTTTTATATACACAACAAGATTAGTATGCAGCAAACAAGATCATTATTTATTATTTATTTACTTCATTTATATTCTGCCCTTCTCGCCCTGCAGGGGACTCAGGGTGGATTACAATGTACACATTACATTTAGACACACAAACACACAAGACAGACAGAGGCAATTTAACATCTAACCACCAGGGGGAGCTGTCGCACTCCTTCATTCTTCAGCGTGTTTTCTGGAGATCTTTTTTATGGCCTCGTAAATCAGTTAAATTTAGCTTCCCCACTAAGTGGTACCTTAATTTCCTACTTGACAGATGCACTTGTCTTTCGGGTTGCAAAGGTCGACAACAAGCTACACTATAGGTCGAGAACCCACCTCGACCCGGGCACGCTTCGAACTCATTAAGCTGGTTGTTGTATTATATGCTGGATTATTGTTATTATTTATTGCCCACTTCTCTTAGCATAGTGTGTTTCAACCTGGGGGTTGGGACCCCTGGGGGGTCACAAGGGTGTGTTGGAGGGCTCACCAAAGAACATCAGAAAACACAATATTTTCTGTTGATCATGGGGGTTTTGTGTGGGAAATTTGGTCCACTTCTATCTATAATTGGTGGGGTTCAGAATGCTCTTTGATTGTAAGTGAACTATAAATCCCAGAAACTCCAACTCCCAAATGTCAAGGTCCAGCAGTATTCCAAACTCCAGCAGTATTCACATTTCTGCATATTGAATATTTGTGCCAAGTTTGATCCAGATCCATCATTGTTTGAGTCCACAGTGCTCTCTGGATGTAGGTGAACTACAACTCCAAAAAATGCAAGGTCAATGCCCTTCCAGTATTTTCTGTTGGTCATGGGAGTTCTGTGTGTGCCAAGTTCAGAATGCTTTTTGATTGTACATGAACTATAAATCCAAGAAACTACAACTCCCAAATGACAAAATTAATCCCCCCAAACCCACCAATATTCAAATTTGAGCATATCTGGTATTTGTTCCAAATTTGGTCCAATGAATTAAATTACATCAGTACACAATTGCACAAGGACCTTTGGCGGAGACGAGAGACAGGGTCTTCTCGGTGGTGGCCTCTTGCTATGGAACGCCCTTTCTATAGATATTAGATCGACCACCTCCCTTTTAACATTCCAGAAAAAAAGTCAAGATGTAGCTTTTTGAACAAGCGTTTGCAAATGCAGAGTAATGCAATGACTAGACAATGAGACTGGACAATGTTTTTAACAAGGAGACATTATGAAGTTATATTTTATTGATTTGTTTTTTTTTTATAAAGGTTTTATTGATTAAAAGAAAAAAAACATACACATCAAAAGGGGATAAGGGGTAGGAAGGTCAGAAGGAGTTGGGGGGGAGTGTGGAGGGGAGGGAAAGTAGGGGAGGGATACATGAAGAAACACAACATCACAACACATTAAAAACAAACGGTTGACTTCACCGGTGGCGTCGCACAGAACTAATTTATACTATAGCTCCCATTATCCAGAGCACTTTGTTCTTATAACCTAAAACCAAAAGGCTTTCAAGTCTATCTTTTTCTTTTCTTTTATATATTCCACCAACGGTGTCCAAGTGGCCGTAAATTGATTGATTGTTCCGGTTCTTAATAGATACGTCAGTTTATCCATTTCGGCTATTTCCAATAACTTTTGCAGTATTTCCTCCTCCTCAGGTGTTTCCGATATTTTCCATTTTTTAGCCAGGACTATCCTGGCAGCAGTCGCAATATGCCACAGGAGCCTTTCTTTTTCTCTACCCATCCCGGGTTCTACAATATTTAAAAGGAAAGTTTCTGGTTTCAATTCAATCTTTTCATGTATCATTCCCTCCACCAGTTTCTGTACCATTTCCCAATATCGTTTTATATTTCCACACGACCACCACTGGTGGAAGTATGTACCCCTTTCTTTTTGGCACTTCCAACACCAGTCGTTTTCATTTTTGTACATTTTTGCCAATTGCACTGGTGTTATATACCACCTGTAAAGAACCTTCAGCTGGTTTTCCTTTAATGTTTGTGCACATGTATATCTTTGCCACTGGGACCAGCTCTTTTCCCATTCTTCCCTTTTAATGTGGAGGCCTATATTATCTTCCCATTTCCTTATGTATTCTTTTATTGGGCTCTTTTCATGTCTTTTTGCTAGTAATATTTTATATAGCTTACTTACACTTTTTTTACTTTGTTGGGTCAATATCTTTGCTCCTATCGTCTGAGATATTTCCCATCCGACTTGCATATCTGCTTTACACCTCATCTTTAATTGAGAGTATTGGAGCCAGTTTATTTTTAACTCCTTCAAGTTCTCCATGGATTTCAATTTAAAAGTATTATTTTCTTTCCCTAAGACGTCTCGATACAGGGGCCAACTTTTCCTCCCTACCTTAATTATCTGGAACGCCTCTAGAGGGGAGGCCCATAATGGGCACTTGCTATAGATAGTATCTTTGTGTCTATTCCAGGCTTTTAACAGTGGCGCTTTTATTACATGATTATTGACATTTCTATCCTCCTTCCATTTATTATAAAAGAGATACCCATGCCACCCAAACCTATTCTCCCATCCCTCCAGATTTAGTAATTTGCTATCTCGCAGATCTATCCAATCCCTTATATTCTCCAAACAATTTGCATCGTAATATAGGACAAGGTCTGGCATACCAAATCCACCATTCTCCGGCGCGTCTTGCAAATATTTCTGTTTAATTCTAGGTCTCCTCCCCCCCCCAGATAAACTTCGTCAGCTCCATTTGCCATCTCTTTAATATGGTATGGTTCTTTAGAATAGGCAGCGTTTGGAACATAAAATTTAACTTTGGGAAAAATTTTCATTTTGATTAACGATATCTTCCCTAACAGGGACAGATTTAGGCTTCTCCATTTTTCTAAATTTCCTTTTACTTGTTGCCAAGTTTTTTCATAATTATTTTTGACCAATTGACAATTTTTGAGGTCAATATTATACCTAAATATTTTACTTTGTTTACGATGGGGATTCCAAATTTCATTTCTATCTCTTGGGCTTCCTTTTTATTTATATTTTTAACTAGGATTTGTGATTTGCTTTTATTTAATTTAAACCCAGCCACCTTACCGAATACCTCAATTTTCCTCATCCATTTTTCCATGTTCTCTTTTGGGTTGTCTACTATACATACCAAGTCGTCGGCAAAGGCATATATTTTATAAATCTGGTTCTTTACTGATAGTCCCTTTATTTCTTTATCTTGTATTATATCTTTTAGCAATACTTCTAACACCAAATTAAAAATGAGTGGAGACAGGGGACACCCCTGTCTCACTCCCCTGTTTATCTGGATCTTTTTTGATCTTTGTCCGTGTATTAATATTTGAGCTTCTTGTTTTTATAGATTGCTTCTATTGCTGAAATAAAATTTATACCCATGTCTAGTTCATTGAGTAATCTCTCTATCATTCCCCATCAATTCGGTCGAAGGCCTTCTCCGCGTCCAAAAACGCGAAGAGTGCCTTCGAGTCGATATTTTTATCCATGAATTCTATCACGTTTATTATATTTCTAATATTTTTTTTCATTTTCCTATTGGGGAGGAATCCTGTCTGGTTTTCATTAATCCATTTATTCAGAAATATTTTAAGTCGTGAGGCTATTATACTCGCATAGATCTTATAGTCCAAGTTTGTAAGGGATATAGGTCTATAATTCTGGACGCACTCTGTATCCTTTCCTTCTTTATGAATTATTACAATATCTGAGTTTCCCCAAGTATCTGGCATTCTACCTTGCTGAATAGTTGCATTAATCACCTTTGTAAGTTGAGGTACTATCTCATCTTTAAGTTTTTATAGTAGATGTCCGTAAACCCATCTGGGCCCGGTGCTTTCCCTGTTTTTAATCCATCTATTGCGGTGGCGACTTCTTGGTCAGTAATTTCAGAATTTAAAAGCTCTCTATCTTCCTCCGAGATATGTGTTAAGTTCTGTTTATTTAAATATTCTTGTATATCGGACCTATTTGTTTCTTCATCTTTATATAGATCTTGATAGTATCGCACAAATTCATTAATTATCTCCTCCTCTTTTGTATATGAGGTTCCCTCTCTTGTTATTTTTGTTATTATATTTTTTTGGTTTTTTTTCTTAACTAGATATGAGAGCCATTTTCCTGTTTTATTTGCATGTTCAAAATTTCTTTGTTTAGCCCATTTCAGTTTCTTACTCATCTCATCGACTGTTAACAGATTTATCTGTGCCTTATTATACTTTATTTTTTCTCCCACCTCCTTATCTTTAGGGTTTTTCTTCAATTTCTTTTCTAATACATTCAGTTCGGCCTGGAGCCTATCCATCTCATTTCTTTTCTGTTTTTTTATATAAGTAGCCTGCGCCATAAAATTCCCGCGCATCACTGCTTTACTTGCTTCCCATATTGTTAGCAAGTCTACCTCCTCTTGGTTATTTATTGTAAAAGAACTTGAGACCCCGTGGCCCTCCGCCGGGCCCACCCTCGACCGGTTTCGGCCACTGGACGCAGATGCTGTTGATAAGATTGTGGCTGCAACCAGGCCTACCACCTGCTCCCTCGACCCGTGCCCCTCCTGGCTTGTTAGATCCTGCCTGGAGGGGTTACGTGGGCCTCTGTTGAACATCGTAAATAGCTCCCTTGAGCAAGGAGTCTTCCCAGAGTGCTTTAAAGAGGCGGTGGTAGCTCCATTACTGAAGAAACCGTCACTAGATCCTGCGGTTCCCTCCAACTACCGACCAGTGTCGAACCTCTCGTACCTGGGCAAGGTAGTTGAGAGGGCAGTAATGGAGCAGTTGCAGTCCTTCTTAGATGATGCAACATGGCTAGACCCCTTCCAGTCCGGCTTCCGTTCGGGGCACGGGACGGAGACGGTCCTGGTCTCCATCACAGATCAACTCCGCTGCCAGCTCGACCAAAGGCGGGTCTGCGCTGCTCGTGTTATTGGACCTCACGGCAGCGTTTGACACGGTCGACCACAATCTACTGATCCACCGCCTGGCCATGGCTGGAGTGAGGGGGACAGTTCTTAAATGGCTGACCTCCTTCCTCCACCAGCGGTCTCAGCGTGTGAGGAAGGGCGAGGTGGTCTCCGAGGGCTCCTCATTAGTTTGTGGAGTTCCGCAAGGGGCCATTCTCTCCCCTCTGTTATTCAACATCTACATGCAGCCACTTGCACAGCTGGTGCGGAGTTATGGGCTGGAGTGCTACCAGTACGCTGACGACACCCAGCTCATTCTGAGGATGGAGGACAGGCCGGGATCCATCCCCGATAATTTCCAACACTGCCTCGAGGCCGTTACTGGATGGCTGCGTGCCAGTAGGTTGAGGGTGAATCCCGGCGAAGACGGAGATCTTGTGGTCGGGCCGCTCGGGTGGTGTAGATGTCCAGCTTCCGACCCTGGACGGTGTGGCGCTATGCCCATCGCCTTCCGTTAAGAGCCTGGGGGTCCATCTGGACTCCCAGCTGACCATGGAGGCCCAGGTCTCCGCGGTCAGCAAGGTTGCTTTTTCATCTGCGACAGGCTCGGAGGCTGGCCCCCTATATCTCCCGGAATGACCTGGCCACGGTGATCCAAGCTACGGTAATCTCAAGGCTGGATTACTGTAACGCGCTTTACGTTGGCCTTCCTTTGTCGGCGACCGGAAGCTCAAGTTGGTGCAGAACACTGCCGCCCGGCTCCTGTCTGGAACCCCAGCAGGCCGCCACATCACACCTGTTTTGCAGGATCTGCACTGGCTCCCAATCGAGCACCGGATCTCCTTCAAGGTGTTGGTTCTTACCTTTAAGGCCTTGCATGGCCTGGGGCCAGCGTACTTGAGGGACCGACTCACCCCACACTGTCCCCGAGATCACTACGCTCCGAGGATGCTAATTTGTTAGAGATACCCTCGGCGAAATCGGCTAAACTGACATCTACTCGCGGAGGCGTTCTCCGTTATAGCTCCTACGCTGTGGAACGCCTCCCGGCTGAACGCATGAGCTATAAAGGACCTGCTCCCGTTTAGACGCGCCTGCAAAACTTATTTGTTTAAGCAGGCCTTCGGTGAGTAGGTCCTGCCCATGTTCCGCTTTAGCCACTGTCCTGGGGTGTCACGCTATCTAATTTCTGAACTGTACCTGGGGGTTTTGTATTTTGCTGTTTTAACTGTTTAATTGTCTTAGATGTTTTATCGCATTGCTTGTGTGTAGTTGTACCTTCGGTTCCTGTGAGCCGCCGCGAGCCTCAGGGAGTCGGCGGCATAGAAACCCGAATAATAAATAAATAATAAATAAATAATAAAATATTCCTTGATTAGTTCTTTGTTTTTTTGAATATCTTCTTCTTTCTTTAATAGTAGGTCATTTAACCTCCACCTATATTGTCTCTCTCCCCATTTTAGAATTATCTCGGTCGGGGCATGGTCAGAGTAGATTCTTGTATGTATCGCAGATTTTATCACTCGTCTACCCAAGCTTTTAGAAACCAAAATAAAATCTATCCTTGACCAGGATTCTCTTCTCCCTGAAAAATACGTAAAATCATAACTCCTCCCATTCTGCGTCCTCCAGATATCTTCCAGATAATTTGTGTTTACCATCTTAAAAAAGAATTTGGAGTTTACCTACATTTCCCTTGTACTTTTTCCCTTTTCCATTCCTTTTGTCCAGCTCTGGGTTTATAACCCCATTAAAGTCACCCATTATTACACAATCTTCACATTCCGCTTCAATAATCTTTTCACTAAGGTTTTCAAAAAACTTAAGCTTCGGCCCATTCGGCGCATAAACACAAATAATAAGTATTTTTTTCCCCTTAATTTTCCCTACCGCCGCTATCACTCTGCCATCTTCATCTTTATAATATAACTCAGGCTCAAGGGTGGGGTTGATATAAAGTGCAACCCCCTTTTTTTTCTTTTTCTATTGCCGAGGTAAACAGCAATCCTAGTTTCTTATTTTCCAAAAGATCTTTCCTGGAATCCTTAATATGTGTTTCCTGTAATGCATAAATCCATGCCTTTTGTTTTTGTAAATAATGAAAGATTTTTGCTTTCTTCTCCGGTATGTTCATACCGTTTGTGTTAAGAGAGAAGCATTTTACCTCCATATTTTGATGCTATTAGTAGTCCAGAACTTGTCCTTCCTCATCTGATCCTGTCTCTTCCGAACCTTCCTCGGAGTCTTGTTCAGTAGTCTCGTCTTCTTCTTGCTCTTGTTCCGCTTTCTCTCTTTTTCTTTCCGTCCTGTCTTCTATTAGTCTGCCGTCTTTTAATCTTACCGCCATCCCTTCATTGGTTTTGTCATACTCTTTATGTGTTTCCTTTGTGGGTTCACTTAGAGAGTTCTTATTTCCTTGTCTGTGTCTTTTATTATTTCCTGCTTTTCCCGCCATTGGATCTAGGATATGCTCCCATTTTCTATAAAACTCCTCGGCAGCGTCTGCCGAGTTGATCCAGTATTTGACAGACCGGAATGTAAATGTAAGTCCATCCACCTTGTCCCATTTAAATCTTATGTCATGATCTTTTAGGGCATCTGTCAAGAAATAATATTTTTTCCTATTATCAAGGACTGCGCTGGGTATCTCCCTCATTATTCTTATCACTTTATCATTCACCGTATACGGGTTGACGTAGTGGTTCCTTATTATTTCTTCTTTGATCTTTATTGAATTATATTGGACGAGTATGTCCCTTTCTGATTTATTTTTTCTTGAGAAGGCTGTGGAAACTCGGTAAGCTTTATCTATTTTTTCTTCCATCATTTGTTGTTCCTTCTGAACTAACTTCGCTGTCAGTTCACTCGCTATTTGCATCGTTTCCTCAGATTTCTCATTTTGCTTCTCAGGTAGACCCCATATCCTCAGTTGAAAATCTCTTTGGAATAGCTCTAGATGTAGATTTTTCTTTTTCAACTCCTGTTGCACCTCCGTTAGTTTCTTGATCTTTTCCTGCTCTCTCTGTACCTTAGTTCTGGTATCTTCCTCTCTTCTTTGGATCATATCAACTTTTTCATATAGGGCAGCCATTTCCTTTCTCAAAATTGAGACCTCTTTCTTCATGTCTTTCCTTGATTCATGTATGCTTTCTTTTATCTGCTTTCTTTCCTCTGATGCTCTAGCATTCGCTTCATTCATTTTTTTCATTTCAGAAAATAACTCCTTTAATTGTTCCCCCAGTCTTCCATCTTCCTGAAATGATTCTCTTCTCATTAGAATACTCTTATTTTCTTTTCCGCCTTCTTTCTAGTGCCCATCATGTCCTTCCCCTTGGCTCCTTTTAATAGTCCCAAGCTGTCGTCCCTCCTCGTTTCTCAATCTTGCGTCGGGCTTACTTTATAGCTTTATTCCTTTGTTGATGTTGATTATTTGTGTGTAAATGTTGTGTGACATGTGTTAAAATGTATGTTGTTTTGAATGTTCTATGGTTTGTTTCTGTGGGTGAAACAGAAGGGAGGCATGGCAGAAGCTTAGAAGAGCTGTCGCCATGGCAACCAGGGCTAGAGGCTAGTAGAATGTTCAGGTTTGAATTCTACAGTTGGAAAAGAGCGGGAAGCCAACTGCCAAATGAGAGGGGGAGGAGTTATGTTCTAGTTGAGAGTGTCCTAAGGACTGAAAGAGAACGGTCCAGTGTTAGTGTGTGTCTTAAGGTCTGCTAGTGAGCAGTCCAGTTAAAGGGTATAGAGACCCTAGTTAAAGTTGCAGGGGTTTATAGAGGTTTAGTGGAAACCCTATAATAGGTCCCCATTGTGTTATGTAACAGAAAAAGTTGTGCCTCTAAGGAAGTTTGAAACCAACCAAGATTGTACCCATTTGTGTCAAAATAAATTGTTTGCATCTTAAAGGAAAACACCTCTCCTGATTCTTTTATTGGTGGTGGCCCTCAAAGTCAGTGGTCAGCCGGATAAATGGTGGCAGCGTGGTCAAGTGGTCACTGAGAAGTTTTAAAACTCCAGTCAGTTAAATGGTGAAGTGGTGAGACAGTACCCTGCCAATAAACGTGAAGTTGCTGAGGTAACTTCGAGGTTTCCTTGGATTGGAGGTCAGCAGTGTGGACATAGAAAGATTGTCCAGTCTGAGGCCAGTCAAGAAGTGGAGTGGTCACATATTGGCGGCAGCGGTGGGATCTTTAAGAGAGGGTCCACCCTGTCCAGCCGGTTGATTTGAACGTAGCTTCACCGCATATTGGCGGCAGAGCGGTGGGATCGTGTAAGAAAACTGATCCAGTGCGAAAGCAAGGCTACCAGAGGAATTTGTTTAATTTCTCAGTTTACTGACCAAAGTCGTGTGGTAGTAGGAACTTTAATAGTTTAGTTTAAAGTTCTGAGGTAAAAGTTCGGCAAAATGACCACCAGGAGACAAGCGAGGGCTTTGGAGGAAGCAGGGCAGCCTGAGGTTCTGCAGGAAGGAGAAGACTCTGAAATTTCAGAATCAGAGTCAAGTAAAATGTCTGGAGAATACCGGTTTAGGCTTGAGGTGATGAAACTTGAGATGCAAAGGGAAGAGAAAGAAAAGGAGAGAGAGATGCAAAGAGAAAGAGAAGAGAAGGAAATGAGAAGAGAAGAGAGAAAAGGAGGAGAGAGTTGCAAGAGAAATAGCCAGGTTGGAGTCTGAGAGAGGGAATGCCTCTCAGCGTGCCAGGCCAGTTCAAGAGGTGCAGGCAGAAGGTTCTATAGACCAACTCCTGAGGAGATTCCCGAAGTATGTAAAAGGGGATAGTGTGGAGAAATTTTTGGTTTCTTTTGAAAGATGTTGCTATGATTTTGAAATTGAAGAGGAGAGATGGATGACATATTTACGACCACAGATCTGCGGACAGTTGCTGGAGATTTATAGCGATATGGCAGAACAGGACCACAAGGTTTACCAGAAGTTTAAACAACAGGTCCAACAGAAGCTTCAGTTGACGCCAGAACATTACAGAGTTAAGTTCAGGTCCTTGAAAAAGGAGAAAACCGAAAGTTTCTGTCAGCTAGCATCAAAGCAAAGCCAGTATTTCGATAGTTGGTTAAAGTATTTCTGATGATCCTGGAACAGTTTTATCAAAATGTTCCCTCAGAGTATAAATGGTTAGTTCAAGAAAGGAATCCTGAAACACCCAGTCAAGCAGCTCTTATGGTGGATAAGATGGTGACATTGAGAGAAGGAGTTTGTAAGGCTGAAGGCTACAAACCAGTGGAGAAACATTGTTTCAAGAAACCATACAAAGTGTTGCCACAGTATCAAGAGGCTAAAAATGCTGCAGGAGAGTACGCTCGTTACAGAAGGCCTGAGGAGAAAAATTACCTCAGAGATGGCTCCCTCAGTAGTGGAAATCGTCAAGCTTTGATATGGCTAAGAGAATGTGTTTTTCATGCGGCAAGTTTGGACATATGAAAGCACAATGTTATCTACATAGCAAGGAAAAATCTTCCTTATGTATAACTCCAATATTAGAAAAGAGTTTTGAGAAGGGGCTTGAGTCTAATAAAGGAAAGAGTTCTCGGAACAAATGCAAGTACATAATCCCTTAGAAAAACAATGCCTTTTTGTTATGTTGGACACAGATAGAGATGACTACTTTGAACCACTTCAAGTAGGTCAAATCGAAATATTAGGATGGAGAGACACCGGATCGGAGGTCTGTGTGATTCGCCCTGAACATGTGCCAGAGGCATTCAGAAAACCTGTGTCTCAGCTTAGACTAAAAGGAGTAGGGGCAGTGTTGTGCGACGTTGTGTCTTTGCCAATCATATATAAGAATTGGAAAGGATTTTGGGATTTTGCAATATATGAGGACATTCCTTTTGATTGTCTGCTGGGGAATGATATTGTAAGGAAGATCAAGTATTTAACAAGAGATGATGAGTTAACTGAAGGTCAGTTAAACAGCAAGATGTTTCTTGTTTACCAGTTGATATTATCCCTGAAGAAAATCCTGAGACAAGTTCAAATATAATAGAGTTAGTGAAAACAGGAGCAGGAGAAGAGGATATTGCTAATGAGCAAAAGGCAGATGAAACACTGAGATCTTTATTTACTGCGGCTCAGGATGAGGCGAAAGTCTTATCTATAGAAAATCCTTCAAGATTTGTAGTTAAAGGCCGAGTGTTGTATAGAGAGACCATGTGTGTAAAGTCTCCAGGAGGAACTAGTTCTTGTACACAAATAGTTGTGCCCCAAGCTTATAGGGAACAACTTATGAATTTGGCACACGCAAGCACACAAGGTGGCCATATGGGAATTCGACGCACCACACAGCGCATCACCAGAAATTTCTTTTGGCCCAATATGTATCAGCACATTAAAGAGTTTTGTCAATCGTGTGATACATGTCAGCGTGTCGGAACAGGAAAAGACAAGACCAAGGTTCCCCTAATTCCTATGCCACTAATTGGAGAACCATTTTATCGTGTGGGGATCGATATTGTGGGACCCTTACCAAAGGCAAGTCGTAGAGGACGTCGGTATATCCTTACTTTGATGGACTATGCCACGAGGTACCCAGAAGCAGTGGCGTTGACTAATATTGATACAACCACAGTAGCGACGCCTTGTTGTCTATGGGGAAGAACAGGATATCCCAAAGAACTGATTTGGTTGGGAACCCAGTTTACGTCAAGACTGATGGAAAGACTGTTGGAGATGTGTGGAATTAAACATCTGACATCGTCTGCTTACCATCCACAAACTAATGGTCTTGTGGAAAACCTAAATAAGACCTTAGTAAGAATGATCAAGGCGTACACTCAACAACATCCAGCCGATTGGGATGAGAAACTACAGCAACTCCTGTTTGCATGCAGAGAGACTCCACAAGGCAGTACAGGATACAGCCCTTTCGAGTTACTCTTTGGAAGGAAGGCGAGAGGTCCGCTGGATCTAGTGAGAGAGCACTGGGAGACTTCCTCGGTTGCAGAGCCAGTTCCAGTGAGTCGGTATCTACAGAGTTTACGGGAGGCGATGGAGATGGCAAGAGTTATCGCTCAAGACAACCTTGCAGCAGCACAGCAGAAACAAAAGACCTGGTATGATCAATCAGCCCGAGAGAGATCCTTCGTCGTTGGTGATAAAGTACTATATTTGATCCCGGAAAGAGTCAACAAACTTCAATTGAAATGGACAGGACCATGGACAGTTGTTAAGCGTGCCAGCAGAGTTAACTACTTGATACAAGAATTACAATCAGGACTGGAAAAACTGGTGCATGTTAACTCGCTTAAACCTTATGTTGAAAGATCAGTAGATGTATGTATAATAGTTAATGAAGGTGTAAATGGATCGTTTCATTTCTGGGAAGGGAATAGGAAGGCTGACAAGAGTGTGAGTCAGGTAAAGCTTGATGAAGGGCTGACTTGCAAACAGCAGGAGCACCTGAGAACTGCTCCATAAGTATAAAAATTTGTTTTTCGGATTTACCGGGAAGAGTAGAAGGGTGCAACATCAAATTATAACAGGAGACGCCTTACCCATTGCGTCTACTCCCTATCGCGTCACAGGGAAACTCGTGGAGTGTGTTGATAGAGAAGTTCAGGAAATGCTGGATATGGGGATTATAGAACCATCCAGTAGTCCTTGGGCATCACCCGTCGTGTTAGTTCAAAAACCAGACAACACAATAAGGTTTTGTGTTGATTATAGACGGTTAAACGAGGTGACACAAACCGATACATACCCTATGCCAAGGTTAGACGACCTGTTAGAAAAAATGGGGAGAGCCAATTACATCAGTAGCCTAGATCTCACCAAGGGTTTTGGCAGATACCAATGGATCCCAGAGACCGGGAGAAAACGGCCTTTAGAACCCATAAAGGGTTACATCAGTTCAATGTCTTACCATTTGGACTTAAAAACAGCCCAGCCACTTTCCAACGATTAGTAGATAAGATACTCGGGGGTATGAGTAACTTCTGTGTGGCATACATGGACGACATAGGTGTATTTAGCAATACCTGGGAAGAACACCTACAACATCTAGACCAGGTGCTGTTTCGACTGAAAGAAGCAGGGTTAACAGTAAAAGCACCCAAGTGTCGTTTAGGGAATCGAATGTCCAAGTACCTAGGACACATGGTGGGAAGTGGTATGATTGGTCCAGAACCTACTAAGGTGGAGGCGATACACAAGTGGCCGATACCCAAAACCAAAAAACAGGTTCGGTCCTTTTGGGATTAGCCAGTTATTATCGAAGGTTTATCCCAAATTTTAGCGAATTGGCGACTCCATTGACAGGCTTAACCAAGAAGGCATGTCCAAATGTTGTAGTGTGGACACCACAATGTCAGGAGTCAATGGACAAGTTAAAACAGACCATAACATCACAGTCAGTGTTGAAAGCTCCAGATTTTGATCGTCCATTTATATTAACGTGCGACGCATCAGAAACAGGTTTGGGAGCGGTTTTAAGTCAAGCTGACGAGGATGGGGAAAAGCATCCTGTAATGTTTTTAAGTAAAAAGCTATTGCCGAGAGAAAGTAGTCTTTCTACCATCGAGAAAGAATGTCTCGCCATAGTGTGGTCGATTCAAAAACTGAGACCATATCTGTGGGGCAGGAAGTTTGTTTTGCAGACGGATCATGCGCCATTAAAATGGCTGAGTAATGTTAAGGGTACTAACAACAAACTCTTAAGATGGAGTTTACTCTTGCAAGACTACGATTTTAAGGTAGTGCATGTGAAAGGCAAATCGAATGTAGTAGCTGACTCTTTACTTAAATTCAGATTACAGAATGGATATGGTTTGTATATAGTTGTGTAAGTATAAATGTATATGTAAAATGTATAAGATTATATAATGTCTTGCTAACGGCATTATTTTTAATTCACTCTGGACAGAGAGAATTAAAAATAATTTCGGGAGGAGGAAGGTAATGTAATGATGTTGATTATTTGTGTGTAAATGTTGTGTGACATGTGTTAAAATGTATGTTGTTTTGAATGTTCTATGGTTTGTTTCTGTGGGTGAAACAGAAGGGAGGCATGGCAGAAGCTTAGAAGAGCTGTCGCCATGGCAACCAGGAGCTAGAGGCTAGTAGAATGTTCAGGTTTGAATTCTACAGTTGGAAAAGAGCGGGAAGCCAACTGCCAAATGAGAGGGGGAGGAGTTATGTTCTAGTTGAGAGTGTCCTAAGGACTGAAAGAGAACGGTCCAGTGTTAGTGTGTGTCTTAAGGTCTGCTAGTGAGCAGTTAAAGGGTATAGAGACCCTAGTTAAAGTTGCAGGGGTTTATAGAGGTTTAGTGGAAACCCTATAATAGGTCCCCATTGTGTTATGTAACAGAAAAAGTTGTGCCTCTAAGGAAGTTTGAAACCAACCAAGATTGTACCCATTTGTGTCAAAATAAATTGTTTGCATCTTAAAAGGAAAACACCTCTCCTGATTCTTTTATTGGTGGTGGCCCTCAAAGTCAGTGGTCAGCCGGATAAATGGTGGCAGCGTGGTCAAGTGGTCACTGAGAAGTTTTAAAACTCCAGTCAGTTAAATGGTGAAGGGGTGAGACAGTACCCTGCCAATAAACGTGAAGTTGCTGAGGTAACTTCGAGGTTTCCTTGGATTGGAGGTCAGCAGTGTGGACATAGAAAGATTGTCCAGTCTGAGGCCAGTCAAGAAGTGGAGTGGTCACATATTGGCGGCAGCGGTGGGATCTTTAAGAGAGGGTCCACCCTGTCCAGCCGGTTGATTTGAACGTAGCTTCACCGCACTTGCCCTTTAAATCCATCCTACATGCCGCTCCTCTCCAGCTGGGTCCCCACTCGGCGTCTTCTTTGAAGTATACAGCCACTATGGTTTTTTATTTGTCTTTCTCCTAGGATTCCTAGGCTTAAATTTCTTTCTTTTATCTTTCACCTATTCTTCTCCTGCTTGTCTTACCCTTATTTGGCTCTGAAGGGTTCTAAAAATATATATTGTCCTTCCGCCGTTTCCAGCGTGTTTTGGCTCCTGCCACCGGTCCGGGCCCCTCACTATTCTTCTTATTTTTTGATTTTACGTCTCTTACTTGGCCACGGAGGTCTTTCTTGACGGGAGAGTTGGGCGAGGAAGCGCTGTGGCGGCTCTCCTTTCGGATGCGCCAGCCGCGGCTCTCTGCCAGCCCCTGGGTCTCCGGGTTGGCGTCTGTGGCGCTTTTTGCCGGCTCACGAGCCCTGCAAAACACCACTCGCTCCCAGGACTGGAACCCCTCTTCCTTGCTCCAAAGAGGGGTCGGGTTTGCAGTTGCTGCCCCCCGGCTGTGTGCAAAGAGCCCACTCTCCTTCAGGAGCTCGCCTTCTCGGCGTCCGCTTTCCTCCGATCCCAAACCGGAAGTCATTTTATTGATTTGTTTTGGCCTTCTGAAAGTTGAGATCAAAAGCTGTTCTACAGTAACTTGTTATTGCTCTCAGAGCTCTTTTCGGTCCAACTTGAGTTCTAGAAAGAATAACTGTGTCATCTTCATAAAGCTACCTAGTAGAGGCCTTCTTCCTGCTAGTTTTGAAGGGTGGAAGTCCAAGTTGCAAAGGTGTTCCACCAGGGAGTTAATATAGAAATTGAATAATAGTTGGGCCATGAGGGACCACTTCCAATCCACATGAACAACAACAGTGGCAGTAAAGATCACAACACTATATTTCTCCCTGGGACAATTGCTAAGCATGAGATGGGACCAAGCCAAGGATCTCATTAAGCAACGGATCCTGGACATAGAGCGCCAATCCGACCTAGCCTGTTCCCCAGCCTTCATTGTTAGTGAAGCCACTAGATACCTCACTGCCCCCATGGCATACCTAACAGACCTGGAGGTGCCCAAACACCGAAGGGCTTTTACCCTGGCAAGATGCCATGCCCTCCCATCGGCTGTATTGGAGGGGAGGTATCAGAAGACCCCCTTGAAGCAGAGACTATGTCCCTGTGGGTCTGGTCATGTGGAAACAACTGAGCACCTGCTTCTTCAATGCATGTTCTACAGAGATCTTAGATCCAATCTCATTGGACCATGGCTTTTAAAGTACCCGGGGCGCAGTGAAAGATGTTATTCCACCCTGCTGCTTTCGGACTCTAACACTGCAATGACTTACAGTGTTGCTAAGTTCTGTGCTGCTGCCCTTAATATCGGACTGGTGATGATTGACATCGTAAGGCAACAATATCCTGTCTTTAAATATATATTTTTATACTGATTTCTAGTCTGATTTTAAATAACTGTTTACTGGGGAGTTGTGCTGGTCTGTGACCGTAATAAAGTTTTGATTGATAGTGTTTAATACATGTTATGTTTTAATTGTATTTATGATCTTTGTAAGCATTGAATTTTACCTTGTTAACTGCCTTGAGTCGCCTACTGGCTGAGAAAGGCGGTACACAAATACAGTAAATAAAAAAATAATATTTGTATTACAGTTTATAAGAGGTGCAAAATTACAGTTATGTAGAAGCAACAAAAATAATTTTATGGTTGGGGGTCACCACAGCATGAAGAACTGTATTAAGGGATTGCAGCATTAGGGAGGTTGAGAATAACTATTCTAGCAGCGGAGAGCCTAGACTTTTAAGAACGTATCCAACATAAAGGCAGTGATCTTTCTTTACAGGTTTGTGGTATATGTTTGTATATTCCAAAATGTTTGCATTGAAGCAAAGTTAGGACTCATGTAGCTTCATAAATTTATACACAACTAGCAGTACCCGGCCACGCGTTGCTGTGGCATAGTCTGTGGCAAACCCCTTCTACCCGCATGCAGGAAAAGCACAATCAAAGGACTCCTGACAGATGGCCACTTGGCAACCGAAGACTGAGTCCTTGGGGGAGCCTGGATGGGCGGAAGAGCTGGCACAACACCGGCTATGCTGGCGGCTACGGATGGAAGGATGATGACGATGCCCAGATGGGCCGTTTCGCGTTAAAACGCTTCCTCGGGGTGCTTTCACTTCAAATGTCCGGGAGGACATTTGTATTATTGATGTTATTGAAGTGCGGAAACACGAATATCCCCTGTCAAGACTGTGCTCGGTAGTTATTATACTACAAACCTGGGGAGGAGTGGTTTGAAGTGAAACGGCCATCGTGGCGTCATCATCATCCTTCCAGCCGTAGGTGCCAGCCTAGCCGGTGTTGTGCTCCGGACCACTCATAGGGTTTACTTGGACTCTATGTTTGCGTCGCTTTAGCCCTGGTTTATGTTCTGGGCTCGTTGTGTTGAAATGTGTATGCTTGATTACTGAGAAACATATAGTTTGTATAAATCCAATATATTGTGATATAGATATGATATTCATCATACTGTGTTCAGCGTGACACTAATTCTTATGACTGCACACCAGAATATATTTTGATACTTTTGCAATCTTATAGTATTTCATTTGCGTCGCATTCTAGTCCAGCCCTCTTATTTGCATTGTGTTACGTTACTTGTTCCTAGTGAGCATATTGTGCGTTGTGTAATTGAGATGGCCACTTAGCCCCTGCTTGATAATAATAAGAGATCTTTACCAGTTACATCAGGAGGACTTGGGATTTGTATCTTGCTGTTGTTGTATGGAAGTACTGTATTCCTAGGCATGTGCTAACTTGGTCCCCCCCCTCTTGCCCTCCAGGTGTTTGGAACTACAACTTCCCCAAATTCCTAGTAGCGTGCCAGGACTGACTTGGGGCATAGACCCCAGATGTTCAGTGGAATGGTTTGGTTGGATGTTGCGGGGGGTTGCCATTTATGTTGGGGTAGTAGTTTACCTACGTGGTGAGGAACTGCCCCCCCCCCAACAACTGTGGGCTGGACATAAACTGTGTGCTGGGAATCCTCATGTCCATCTGAGGATATTGGAGGGGTTTGTGGGGGGAACTGACCTTGATGTCTGGGAGCTGTAGTTCCCCCAGAGCCAGAAAAACATTGGAGGCAGAGGGAGACAGAGAGAAAGGCCTGGTTTGGTTGTCCTGGCACTCCCAGAATGCAAGGGACTCCCCCCCATTATGGTGCAGAAGATGGCTTTTTCTTGGAAGTCGGGCAAGATTCTCCAGGCCACGCGTGCCTCTCGCTTGACCAACAGGGCTGGAGGCAGAACGGCCTGGTGGTGGGTGGGGCCTGCTGCTTCCCCGGGGCAGGCATGGGCATTTGTCTGTGCGGCAAAGTCTCTGTTGCGGCCCTGCGGCACGGTTGCGATTGGCTGTGAGGGGGGGAGGGAGAGAGAAATAGTTTGTGCGCATGCGCTGATTTTCTGCGCATGCGTTGTCCAACTTTGCTACCAGGGATTTTGGGAAATATAGTCCCTTTAGACTTTTGCATTTTTTAAGTGATTGGTTTTGTGTTTTTCAAATTTTGTGAGTGTTGGTCACATCTTGTACCGTTTGGGGTTTGGTGGCCAAATTTGGTGTTTCTGCGTTCAGTCGTTTTGGTGTTTTTAAGCCTATTTTATTTATTTATTTATAAAATCGATTTGGTAGACCGCTCTCTCTGGAGCCCAGAGCGGTTTACAACATAAAATCAATAAAAACATCAAAACAGATAAAAGACGTATACCCAAAAGCCCCACTCCCCACAATAACCCCGGCAAGCAGCAATATGCAGAAGCAATACATGGCAGGACGGTATGTTGGCAGCTGGCAAATAGGAGGCATCAGTTGGAACCAAATGCCTGCCTATATAACCAAGTCTTCACAGACTTGCGAAAGGCCAACAAGCCCCGTAGTGCTCGTATCTCCTCTGGCAGAGAATTCCAGAGGGTCGGAGCGGCCACTGTAAATGCTCTCTGCCGGGTGCTCGACAGCCTACAGATCTTAATACTAGGGACCTATAATAACGACATGAGGATTTATATATATATAGATAATACAAGTGAAAATGCGTATGTGCGTGTGGCTGGGGTGTCCACTTACACTGTCAAACAGCTTCAGCTCCCATTCCTCAGGAGACACCAAAGACCCTCCCTCCAATGACATTGCAAGTTATATGCCCTACAGGCATGTAGGGTTGCAGATGCCATGTTTGCATTGGTTCTCTGCTCTCTCTCTCTCTCTCTCTCTCTCTTTCTTTCTCTTTGCCAGGTCGCAAAGCGTGCCGCGGCCAGCCAGCCGGATGCAGCCGATGTGGCGGAACGAGCGGAAAAGTTCCGTCAGAAGTATTGGCATAAGCTTCAGACGCTGCGGCAACAACCATTGTAAGTCTATTGCTGAAGCAGCGACTGGCTTAGCTGAAATCTAGAGCATCCTAGAATTGGAAGAGACCCCCAAGGGATATCCAGTCCAACCCTCTTCTTTATGCCAGGCAGGAAAAGCACCATCAATCATCCCCAAAAGATGGCCGTCCTGCCTCTGCTTTAAAATCTTCAGAGAAGGACCCTTTCCCCAGGAGTTAATCAAGTCAGCAATGTCAACAGTTGATCATTTGTCTCTGGTTATCAATGTCAGCAGTTCAGCAACTTTTAATTATAGTTCCTGAGTCTAGTTGTTTTCCAGGCCTCAATATTTTAGAACTGTGTCTTCAGCCCAATTAGGCCCCATTCACACACCTTTCATACAATTCCTCTCAAACCATACATCATGAAATTATTACAGTCAGGAAGTTCTTCCTAAAGTTTAGGTGGATGGTGATGATTTCCTGCAATTTGAATTCATTGCTCCATTGTGGCCTAGTCTCCAGGGCAGCAGGAACCAAGCTTGGCTCTTCTCTTCAATGGGATGTCCTTTCAGATAATTAAACATGGCTCTTAGCCTTATTTTCTCCAAACTAAGCATCCCTAGTTCCCTGAGCCGCTGAGTGTATTTTGTGGGGAGAAGAAGTGGGGTATACATAAATATAACAACAACAACACTATCTAACATGATTTTTGTTCCTGAGTTATAAATGTCATTCCCTAATTGGTTCTAAAGGTTTAGAAAAACTTTGTTTCTGTGGGAGGGACATCCTGCAGAACATTTGATTCTAGTTCAGTGTTTTTCAACCTGGGGGTCGGGACCCCTGAGGGGGGTCGCAAAGGGGTTTCAGAGTGGTCGCCAAAAACCATCAGAAAACACTTTTCTGGTGGTCTTAGGAACCCCTTGGCAGAGAAGGATGGAGAACTCTCTGCCTGTCCTTCTCTTCCTTTTTGGAAACAGACAGCAAATCCTCCCACCAAAAGCCCTCCTCCTGCTGTGATTGGCCAGCCTCTTATCTGGCCTCTCAGCCAAGGGGAGGGCTGTTTCAGAGACTCCAAGCGGGGAGAGGAGAGCATGCCTGCTCTCCCCTAAATCACTGTCAAGTCCTCCCAAATCCCTCCAGTATTTTCTGTTGGTCATGGGAGTTCTGTGTGGGAAGTTTGGCCCAATAATACCGTTGGTGGGGGTTCAAGGGGCTCTTTGATTGTAAGTGAACTATAAATCCCAGCAGCTACAACTCCCAAATGTCAAGTCTATTTTCTCCAAACTCCACCAGTGTTCACATTTGGGTATATTGAGTATTCTTGCCAAGTTTGGTCCACATACATCATTTTTTGAGTCCACAGTGCTCTGTGGCTGTAGGTGAACTACAACTCCCAAGCTCAAGGTCAATGCCCACTAGTAATTTATGTTGGTCTTGGGAGTTCTTTGTGCCAAGTTTGGTTCAATTCCATCATTGGTGGAGTTCAGAATGCACTTTGATTGTAGGTGAACTATAAATTCCAGCAGCCATAACTCCCAAATGATAAAATGAATCCCCCGGAACCCCGCCTGTATTCAAATTTGGGAGTATTGGGTATTTGTGCCAAATTTGGTCCAGCGAATGCATCCTTCATATCAGATATTGACATAATGATTCAGAACAGGAGCAAAATTACAGTTATGGAGCAGCAACTAAAATAATGTTATGGTTGGGGGTCACCACAACACGAGGGACTGTATTTATTTATTTGTTTATTTATTTATTTATTTATTTATTTATTGTTCCGGCTTGATAGACCGCCCTATCCGAAGCTCAGGGCGGTTTACAGCAAACAAAGCATAACCAATTAAAACACATAAAAATGTGACATCATAAAACAGTTAAAACAGTTAAAACAGTTAAAAAGCCCCCCAATAAAACCACAGTAAATCGAGCACATAGCACTAGTCACAGTAGTGGCAGCGACGTGGCAGGGTGGCAAGTTGTAACAGGTACCAGTCAGGGGCCAAATGCCTGCCTGAACAACCAGGTCTTACAGGACCTGCGGAAGGTCATTAGGTCCCGCAGTGCTCGTGTCTCTGCTGGCAGCGAGTTCCATAAGGCTGGCGCGGCTACTGAAAATGCCCTCTATCGCGTGCTGGATAGCCTGCATGTCTTCATACCAGGGACCTCCAACATGTTGAGCCCCTCTGAGCGCAGTGATCTACTGGGCACATATGGGGTAAGTCGCTCCCTCAGGTACACTGGCCCCAAACCATATAAGGCCTTGAAAGTTAAAGCTAACACCTTGAAGTAGACCCGGAATTCGATTGGCAACCAATGCAGTTCGCGCAAGAGTGGTCTTACATGAGCCGTTCTTGTGGCTCCTAGTAGCAGGCGAGCTGCCGTGTTCTGCACCAGTTTGAGTTTCCGGATCGATGACAAAGGCAGGCCAATGTACAACGCATTACAGTAATCGAGCCTCGAGATGAACGTGGCTTGGATCACCGTGGCCAGGTCGCAGCGGGAGAGGTAGGGAGCCAGACGTTTTGCCTGCCGCAGATGGTAAAACGCTGTCTTGCAGGCGTACGCAATCTGCGCCTCCATAGACAGCTGAGGGTCCAACCGGACCCCCAAGCTCTTGACTGAAGACTGTGTGCATAGCGCCACGCCGTCAAATGTCGGCAGCTGGATTCCCCTCCCCCCCTCCCGGGCGGCCCAGCCACAAGATCTCCGTTTTCGCTGGATTCACCTTCAACTTACTGGCTCGCAGCCATCCAGTTACGGCTTCCAGGCAGAGTTGGAAATTATCGGGTACAGATTCCACCCCAGCGTCCATCCTCAGAATGAGCTGGGTGTCATCAGCGTGCTGGTGACACTCCAGCCCAAAACTCCGCACCAGTTGGGCGAGTGGTCACATGTAGATGTTAAATAACAGCGGGGAGAGGATGGTCCCCTGAGGGACTCCACAATATAGGGGGAGCCCTCGGAGACCACCCCTCCCCACTTCACTCGCTGCAGGCGGTTTTGGAGGAAGGAGGACAGCCAGTTGAGGGCTGTCCGCTTCACCCCTGCCACCGCCAGGCGGTGTGTCAAAAGTTGGTAATCGACAGTATCAAACGCTGCCGTGAGGTCCAATAACACGAGCAGCGCCGATCCGCCTTGATCCAGCTGGTAACGGAGTAGGTCTGTGATGGAGACCAGGACGGTCTTTGTCCCATGCCCAGAGCGGAAGCCGGACTGGAAGGGGTCTAGCCAGGTTGCATTAAGGGGTCCCGTCATTGGGAAGGTTGAGAACCACTGTCATAGAGTCTCAACCAATTCAGCAGCCAGAAAAACAAAGTTTCCGGAGTAGAACATCTTCCAAAGTGAATGTATCCTCCTATTATCGCAGCCTAGAATCGCATTTACCTTTTTTGCTGCCACATCACACTCTCGACTCACATCCAGCTTGTGCTCTACTAAAGCCGCCTGGATCCCTGGACTGTTTCCAAGCCAGTTGTCTCAACCATCCTATTGTGCTTCCTTTTCAGCGCTTATGGCACGCTAACAGTTCGGAGTTTGTTGGATACGAGAGAACACTGTTTGAATGAGTTCAACTTCCCAGATCCCTATTCCAAGGTTGGTTGTTTTCTCTTCACCTTGGCTATTAGAGCTACATGCCATTTGGCCTAATTTCTCATCCATTTCGTAACTTCCATTCACAAGGGAGTTTAGAGATTCCCGGTGTTGTGGGTTTGATGATGGAAGAAAGTCTTTCAGTCCAGATCATTGAAGTTTTCAGCTTTTATGTGTAATCTGTATATATAATAAAAGTGAATGCTTGTATGCGGAGATGCAGAGGGATATGTGGCAGCTTTCGGATTGGTTACAACGGTGGTAGAATTTGCATATGGCTACTGATTGGCCAGTCTCAGCATTCCAACATTCTTAGGTGGCAGACAGAAGCGATTGGTTGCCACTGAGGGAGAATTTGCATATGGTTGCTGATTGGCCACAGTCAACATTCCGACATTCTTAGGAGGCAGGAAGGGGAAAGGAAAGGGCCTCAGGCAGTCAGTCACTGAGGCCCATAAAAATGACGGAACAGGACCAAACTTGGCACACAGAGGCCCAATGGCCCACTTTACAACCTGGTGTGGTTCAGGGCAGGATGGGCCACGAATGATGGGATTTACAGTACCTTCGCCCGATTCACTTTCCACAGAACATTGCAGCCCCTTCAAATCACAGACCAGGCCCAAACTTGGCAAACAGAGTACTCATGACCCTCTCTACATCCTGATGCAATTCTAAGGGGGATGGTCCATAGGGGATGGTCCATGGATGATGGGATTTGCAGTACCTTCACTCACTTACTGATAGCTCCCCTGCCTGGCCTTGCTGTTGTTGGCGCTGGGAGAGCCGGAGTGGGCGAGAGGGCGAGGTGAGCGGCGAGCGGGCGGGGCAGGGCGAGCGGCAAGCGGGCAGGGCGGGCAGGCAGGGCAAGTGGCGAGCGAGCCTGCCTGCCTGGGCCCTTAGGAGGGCTGGATAGAATCCGCCAAAGGGCCGCATCCGCCCCCCGGGCTGTAGTTTGCCCACCCCTGCTATAGACCAATCTCCTTATTGTGCCATCTTTATAAAGCTCTGGAGAGACTGTACAGAATAATGGCAGCAGTCTGATTTCAGGAAAGGCAAAAGCTGTACATCACAAGTGCTGAACCTGACTAAGCATATAGAAGATGGTTTTGAAAGGCAACAGATTACAATAGCTGTTTTCATTAACCTGTTAGCAGCATATGATACTGTAAATCATCACCTTCTCCTGAGAAAAATGTATAATATCACAAAGAACTACCACCTCACCCGCTTCATAGGAAATCTGCTACAAAATATGAGCTTTTTTGTTGAGTTCCAGGGCCAGAGAAAGCACCCCTAATTCGCTTCTGACATGATAAATAAAATAAATGTATAACCCAGGAACAAAAATCGTGTTACATAGTGTAATTTATTCTGGCGCCGGCGCTGGGAGAGCCGGAGCAGGCGAGAGGGCGCGCGGGCAAGAGGGCCAGGCAGGCAGGCAAGGAGAGCGACCGACGGAGAGGGAGGGAGGGGGCAGAAGAGGAGGAGGAGGAGGCCAGGGAGGGAGGGAGCAAGCGCCGCTGCTGCCGCCGAGCATCCTTAATAAGTCTATTTTCCCCAAATTTCCCCACTGTTCACATTTGGGCATATTGAGGATTCGTGCCAACTTTGGTCCTGAGTTTCCCATCCTTTCAATAGGATTTGATCTCCTCCTTTTCCATCATGAATCTCAAAGGCTCGCTGTCAGGAGGTTTTTAGAAAGGTGGAAACAGGAAGTCATCGAGAGGGAAGGGACCCCAGGGCCATCCAGCCCAACCCCCAGGGATACATAATCAAAGCACCCCCGACTGATGGCCATCAAGCCTCTGCATAAAACTCTCCAGAGAAGGGGACTACAAGGAAGCATTATTTTATTTTAGTGGTTTTTATTATTATTGTATAATAATTTTATAATAATATAATAAATAATATAATATAATGTTATATTATATTATAATTTCAATATATTATAATGTCTAAATATATATACTATAATATAATAATTATGATATTAATACTAATAATATATGAATATTTCTTGATATATTAATATGTTAATATTAATAATGTGTAATATATAGTAAATATAGTAAGTGAATAAATAAATAAATTATGTAGATTAGTATGTAGTTCCGTCTTTAGGTGCGGCCCTCCATAATATTTTTTGGCTCTCATGTGGCCCCTTGGAAAAAATAATTGCCCACCCCTGGCCTATAGCTTTTTGGATCATTAGGCTCTTTGCCTGGTTTCAAAATAGCTATGACTCTTGTTTTCCTCCAGATTTTTGGACTCTGACAGGATGCAATGCCATTGTTCATAAGCCAGCACCTTGCTTTTGGGCCAAAGCTCTTAATTTGTTCCATCCATAGATTATCCAGGCCAGCTGCTTTGGCATGTTTACATTTATTTAGAGTCATTTCCCATTTGGCAGATGTAAAAGGTTCATGAAGATTGCTGTTCTCACTATCCGGTTGGTGGCTATTGGTTAGATATGTCCTTTCTTTATTGGTTTTATCATAAAAACATGGGAAAAGTTTGTTAAACTTTGTTTTTGTGGGAGGGATACCCTGCTATGGCACATTTTTATCTCGTTTTTCAATTAATATCGACTTTCAGCCAATTTAACATCTGTGTTTTAAGTGGATTAGGAATCAATTGGTTTCCTCTGTAATAGGCAGTAAGAGCACCTAAGGCTTCTATTCGGCCATTTCAAAGCTTCCTGCTTGGGCCACCACTGGCACGATCGTCAGCATAGATAAAACTCTCTCTTCCTTCTGGCATGTCTCATCAAGTCTCAACCAATTCAACCTAGGCTTGTGGCAGCCACAAAAATGAAGTTTCTGGAGTAGAACAACTACTTTGGAAGTAGGGGCTGCACAATTAAACAGAAAATAACACTTTCTAACCAGGAACAGAAAACTTTTCAAATGTTGTTATATATTGAGAATTATCAAATCTCTGGGAATAAATTATGTTTAAGTTTGATTGGGTGGGGAGATTATATGTCTGCTAAGAGTGTTCTGGTTTTCCAAAATGCGTTGACATTGATGTTTGCTTGGCCCCTGCAAGGCTATTTCTAAACCAAGGGACCTTGGGAGCGAGTCTGTTGGCAAAGGAGTAACTCTGTTCTTTCTTCTCAAACATATTGTCTCTCTCGCAGGTAAAACAGAAAGAAAATGGCATAGCTTTAAAATGTTATCAGAGTGTAATTGAATCTCTGGATTCATTAGGTTGGGAGGAGAGGCAGTTTGCCCTGGTGAAAGGGCTTCTCGCTGGAAACGTCTTTGATTGGGGGGCCAAAGCCGTCTCTGAGTAAGTATCGGCACTGTTTGCAAACCTCTTGTCACTTTGGGTTTGGTCTCATATTTCCTCATGACTTGTGATTTGTATTTATTGTTCCTTGTTCCTAATTATTATTAATTATCATCAAGGCATAGATGATGATGATGATGATAATAATAGCCTGTGACAAAAAAAACTGTTGGGATTAAAAGTATGAAAAAGTTAGAGAAAATGACTACGTCAAACTACCTGGGACTTCCAAATTCAGACTGACAAGAGTTTTGGAGCACAAGGCTCCTTTTTTAAAAAAATAATATGTTTTATTGAATTTCCAAAATTTAAAAGCAACATAACATGTGACAAGACAATACATACACACACATCTTACAGACTTAAAAAACTTACATATATTGGTACTCCCCCCTTCCCCCCTAGTTCTATGTTCTTCAGTTCAACTCCCGATAATTCAAAACATTATCGAGTTTCTTTTGTTTGATCCAGACGCTTGTTTATGGAATCGTTATTATCCATTCAATCTTAACTTTTTTCAAATGTTCTATAATCGGTGTCCAGTTAGGATGTTTCATTTTGTTGTTATTTGCTACGGCTCTGGTTAGACCGTCCATGTTCATAATGTCCATCATTTTAACCTTCCATTCATCTAGAGTTGGAATAATTTCTTCTTTCCATCTTCTTGCTAGTGTTATCCTAGCTGCAGAAATCTCTATATATAATAAAAGGCAATGTTTGTATGTGTGTGGGTTTGTATGTATGTATGGGGCAGTGTTCTGATTGGCTGCCACTTTCACAGGCCACAGCGACCAGCGCGTGTGATGGACTTGCACCAAACTTGGTACACATAACCCCCCCCGACCCCCTTTACGTCCTGGTGTGGTTTGGGGGAGATGGACCATGGATTATGGGATTTGTAGTACTTTCAAACACTTTGGTTCCCACAGACCACTGCGACCACCTAAAAGGACCAATACAGACCACACTTGGCACACACAGCCCTCATTACCCACTCTACGCCCTGGTGCAGTTTGGAGGAGGGCAGACCATGGATTATGGGACTTGAAGTACCTCTACTCACTTCCCAAGTCCGCTGCGACCCTCATCCAATTACTGATCGAGACCACACTTGGCACACACAACCCCCATGACTGCCTTCACGTCCTGGTGAGGTTCGAGGGAGGACTGACTATGCACCCCTCTGTTCCCACAGACTACTGCGGCCCCCAACAAACACCGATAAAACCACACTTGGCACACAGAGCCCCAGTGACCCACTCTACATCCTCCTGCAGTTTGGAGGAGGGCTGACAATGGATGATGGAACTTGCAGTACTTTCCCTCACTTTCCAAGACTGCTGCAAACCTAATCCAATGACTAATCAAGACCAAACCGGGCAGACAGAGCCCTCATGACCCACTCTACATCCTGGTGCAGTTTTGTGTGAGATGGACCACAGATGATGGGACTTGAAGTATCTTCCTGAAAACAATGAAAACAATGCAACCCTCATCCATTCACCAATACAGACCACATTTGGCACACAGAGCCCCCATGACCCAATCTACATCCTACTGCAATTTGGAGGAGGATGGCCCACAGATGATCGGACTTGCAGTACCTTTAGTAATGTCATGATACCACTGCAACTCCCAATAATGATGGATCGAGGCCAAACTTGACAGACAGAGCCTCCATAACCCACTCTACATCCTGCTACACTTTGGAGGAGGGTACACCATGGATAATGGGACTCGCAGTGCCTTCACTAACTTCCTGACACCACTGCGAGCCACATACATAATTGCTACAGACCAACTAATACGTTTCTCAAATAACCCGGGCACCGCCGGGTCCCCAAACTAGTACAATATATAAAAAGCTTTTCCTTATTTTTCCTCTATCTTGAAATCTATCAAACCCAGTAATAGATACTCTGGTTTTAATACAAATTTAATATCTAACGCCTGTTGTATTTCTTTATGTTTTCTCTTCCAGTATTTTTTAATCCTTCGACATCCCCACCACATGTGAAAAAAACTTCCCACTTCTTTCTTACACCTCCAACACTTATTGCTATAATTTCTACTATATTTTGCTATCTTATCTGGTGTGAGGTACCACCTATAAAATATTTTAAACCACTTTCTTTTAAATCATACGCATTCGTGTAATTTAAATGTTTATTCCAAAGTTTTTTCCCCAGAGTTGTAATGGTACTTCATGCCCGAAGTCTTGGGCGGAGTGAGAAGGGCAGAATAGAAATGAAGGAAAGAAAGAAAGAAAGAAAGAAAGAAAGAAAGAAAGAAATGCATCTGGACCAAACTTGGCACACATACCTGATATGAGGACGGGTTTGGGGGAGCTGACCTTCCTTTCTGGGAGTTGTAGTTCACCCACAACCAGAGAAACTGATCTCCACCAATGATGGACCTGGATCAAACTTGGCACGCAGAACCCCCATGACTAACCCAACCTACTGGAGAGGTTTGAGGGACTGACTCACCATGGTGGGAGTTGTAGTTTACCCTGCAGCCAGAGAGCACACTGGACCCCACCGATGATGTATCTGGGCCAAACTTGCCCAACATAATAGTTAAGTACTAGTGGACTTTTGGGGGGTTAACCTGGCATGATGGGAGTTACAGTTCACCTACAACCTTATGCATTTTGTACAATTTTAAAAATGACTTTTTTGATAACCTGGGCAACGCTGGGTATCCAAACTTTTGTGTGTGTGTATTCGTGCATATATACTAAGAATATTTAATACCTGTAATATCTCTATATTATATATTATATCATATAATATAATCCAAGCGATAGTCATCTTGAGGCTAGACTACTGTAACGCCCTCTACGTTGGCCTTCCCTTGTCGACAATCCGGAAACTCAAGCTGGTACAAAATGCTGCTGCTCGATTACTGGTGGGAGCACCGGTGAGAGAGCATATCACTCCCATTCTGCAGCATTTGCACTGGCTACCAATTGAGTACCGAATTGTCTTCAAGGTGCTGGTTTTAACCTTCAAGGCCTTGCACGGTCTAGGGCCAGCGTACCTGAGGGACCGCCTCACCCCGTACATTCCCCCGAGATCACTACGCTCAGAAGAGCAAAATCTGCTAACTGTACCATCAGTTCGCTCCTGTCACCTCTCCACAACAAGGCAATGAGCCTTTTCAGCAGCGGCCCCGGCACTGTGGAATACACTACCGGATGACGTGTGCGCTATTACAGAACTCATTCCCTTCCGGAGGGCATGCAAAACCACCCTATTTAGGCTTGCTTTCAACTGAAGCCGGATACTGTAACCGGCCTGTCTGATTATCGTTTTTATGAATCTTATGTAATTTTAACTTTTATGTATATTGCTGTTTTATGTGTGTCCAATCTGGTTGTTTCAATCTGACTGTTGTGTGAACCGGCCCGAGCCTGCAGGGAGGAGCAGTATACAAAATCAAATAATAAAATAAATAAATAAAATAATAAATAATAAATATTATATGTATATAATAATAATAATAAATATGTGTACAATCTCTTTTCCTAACTGTATGTTTATAATTCTTTCTCCTTTTCTGTGTCAGCGTTCTTGAAACGGAGCCACAGTTTGGTTTCGAAGAAGCGAAGGAGAAATTGCAAGGTACTTGGATGGAAATTCTGCTTCTTGGTAGAGTTAGTGAATGGGTGCAGTGTGAGATGGCTACAGCCAATGTAAGCAACGAGGAGAACTAATAAACAATGATAATGCTATATTTATATTTTTTGTGTATATTACCAAACATATAAATGCGACATGCAATGCAGTATCTCGGAGCACAAGTAAATAACCTAATAGAAACCCTGCATGGGTTAAAGAGACGCCAACATAATCAATATCTCTAAATAGAGAGTCCCATAAGAGAGTTCCTTCGCAAATGATATAATAAAGTCCACCTTCTTCAAGAAGAGAAAATATAAGGAATAATGTCCAATAACAAGCAGAGTACTCTCACAGCAGCCAACGATCTCGTGGATGCGTGCGCTGAATCGTTTCGCCGTTTGAAGGCTTTTTCTAGACCGGGGACGTCTTTAGGCGCTCCAAAGTATTAGCAACAAATCTAGACAATATATACAATACAATGCATCAAAATGGGTAAATTTTCCCCACAAAGCGACCCTGTACGAGGAGAGAAATAGGCAGCATTCGTACCTTAGTTCATCAAGGGAAAATCACATAGAGGCATCAGGCCTTCTTTGGTCAGATCATGGACAATACAATGTGGAACAGGGGGAAGTTTATAGAAATGAGATTAACATCAAATGTAAACAGCTTTCGCACAGGATGTGATAATTCCAGACTGTACTCTCACTTTGTTAGCAAACAACATCACCATGAGGCGTTCACTGTAATGGTTTTGGATAAGGTAGAACCCAAACCTTCAATGGATGTAAAACGCAGATTATTACAATTAGAACGCGATTGGATAATACACCTTTCCTGCGAGTCGCCAAAAGGCCTCAATGATCATTTATCGGTTAGCGAGCTCCTTGTGTAGTACTCAGCTGTTTACATTTGATGTTAATCTCATGACTATAAACTTCCCCCTGTTCCACATTGTATTGTCCATGATCTGACCAAAGAAGGCCTGATGCCTCTATGTGATTTTCCCTTGATGAACTAAGGTACGAATGCTGCCTATTTCTCTCCTCGTACGGGGTCGCTTTGTGGGGAAAATTTACCCATTTTGATGCATTGTATTGTATATATTGTCTAGATTTGTTGCTAATACTTTGGAGCGCCTAAAGACGTCCCCGGTCTAGAAAAAGCCTTCAAACGGCGAAACGATTCAGCGCACGCATCCACGAGATCGTTGGCCGCTGTGAGAGTACTCCGCTTGTTATTGGACATTATTCCTTATATTTCTCTTCTTGAAGAAGGTGGACTTTATTATATCATTTGCGAAGGAACTCTCTTATGGGACTCTCTATTTAGAGATATTGATTATGTTGGCGTCTCTTTAACCCATGTAGGGTTTCTATTAGGTTATTTACTTGTGCTCCGAGATACTGCATTGCATGTCGCATTTATATGTTTGGTGATATAAACAAAAAAATATAAATATACCATTATCATTGTTTATTAGTTCTCCTCGTTGCTTACATTATTACAAGCAACCCCGCACTACTTTTGAATGGCTATAGCCAATGCCAATAAAGAGGCAGAGGTCTAGGGCTTTTGGAGCACAGTCATCTAAACAATCCTCTATCCAGGCCTCGTAAAGTAAACCGCACACAATGACTTTTGGGGGTCCTCCATCACTCACAGTTCGCTGCTCAGTTGGGAGGAGATGTTTTGTGGGTTCTGACAAAGTTTTGTAATGTGACGCTTTCTTATCCCTGTACAGAACGCCCCTGGCTTGAGGATTCCTACCACGAATGGCTGGAACGGCTTAAGGTACGTACAGTTTGTCCCTTTGGTAAGTAGACGGAGCACATTTGGGACTGCACCCTGCCTGGGAATAACCTATGTCCAGGTCGTGCTAATGGTGCTAAACTGTTTTTAATTGTTTTAAATGCTGTACACTGTAGTTTTAACGATGTTTTTATCTTTTGCCTTCTATGCTGTATTTGTTTTATATTGTTGCCTTTGGTTGTGAGCCGCCCCGAGCCTGTTTGGGAGTGGCGGCATAAAAGTCGAATAAATCAAATCAAATCAAACAATGAAATCGTTGACTTAATACAATTTCAGATTTTTATATCAATGGAGATCAAATCTTACGGAACAAGGATACAGGAGGAAATAGTTTTACATAATAATAAACAGGATCATGACATAAAGATTACTAAAGGATGTAGTGGTAGTAGAAGGCCGGGCTTTACCACCGCCAACTGCAGTAAATCTTGCCAACCGAAAGGTTGACATTTCAAAGCCAGGGTCAGAGTGAGCTCGTGGCCTTTAGCCCAACTTCTGACTACCTAGCGGTTTCAAAAACAACAATCTGAGTAGATAAATATGTACTGTCTTAAGCGGGGAAGTATTTAAGGTGCCCATAAGGAAATGCCAGAAAAAATGCCAGCGATTCGATCAAGGAGGAAGTTTACAAACAAAGCTCTTCAGCAGCGAAGAATGAGTGACAGCGTCCGCCAGCTCGGGCACAGCCTCCAAGATGCCAACGATGGGAAAGTCTATATATACCTTGATCTATATACAATAAGGAGCCCCCAGTGGCGCAGTGGGTTAAACTGCAGAGCTGCTGAACTTGCTGACCGAAAGGTCATTGGTTCAAATCCTGGCACTGGGGATGAGCTCCCGCTGTTAGCCCCAGCTTCTGCCAATGTAGCAGTTCGAAAACATGGAAGTGTGTGAGTAGATCAATAGGTACCGCTCTGGCAGGAAGGTAATGGCGCTCCATGGAGTCATGCTAGCCACATGACCTTGGAGGCGTCTACGGACAACGTCGGCTCTTCAGCTTAGAAATGGAGATGAGCAGCATCCCCAGAGTTGGACACGACTAGGCTTAACGTACAGTTGTCTGTCTTGTCAGTGCATAACGGCATTGAATGATTGCTATAGATGTGTTCCAAGTTCCCTTTGGGGTGAGAAGAGCAAAATATAAGTAAAATAAATAAAAAGTAGACGTAATGTAAATAAAATAAAACTAGTAGTGTTTCCTAAACAACACTGGCCATAGGAGAGTTCCCATAATTTAATGTCTGAGGAATTGACAGAAAGCCAGTGCTTAATCTGTGCTGCTATATAATCCAGATTATCTGCTTTGAACGGGATTATATGAGTCTACACTGCCAGTACAAAGCAGATGATCTGGATTTTATTTGGCAGTGTAGATGGGGCCTGCCTTGGTCTTTTAACAACCAGCGCGAATGGAAACCCTTTTGGGAAGCAAAGAGTTATAGTTATTTATTTTATTATTTATTTATTAAGTTCGATTTGATATACCGCTCTCTCTGGAGCCCAGAGCGGTTCACAAGAATGGCAAAATAAAAACATAAAACACATAAATACATTAAAATACATTAAATTACATTAAAACAATTCCAATCCCCCGACTAAACAAATTGCAGACCGAGCTGCAGTACAGTGGCAGGCTAGCAGCAGGATAGCGGGTGCGGTAGACAGCAGTCAGCTATGGGCCGAATGCCTTTCTGAACAACCACATTTTTACTGCTCTGCGGAACGGCAGAAGGGCTCGAGTGGCCCGTGTCTCTTCAGGAAGGCTGTTCCACAGAGTTGGTGCCACTATGGTGAACGCCCTCCGACGGGTGGTGTCCAGTCTACCGACCCTAACACTGGGCACATCCAATAAGTTGAGCCCCTCTGAGCGCAGTGATCTCCTGGGCACATACATGCAAGAGAACTGCTCCTTGTTTTGTTTTGTTTTGTGTCTTGATTCTTGTCTTTTCTGGAATGGCTGCTATGTGATGACAGTTTTATGAGGAAAGGGCCACACCTGGCTGGAAAGACCCTGTTTTCCATATGTAACCGTTATCTTTGTATACATACTTGTACATACTTTGTATGCATACTTGTACATATATACCTAACGGGGACCTTCAGACTGAGATTTCTTCTCGTTTCTCCCTTTTCGCAGGCCCCTCCTCATAAATGTGCCTTAATTTTTGCCGACAACAGCGGTATCGACATCATTTTGGGCGTTTTCCCTTTTGTCCGGGAGCTGCTGTTGAGGGGCACCGAGGTCAGTGGCATCACAAACTCATTTGCATCTAATTTGAATTGGAAAATACATGGGCAAAGCTCTATAACAGGTGCCCATTAGGTCGATTGCTGAGCTGGAACTGGTCGATCGTGTAGCCTGGAGGAAGCAGGGAGGAGAAGGAGGACAGAGCGCAGAGGGAGGAGGGGGCCAGAGAAGGAGCGCCAGCCAGCCACGCCCCTCTCATTCCCGCCAAAAGAGTAGGGAAAATGACATCACACGCGCCCATTTTCCCTAGCTTTTGGCGGGAACGGGAGGGGCGTGGCTGGCTGGCGCTCCTTCCCTTGCGGTACCCCCTCCTTCCCTCTGCACTCCTACTTCTCCCCTCGCCTGCTTCCATTGCTTGCAGGCGAGGGGATTGGGCCTGGGCGGCAAGCGGCTTTGCGCTGCCCCTCATGCGAGGCAGGGAAGGGAGGCTGCAAAGCCCCTGCCTGGGCGAGGAGGCCCTGGAGCGCTTGCTGGCTGCCCTCTTCGCTGCCAACCGACACGGCGTGACTCTGCTTTGCAAGGTAAGTGAACTATACATCCCAGCAACTCCAACTCCCAAATGTCTCGGTCTATTTTCCCCACATTTCCCCAGTGTTCACATTTGGGAATATTTTTAAAAAATTTCCAGAGTGGTGGGCTCCAATATTGGCTAAAGTGTTCTCGCAAATCAATAACACAGGCATAATCCCAGAGGGCTGGAGACAGAACACAGTTGTCCCCATTTACAAGAAGAGTGATAAACAAGATCCCAACAACTATTGCCCTATTAGCCTCTTAGATATTGGCTCTTAAGTTATATAGTAAACACCTGTTAAATAAATTAGAGGAACAAGAGAACTCAGGCTTAGCTTCTGACTCTAACACAGTGTTGCCTGAACTGACCTTAAGGTAAACAACTTGTTTAATAGACACCCATGAAATCCTTCTGTTTCCCATGAATTTCCTTCGCAGCTTTCCCACTTAATCTCTCTGAACAACGAAATCTATTTTCAGCTGTGATTTGTAAATGAAAGCTTTTGTTGATCTCTGTAGCTACAGGTGCTCTTTTTCTTGGGAACGCTTCTTATGACTCAGCTCTTCACTTGATTCCTTAACTGCTGTTGCTACTTTTGACTCCCTTGAATGCCCTTTCCGAGCCAGTTTTCTCACAGAGAGAACCATCATTTCCCAGACTTGAGAGCCCATCACTTTGTGCCACAGGAAAGCTCACTTTCCTCTCTAAATAATCAGTTAAAGTAAGCATCAACCTCTGGCTGATCTACAATAGCCTCCCTATTTGGTAGGCCACATGGATCTCTCCAAGATGTTCATACGTTTTTCTGACAATGTTCTCTTTCCGTCATCGTATATTTCCTTTCCCTTCTTATAGGTCATATTGGCCTGTAATTCGGGGCCGGCCCTGAATGACGTGACCTACAGCGAATCCCTGCTTGTGGCTGACAGGATTGCGGCGACCGATCCGGTCATACGGTGAGGATCGGTTTGGTATGTTGTTCTTCTTTCATGCTGCTAGGAGAGAATGCGAAATCTAGGGAGATTCCATCTGAACATGAAGTGGCTGGTCATTTGTGTAAATGTTAAACATTGATGGAGCAAGCATGCTCCCCTGAGGCAGGCCGTTCTTCTGTTTTCACCACCTGCTTCTCTGGCCCTAAAACGCAATAGATATTATATTATATGAATATATAGTATAGTAAAATGTGCTGCAGGATGTCCCTCAGAAATGAAGTTTTGGCAGTTTAACAAACACTTCCCATGTTTTATGATAGAATCCATTAGGAAATAACATCTATAACCCAGGAACAATAAGTATCTTACATCATTTATTTATTTATTTACGGCATTTATATGCCACCCTTCTCACCCCGAAGGGGACTCAGAACGGGTTACAAGATATATATACACACACACACACACATATACACACACACAAGATAGTATTAGCATAGCACAATATCAATAATATAGCTATATATAAAAATGTGTACATGTTGTCGTCCCAGGCTTAAAAACAACAACAAAAACCACACAATGCAGAAACACAAAATTTGGCCACAAAACCCAAAATGGAACAAGGTATGACCAACACACGAAAAATAAAAAAACACAGAAAATTGCAACAAAAAAACCACAAACCTGGGGGACTACATCTCCCAGCATCCTCCGTGCTGACGGACAGCGCATGTGCGGACATACTGTGCATGCCTGCAAACCCCATCCCTCCCCTCCTCCCTCGCCGCACCACCAACGAGCAAAGAAAAAAACCCCTACTGGTGCCACCAACACAAGCAGCCAATCCATAGCCTCACTTGCGCCCAGCAGGCGGGAGCAAGGCATGCATCCCAAAGCGTGCACGCATGCCCTAGCCAATCCGCACAGAACACGTGCGCCGCTTGCCATTAAAAACAGCTTGTGGCCTCCTCCTTTGACCCCCCCCCCCCTGCGTTGCTACGGGAGTGAGAGAAGGAAGGAAGGAAGGAGGTACCCAAGGACGAAAGAAGACAACATAGAAAGGAAAGAAAAACGCAGGGCAGGAAACAGGTAAACAAGGAAGTAAACCGAACAGACAGGAAGGAAGGGGGAAAGAAAGGAGGGAGGAAAAAAGGGAAGGAATGAAAGGGGAAAGAGGGGAGGAAGGAAAGAGAGAAGGAGGGAGGGAAACAAGGAAGGAGGGACAGAGGTAACGCAGGAAGGAAGAAGATAAAATAAACAGGACAGAAAAAGGTAAGAAAAGGCAATAAATGAGGGTGGAGCTGGTGAGGGGGGAGAAAAAAGAAGGAAAGAAAGGGAGGAACGGGAGGGAGGGAAAGAAAGGGAGGGAGGGGTGATAGAAAAAAGTAAAGGATGGGAGGGAGGAAAGGAAGGAGGAAAATCCTGAAGGATGAGGGAGGGAGGGAAGACAGGAAGAATGAAAGGCGGGATGTTGCTGTTCTTCGCCACAACAACGCGTGGCCGGGTACAACTAGTATTAATATATTGTATTATACCATTATACTGTAATATTATTAGTAATATTATATTATATTACATTATAATATTATATGTATATACAATATATTGTATTATTAGCATAACACAGGAAACAAGATGGAACTATCTTCCTGGCCCCCTCTCTTCACTGTATTTCTTACCCACTTCTCTTAAGAGGACTGCACCTTTCTTCCTTTAGATCTGCCTTGAAGGAAGAGAAGTTGCTCTTGGTGCAGACAGGCTCTAGTTCGCCATGCTTGGACTTGAGGTAAGGGGTTTTCTGTATATTACAAACACACTGCTCTCTCAAGGGTCCATTTCAGGCCCATTCTCATTCAGTCGCCAAGTGGTACTTTTACGCAGTGCTACGAGAGCGGGTCAATAAGTCAGTGACTTTTTGAATGAAACACAGGTTTTTGGATAAAAAATCGTTTTAATTTTTCAACGTTGTCTCCTTTGAGCTCTATACACTTTGTCCAACGTTTCTCCAATTTTTTTTATCCCTTCCAAAAATTAAGATTTGTCGAGGTCATCAAAATAGGTCTTTGTTTGTGAGATGATTTCATTGTTGGAGTCAAATCTCTTTCCGCCGAGCCATTTCTTCAGGTTTGGAAACAAGAAATAGTCATCCGGGGCTAAATCCGGAGAATAGGGCGGATGAGGGAGCTATTTATATCCCAATTCATGGATTGTTGCCATGGAAACTGCACCCTTGCATCGTCCTGGTGCAAAAGAACTTTTTTCTTAGCCAAATGCGGTCATCCCCCCCCCCCCCCCACATCCTCATTAAATCGACCCAATAAATTGGCATAATATTTGCCATTGATTGTTTATTTATTTATTTATTATTTGGACTTGTACGCCACCACTCCCCAAGGGCTCGGAGCGGCTCACAATCATGTAAAAAACACAACAGAAGTAAAACAGCATATTAAACTAGACTAAAAAGGTTTTCCAGCTTAGCAATCAAAGGGTAGTTTTACCCTTTTGAAGGTCGTCAATGTGGATTATACCGCGTGCATCCCAGAAAACGGTTGCCATGACTTTATTGGCTGACAAACCCACCTTGGCCTTCTTTGGCGCTGATTCACCCCGAGAAACCCACTGGTTTGACTGCTGTTTGGTCTCTGGTGTGTTGTGGTGGATCCACGTTTCATCCATGGTTACGAAACGGCGCAAGAACCCGTCCATATTGAACAACAGTTGAACAACGCCAAACACTCCTGCAAAATTGTCACACGATTGCGTTTGTGGTCGATTGAGAGCAAACGCGGCACCCATCTTGCGGAAAACTTTCTCATACCCAAGTGATCATTTAAAATTGAAACCACTGAGCCACGTGAAATGCTTATGGCTTCCACAATCTCTCGCACTTTCAATCTCCGATCGACCAACACCATACCGTGAATTTTTTCAATTGTTTCGGGTGTAGAGACCTCAATTGGGCGTCCAGAACGTTCAGCACCTTCCATGCTTGTACGGCCACAACGAAATTCAGTAAACCACTTTTTTACCATTGAAATTGATGGTGCAGAGTCCCCATAGTATTTATCAAGCGTAGCCTTGGTTTGAGTGATGGTTTTTTTCCGCAAAAAATAATGCTTAATGAGCACACAAAATTCACTTTTTTCCATTTTCTCCTCAAATCACGCGGTGGTCTGCTATCAATGGCTGTCAAACACAAACTAAATGACGCGACTTGTTCAAATTTTGACAGGAGTCAACTGACAGATGCCTGTTGACAGGAGCAGTGTTGCCCTTTCAGCTAAGAGGTGGGAAATTCACAAAGTCACGGACTTATTGACCCGCCCTCGTATCAAACACATTTCCATCAAGGGCCACATCACATCAGCTTTATGGTTGCCTTCAAAGGGCCAATGAATCCATGAACTGAATCCATGGTCCTGCTTTCGGTTTTAACTGTTGGTTCTACAATAGAGAATGGCGGCTCGGTGGCGGGAGTCCATAACCTGCCTATGATAAGCCTTTGTTAAGCTGTCTATATAATTATAAATCTGTATACAAGCAGCCCCCCAGGTTACAAACATCAGACTTACAAACAAATCATAGTGAAGAACAGGGCTGAGACAACAGGAAGTGAGAGGAATGTAATATAATAATAATAATAATAATAATAATAACCATCATCACCTTCTTGGGAAGTGTTCGACTTGTGATTTTGTGTCATACTGTGTTTTGTGTCAGTATAATAACATAATAATAAAATAATTATAAAACTAAATAATAATATTAATACTTTATTTATATTCTGGTCTATCTCCCCGAGCAGATTACAACATACACGGATAGGCAAACATTCAATGTCTTTAATACAGTGGAATAACAATGATATACAAATGCACATAACAAAGGTAAAGGCTTCCCCTTTCATCTCCGACTTTCTGGAGGCGGTGCTCAACTCCGGCCATGGGTAGGTGCCCCTGTTCCAAGCTGAGGAGACTGTTGTCCATAGACACCTCCTGATTGTGTTTGCCGGCATGCCTGCATGGGCACCTTCATTACCGTCCCGCTGAAGCGATACCTATTGATGTACTCACATGTGCATGCTTTCGAACTGCTAGGTTGGCAGGAGCTAGGGCTAACAGCGAGAGCTCACCCCGGCCTGTGGCTTCAAACTGCCAGCCTTTAGGACAGCAGATTCAACAGCTCAACAGTTTAACCTATTGCGCCATCGTGGCCCTGAAAGGGAAATCCAGTCCTGGAAGAGTTGTTATCATGGGGAAAAAGGGTCTCCACTGAAGCTTTCTCTTCCTAAGTTGCAAACAAGTTGAATTTCTTTGTGAATTTCTTTGTAAGTTCGAACAGGTACGTTTTTAAACACACACACACACTTTACTCCTATCTCATCCAGGGTTTTATCATTTTGTCTTGTGCATTTGGCCCGCCCATTGTGTTTGACTAATAGTATGTTATTTTGCATTGTTTATTTTTATCTTGTTACATTTTTATCGTGATGTAATTTTTTGTTGTTTTGTATTTTATTTTGCTGTATTGTATTTTTGGGCTTCTACACATCCCTACTGTTTTAACCCATGCATTTCTGAAACCATATGGTTTAAACCGCAGGTCGGGAACCTTTTTGACTCAGAGCCATGAAAGCAAAATATTTGGAAATTTATTTCAGTGAGAGCCATATAATGTATATAATATATTTTAAGACTGAATTCAACTAAATGTGAGTCTATACGTACATACTATGACAGTGATGGGCAACCTTTTGAGCATTGTGTGTCAAAATTCGTCAAAAAACCGAGCATAATTCAGGTGGTGCGTCACTTCAAGAAAAAACCCATAATTTCGTAATATTTAGTTTAAATAACACACACGCGCACGCACACACACACACATATATATAGAAAGCGATTTACAGGAGATGTAGCTCACCTACGTCCGTAGAGCACTATGTACACAAACGACTATGGATCTAGACCAAACTTTGCACAAATGCCCAATATGGCCAAATTTGAACACTGGTGGAGTTTGGGGAAAGTAGAACGTGACATTTGGGAGTTGCAGTCAGGGGCGGATCTTAGTGGAGGCAAATTAAGCGGCCGCCTCAGGGCGCCACGTGGCCAAAGGGCGCATCCAGGGCCAGGTGCCACGCCCCCAGGGGTGCTGGCAGAGTGGGAGGAAGGCTCGCGCAGGACGAAAGAGGAGGAGGCAGAGGCCCACGCCTTTCCCTTCTCCCTGCCTTGCCCTGCGCGCGTCTCATCACTCACCCTGCGCATGCCTTCCCCCCTGCCCCCGCCGAGGATGCCTTGCACAGGGCGAGAGAGAAGGGGGCAGAGGCACCCACCTTTCCCGTCTACCTTGCCCCCCACGCGTCTTCTCCCTCTGTTGCCGCTGCTGCCGCCGGTGCACGTGGGCCGAGGGAGGAGGCCACATGGGTGCCCTTACCTGGAGGCCGGGAGCAGGACTGAGCGGCCAGACAAGCCTGCCAGCCAGAGGACACCCCAGGCCCTTGCTCCCAAAATTAGCCTAGACCTGATACACACACATATATATACATACACACAAAAAGAGAATAGGAAGAGGGGAGGGAAAGGGGTGAGAAGGGAGGAAGGAGAAGGTAAGAAGGGTAAAGAGAAGGTAGGAAGGGGGCAAGGAAAAGGGTGAGGAGGAAGGAAGGATGGGGAATGTACAGACCCATACAAAGAATAGGAAGAGGGGAGGGAACAGGGTGAGGGCCCTTCCACACAGCCCTATATCCCACAATATCTGCTTTGAATATCTGAGTCCACACTCAGATAATGTGGGATTTTCTGTCTTTATATTCTGGGGTATAGGGCTGAGAAGGAAGGAAGGGGAATAGATATAGACACACACACACTCAAAGAGAATAGGAAATAGAGCAGGGAAAATGGTGGGAAGGAAGGAATATATATATGTGTGTGTGTGTGTGTGTGTGTGTGTGTGTGTGTGTGTGGCCGGACCAACTTCAGCCCTCCATGTGTTTTGGACTTCAACTCCCACAATTCCAAACAGCCAGTAGGAAGTCCAAAATACCTGGAGGGCCCAAATTTGTCTATGCACTCAAGCTATATATATATATATATCAGTGATTGGTTGGGGGGCACCAAAATACTGTCCGCTTACCATTTAAATTTACCTAGGTCTGGCCCTGGTTGCAATTGTATGGATTTATAGTACACTTGCAATAAAAGAGCATGTTGAGCTCCACCAACAATTGAACTGAACCAAACTTGGCATACACAACTGCCAAGAGCAGCAGAAAATACTGGGAGGGTTGGGAAAAACAGCCCCAGACACGGGAGTTGTATTTGTGTGGATTTATAGTTCACCAGCCAGCAAAGAGCATTCTAAGCACCACAATCATCAAAAGAGCCACACCTGGCTCCCGAGCCATAGGTTTCTGACCTCTGGTTTAAACTACAAGCGATTTTCATACCAGAAACCATTATATTCTGACCGTTCTTAACTATGAGTCATTTATAAGTTGGATGTTTGTAACTGGGGGATTTGCCACGACAGCCACCTGCCTCAGGCCGCCGGCTTAATGAGTACTGGTTCTCCTTGCAGCCGCTTGGACAAAGGCCTGGCCAACCTGGTCCGGGAGCGGAAGACAGACCTGGTGGTCATCGAAGGCATGGGCCGCGCCATCCACACCAACTACGAGGCGGTCCTGAAGTGCGAGAGCCTCAAGCTGGCCGTCATCAAGAACTCCTGGCTGGCCGACCGCCTCGGCGGAAAGATCTTCAGCGTCATTTTCAAGTACGAGGTGCCCCTCAAATGATCCGGAGAGGGACGGAGAGAGAAAGAGACTCCAAACAATCCTTGCCGCAACGGGACTTGCACTAGCTTCCTTTTAATTGTAAAGAATGTATTTTTATTACCGCACCGGGGACGGGGAGGGACGGGGAACGGACGGGGAGTCGACTTCACACAAACAATTGCATATTTATATTGTGCTAACTCATGCTGGCTTCTTCTTTCTTTTCTTGGCAAGCAGTATTTGTGGCAGTAGGAGGGAAAGAACACTTTATGGGTTGCTGTGAGTTTTCTGGGCTGCTTGGCCATGTCCCAGAAGCATTCTTTCCTGATGTTTCACCCACATCTATGCCAGGCATCCTCAGAAGTTGTGAGGTCGGTTGGAAACAAGGCAAGTGAGCTTTATATATCTATGGGAGAAAGAAAGAACGATTGCCTATTGGGGGCAAGTGTGACCGTTGCAATTGTCCACCTTGATTAGCATAGAATAGCCTTGCAGCTTCAAAGCCTGGCTGCTTCCTGCCTGGGGGAGTCCTTGTTTAAAGATGTTAGCTGGCCCTGATTGTTTCCTGTCTGGAATTCCCTTCTTTTCAGAGTGTTGTTCTTTATTTACTGTACTTATTTTAGAGTCTTTTCAATACTGGTAGCCAGATTTTGTCCAATTTTCATGGTTTTCTCCTTTCCTCCACACGCTTCTTGTGGATTTCAATGGCTTCTCTGTGTAGTCCGACATGGTGGTTGTGAGAGTGGTCCAGCATTTCCGTGTTCTCCAATAATACGCTGTGTCCAGGACAGTCAATAAAGAGCAACACTCAGAAAGCAAGGGAATTCCAGCCAAGAATCAATCAGGACCAGCTAACACCACCCAACAAAAGATTCTCCCAGGCAGGAAGCAGCCAGGCTTTGAAGCTGCAAGGCTAATCAGTGCTAATCAAGGAGGCCAATTGCAACATCCACACTTGCCTCAAGCAGACAAGAGTTTTTTTGCCCACCCTGGACATTGTTCCACAGATATATAAACCTCGCTTGCTTAGTTTCCAACAGACTTCACAACCTCCGAGGATGCCTGAGAGAAAGGTCAGGAGAGAATGCTTCTGGAACCTGGCTTACAGCCTGGAGAACTCACAGCAGCCCAGTAATTCCGGCCCTGAAAGCTTTCGACAACACATAAGACACTTTATTTTTCTTCTGTGACTTGAATAATTGCAAAATATTTAATAGAAATGTAATTTCAGAGAGAGAGAGAGAGACTGAGAGAGCGAGCGCAAAGTTTATATCCAACCATAACTGGCCAGGTACCAAAGAGCAGAACGTATGTTCTGGCCTGTTTTCGAGTCAGTAAAATTCATATGTGCCCAATTCTTGATCCACATGTTCTTCCACAATGAGGACATCGGTTTCTGGGTGGAAGGCGGTCCCGGTCAAGATTGACTTGACGTGCCTTCTTCAGGCCTGGATTAAGCCTTTTTGGCGCGCTAGGCCAAAAGCTCCGCCTGCGCCCCGCTCCACCCCCGCGGCTCCGCCCCGCCCATGGTTCCGCCTCTTCCTCTTTGCTGGCGAGAGGAGGAGGAGGAAGGAAAGCTCCACCCCAGAGCCAATGCCGCGCATGCGCGGCAGCGAGGGCAGGGCTTCCCTCCGCCGCCTCCTCCCACGTCCGGAAAACGGCCGCGGGGAGAGGAGGAAGGGAAGCCGCACCCCGGGGCCGCTGGCGGGCATGCACGCCAGCGGCCAGAGGCCCTGTGACGCGGATCCCCTCCGCTCCTCGCTTGCCCCTCCTTCCTTCCTCAAGTGAAGGAAGGAAGGAGGGGCGAGTGAGGAGAAGCAAGAGGCAGAGTGGAGGGGCGATGCGTCATAGCCGGCCTCTGACGCGTCGCCCTCCGCTCTGCCTCTAGCTCCTCGCTCACCCCTCCTTCCTTCCTTGAGTGAAGGAAGGAAGGAGGGGCGAGCGAGGAGGAGCAAGAGGCGGAGCAGAGGGGCGGCAGCGTCAGAGGCCCGACTGTGACGCGCCGCCCTCCGCTCTGCCTCTAGCTCCTCGCTCACCCCTCCTTCCTTCCTTGAGTGAAGGAAGGAAGGAGGGGCGAGAGGCGGAGCAGAGAGGCGACGCGTCAGAGGCCCGGCTGTGATGCGTCGCCCCTCCGCTCTGCCTCTTGCTCCTCGCTCGCCCCTCCTTCCTTCCTTCACTCAAGGAAGGAAGCAGGGGCGAGCGAGGAGCAAGAGGCGGAGCGGAGGGGAGCCATGTCACAGGGCCTAGGGGCCTACGGCGCTCTGCGCGCAGACGCAGAAGCGCCCGAAAAAAATCAACTTTTTTTAAAATTTGGGGGGTCCGAATTTGCCACCCCCCTATGGCTGCCGCCCTAGGCCATGGCCTAGGGTGGCCTTATGGGTAATCCGGGCCTGGCTGGCCTTCTTTCTTTTGGCACCTTTCTCCCTCCATTCGTGCCTCTTCGAATTCCGCAGCACTGCTGGTCACAGCTGACCTCCCGTTAGAGCACTCAAGGGCCAGGCCTTCCCATTTCTCTGTGTCTATGCCACGGTTGGCTTTAAGCCCATCTTTCAATCTGTTTTCCTGCCCACCAACATTACGGAGTATTGTAATTGCTTTGGGAAACGATTATTGAGCATTTGCACAACGTGGCCAGTCTACCGGAGTTGATGGCGTAGGAGCGTCGCTTCAGTGCTGGTGGTCCAGCATGCTGACACTTGTCTGCCTGTCTTCCCAAGAGATTTGCAGGATTTTTTGGAGGCAACGCTGATGGAATTATTCCAGGAGTTTGTTTCTTTTATTTATTTACTTACTTACTTCATTTATATTCTGCCCTTCTCACCCCGCAGGGGACTCAGGGCAGATTACAATGTACACATTACATTTAGACACACACACACACAAGACAGACAGAGGCAATTTAACATCTGGCCACCAGGGGGAGCTGTCGCACTCCTTCATTGTTCAGCGTGTTTTCTGGAGATCTTTTTATGGCCTCGTAAATCAGTTAAATTTAGCCTCTCCACCAAGTGGTACCTTAATTTCCTACTTGACAGATGCAACTGTCTTTTGGGTTGCAAAGGTCGACAACAGACTACACAATAGGTTGAGAGCTCATTCGGGAAAATCCTGCACTTACAGAGCTCAGGCGGTGTTGTATTTCAGTGGCAATGTTGACTTTTGTGGAGAGGTGGCTGCCAAGGGAGCGGAAATGGTCCACATTTTCTAATGTCACACCATTGCAGAGGGATTGGCAGGTGGCTGCTGGAAGAGCGTGTTGGTTTTCTTGTTCATTGAGAGGCCGAGCATCTCATATGCTTCTACAAAGGTGTTTAGCGTGGTTTGTAGGTCTTCTGAATGTGCACAGACTACGTTATCATCAGCATATTTGAGTTCTATTAACATATGTTGTGACTTTGGTTTTGGCTTTCAGTCTGCTGAGGTTAAACCGCTTGCTATCTGTCCGATAGATTATTTCCATTTCTGTGGGAAGCTTCCTACCAACAAGATGAAATATCATAGCAACGAAGATGGAAAATAAGGTTGGGGCAATAACACAACCCTGTTTGACACCTGATTCCACCTTAAATGGGTCACTTTGGGAGCCATTGCTGTCCAAGGCTATTGCCATCATGCTATCGTGGAGGAGCTGCAGGATGTTCACAAATTTGAGAGGGCACCGATTTTTTGGAGGATGGTCCAGAGAGCGCTGCGATTGACTGTGTCGAATGCCTTTGTGAGGTCAATGAATGCCTTGTATAGAGTCTGATTTCGTTCCCTGCCTTTTATCTTGAAGCTGTCGTGCAATGAAGATCATGTCCACTGTTCCTCTGGAGCAGGGGTCGGGAACCTTTTGGACTCAGAGAGCCACGAAAGGAAAATATTTGGAAATTTATTTCAGTGAGAGCCATATAATATATATAATATATTTTAAGACTGAATTCAACTATATGTGAGTATATACGTGCATACTATGAGTAAAGGATTCCCCCGGCAGAATGACGGGACACTTCAGACCTGGCTCTGCAAAAGGCACGCTCAGGACTCTGGGAAGGAAGAAAAGATGGAAGGAAGGAAGGAGGAAAGAAAGAAAGACAGAGGAAATAAAGGAGGGAAGGGGAGAGGAAGAAAGAAAAGAAGAATGAACTATGGAAAAGGAAAAAAACAAAAGCAGGAGAGAGACAAGGAGGGGGAAAAAAAGAAGGCAATGGAAAGGAAGGAAAGGAAAGGGTGGGGAAAAGAAAGGAAAGGGAGTGAGAAAAGAAAGGAAGAAAGGGGGAGGAGGGCGCAGGGCCAAGGCGGACCTTGGTGTTGACGTCGGCGAGGCAGGCGAAAAGTCAGGAGAGAATGCTTCTGAAGCATGGCCAGACAGTCCGGAAAACTCACAGCAACCCAGTGATTCCAGCCATGAAAGCCTTTGACAATACAAGGAACAATGATATTAATATTGCAAGTAATAAGAATAATATAGAGTTAGAAGAGATAAGATCCAATCAATACTAATAAGAGACCACAATAATAATAGAACACAATAATAATAGTAATAATAAGAGCACAATAATAATAATAGCACAATAATAATAGTAATAATAATAAGAGACCACAACAGTAATAGTAATAGAACACAATAATAGTAATAAGAGACCACAAAATAATAGTAATAATTAAAATATAATAATAATAGAGCACAATAAAAATAATAGTAATAAGAGAACAATAATAGCAATAATATAATAATAATAGTAATAATAAGAGACAATAATAATAGTAATAATAGTAAGAGCATGATAATATAGCACAATAATAATAAGAGACCACAACAATAATAGTAATAAGAGCACAATAATAATAATAGTAATAAGAGACCACAACAATAATAGTAATAATAAGCGAGCACAATAATAATAGAGCACAATAATAATAATAGAGCACTAATGGCAACGATTCAATGCCGCAATAGTAATAATAATGAGACCACGACAATAATATTAATAATAACAGACCACAACAATAATATTATTAATAAGATACCACAATAATAATAATCATGTAGAATCATGGAATTGGAAGAGACCACAAGGCCTAGTCAATAATAATAATAAAAGTCAGTGTGTGTATGTATGTATTTATGCATGTATGCATGTATGCGGAGGTGTGATATGTGGCAGCTTTCTGATTGGCTCGCACTTTCACAGACCAATGTGACTAGCACGGGTGATGGATCTGGGCCAAACTTGGCACACCTAACCCCTATGATCCCCTTTATGTCCTGGTGAGGTTTGGAGGTGGACAAAGGATGATGGGATTTCTAGTACTTTGATACCCTTTGGTTCCCACAGACCACTGTGGCCCCCAACAAAGACCGATAAAGACCAAACTTGGCACACAGAGCTCCCATGACTCACTCTACATCCTACCGGAGGAGGGTGGATCATGAATGATGGGACTTGAAGTACCTCCACCCTCTTCCCGAGACCGTTGCGACCCACACTCAATGACTGATCAAGACCAAACTTGGCACACATAACCCCCATGACCCCCTTTATGTCCTGATGGGTTTTGGGGGAGGACGGACAAATAATGATAGGATTTGTAGTACTTTCAAACCCTTTTATTCCCAAAAACCACTGCAACCCCAAACAAAGACCGATAAAGGTCAAACTTGGCACACAGTGCCCCCATGACCCACTCTACATCCTACTGCAGTTTGGAGGAGGGCGGACCGTGGATGATGGGACTTGAAGTACCTCTACTCACTTTCTGAGACCGGTGCGACCCTAATCCAATGACTGATCAAGACCAAACTTGGCACACAGAGCCCCCATGACCCACTCTACATCCTGGTGCTGTTTGGAGGAGGATGGACCGTGGATGATGGGACTCTCAGTACCTTCACTAACTTCCTGAGACTGCTGTGAGCCATATAAATAAAGACCAACATTGGCCCACAATGCCTTTCTCAAATAACCCGGGCACCACCGGGTCCCGAAGCTGGTAGAAAATAAAATTGGGAAATTAAAATATTTATTTATTTATTTGTTCGATCTTATTTTCCGCTCCTCCCGGCCGGCTTGGGGTGGTTCACATACATATCAAAATGCACAATAAAACAGCAGTACATCATAAAACAGCAAAAGGTAAAAGTTGCAAATAATGCAACGACAGTAGCAGTAGACAATTATAATATCCGGGGGCTTCAGTCAAAGGCAAGCCTGAACAAGACAGTTTTGCAAGCCCTCCGGAATGGGATGAGCTCCACCATGGCCCGAACATCGTCTGGCAATGCATTCCAAAGTATTGGGGCAGCTACTGAAAAGGCTCGTTGCCTTGTGCTGGAGAGCTGGCAGGAGCGGACAGATGGTACCGTTAAGAGGTTTCGCTCCTCCGAGCGCAGTGATCTCAGGGGAACGTATGGGGTGAGGCGGTCCCTCAGGCCCTAGACCATGTAAGGCCTTAAAGGTCAAAACCAACACCTTGAAGACAATTTGGTACTCGATTGGAAGCCAGTGCAATTGCTGTAAGATGGGGGCAATATGCTCCCTTGCCGGCGTTCCCGCCAGCAAGCGAGCTGCAGCATTTTGCACCAGCTTGAGTTTCTGAATTGAGTTTCGACAAGGGAAGGCCTATGTAGAGGCCGTTACAGTAGTCTAACCTCGAGATGACCGTCGCTTGGATTACCATGGCCAGGTTGTCCCTGGATAGGTAGGGGGCCAGGCGCCTAGCCTGTCGCAGGTGGAAAAATGACGTTTTGCTGACCACAGAGACCTGAGCCTCCATGGCCAGCAATGGGTCCAGCTGAACCCCCAGGCTTTTGATCAAAGATGGAGAGTCAACATCCAACTTAGAAAAAGGGTGCAAAGAAAAAGGCCCTCAAAGGAATGGACCAAGTGGGAGGCTGCAATGCTCAGGCGCGGCCACTTGGGGGAGGCCGAGAGCAGGCCTCGGGAAGCCGGGATCACTGAGAGGCGCTCGAGGAACCTTGGAGGGCCCTGCCCATAGAGGTATGCAGGTAGGCTTTCCTAGAGCGCCTTCGTGGCTATGTGGCGGGAACTTCCTCCCTGCCTCTCCTTCCGGAAATGGATGCTCAGAAGAAGAAGAGCAGGAGTTAGGCCATCCTCACAGTATGTATCCTGTGTGTATACATATATATATATATGGATATTGCTTGTTTTATAGTATTCATGGAGGAAATAATATACACAATTATCTATTATTACAATAATTCCTATGTATATCAAATATAAATATATTTAAATTATTTATATATAATTATATTTATATATATTAAATAGTAGGTATATATATAATTATATTAAATATAAATATATATGATTATTATTAGAATAATTCCTATGTACAGTATATCAAATATAAATATATTTAAATTATATATAATTATATTTATATATATTAAATAGTAGGTATAATGATTATTATTAGAATAATTCCTATGTATATCGAATACAAATATATTTAAATTATTTATATATAATTATATTTATATAGCCTATATTAAATAGTAGGTATATATATATAATTATATTAAATATAAATATATATGATTATTATTAGAATAATCCCTATGTATATTAAATATATATACGATTATTATTATTATTATTCGATCAATGGCCTTTATCTCAGTTAACAAACCTTAGGCAGAAAAACATAGTACAGGTAAAAGTCACATATAAAACACAATGCAGGTTAACAAAGGTACACATATTAAAATCGCTGGCCTTAAAATTCATATCTCTTAGAAGCTAATAATACGTATCTAGGGCTGTGTAGTTTTCTACTATTTAGTGTACTACAGTTATGATCGCATAAAGACTGTAGTTTATTTATTTATTTATTCGATTTTATATACCGCTCCTTCCGGCAGGCTCGGGGCGGTTCACATACAGCTGAACCAAACACACAATATTCAACAATAACAATAAAACAAGTAGTAGATAAAATTACATAAAATGCCATAAACAATAAGCAATGGACAGGTTACAGTATCCGGGAACTTCAGTTAAAGGCAAGCCTAAATAAGGTGGTCTTGCATGCCCTCCGGAATGGAGTGAGCTCAGCGATGGCGCGGACATCACCCGGCAATGTATTCCATAATGTCGGGGCAGCAACCGAGAAAGCTCGTTGCCTGGTGGTAGACAGATGGCAGGAGCGAATTGATGGTACAGTTAATAGGTTTCGCTCTTCCGAGCGCAGTGATCTCGGGGGAACATACGGGGTGAGGCGGTCCCTCAGGTACACTGGCCCTAGACCATGTAAGGCCTTAAAGGTCAAGACCAGCACCTTGAACACAATTCGGTACTCGATTGGTAGCCAGTGCAATTGCTGTAAGATGGGAGTGATGTGCTCTCTTGCCGATGCTCCCTCCAGCAAGCGAGCCGCAGCATTTTGCACCAGCTTGAGTTTCCGGATTGTCGACAAGGGAAGGTGTAGAGGGCATTACAGTAGTCTAGTCTCGAGATGACCATCGCTTGGATTACCGTGGCCAGGTCATCCCTGGACAAGTAGGGGGCCAGTCGCCTAGCCTGTCGTAGATGGAAAAATGACGTTTTGCTGACCACGGAGACCTGGGCCTCCATGGCCAGCAATTGGTCCAATTGAACCCCCAGGCTTTTTACCAAAGATGACGGGCTTAGCTGCTCGCCATCCAGGGTAGGCAACTGGCACTCATCCAGCCCAGGCTGACCAGACCATAGGATCTCCATCTTTGATGGATTCACCTTCAGCCGGCTGGAACGCAGCCATCCAGTCATGGCTTCAAGGCACTGCTGGAAACAATTGGGTACCGTGTCCGGCCTGCTGTCCGTTCTCAGCACGAGCTGGGTGTCATCAGCGTACTGATAACATTCCAGCCCAAAGTCGTGCACCAGCTGGGCCAGCGGACGCATGAACAATAAAGGGGAGAGGATGGCTCCCTGGGGGACCCCGCAATTTAATGGGAGTCTCCCAGAGACCTCCTCCCCCCTCTCCACTCGTCCCCGATCTTGGAGGAAAGAGGCCACCCATTTAAGGGCAGTCCCCCTAACTCCCGTCATGGCTAAACGGTGGGTCAATAATGTGTGGTCTACTGTGTTGAACGCTGCCGTGAGATCTAAAAGCACAAGCAGGGCTGACCCACCATGGTCCAGCTGGCGACGAAGTTGGTCTGTAATGGCGACAAGCACGGTCTCCGTCCCATGCCGGACTGGAAGGGATCAAGTCCAGCTGTGTCAGCTAAGAACCACTGCAGCTGATCCGCTGCTGCCCTCTCAATTACCTTACCTTCTCTGTTTCTCTGCGGTTACTTTTCTTTAGATAAAATGCTCTTTCTGGCCTTTGAGGAATGAGCAAAACATTCTGCGATCTCCTCTGTGACTTTTTTATTTGAGTCCCCCAAAAGATACTTTAGATACCATTGTAAAGATGTTCCTGGCCAATGACAGATAAGAGGCGTTATTGCCTTCCTTCTTTCATCCCTATAAAAGGAACATTTATTTATATATTTATTTATTTATTTGATTTCTTGGCCGCCACTCCCAAGGTGGCTCGGGGCAGATATTAAAACATTTAAAACATTAACAGCAATATTTAGAAATTAAGATGACGGCTATAGTTAAACCAACTCAGGTTTCAAAGGCCTGTCGGAATAGCCAGGTCTTAGAGGCTTTCCGAAAAGCCAAGAGGGCACGGAGTGACCTGATCTCCGGTGGTAGGGAGTTCCAGAGTGTGGGGGCAATAATGGAAAATGCCCTTCTCCTTGTCGAGGTAAGGCGGTAGACTTTGGCGTTCGGGACAAGGAGAAGATCCTGGTCTTCTGATCTCAGTGATCTCATGGGACAGTATGGGGTAAGGCGGTCCCTCAGGTACACTGGCCCCAGACCATACAAGGCCTTGAAAGTCAAGACTAACACTTTGAAGGTGATCCGGAACTCAACAGGCAGCCAGTGCAGCTCGTGCAGGATGGGTGTAACACGGTGGCTCACAGGCGCGCCTGTGAGGAGACGGGCTGCAGCGTTCTGCACCAGCTTAAGTTTCCGGATCACCAACAGAGGCAGGCCAATGTAAAGAGCATTACAGTAGTCTAACCTTGAGATGACCATCACTTGGATCACCGAGGCCAAGTCGCAATGGGACAGGTAGGGGGCCAGCTTCCGAGCCTAGCGAAGATGGAAAAACCCAACTCGACTAACCATGGAGATGTGAGTCTCCATAGAAAGCTGAGTGTCCAAGTGGACTCCAAGGCTTTTTACTGAAGACGATGGGCATAATGCCATGCCATCCAGGGTTGGAAGCTGGAGTTCCCCACCGCCCGGGTGACCTAGCCAAAGGATCTCCGTCTTCACTGGATTCAACTTCAACCTACTGGCTTGCAGCCATCCAGTAATGGTTTTGAGGCAACGATGGAAATTATTGAATACAGAGTCGGCCCGGCCCTCCATCCTCAGAATGAGCTGAGTGTCATCTGATGGCACTCAAGCCCAAAGCTGCGCACCAGCTGGGCAAGTGGTCGCATATAGATAGTAAATAATAGAGAATGCCCCCCTGGGGAACCCCACAGACTAGGGGGGAACCCTCGGAGACCACCTCGCCGCTCCTCACTCGCTGTGTCCGGTTCTGGAGGAACATGACGTGCGGTAGAGACTCTACTACGCCCGCCCCACACGGGTAAAGCCGATCATTGTAATCTTTATGCTGAAAACGTCCTTCTAGGATAGCTGAGGGAACAATGTTGAATCGGGCTTTGCTAAACGCCTGTCAATATTTGGGGATATTTAAGTTTCCTAGGTATTTTATTATTCTTATTATGTTCAAACTTACTATACTGCCACTCCCCGAGGGCTCGGAGCGGTTTACAGTTTGACATGAAAATACATAGCATACAAACAGAACAAACAACATCAACAGGGGAATGACTACATCTAACAGGGAAGGGGAAACCAGGCTCGTGACCACATGGGTCAGAGCTATTCAAGGTCAAAGCTATCAAGCTCGACCGTCGAACGAGGGAAGCCTAGGAGGATCCCACAAATCCAGCAGCGTCCTTAGAGTCTTGAGTTCCATACGGTGGCGGTCACCACAGGCCTGTGGCTCCGGTCTCCCCATCGTCGGATTATCAAGCCTCCTGGGTTGGGGGTTTGCCAATAGGGGAACCCGACGCCTGGAGTGGGCATTCCAGAAGGTCCTAGAACGGAACCCTCTGGGTGCCCCAGGCACAGGCAGCGCAAACCTCCCTCGCTCCGGAGGTCCAGAGGAAGGTTGTAAGGTCTGTATGGTTCCAGAGGCATTGAGGGTCACCCTCCGTAAGCCTGCAGCTGTAGGAAGGGGTGTTGCAGAGCAGCGCTGAGATTTCCTCTGGCCCCGTCCCCTGCCCCGCCCTCGACCCCGCCTCTGTTTCGTCTGAAGTGGCGAAGGATTCTTCCGCCGTTTGCTAATCCTCCCGCCATGTCCCGGGCCATGCCCCGCGGCAGCCAACGGCTGTCCATGGCCTCTAGGCACACTATCGGGACAATGGGGAGGAGGACCGGCCTCAGAGCCTCCAGTGTTGGCAATGTTCCCAGTCACAAGGCCACCGGTGACAGCAGGCCCTCCAGACTGGTGGCAGGCGGGCTGTAGCTCAGTCTCAACCTGGGGGATCGCAGGCAGTCGGCAGGCTCGATGCCGGGGCCGCTGCCCAGGGACCCCTGCTAGCACCTCAGAGACATTCAGCGCCACTGTCAGGGATCCCGGAGACAGCAGCTGCTCCAACTCGTAGGCCGAGGGGGGCATAAACAAAGTCTTCGGGGTGGACATGGAGGGCGGGGCTAAAGACACCGAGCAGCTCGAGCTCGGCGCCATGTTGAAACAAGCAGCCCCCGCCCCTCCCGTAGGGGCCAGGGGGCCCCAGCGCCCCAGCGTCCTCGCCATAACTCTGTCCGTGATGTCCCATCTCGGGGCGGCTCCTGCTGCAGCACCAGACGAGCGATCCCCCCGGGGGGGGGGGGCGCCGGCAGCAGCGGCTCCTCCATCGTCAGCAGTGGCGGCTCCCCCGGGAGCGCAGCCCCTCGGAGGACGCCATCCCGAGTCGTGGCCCCGGCTCCCGGAGTCCTGGCTCGCCCGGCAGCTGGCTCTCCACAATCCGGGTCCGTGCTCCTGCAGTCAAGGCCTCTCCGCTCCCCCCGCACGGCCCAGGGGCACAGAGAAGTGCAAGCGAGAGTCCCAACTCTCCCACCTCCTCCAGCCGAGCGGCTAACCGCTGGACCAGAAGGGCAAAGCCGCAAAGAAGGTGAGTAAGGCCAAACTCTTCCTCCCGGGTGGCATTTGGGGTATGGTCCTCCACTTCTTCTAGGGGGGTACTAGGAGAGGGATCCCCAGTTCCAGTCCCACTTCCTCAAGGCTAGTGTTGGGACGATCGATGAGGCTGGGACACTCGCACCTCTCCGTGTTCGCCCATCTAGCCGAGGCATTAATGGTGCCTGTTACGGCCTTGGGGGACCCAGCCAGCGCCCAGCCCGGCTCCCAAGCGGCCTCGAGGACGGCTTTAGCTTCAGCCTGTGACTCCTCCAAAAGGAAAGGGGGGCTCACCGTAGCCAGCTCCCAACCCGGCTCCCAAGCGGCCTCGAGGATGGCTTCAGTCTCGGCTAGTGAGTCCTCCAAGAAAGGAAAAGGGCTCGCCGTTGTTGCTACTGTTGTTATTGGGGTTGTTGTTGGGGTGCAGGAGACCCCCCCGAGACCCTGCCGCTTGAGCCCCCTGTATGGGGTGGCTGGTTTCCAGTAAGGGACCGTTTCATGGCAAGGGTTTGAAAGCCCGTGGCGGAGCTCGGCTGTCTTGCGACCGCTCCAAGCCGCCATCTTCATACTTCATCATACTTCATATTTAGCTCCACTTAGTTGGTCTAAACTCCAGGCCCAGGTTTATAGGGGAACAAGTACTACATGTTGCAGTTGTAGAATTTTGCATATCTATGTCAATTATTCGTTGTTTCAGAGTTTGTATTGCCCTACTTGGGTCTAGGGAGAGTAATAGGTCTTGCGAGAGCCCCAGTTTGAGTAGTTTCTCTTTTAATGTCGTCTTCGTTTGAGAAATGAAGAAGTCTTTCTGTCCCAAGTGTACATAGTCACCCTCCTCGCCCCTAGACATGTGTTTTATCCAGTATCCCAGCGCCCATTTCCATGCTATACATTCTACAGATGGTGTACCCACTTCTAGGCGCAGGACTGCTGAGGGCACGCAGTTGAGTACGGCAAATAGTTTTCTTAAGAACATAGATAAAACCCGTTCCATTTGAGATGTAAAGCCCAAGATCCATACTGGGATGGCATCAGGCCGGGATTACCCATAAGGCCACCCTAGGCCAAGGCCTAGGGCAGCACCCATGGGGGAGGGGGCAGCAGGTCCGGACCCCCAAAGTTTTTTTAAAAATTCAAAAAAATATTCAAAAAATAATAAAAAAAATTAAGTGCGCATGCGCGCGGCTGCCCCCCCTTGCTCGCTCCAAAGGCTCTGCCCCCGCCTCCACCCCCGCCTCCTTGCTGGCATGGTGGCTTTAGGAGGGAGGGAGGAGCCGTGGGGAGGCCCCGGGGGTGGAGTTTTAGTTCCTCCTCCTCGCTCCGGCGGAGCTGGGGATGGGGCTTTCCTCCTCGCTGGCGAGGGGGTGGGGCGGAGCCGGCGGTGGGACTTTCCTCCTCACCAACGAGGGGGCAGGGTTGGGCGGGGGCGGCGGCAGATGGCCCTTTTGGCCTAGGGCGGCAAAAGGGCCTGATCCGGGCCTGGTTGGCATACAGTAATTGTGTAAGCACCTTTGCCTGAAATATCTTAATTGCTGATGGAATAAACTGCCCACCTTTAACAAAGAAAAGGCGAACTATTGCTTTGGCTGTAGAAATCGCATTCAGTACTGACATCTGTCAGTGAGATGTCCATGAGCCTGACCAGTGAAAGATAACTCCCAGGTATTTGAAATGAGTGACTTGTTCAATTTTGCAGCCAGCTATTTTCCAGTTGTATCTACATTTTTTTTTGGGAGAAAACCATGATTTTGGATTTGTCATAATTAACAGTTAATTGGTTTTCCTTGCAGTACATCAGAAAAGCTTTCAAAGCTCGCTCCAGACCCACTTTTATGTAGGCAAGTATTACTGCATCATCTGCATATAAAAGCACTGTCGATAGTTTGGGAGGGTGCGAATTCTGTAGTGAAATACAACCAGCTAAGTCATTTATATATAGGTTAAAAAGTGTGGGAGCTAAAATGCATCCCTGGCGTACCCCCTTGTTGATGCGGAAAGACTTACTCAAATTTCCTTGGGTACCGCATCTGACCTGGATTATTGTATTTGTGTAGAGCTTTCTAATTAAACACAGTAGTCTTTTGTCGATTGAGGAAGCAGAAAGTTTTGCCCAAAGGGTATTACGAGAGATGGAGTCAAAGGCCCTCTTAAATCAATAAAGGCGGCATAAAGCCTTTGAGGAGGGATACTTGTATATTTCTCCACAAGGTGGTTTAATACAATACAATGATCAATGGTAGATTTTCCCTTTCTAAAACCAGCTTGTTCTTGCCCTAGAATTTTTTCTGACTCAATCCAGTCCAGGAGACGATTATTAAGGTACTGAGCATAGACTTTTCCTATGGTTGGCAATAGGCATATGGGCCGATAGTTATTTGGATTGTTCTTATAAATTGGCACTACGATGCCTTGTGACCAAGTAGATGGTAGTTGGGCTGTATGATTTATATGTGTGAAAAGGGTTGCCAGGAGTGGTGCCCACCATGTAATATCTGCTTTAAGTAGTTCCAGCATAATTAGGTCGGGTCCTGGGGCTTTACCTGATTTAATAGATGAGATTAGCCTTTTAATTTCCTGCGGACTTACTGGAGGCCATTGTGGAATATTCATCTATAATGTTGGTGTTACAACACTTTCCATATTATTCAGTGTTTCACAGTTGCCAAATTGGGAAATAATCTTTCCAAATGTGCACTGGTATATTGCATTATTATTAGAATAATTCCTATTTATATTAAATATAAGTATGCACAAGTCTCTATTAGTATTATTATTAGAAGAATTCCTATGCATATTAAATATAAATTTACACAATTCTCTATTCTTATTATTATTAGAATAATTCATATTTATCTATCTATTACATATAATAAAAGTCAGTGTTTGCGGTGGTGCGGCCGAGCGACCGAGCAAGCGACGGGAGGAATATGTGCCAGCATTTCGATTGGCTGCCATTGTGGGATTATTTGCATAACAGGCTCTAACTGGCCAGCCTCAGAACTCCAACATTCTACGGCCCCAGACAGAGGGGATTGGTTGCCACTGAAATGGAATTTGCATAACTGCCTCCAAATGGCCAAGCACATTCAAACATTCTAAAGATGTTTGAATGATGGAAAGGGACAGGCCTCAGGCAGTCAGCCACTGACAGATCAGGACCAAACTTGGCAAACAGGCGACCAATGGCCCTCATCACTACCTGGTGTGGTTTAGGGCAGGAGGGGCCACGAATGATGGGATTTGCAGTACTTTCACGTCATTCACTTCCCAAACAACACTAAAGCCCCTATAAAACACAAACCAGCCCCAAAATTGACAGAAAGACTTCCTTAACTTGATTTTCCTGACTAGGCCTCAGTTCATGGGATATTGTTAGGCTTCCTTAACTTGATTTTCCTGACTAGGCCCCCGGGACTCGCAGTACCTTCACTAAGTTCCTGAGACCACTGCAAGCCACATAAACATCTAATAGGAACCAACCTTGGCACACAATGCCTTCCTCAAATAACCCGGGCACCGCCGGGTCCTCAGCTAGTATTAAATATAAGTATACACAAGACTTATTATTATTATTATTATTAGAATAATTCCTATGTATATTAAATATAAATGTACACAATTCTCTATTCTTATTCCTGTTTATATTAAATATAAGTATTTACAAGTCTCTATTAGTATTATTATTAGAATAATTCCTATGCATAGTAAATATTTATTTATATTTAATATAAATAAGAATTATTCTAATAATATTAATAATAGAGACTTGTGCATTTATAATGTACACAATTCTCTATTATTAATAATATTATTAGAATAATTCTTATTTATATTAAATATAAATATATTGATTGATTGATTTTATTATTTATGAGTCGCCCTCCACGTCAGTGCTCCGGGCGACTTACACACAAAAACACATAAAAAAAAATATACACGATTTCCTATTATTATTTATCTATATAAATAAATGTAAATGTTTGTTTGTTCAAAATCTTAATTCTCCCGAGAATTCTTCACCAATATCTTAGAAATTTTGACACAATGTGGCATTCGAATACACGCATGTTTTGATATCCCTATTATGCCATGCCTTTCTTCTTTTTCAGTGAAATTGATCTGCTTTACTTCACCCAAATAATGCCTCGCCGAAGATCAAACTTAGGTCGTCGTACTCGCCGAGCAGAAGCAACGCGCCGAGTAATCGCAAATCAAACGGAGGAAGAAAGGGCATCAACGAAAGAGCGAAACAGGCAGAGAATGGCTCAAATACGTGCCGAGGAAACACCAGAGCGACGTGCAGCCAGGCTTCAGGATGCACGGTTGCGAGCACGGCAGTTGCGTTCTGCAGCTTCAGATCGGCTTCGTTCTCAACAGAATGAACGTGACAGGCAGAGAGCGGCTGAAAGGCGTCACGGGAAAACAGCAGATCAGCTCCAAACAAGACTCCGTGCTCCGCAATCGCGCAATTACAATTGCCTTGCATTCCGGTACAATGATTATAGTTTGAGCCGGGATGTTCTCATAGGCACAATGACTGAAGTGTGTCCTCACTGCAAGGCTGTGAAAGTAGAAAATCATTTGAACGACGTAAACAAGGAGAGTGAGTCGACGGACAACCTGGCGTATTCAAAGAGATTACAATAGGCAGACTGTACACCGTGCATCCCGATCAAGATGAATGCTTCTTTCTTCGGAGGCTGCTGGTAAATGTGCCTGGTCCAACGGCTTTCCAGCAATCGAGAATTGTCAACAGTGTTACACATGCCCTATTTATATTAAACTTATATTAAATATAAATATACATGATTCTCTATTATTATTATAGTGTTATTATTTAATTAATAGTGTTGTTATTAATTAAATAATAACACTAAAAATAATGAAATAGAATCATAGAGTTGGAAGAGACCTCATGGGCCATCCAGTCTGACTCCATTCTGCCAAGAAGCAGGAAAATTGTATTCAAAGCACCCCATTCAACCTCTGTTTAAAAGTTTCCAAAGAAGGAGCCTCCAGCACACTCCGGGGCAGAGAGTTCCACTGCTGAACGGCTCTCACAGTCAGGAAGTTCTTCCTAATTTTCAGATGGAATCTCCTTTCTTGTAGTTTTAAGCCATTGCTCCACATCGTAGTCTCCAGGGTAGCAGAAAACAAGCTTGCTCCTTCCTCCCTGTGACTTCCTCTTGCATATTTATACATGGCTATCATGTCTCCTCTCAGACTTCTCTTCTTCAGGCTAAACATGCCCAGCTCTTGAAGCCGCTCCTCATAGGGCTTCTTCTCCAGGCCCTTGATCATCTGAGTCGTCGTCCTCTGGACACATTCCAGCTTGTCAACACCTCTCTTCAATTGTGGTGCCCAGAATTGGACACAGTATTCCAGGTGTGGTCTAACCAAGGCAGAACAGAGCAATGGGTAGCATGACTTCCCTGGATCTAGACACTAAATAGGAACATTAATTAAATTATATACATAATCATTGTTTAATTAATGTCCCGATTTCATTATTTTTAGTGTTAATAATATTGAATTATCTTTATGGTCTTTATATTATTATTAATATCACAATAATTTTAATGATAATAAAAGTTATATTTATATTATTTAATATTAATATTATTTTGTAATACGGCCTTGGATAATCCCTTTCAATTCCTGGGGTCAGGCTGGATGGCCTCCTAGGTACCCTTTCCATTCCTAGTCTCCGGATGCGCTTTGGACTATGGTTCCCAGAACCCTTTGCTGCTGGAAGCACTGCTGCGTTTTGAGAGCTGTTCCTGTGAAACCCCTCCCATCAAAACAGTAAGCCCCTCCCTCTCCTGGAAGAATGGCCTCCTTTTGGCCCTGCCTCTAGCCTTATATGGCTACTAGACGTCCCCTATCACACATTGCTGTGGCCCAGTCTATATATATGTGTTTGGTGTGTATATACTGTATATTTGTGTATATGTGAATAAATGTGGTTTTGCACATGCGTTGTATTTTTTGGGGTGTTTTTAAGTCTCTTCTGCTGTGTTTCCCAGTGTTTTTATGAGTGATGGTCACTTATTGGCCTAATAGGTGCGTTGTGTCCAAATTTGGTGTCAATTTGTCCAGTGGTTTTTAAATTATGTTAATCCTACAAAACGAACATTACATTTTTATTTATATAGGTTGGCAGGCCCAGGTTTCTAAGACCTGCTCTCTGCCTCCCTCCAGTGGCCGTGTCTGAACATTGCAGCCTGAGTTGTCGAAGGCTTTTGTGGCTGGAATCACTGGGTTGTGTGTTTTCTGGACTGTATGGCCAGAATAACACTAAAAACGGGGGAATTCCAGACAGGAAACAATCAGGGTCGGCTAACATCTCTCAACAAAGGATTCCCCCAGGCAGGAAGCAGCCAGGCTTTGAAGCTATAAGGCCATTCAGTGCTAATCAAGCTTACCAATGGCAACATTCATACTTACCTCCAGCGGACAGTTCTTTCTCCCACCCTGGACATCATTCCACAGATATATAAACCTCACTTGACTACTTTCCAACAGACCTCACAACCTCCGAAAATGCCTGGCACAGATGTGGGTGAAACGCCAGGAGAGAATGCTTCTGGGACATGGCCAGACAGCCCGGGAAACTCAGCCTGCAATGTTCAGGCGTGGCCACTGGACGGAGGCAGAGAACTATTGAATAACTGCTACGGGTCTCTTCCAAATCTATGGTTATATGTTGGTATGAGGGTTGAATGGCTCGTATTATGACTATTCTTTAACTTTTTACATTATTTTTCTAATTTGAATTTTGTATTTATTTCATTCTTTATTTTTCTCATTTTTAAATTTCATTTTTATTTTATTTCTTTTATCATTACATTTTTTCTAATCTTTTATTTATTCATTTATTTATTGTATATATAATATTTTTATATAGAGAAAGAGAAAGAATAAAAACAAGTGAGAATGAACTGCACAAAGGCATTGCATTGCTCAGGAGCGGCCACTGGATGGCGACATTGAGACTGACATTGCAATGCTCAGGAGCGGCCACTGGATGGCGACAGAGAGCATGCTGCGTTGATAGGGAAGCTCTCCAAGAATCTCTTTTCAGAGGGCAAAGCCATAGTGCTAGGAAGGGTAGAGCATCCTAAATTGTTATTGATGGGCGAAAGCTTTGAGTCCTCTCTCTCTTCCTCCCTCCCTCTCTCTCTCTCTTTATACACACACACACACACATATATACTAGCTTGGGGACCCGGTGGTGCCCGGGTTTTTCAAGAAACGTAGTAGTTGGTCTTTAGCAGTTATTTATGTGGCTCACAGTGGTGTCAGGAAGTTAGTGAAGGCACAGTAAGTCCCATCATCTGTGGTCCACCCTCCCCCAAACAGCACCAGGGTGTAGAGTGGGTCATGGAGGCTCTGTCTGGCAAGTTTAGCCTTGATCCATCATGATTGGGAGTTGCAATGGTATCATGAAATTACTGAAGGTACTGCAAGTCCTATCATCTGTGGTCCGCCCTCCTTGAAATTGCAGTAGGATGTAGATTGGGTCATGGGGGCTCTGTGTGCCAAGTGTGGTTTGCATTGGTGAATGGATGAGGGTTGCATTGTTTTTAGGAAGTGAGTGAAGGTACTTCAAGTCCCATCATCCGTGGTCCGTCTCACACAAAACTGCACCAGGATGTAGAGTGGGTCATGAGGGCTCAGTGTGCCAGGTTTGGTCTTGAGCAATCATTGAATTAGGTTTGCAGCAGTTTTGTAAAGTGAGGGAAGGTACTGCAAGGCCCATCGTCCATGGTCTGCCCTCCTCCAAACTGCAGGAGGATGTAGAGTGGGTCACTGGGGCTCTGCATGCCAAATGTGGTCTTTATCTGTGTTTGTTGGGGGCCGCAGTGGTCTGTGGGAACAGGGGTGTGGAAGTACTACAAATCCCATCATCCATTGTCAGTCCTCCCCCGAACCTCACCAGGACGTGAAGGCAGTAATGGGGGTTATGTGTGCCAAGTTTGGTCTCGATCGGAAATTGGAAGAGGGTCGCAGTGGATTTGGGAAGTGAGTAGAGGTAGTTCAAGTCCCATCATACCAGGTCCGCCCTCCTCGAAACTGCACCAGGACGTAGAGTGGGTCATGGGGGCTGTGTGTGCCAAGTGTGATCTGTATTGGTCCTTTTTGGTGGCCACAGTGGTCTATGGGAATCAAAGGGTTTGAAAGTACTACAAATCCCATAATCCGTGGTCCATCTCCCCCAAACTGCACCAGGACGTGCGTTGTTGGGTTCAGTGTGCTCTGGATACCTATTGTGTCAGTCTCCCAAACCCTTCCAGTCTGTTCAGTTGCTGATGAATTCCTCTGTGTTTGCTGTGTGCCATAGGAAAGGGTGAAGGGAGAGGCAGTAGGCGGGCTCATGCAAATTCCACACAGGGAACGCTGGGATGCCTGCCTGGGGTAGAGGGAGCACATCAAATGTAGGATGGAAGTCTCCCCAAATCAAAGCATGACTTGGGTGGTGAGCCGTAGTGTTTGGGGAGGACATTGGCAGTGTTTGGGCTACATGTTAATGTCAGATGAGGGAGTGCAATGTCAGATGAGGGAGTGCCTTTGGAGGCTTCTCAGCACTTGGAATTATAGCCTGCTTGTGGAGGCCCCAGGCTGCCTGTGTAAGTGGACACTTCCTCCACATACATACATACATATTTTTCTCTTTTATTATGTATAGAGATAATGGATTGTTGTGAGTTTTCCGGGCTGCCTGGCCATGTTCCTTCCAGAAGCATTCTCTCCTGATGTTTCGCCCGCATCTATGGCAGGCATCCTCAGAGGTCTGCCATAGATGTGGCCAAAATGTCAGGAGAGAATGCTTCTGGAACATGGCCATACAGCCCGGAAAACTCACAACAACCCAGTGATTCCGACCACAAAAGCCTTCGAAAATATATTACAATATGTTATTATTTTTTCAGGTGAAGATGGTCAAGACGGAAGGGGTTTCCAATGGAATCGGAATGAATGGCTCCCAGTAAGATGCAGCTTAGAGAAAGAAATGGGACAGATATCAATATAATAATAATATAATTAACCCACAAACAGCAAAGAAACATTATCAAGAGCTTATAGGCTCTAGATGCATCATTGGTTCAGTGTACTCTCTGGCTGTAGGGAAAACTACAACTCCCACTATGGTGAGCCAGTCCCCTCAAACCCTACCAATAGGTTGAGTTAGTCATGGGGGTTCTATGTGCCAAACTTGGTCCAGGTCCATCATTGGTGGAGGTCGCAGTTTCTCTGGTTGTGAGTGAACTACAACTCCCAGAAAGGAAGGTCAGTTCCCCCAAACCCCTCCAGTAATCAATTTTTGGCATATCAGGTATGTGTACCAAAATGGATCCAGATCCATCAGGGTTTGGGTTCACAGGGCTCTCTGGATATAGATGAACTACAACTTCCCCAAATCAAGGTGAATTCTCAAATCAAGGACCTATAACTCATAAATCAAGGCGAATTCTCCCCAAACCTCTCTAGGTTGTGCAGTTGCGAATTAATTCCTGTTTGCTGTGTGCCATAGAAAAGAATAGGAAAGGGTTAAGGGAGAGTCAGTGGGCGGGGCCATGCAAATTCCACACCAATGGAGAGAGTAAGGAACACGGGTGCCTGTGGTGGAGGAAACACGAAATCTAGGCTGAAATAGTCTCTGCCTGAAAGCTTTCCCTTGGGTGGTGGGCAGTGTGGTGTTTGTGGAGGACATTGGCAGGGCTCTTGGACATGTTTTTGGCACTCACTGTAAGGTGCAACGTCATTGGAGGGAGGGCTTTTGGTGTCTCCCGAGGAGTGGGAGCTATAGTTATTTGTGGAGGCAGGAGCTTGTCTCTAAGTGTACACCCAGCCACATTCCCACATACATATTTTCACTTTTATTATGTGTATTGATACAGATAGAGATATAGGCGACTTAAAGCTCTGCAACCCTGGGATTTGTAGTTTAGCGAAGCATCTGCAGAGAAAGGCCTTGCAAACATTACTCTAAGGATGCCTGCCATAAATGTGGGCGAAACGTCAGGAAAGAATGCTTCTGGAACATGGCCATACAGCCCAGAAAACTCACAGAAACCCAGTGATTCTGCCCATGAAAGCCTTCAACAACACTTCTTCTGTGTTGTTAATGCTAGAACTAATTAGGAAATGGTATTTATAACCCAGGAACAAAAATTGTGTTGTTATTTTTGTGTCATGACTAAGGTTTTTCTGTGGAAAGACTTACATGTCAGTTGTACTAAGGGTCATAAATTGCACTCATCCCCTCGTAACTCGAGGGAAAGCTTTCCTCCTTCCCACGAGTTTGGGGTAACACATTTTCGGATGATGCCTTTAGGGTTCCTACCACATGGCTTCCTTGCATCCATGCTCAATACAATTCTGTTTGTTCACCCCAATGATATGAATGTAAGGACTTCTTTTGTAGTCATGACAGTGACTTTGGATTTCGGGCAAGTCAGGGAAAGCGGAGGGATGTGTCTGACCCTGTTCCCTGCCATCTTTCCTGTCTTCTGGGGATGGCCATAGATCCAAAGTCCTTTCTGTGCCTTTTACCCACTTTCCTTCACTTTCAGGACCTCTGGCTCCATTTCCAGTGTGCAGAGGCGGCTTAAGCCGCTCCGCAAAGTAAGCAACCACCGAGAGTGCCCGCATCCGCAGGGGCACGTCGGGGCACGCCGGCGCCGGCTGGACCTTTGCAAAAGTTTTGTCGGTATCGGCACAAGGGAGAAGTTTACAGCAACGCCCATGCCGGCACTCAGGGTTACCCTTCCTTCTTTCCTCCCTTCCTCTCCGTTTCTTCCTTTCTCTTCCATTCTTTCCTTCTCTTCTTCCTTTTCCCTCCCTCTCTCCCCTTCCTTTCCTCCATTCTCCCTCTTCCTTCTTCCTTTCTTTCTCCCCCTTCACCCTTTCCTTCTCTCCTTCCTTCTTTCCTCCATTCTCCCTCTTCCTTCCTTCCTCCCCTTCACCCTTTCCTCCTTCTCTCCTTCCTTTTCCCTCCCTCTCTCCCTTTCCTTCTTTCATCCATTCTCCCTCCCTCTTCCTTCCTTCTTTCCTTCCTTCCTTCCTCTTCTATTCTTTTCCCCCAGGTCTTCCTTTCCTTCTCCTTCCTTCCTCTCTCTCCCCTTCTTTCTTTTCTTCTTTTCCCTTCATTATTTTACTTTTTCCTCACTCCCTTTCCTTTCTTTTCCCCACCCTTTCCTTTCCCCCTTTCCCATTTCCTTCTTTCTTTTCTCCTCGTCTCTCTCCCGCTTTTCTTTTCCTTTTCCATAGTTCATTCTTCTTTTCGTTCTTCCTCTCCCCCCTCCTTTATTTCCTCTGTCTTCCTTTCTTTCTTTCCCCCTTCCTTCCTTCCATCTTCTCTTCCTTCCCAGAGTCCTGAGCATGCCTTTTGCAGAGCCAGGTCTGAAGTGTCCCCTCATTCTGCCAAAGGGGGAATCCTTTTCTCATAGTACGTACGTATAGACTCACATTTAGTTGAATTCAGTCTTCAAATATATATTATATGGCTCTCACTGAAATAAATTTCCAAATATTTTGCTTTCGTGGCTCTCTGAGTCAAAAAGGTTTCCGTGTGGAGAAAGACTATACTCTCAAAACAAGAGAGACAGAGAGTGCCAGAAATGAATAAAAAATGCCAGCCAGGACTTTAGGACTCATTTTTGTTTCCTGTCATCATTTTGCCAACAGACTTGTACCCAATACCTTTTGGACAAAACAAATTGCTTTGGGAGCTTTTCAGTGACAGATATATTGGGAATACATGCCATCTCAGGCTCATATTGCTACTGTAGGAGCAGCCGTCCTTGTTCTTTATCCTTGACCCAGGATGGAAAGAAAGCACCCCATAACGCTTTGATGTAACGCCATCTCCGCCCAAATAACGTCTTGGTTGTATGGATTGCAGCCATGGGGAGTCAAAGTAGTTTCGGAAGCAGCAGAAATGCACAAATGCATCCCAAATATTTCGAATTTACTTTCTGTATTTTCATACGGTAATGCTTTCACGCTGTTATGGGTTAGAAATGTGAACTTTAACAAAGACAAGTAGCTTGATTTTACACGTGACTTGCACTGCGGCCCATAAAACACACATCTTGTCAGGTCAACAGTGATGCTGGTCAAGAGCTGCAGAAATGGCTACAACGACACACCAAAAGTGTTAGAAATCCAGGTCCTATCGTCTCCCAAATAATTGCACAGAAGAAGGTTAGAATGCCAGGAATTGTGTTATCTCAAAAACGTTACAAAAAAAGAAACTTAGTAACCTCTTTCTGTTAGGAAAAGCATAAGAGAGCACTGCTACAGAATATAGGGAAGGGTAATGACAACAGAAAGAAGAGTCCATCACATTTGGGGCTTATTGTGCCTGCTTCATCTCAGGGCTTTGTTTTCCCGGCTGTTTCTTGCCTCCGTTCTCCTCTGTTTTGGAACCGTTGGCTCAGCTCCTCTGTGAACAAAGGACAGCAGGATTTCTAAGGAAGGAGAAGACAAATTATTATTATTATTATGCTTTTCTTAAATATGTAGTCTATCCATGGCGATGTTCTCTCGGAGCCCTTTCTAATAACTAAGGGAGTGAAACAAGGTTGTGTTCTTGCACCAACCCTATTTACAACCTTCTTCAGCATGATGCTCCAAAGAGCTATGGCAGACCTCAAAGAAGACGGCATAGATATACGCTCTCGTACTGATGGTAGCTTGTTCAACTTAAGCCATCTGAGGGCTCACACTGAGACTCTAAACTATCTAGTCCGTGAGCTGCTTTTTGCTGACGATGCTGCCCTTGTCGCCCATTCAGAAGCAGCCCTGCAGCGCCTCACATCTTGCTTTGCAGCCACTGCAGAGCTGTTTGGGCTGGAAGTCATCCTGAAGAAAATGGAAGTCCTCTACCAGCCCGCACCACAGGAAGAACACCATCATCCCCATGTCAGCATAGGCACATCTGTGCTTAAATCCGTTCAGCAGTTCACCTACCTGGGAAGCATCATCTCTTCAGATGCCAAGATTGACAAAGAGATAGATCACAGACTATCAAAGGCATATAGTGCATTTGGAAGGCTTCACAAAAGAGTCTGGAGCAACAAGAACCTGAGGCAAAGTACCAAAATCAGTGTGTACAGAGATATCATACTGTCTATTCTCCTCTATGGGTCAGATACATGGGTCACCTATCGCCAACACCTACGACACCTCGAACGCTTTCATCAGCGCTGTCTTCGCACAATCCTAAATATACACTGGACCCACTATGTTGCTGTCCTTGAGCAAGCAGGGATCACCAGCATTAAGGCCATGCTATTGAGAACAAAGCTGCGCTGGGCAGGGTACGTCTCTAGGATGGAGGACCACCGCCTCCCAAAGATACTACTCTATGGTGAACTCGCCACGGGTCAGCGCACGAGAGGTGCCCCCAAAAAGAAATATAAGGACTCCCTGAAACAACATCTCAGGCTCGGCCAGATTGATCACCAACAATGGTCCACCCTAGCCTCACATCGGGAGGCATGGAGATGCACTCTCCACAATGCTGCAGCCTATTTCGAGAAGACACGCCGAATGAGTCTCGAAGAGAAACGACAACGCAGAAAGAACCGCAACTTGGAAACAACATCACCCAAGGAGACTTTCTGCTGTGCTTTCTGCAACCGAACTTGCCTATCTCAGATTGGCCTTTTTAGTCATCAACGCGCTTGTAAAAAGCATGGGATGAGTCCTTCCTGAATCTTCGTTCGCGAAGTAATGCCGAGAGAGAGAGAGAGAGAGAGAGAGAGAGAGAGAGTGAGAGTCGATCCATGCCTCTCTTGGCTGGTCAAGGCCTGCTGGGAGGGGTTACGAGGCCCTCTGATGAACATTATAAATAGTTCCCTTGAGCAAAGAACATTTCCAGAGACGCTGAAAGGGGCTGTGGTATGTCCGCTGCTGAAAAAAAATGGACTTAGATCGTTTGGTTCCCTCTAATTACCGCCCAGTGTCGAACCTTTCATAGGAATGAAAGGTTTGACACTGGGCGGTAATTAGAGGGAACCAAACGATCTAAGTAAGGTAATTGAAAGGGCTGTAGTGGAACAGTTGCAGGAGTTTCTGGAGGACACAGCCTGGCTTGACCCCTTCCAGTCCGGCTTCCATATTGGGCACAGGACAGAGACCATGCTGGTGGCCATCGCAGATCAGCTCCGATGCCAGCTTGACCAAGGTGGATTGGCGCTGCTTGTATTATTAGATCTAACGGCGGTGTTTGATACAGTCGACTACGATGCCTTGACCCACCACTTCGCTGCAGCTGGAGTTTGGGGGACTGTCCTGAAATGGCTGTCCTCCTTCCTCTGTGATCGGGAACAGCGAGTGGAGAGGGGAGACCTGGTTTCCGAGAGGAACTCCACTTGTTGTGGAGTTCCCCAAGGGGCCATTCTCTCCCCCTGCTTTTTAACATCTATATGCGACCTCTCGCTCAACTGGTTCGGAGCTACGGACTATAGTGTTACCAGTACGCTGATGACACTCAGCTTGTTCTGCGAATGACTCTGTACCTGATAATTTCCAACAGTGCCTTGAAGCTGTGACTAGCTGGCTGCGTGCTAGCAGGTTGAGGGCGAACCCGGCAAAGACGGAAATCTTGTGGCTGGGTCACCCTGGTGGAGGAACTGTTCAGTTGCCTACCCTAAACGGCGTACCTCTGTGTCCATCGTCCCCTGTGAAGAGCTTGGGAGTCCTGCTGGACCCTCTACAATCAATGGAGGCTCAGATCTCCAATGCTAGCAAAGTGGCTTTTTTCCATCTCCGGCAGGCTATGTGACTGGCTCCCTATCTGACCAGGGAGGATCTGGCCACAGTGATCCAGGCTACGGTCACCTCGAGAATTGACTACTGCAATGCCCGCTACATTGGCCTACCTATGTCGGCAATCCGGAGGCTCAAGCTGGTGTAAAATGCAGCTGCTAGGCTTCTCACTGGTACGCCAGTGAGAGCTCACATAACACCAATATTTCAGCAACTGCACTGGCTACCAGATGGTCTCCTTCAAAGTGTTGATTATTACCTTCAAGGCCTTATATGGTCAGGGGCCATTGCACCTGAGGGACCATCTCACCCCAGATCAACCCCAGAGGTCACTGCGCTCCATTGACCAAAACTTTTGATGATTCCTAGCTGCTGCTCATATCGGCTGATATGAACAGGACGGCGAACCTTTATGGTCACAGCTCCAACTCTTTGGAGCGCTCTGCCGGAAGATGTGCAACCTTTTAGAGATCTAACAAAGTCCCGTAGAGCGTGCAAGACGTTTTTATTCCAGGAGGCTTTCGGCGTCTGATTTGGTTAACCAGTTGTAAATAGTTTTATAGCTTTTAGCTAAGAGTTTAATTTTTTGGTTGTTTTAAAGTGTGTTTTTATATTCTCTGTAAGCTGCCCTGAGCCCTTGGGGAAAGATCGCATACAAAACTGGATAAATAAATAAAATAAATAAATAAGCTAGGACTGCAGATAAGACAATCCGTGCCTGGCGAGCATGTGCTAAACCAAATTTTTAAAATTTATTTATTATTCAGACTTCTAGGCCGCCACTCCCGGGTGGCTCGGGCTGGCTCACAACAAGTCAGATACAAAACATAGTTAAAACACATTATACACTCTAAAAACATACTAAAACATACTAAAAGCATAAGTTAAAAGCACTACATGATGTGTGGAGAACAAACGCACAGCGTAGTGCAATGTACACAAGATCAGAGATAAATGGACAGGCTGACACGCTAGGGCGTCTTAAGGGCCGAAGGCTTGCAAGAAAAGAAATGTCTTACACGCTCGCCTAAAAGACAGGAGGTCTCGGAGGGCCCGAGTCTCGACCGGGAGAGCGTTCCACAACGTTGGAGCAATTACCGAGAATGCTCTCCTGCGGGTAGCCATCAGCCTGAATGTCCTAACAGAGGGAATTGTCAGCAAGTTGGTATTTTCTGACCGCAGTGATCTCGTAGGGCAATATGGGGTAAGCCGGTCCCTCAGGTACATTGGCCCCAGGCTGTGTAAGGCCTTAAAGGTAAGTACCAGCACTTTGAAGGTGATCCGGTGCTCAATTGGAAGCCATTGCAGATCCTGCAAGGTAGGTGTAATGTGGCAACCTGCTGGGGTACCAGACAGGAGAAGGGCGGCAGTGTTCTGCACCAGCTTGAGCTTCCGGGTCGCCGACAGAGGAAGGCCAATGTAGAGGGCGTTACAGTAATCCAGTCTCGAGATGACCGTGGCTTGGATCACCGTGGCCAGGTCGTTCTGTGGCCAGCCGCCTTGCCTGTCTGAGATGGAAGAAAGCTGTTTTACTGACCATGGAGATTTGGGTCTCCATGGTCAGTTGGGAGTCCAAGTGAACTCCCAGGCTCTTTACGGAAGGCGATGGGTATAACGCCACACCGTCCAGGGTCGGAAGCTGGACCTCCCCATCACCCGGGCGACCCAGCCACAAGATCTCCGTCTTCGCTGGATTCACCTTCAACCTACTGGCTCGCAGCCATCCAGTAACGGCCTCAAGGCAATGATGGAAATTATTGGGGATGGAACCAGGCCTGCCCTCCATCCTCAGAATGAACTGTCATCAGCGTACTGGTGGCACTCAACGTACTGGTGGCACTCAAGCCCAAAACTCCGCACCAGCTGTGCAAGCGGCTGCATGTAGATGTTAAATTACAGAGGGGAGAGAATGGCCCCCTGAGGGACTCCCCAAACTAATGGGGAGCCCTCAGAGACCACTTCGCCCCTCTTCACTCGCTGAGACCGATGGTGGAGGAAGGAGGTCAGCCATTTAAGGGCTGTCCCCCTCACTCCAGCCATGCCCAGGCGGTGAGTCAAAAGGTTGTAATCGACTGTGTCAAACGCTGCTGTGAGGTCCAATAACACGAGCAGCGCAGACCCACCTTGGTCAAGCTGGCAGCAGAGTTGGTCTGTGATGGAGACCAGGACCGTCTCCGTCCCATGCCCCGAACGGAAGCCGGACTGGAAGAGGTCTAGCCAGGACAAAAAATTCACCAAATAGGCCGGGACAAAAAATTCACCAGATTGCAGACAATTTAATTCAGTTCAGCCAAATGGGATGCAAATACAAGCTCTAACAACGGATATCCATCAAGCCAGCGAAAGGACACCATAAATGGGGCAGCTGTAGAGCAGCCAATACAATGAAAAGCCACATTCATCACAATACGCCTGTCTGAAGAGCAAGCCTTTTCCAGCCAGTTGCTAAAAAGATGCGGTGATTTGGGAGAGCCAACATGGCACAATGGTTTGCGTGTGGGACAAGGACTCTACACTTAATGCAGTTTCAAACTGGTGTTGGAGAAAGTGCCCTCATTGCACCAACAATGACATAGAAAACTCTAGAACCGGTTTGAGACCCGAATGGTCACAACGCAAACCACAGAGCAATGAGCATATTAATAATAATAATACTGTATTTATACCTGCCACCATCTCCCCAAGGGGACTCAGGGCAGCTTGCATGAGGCCAAGCCCATCAATTGCAGCAAAGCAAATAAACAACATAAAAATTAAGGGCTTTCGTTCTCATGCTTTTGGAAGAGTTTGTGATTTGGCCACCACAGCTTGAAGCTTGCCGGACATTGGACATTGTTGCTTGGATTTTGGCTGTGTTGTTCAACACATTGATGAAGTAGACGGTACTAAATGAGGTATTACCCTTGGACTATGTGTCGCAATTAGGGTGAATGGCATTGGGCTTTAACATCTGTCTACCAAAGCAGTCATTTCCAACATACGCGGGACCCTAAGGCAACTGTCTCGCAGATATTTCTTGGCACCATTTGTCCAGAAGGCTTTGCTATCATCATAAAAGAAACTATAGAAGTCAGAGTGTGTACTTTGTTGAGAAGTTGGAGCCTTTCATGATATCCACACACTTATCCTTTCTTATTATTTGAATATTAAGCTTTGAGCATTGAGTACATGGAAAGCAGCCTGCCACTCACCTTCTCCAGCTCAGCCCTGTGCTTGCTTTTCCTGGACAACTCAAACAGGGCGACAATCAAGCCCAATAAAAGCCCCATGGCAAGTATCAAGAAGATGCCGCCGAGAGCATGAGGTCTCAGGGGACTCCAGTGGTCGTCATCATCCTCGGAGCAGCGGCTCTCCCACCATTTGCTGCGCAGGTAGTCGAGGTCGCCTGATTCTCCAAGCTTCAAGATGGCCACCGACAGCTTGTTGGTCCAAGGAGATCCTGAGGATGGTCAGAGTGTGGGAATGTTACTTCTCTGGGTATACAACTCCAAGAACCTCTCACCAGGCCAACTCCCTTCACACAATCAAAGCACTCCCAACTAATGACCATCCAACTTCCAGAGGAGGAGACTCTATCACACTTCCAGGATGCATATTACACTGTCAAACAGCTTTTACCACCAGGAAGTTCTTCCTAATGGTTGAGTGGAATCTCTGCTTCTGCTATTTGAATCCATTGCTCCATTGTGTTGTGGTCTCTAGAGAAGCAGAAAACAAGCTTGCCTTCTCCTCAATGCGACAGAGGGCATTGGGTTACAGCCTGTGCTTGATGGGATTACACTCCCCCTGAAGGCGCAGGTTCACAGTCTGGGAGTGATCCTGGATTCATCGCTGAGCCTGGAGCCCCAGGTCTCGGCAGTGGCCGGGAGAGCTTTTGCACAGTTAAAGCTTGTGCGCCAGCTGCGCCCATACCTTGGGAAGTCTGACTTGGCCACGGTGGTCCACGCCCTGGTTACATCCCGAATAGACTACTGCAGTGTTTCCCAACCAGTGTGCCGTGGCACACTAGTGTGCCGTGAGCGATCATCAGGTGTGTCGTGGGAAATTGGAACCTCCAATACCCTTTCTTCCCCCTCCTGAGTGTAGGTGAGTGTAGGTGAGTGTAGATGAACTACAACTTCCAAACTCAAGGTCAATTCCCAAGCAAACCCTTTCAGTACTTTCTGTACTGTTGGTAATGAGAGTTCAATATGCCAAGTTTGGTTCAACTCCATTGTTGCAAGAGTTCAGGATGCTCTTTGATTGTGTGTTAACTATAAATCCCAGAAACTGTAACTCTCAAATGTCAAGGTCTATTTTCCCCAAACTCCATGTGTTCACATTTGGGCATATTGAGTATTCATGCCAAGTTTGGTCCTGATCCAACATTGTTTGAGTCCAGAGTGCTCTCTGGATATAGGTGAACTACAACTCCAAAACCCAAGGTCAGTGCCCATCAAACTCTTATAGTATTTTCTCTTGGTTATGGGAGTTCTGTGTGGGAAGTTTGTGTCTTTCTGCCATTCCTGCCAGGATATCTATGTTGTGTTCATCGAAACAGGCCCAGGTTTCACACTGAGTGTATGAATACATTTAAAAACATATTAACTATATGTATTACTGTGTTAGAGTGTCATTTTGGTTGGTGGTGTGCCCCAGGATTGTTGTACATGTAAAAAATGTGCCGCGGCTCAAAAAAGGTTGAAAAACACTGGACTACTGCAACGCTCTCTACGTGGGTTTGCTTCTGAAGATTGCTTGGAAGCTGCAATTAGTGCAACATTCGGCAGCCAGGTTACTAACAGGAGCAGGGTACAGGGAGCATACAACTCCCTTGCTGTGCCAGCTCCACTGGCTGCCAATTAGTTTCCGAGCACAATTCAAAGTGCTGGTTTTAACCTACAAAACCCTATACGGTTCTGGCCCAGTTTACCTGTCTGAATGGATTCTCCCCTACGAACCATCAAGAACATTAAGATCCTCCGGAGGGGCCCTGCTCTCGGTCCCGCCAGCTTCGCAAGCGCGGCTGGTGGGGACGAGAGACAGGGCCTTCTCTGTGGTTGCCCCTCGGCTGTGGAACTCTCTACCAAGTGATGCTAGATCTGCCCCCTCTCTGCTGTCCTTTAGGAGGCTGCTGAAGACCTGGATGTGGAACCAGGCCTTCCCAGAATAGGATGAAATTGGCTATTGTCTGAATGTATGACCACATTTACAGATTGAGTGGAATTGTTTTAATGGCGATGTGGTTTGCGTTGTGGTTCAGCCAGAGGCTGAAGACGAGAGGATGGTTCGGTTAGAGGTTGTGAGGAATGATGGGCTTTCCGGTATAGGGAATGAGGGGATTTTAGATCAGGATTCTATCTGGAAGGATGAGTCGGTGTCTGGTCAAAAAGGGCTTCAGAGCAGGGATATGGAAATGCTTTGGCATCGAAAGATAAGGAAGACCTTTGCCCTGGCCTTTCCTTGGCAATGGAAGTTAAGGAGCTGGAAGGAAAACACCTGAGGTCAGTAGGAATATGAGACTCGATCTACGGGAGGAGGGAGTCGGATTACGGAGGTCACAGAGACTTTGTGAGAAAACAGACCAGTAAGAAATCCTTAAAACAGATCAAATGTCAAAGGTGTAACTTCGTGGCTTGTGGACCTTAAATTAGAGGGGTGTTTACTGAAAGGGTTAGAGCAGGCAACACTGTGTTACTGTGCACACCTTGGGTCTTGTTCCTGTTCCATGTTCAAGTCTATGTCTAAGATCTTTGGGAAAATCTTTGCTCATGTTCATATATTCATGTTTTGGAAGAAGTTCTCGTGTTCCTGATTATGTTTTGATTCCTATGTTTTGATTCCTGGTTTTTCATGGATTTTGTCACTTTTGATCAGAACTTTGATGCTTGCACTATTGCCTTCTGAAAGCCTTTTTCCTATTGCTTTTTTGGACATTGCTTTTTTTTTACATTGCCTTTTGCCTTTTTAGATTTTCTTTCTTCAATACACTGTTTAGTTAGTACTACTGGACTCATGAGTTGTGTTGGGTGCAAAGGTGGATTCAGGACAGAGTGTAACACCTTGGACCATTTTGGTCACCCTTCTTTGGGTGCCCCAAGTTTAATGGTGAAGCACAGTTTCCTGTACTGAGCAACATTTATTTATTTATTTATTTATTTATTTATTTATTTACATCATTTATATTCCGCCCTTCTCACCCCGTAGGGAACTCAGGGCGGATCACAATGCACATATGCAGGCAAACATTCAATGCCATCGACATGCAACATATATGACAGACATAGAGGCAATTTAACATTCCAGCTTCTGGCCACCAGGGAGAGCACTCTTTTTTTCCCTGGAGATTTTTTATGGCCTCGTAAATCAGTTAAATTTAAATGGAAACAAGGGGATCAAATCCTATCTCCTGGGAGTGATCCATAAGAAAATCCCAAAGAAATGGAACTGCCAACTTAAGACAGATTGGGTTTTCATCTGCGGCATGTATTGCCTTACCTTTTTGCGTGGCAATGCCAAAGCCCCTGGCCCCAATGACTTCAGGAGAGCGGACCAAGTTGCAGTGCCTGGCAACCGCCAGGTCCTGAGAGATGGACTCTCCAATGAATGCGTAATCTGAATTCAGGACCCTCTGGATGGCCTCCTGGTAATTCTTTACAAAAACGGTATCCTTCTTTCTGTTCATGGAATCGTAGACCATTTGCTGGACTGGGTTCTTTGAGTTCTGCAGCCACAAGATTGAGGAAAAGGTCAGTCGCACAAGGAAAAACAAGCAACTTCACTCATGTCTTGTGATCTCTCATCCAATAAAGTAGTGGTTCCCAACTTTTTTTTGACGAGGGACCACTTTGACCAGGGAGCACTCACCAACATTAGTACCAAAAGGGTTATGAATCAGTTTTGGTTAACTTTAGATTTGGTTTGATTATTTGGGGTGCTGATTCAGAAAATGGCATTGGATGGACCACAACAGCTCTATTTTCTTATACAAAGCATATGCTACCCAGTAGCCTCCATCACTGTCACTCGCTTGTCTTGCTGTGATCCCAAATTGCTGTCACTTGATGCGCAGCTGCAGCACTAACTAACTTTGTTTACTTAGCCCCGTCTGAGCGAATCCAAGACGGTGTGACCATAGCACTCTCATGTCACTTCTTGGGTGACGCGAGCGTGCTATGGTTCCATTTCTTAAAGGGACAGATGCGCCTTATCGTTTATATATGAATGAAGTTTGAAAATAATTTCCCATGGCATACCTGATGATCTCTCACGTCACACTAGAGTTGCGCGGCACACTGGTTGAAAATCACTGCTATATTGTATATGTCTATATTATAATATAACTAATATTGTGCTATGCTAATAATATACTATATTGTTGTTCATTTGTTCAGTCGCTTCCAACTCTTCATGACCTCATGGACCATCCCACGCCAGAGCTCCCTGTTGGCCGTCACTTCTATATGATATTGTATATGCATATATTATAATATAGCAATGTATTATTTATTTATTTATTCGTGCTTATCCACCGCCCCTCCCAATGGCTCGGGGCGGCTCACAGCATATTCATAAACAACAAACACAGTTTAAAAGTTAAAACCAGAATTAAAACAGCAGATAAAATATCAGAAAAGGTCACTAAGTAAAGTGATTGTGGCAACACAAATAATAGAGCGAGTCATGTATAACACTAATATTGTGCTGTGTGAATATACTATATTATGTATACAGGTTGGGAACCACTACAATAAACTCATAAGTAGCCAAGATTTGGGCAAGTGGGCTTATTAACAAAAGATTTGAGCTGTGATACGCCATCTTTTTAAAAAAATAATTTTTATTAATTTTGTGCTTAATTGTGAAACATAAAATCACACATACAAATACAAATACAGGTTGCAATCTAAAAAGAAAACCAAGATTACATCCTGCAAACAGAGTGGGTAGATGTGAGAAAACGTAAGGAGTGGTCGGAGGGAGGGGGTATGGGGAGGGAAGGAGAGAGGGGAAGAATAAATTTAAAAAAGGAGGGGGAAGTAAAAAAATGAAAAAGAAAAAATACAAAAGGGATAACAAAAAAGAAAAAAAACAGGTAAACAGAAGGATAAAGAACAACTAACATAAAGGTTGACTTTCATTCTTCTTCTTGGAAGGTGTCTTTTATTTGTTTTTTCAAATAGGCCTTCAACTCCTTTCCCTCTGGAGTTTATAAAGTCCTCCTTGTCAGATTATTGCATTTTGAATAGCAATTCATGAGTCAGCACAAGATATATTTTCGCAGTTTGAGATGACCTGCAGTGTGACATGTTTGACACCAGATGGCGCTGTCTCAAGACTGCTAAATGGAACCTTGAGGAATTTCCGTTACAAAGTGACAGTTGGGATTCAATATCTGTGAGGAAAGGATGTTTAGAAAGGTAGCTGTGATGGCTGTTGTTTTTCGATGTTTTGCCAGTTATTGTTAAATACAATTCAATACAAAGTTATATATTTACCTTGTGAATTGAATGAGAGTTTCATTATTCACACGAACAGAGACTGGAGTTTTTGGGCCGATGGGGAATTAAACTTCTATATTTCTGTTGCATATCCGCTGTGACATAAATACTCAACGCCGAAGAGGTTATGGGCCCAGATCCCAGAACCCAGAACCCAGAATCCAGAATTGCAGAGGCACAGAGATACTACATAACCCGTAGTATCTCTTTGAACCCGTGTTTTTAATTAGATGTATTTTTTAAATGATGTAAGTCGCCTGGAGCACCATCGGTGGAGGGCGACTCACAAGAAATAAAGTTATTATTATTATTATTATAATTCATAGAAAAAGTTTTTGAATAACACTGCAAATTGCAGCAGAAGTCGCTGTTTACCTCAATGTTAGAGAAAAAAGCTGAAGTGAATTTTTGCCAGGAGCATCTGTAGTGTGAAGAAAGATGGCATTATTTGGAGCACAGCATCATTTAGAAAAACTCAGAGGCAGCTCAAATTATTTAATATGGGCTACCAAAGTGCGAGCAGTTTTGGCAAAGGAGGAGCTGTTATCCTGCTTAACCCATAGACCTATTTCTGATGCAGAAAGGTTGAAAGATTGCAAGGCAAGGGCTACCATCATCCTGTCAGTTGACGATAGGCACCTCACATATTTAGCTCTGGAAGAAACAGCCGCTGACTGTTGGAAAAGGCTTGAAAAGCTGTATCAGCAGGCTACTGGAGGCTCAAAAGTTTTATTGAGCAGAGAACTGTTTTCACTGAAGCTTCTGTCAATGGAAAATTGTGCCAGAGAGACTCATTTGAGTAAAATGCTGAGCCTATTTAATGATTTAGCAGCAAGGGGCACCAATTTTACAGAAGATCAGAGAGACTTAATTCTACTAAGCAGTTTGGGGCAGAGCTACAACTCATTCATTGACTCCATGCAATCTGTGAAAGAAGAGGACATCAACTTCGACTTAGTTTCGACTAGATTGGAGAACTGGGCTTGTTACAGAAGAAATGCCCAGCAACTTTCAACGGAGAAGACGGTCAACAAAGGCTTCAATATGAAGAGGAAAGAGACAATCCAGTGTGACATCATCTGTTACATTTGTAATAAAAGAGGACACAAAGCTAGACAATGTCATAAGAACAAGTTTAAGAAGAGTGAATCAGCACAGAGTAAGAAAGAACAGATCAACAATTCAAGAAAAGACTCTGATTCAGGCTGTCTGTTGATGAGTTTACAATGTAACAATGATTTTATTCCTCAGGTACCCTGGATTATTGACTCTGGGAGTGCAAAAAGTTTTGTTAAGGGTAGTAAATTGTTAGCAGAGAAGGAACCTTTATCTGGTTCTATGCAAAGTTGTGTGAGTCTAGCCAATGGTCAAAGGTGCAAGGTTTTAACAAAGGGAGAAGTTGAAATTGGTCAACTTAGTCTAAAGTTAGACAATGTTTATTTAGTTCCTGAGCTAGAACACAATGTTCTAGGGGTGAAACAACTTGCAGACCATGGTTTATCCATTGTGTTTGAAGGGGAGTTATGTAAAATGAGTAATAAAAATACAGGTATGTATAAGGAAGTAAAATTTCAAAATGGTTTCTATAGAATGAATGCTAGTAATAAAATGTCTACAAATAATATTCAGAGTTTGGAAGGGAAACCTCTGCATGGTGACAGATGTCTGCACATGCTACACAGGAAGTTTGGCCACATGAACTATAATATGATTAGAAAGACTGCACAGCTAGTAGGTATTCAAATACCAGAATGCAGAAATTATTTAGAGTGTGCTGTCTGTAACAAAACAAAGTTAAAGGCTTATCCTGTTGCCAAAAGGAGTGATAGAGTAACAGCTAAGTTACAGTTAGTGCACATGGATCTAGCTGACCTTTTCCAAAGAGTATTGAGGGAATGTATTTCTACTAGTAATAGTAGATGATAGGTCTCGATTTGGCTTCGTTTACCCTCTGAAAGGTAAATTTCAGGTGTATGAAAAATTTATTGAATGGTACAATTTTGTGAAGAACCAATTTCCTGATTTGACTGTTAAACAAGTTCAATCTGATAGAGGAGGTGAATTTGTGAATGAAAGACTTAAGAATTTTTTAAGGATAAAGGAATTTGGCATAGGAAAACAAATCCGTGTGTATCAAAAGAAAATGGAATTGCGGAGCGTCGCTTAGGCGTAATTCAAACCATGGTAAAATCAATGCTTGAGGATGCACAAATGTCCAAAGGTTTTTGGGCAGAAGCAGCTAACACTGCCAATTACGTGCTGAATAGGTTATGGACCTCAAGTGTAAATGAAATCCCATTCTATTTGTTTTATGGAAGACATCCAAAGGTGGATCATTTTCAAGTATTTGGTGCGCATGCAAATGTCTTAATTCCTATACAGCAAAGAGACAAAAGAGATCAGCATTGGGTAAAGATGCAATTTATTGGATATGAAGGTGGAACGAAAGGCTATAGATTCTGGAATGGCTCTTCTCCAGGGAAGAAGATCACAGTCTCCAGATCTGTAAAGTTCGAAAATAATACTCATTGGGATAGAATTCATGCGAACACTGAAGTGTTCATAACCCCAAGTGTTTCTAGAGTAAAGAATGAATCTGAAGTTGTAGAGGTATTAGATGAGGCAAATGTGGAAGAAAGCAAGGAACAATCTGAAGAAAGTAATTTTCATGATTTTTGCGCCACAAACTCTGACTTAGTGTCCAAATCTGTAACAGAGGTTGATGGACATTGTCAAGAGGAGATTAGGGATGTGGAGGAGACTAAGGATGAGCTTCCTAGGAGATCCACACGTATCACTAAAGGAATTCCACCAGCCAAGTACCAAGTCACGCAAATAGGAAGTATAGAGTGGAAAGATCCTAATTCTTACGCTGAAGCATTGCGTAGACCGAAAAATGAACGTGATTGTTAGGTAAAAGCAATGAAGAAGGAATTTGATTCATTTCATTCTTTAAATGTTTTAGAACAAGCAGATGTAACCAAAGATGTAAAGGTAATTGGTTGCAAGTGGGTGTGTCAGCGGCGCCCTAGTCCAATGCGGGATAGCGCAATGGACAAAGACGCGGCTGCCATTTTGGAAGAGGACCGAGCGATCGGAGGCGCGGCCGCCATTTTGGTTCTCCTTGTTCCATGTTGTTTCTGTAGCTCCATGTTGTTCCCTGTTGTTTCTGAGCTGTTGGAGTTCCCGCCGAAAAAAAGGACAAGAGGGGTGGGGTTCCGGGTTATCTGTTCAAGGATTGGCTCTTCGCCAGAGGGGAGGGGCTCGGGAGTTTTGAGCAGGGATTTTGGAGGGAAGGCTTCAGTACGGTTTTTACTGCCTTGGATTAAGGACTCATAAAGCATTTCCTCAATACCCGAGTGAGTGTGATTATTGAGCGGCCTACCAACGCTCACACAAAAACCGTACTCACAACCTGAATCGCAGTCGTGAGCCGATCCGAGCGCGAACCCCCCTGAGATGTCTAGTGTAAGGGAATAAGAGCCCCAGGAGCACCGAGTGGAACGCGCTGGCAGGGATCCGAAGAGGTGGAAGATGGGATCCTCGGTGAGGCGGCTGGAGGCCCGGAGGGGAGAGGCCTGTGATTGTCTCCGGAGCAGGCGGCCAGGAGGCCGCGATTCCTCCCTCCTCCTGGGACGAAAAGGTGACGCGGCGGAAGAAGGGGAGCCCCAGGCCCGAGGAGGGAGTCGGTCAGGCCCAGTGGAAGGCACGAGTCAGGGCGAGCGGATGGAGGAGATGATGGGAGAGATGGCCAGAGCCATAGCCGACATCCGCCAGCAGATGGGAATGATGCAGAGGCGGATGGACACATGGGGACCCCCACCGGAGGAAGATCGAGGCACGGAGGGGCGTTCAAGCTATGCGGCCCGGAGGGCAGAGAGACCGCCGTCCGGCAGGGCCGCTCGGAGGGGCCGGCGCCGATTTCACCCCGCCAGGGGACCTCCACCTTCAACCTGGGCCCAAGCGACCGGACCCTGGAAGGAAGCGGCCATCGGAGAGACTTACAAGTCAAGTTCGACGCAGACCCAAGCCACCCTTCTTTTTTGTCACCAATGTCCGCAATTTTATGGAAGACTATGGAGACTCGTTCCCCTCCGAGGCGGCCCAAGTGAGGGCCGTGGGAAGCAACCTGAAAAAACGCTGCGGCCGACTGGTTGGTCCAGATGACCGAGACCGATGCCCCGGAGCTTAGGGGTCTTGAGGCCTTCCTGAGGGCGCTGCAGCAGCGGTTTAGAGACCCGCACGCGGAAGCAAAAGCTAAAGCAGAATTGAAGCGGATCTACCAGGGGTCGAGGGCGGTATCCGAGTACGCCCTGGCGTTCAAGGCCCTTGCCGGAAAAATCCGCGATTGGTCAGAGGCGACCAAATTAGACTATTTTAAAGCAGGACTGAGGAGAGAGACCCTGGATTGGGCTCTGAACCGCAGAAACCCGGACACCCTGGAAGGATGGATTGACCTGGCCGGCCAAGTGGAGTGCGATCGGGAGGCGGCACCCAGGAGGCCCCGAGACGCCCGCGAGCACGCGACCCGGCCCCAACCATGCGAACGGGCTGGCCCGGAGGTCGCCAACCCGGCGGAGGTCGCCAAGTCGAGACGCAAATAGACCGCGGAGAGGCGCTTGCTTCACCTGCGGCCGAGAGGGGCATCGGGCGGTCGAATGCCCGAGGAGGCCGCCCGCCGCGAAGGGGGAGAAGGGTCCGGACCCGACCCCCGGGACACCGAAGACGACCAAGGCCAAGGGAGCGGCGGCTAGAGAGTTGGCCCGAGCGCCAACCAACCCGAGGGGCGGAGGTGACTACGGGAGAGGCGCGGAGGAGAGCGGATCGGAAGAGTCGGCGGAAAACGAGCCCGATCTGCCGTGAGCGCCTGCGGCAGATCTCACCTTCCCAGGGCGGTGAGTCGGAGCCTCCCAGTGGAGGAATCCTCACAGTTAAAGTAGCCGTGCGCGCCCCGCCACCGGCAAAGAGACCGAGGCTAGTGCCATGCTAGACTGTGGGTGCACCAGATGCTTAATGTCCCCTGGCTTAGCAGCCCAGCTAGGAGTGACCCCCGGGAGTTAGTGGCCCCGGTCCTGTTCGCGCAGCTGGATGGGACCTTCGCCAACGGGGCGCCAGCCACTAGAAAGACCGGGAGTTAGAGGTGCGGATAGGGACCCACAGAGGGCGCATCAACTTTGTGATCTCCGAGATGGCTAACCAACCCTTAATTCTGGGCAGCCCCTGGTTGGAGGAACACAATCCGAGGATCAACTGGAAGACAGGGGAGGTGCGCTTCAGAGATGGGCAGGTTCAGGCTAAGATAGAGTACCCAGGAGAAGGAGGGAGTCCTAATACGGCAGGAGCCGGGCTCGCCCAATTGGCAGGAGTACCGTAGGACTATTGGGAGCTGGCTGAGGTGTTCAGCGAGAAAGAATGCGACGAGCTGCCACCCTCCGCGCCATGGACTGTGCCATTAAGATAGAAGAGGGGGCGACACTCCCCAAACCCAAGATGTATGCAATGTCGGAGCCGGAGAAAAGGGCGCTGAGGGAGTTCATAGACAAAAACCTGGCCAGGGGTTTTATTAGACACTCAGATAGCCCACTGGCGGCCCCCGTGCTCTTCCGCCCCAAGGCGGATGGGAGTCTCCGGCTCTGTGTGGACTACCGAGGGATAAACGCCATCAGCTCGGCGAATCCGTACCCCCTCCCCTTGATGTCCGAGATCCTGGCCCAGCTGGGGAAGGCCAGGCTGTTCACTAAGCTAGACATTCGAGAGGCATTCTATAGAATCCGGGTCAAGCCAGAGGACTGCTGGAAGACGGCCTTCAACTGTCACTTGGGCCATTTTGAGTTTTTAGTCACCCCTTTCGGCCTAAAGGGGGCGCCAAAAATCTTCCAACAGTTGATCAACGAGGCCCTCAGAGACCTGTTGTACAAGGGGGTCATCGTGTACCTGGACGACGTCCTGATCTACACAGAGACCCGTACAGAGCACGTGGCGTTGACCCGGGAAGTCCTGAGGAGGCTGAAAGACAATCGGCTATACGCCAAGTTGTCCAAATGCGAGTTCCATCAGACCGAGTTGAACTACTTGGGATATCGCATCTCCACACGGGCATCGCGATGGACCCGGCGAAGGTGCGAGACGTGCTGGAATGGGAAGCCCCGCACGCGGAGACAGCTGCAGGGGTTCCTGGGATTCGCGAACTTCTACCGGCAATTCATCCCGAATTTTGCAGAGACTACCTTAGCGCTAACAGACCTGCTTAAAACTAAGGGGTTGGGAGAAACCAGGAAGACCAAAACCCCTAGCGCCAAACTTCAATGGACACCACAGTGTCAAGAGGCGTTCGTGAACCTCAAGCGGCAGTTCACCAGCCAGCCCCTGTTGATTCACCCGGTGATGAGCAGGCCCTTCACAGTGCAGTGTGACGCGTCCGAGGCGGCATACGGAGCAGTCCTCCTCCAGCCGGATGAAGAAGGCCACTTGAGGCCATGTGCTTATCTCTCCAAGAAGTTCACCCAAACGGAAAAAAGATGGCACGTATGGGAGAAGGAGTCGTTTGCCATACGGGCGGCTCTGGCCCATTGAGGCACTTCCTGGAGGGAACGCCGGTCCCTTTCGAAGTTTGACAGATCATAAGAACCTGCAGGCCCTACAGACCCCCCAGAGACTGAACGCTAAGCAGCTGAGATGGGCCCAGTTCTTTAGCAGATTCAATTTTAAGTTGAGATACATCCCGGGCCCGAAAAATGTCGTAGCGGACGCTCTCTCGCGCATGCCTGATGCGGACTACTCGGCCCCAGGAGAGATGGGAACCGTATTCTCTAACCCACAACTGGGTTTGGTCGCCGCCACCCGGGCAGCAGTCAAAGCAAAGGCCACCGCCGGAGAGCTGGCAAAGCCTCTCCTGGACCAGATCAAGACAGCGTCCCGCACAGACGAATGGCTGGTCCGGCACCGGAAGGCCTGGAAGAGAATGACGGCATCTGGAGCCAGGGAACCAAGGTTTACGTCCCGAGGCCCTGAGGGCACAGGTCCTAGAAATAGGGCACGACACGCTCATGGCAGGACACTTCGGGCTCTCAAAGACGCTGAAGCTACTCGCCCGGCAGTTCTGGTGGCCGATGATGAGGAGGGACGCAAAACAATACATCGCCGAGTGTGACGTGTGCGCCAGGAATAAAACGAAGGTGGGACGCCCCACGGGCCTATTGCAGCAAGTAGCTGACCCTGCAGAACCATGGAGAGAAATAGCCATGGATTTCGTAGTGGACCTCCCGGAGAGCGGGGGGTTCACCGCCATCTGGACGATAGTGGACCTGTTCTCCAAGCAGGCCCACTTTGTGCCGTTGCGACGACTGCCAACGGCGCCGGAGCTGGCCAAGCTCTTTATACATCATGTATTTCGCCTGCATGGTAGCCCTCGTCGGGTCATAAGTGACCGCGGGCCGCAGTTCGCTGCTAAATTTTGGAAGGCGTTCCTGGCCGCCCTGGGGACCCAACGGGTGTTGAGTACGGCATTCCATCCCGAGACAGACGGAGCGACCGAAAGAGTTCAGCGGACGCTCCAGCAATACTTGAGGTGCTTCTCTACGTATCAGCAGGACCAGTGGGCCAACCTGTTGGATGTGGCAGAATACTGCTATAACAACACCGACCACGCGTCCACGGGGTGTCTCCGTTCCGGGCCGTGGGTGGTCGGGACTTCCTGCCCTTCCCAGCTATTGATACTTCTGCACCTCCGCCTTGCACCCCGAGTCCTGGGGCGCGCGGGTTGCCGCAGCCTGGCCAGAGATCCAAAGGACGCTGAGGAAGGCCAGAGAAGACTACAAAACTCATGCAGATAAAAAGAGAGGGCCACAGCCAACCTATGTGGCAGGAGACATGGTATATCTCTCCACTAAGCACCTGCGATCGACCCAGCCCTCCCGCAAGTTTGCGGACAAGTTTGTTGGCCCTCTACGGGTGACTGAAGTGGTCAACCCGGTCACCCTTAGGCTAGACCTTCCCACACGTGGCGCAAGGTGCACCCGGTGTTCCACGTTAGCCTGCTTAAAAAGGCAGTAACCCACCGCAAGTGGTCTCCAGGGGAGCGCCCCAGTCCCGATCATGATCGGGAACATACCCACTTTGAGCTTAAGGATATTTTAGACTCTAAAAGGCTTAGGGGCAGACTTCAATACTTTGTGCAGTGGCTTTCCAAAGACTTGCAGCCGGAGTGGGTGTTAGCAGAACATGTCAAGGCCCCCAGATTAGTCAAAAGGTTTCATAGGGCCTTCCCGGACAAGCCAGGGCCCTGAAAATACTTTGCTTCTTTTCCCCCCAGGTCGGTGGACTCCTTCGGGAGGGGCGCTATGTCAGCGGGGCGCCTAGTCCAATGCGGGATAGCGCAATGGACAAAGACGCGGCTGCCATTTTGGAAGAGGATCGAGCGATCGGGAGGCGGCCGCCATTTTGGTTCTCCTTGTTCCATGTTGTTTCTGTAGCTCCATGTTGTTCCCTGGTGTTTCTGAGCTGTTGGAGTTCCCGCCGAAAAAGGACAAGAGGGGTGGGGTTCCGGGGTTATCTGTTCAAGGATTGGCTCTTCGCCAGAGGGGGGAGGGGCTCGGGGTTTTGAGCAGGGATTTTGGAGGGAAGGCTTCAGTACGGTTTTTACTGCCTTGGATTAAGGACTCATAAAGCATTTCCTCAATACCCGAGTGAGTGTGATTATTGAGCGGCCTACCAACGCTCACACACAGCTTATTTAAACGCAAAGCTGAGAGCAATACCTGGTTTTGAAAAAGATACTCCAACTGGTGTGTATCGACTCCGGAAAGCATTATACGGGCTAAAGCAAGCAGCGAGATGCTGGAACCAGTGTATAGACGAAAAGTTAAAGGGTCTTGGTTTCGAAAGAAGCAGTGTAGATAAGAAGCAAACATTTGTTTTGGTGTTTGTCGATGATCTCTTAGTACTAGCACCATCCGAAAGGGATGTGGAACAAGTTTTTAAGGGACTAAACTCAAGTATGACTGTAAAAGATCTTGGAGAAGTCCGGAAATACTTAGGCGTAAATGTAACTAGAACTGAAAAAGATATTTGTCTAGATCAAAAAGACAAAATTTTTGAGTTACTTGAGAGAACAAGATTGACTCTGTGTAAAACAGTAGCAACTCCAATGGTACCAGATTTTTTAAAGCTTGATAGAGGTGAAATGTTTGACAATCAAACATTGTATAGATCAGTGGTTGGGAGCCTCTTGTATTTGGCAAATTGGACTAGGCCTGACATCGCCTATGCCACTAATGTACTAAGCAGGAGAGTGAATGAACCAACGTTGACTGATTGGCAAGCTGTAAAACGAGTGTTAAGATATTTGAAAGGAACATGTGACAAAAAGCTAAAAATTTGTCCAAAAGAAAGCGGTATGAAAGGGTTTGCAGACGCAAGTTTTGGTGACAACGAACAAAACTTGTCATGTTCCGGTATCTAATTAGTTTTAATGGGATACAAGTGACATGGAAATCTCGTAAACAGTCACACGTTTGTTTATCCACGGCAGAAGCCGAATTTTCTGCTTTGTCTGACTGTTGTAAAGAACTAGAGTGGATAAAGGCTCTAGTAAACGAGTTCCAACGTTTTGAAGACGAGATATCTTTATTTACTGATTCTCAGTCTTGTATAGCAATATCAAATGCTGAAGGATTAAAGCAGAGAACAAAATATATTGGGGTAAGGTACCAAAATGTTAGAAAGTTAGTACAGGATGGTTTTATTAATCCTGTGTATGTCCAGTCAGATGAGAATATGGCTGATATGTTTACAAAATCATTGACTAATTGTAAATTAAATGTATTTTGTAAGAAGATATTGTTATTATAAGTAATGTGTGTACTTGTGTTGCTCATGAAGGAGGAGTGTCAGATTATTGCATTTTGAATAGCAATTCATGAGTCAGCACAAGATATATTTTCGCAGTTTGAGATGACCTGCAGTGTGACATGTTTGACACCAGATGGCGCTGTCTCAAGACTGCTAAATGGAACCTTGAGGAATTTCCGTTACAAAGTGACAGTTGGGATTCAATATCTGTGAGGAAAGGATGTTTAGAAAGGTAGCTGTGGTGGCTGTTGTTTTTCGATGTTTTGCCAGTTATTGTTAAATACAATTCAATACAAAGTTATATATTTACCTTGTGAATTGAATGAGAGTTTCATTATTCACACAAACAGAGACTGGAGTTTTTGGGCCGATGGGGAATTAAACTTCTATATTTCTGTTGCCTATCCGCTGTGACATAAATACTCATCGTCGAAGACTCCTTTCCTTCATTTATAAAATCCCTTTTATCTACTTCGATTTTTCATATAGTACTTTTGGTTATTTAAGTTATAGAGTCCTTTCTTTTGCTGTGTTCCTCTAGTAAGCTCCAGTCTGTTTGTTTTCTCGGGTTTCCTGTGTTCTTGCTTAGGAGGAATGTCAGTCTATCCATATTCTTTATATCATAAAGTTTTGCTAGCCATTGTTCAGTATTAGGAGTATAATCGGCTTTCCAATACCTGGCGTAGACCATTCGTGCTGCAGTTGTCATAAAACAAAACAATTTATCTTCATTACTATCCATCTTTAACTCCTTATCTAATAAGCCCAATAAGTAATAGTCGTGTTTCATTGAGAATTTCCTTTGTAAGATTATTTGGATTTCTTTATGTATGTTTTTCCAATATGAAATTGCTACTTTACAGGTCCACCACATGTGGTAGTAGCTTCCTATATTTGAGTGGCATTTCCAACATTTGGCTTCACTTTTTTAATACATTATTCCTATTTTTTGAGGTGAGATGTGCCACCTGTGGAATACCTTCATCCAATTTTCTTTCAAATCTGTAGCGTATGTATATTTAATTTTTTTTGTCCAAATTATTTGCCACTCATGCAATTTTATTTGTCTGCCAATGTTTTTTGCCCAAATTACCATACAGTTTTTATTTGTTCAGTTTCGGTAGCCCAATCTATTAATTTATTGTATAACTTAGTAATATTTTTCTTATCATTTTTTATTAATTGGTCCCAAAAATCCTCTTTCTCAATGAATCCCTTCTTCTTATCGAGATTATATATTTCCTTAATTTGTCGGTATTGGAGCCATGTTATATTCCCATCTAATTGCTGGATTTCTTCTTGGGTTTTTAACTCCATATAACCATTTGAGTTTTTCAGTAAATCTTTATAAGTTAGCCATTTGTTCCTGCCTTGTATTCTCCTTTGTTTCGCTTCGGAGGATGACACCCAAAGAGGGGTTTTTGTGTGGAAATATGTAATATATTTGTGATACGCCATCTTTTAAGACTGTGTTTCTTCTCGTAGTTGTTTTAGTCTTTGTTTTTAATGCTGTGGTTGATGTGTTTTATTGCAATGTCTATTGTAAGCCGCCCCGAGCCACTGGGAGTGGCAGCTAATAAATCTAATAAATAAATAATAAATAAATAAGATAAATAAATGCACAGCAGAGTAACTTAACACAGCAGCGTAACCTCGCACCAGTAACCCAAAATGATAAAAAGAACAAAAACACACCGACCAATGTTATCTCTTCCACAGGAGGCTTTTCTTTATAGCAAAATAATACGGTTGCAGTATTTATAAGAACAAGGTGTCCATGACACAAAGAATGTTCAACCTTCACACACGAGGCCTTCTCACACTGAGGCTTACCTCACAGACTATGACCTATCTCAGACTGTGAAACCTTCTCTCACAAAGGCCGACCTCACACTGCAAGGCCTTCTCACAGACTGAGACCTTTCTCCCCACGAGGCAAACGAACACAGAGGCCTACTAAGCTACAGGCACACCTGCTTATATAGAACTTCAGCTTTTGATGAGTCATTGCATCTTTTAAAAACTTTTAGTGCATGACTCACATTTTTGTAATTAAAAATACCTAGTTAATTTTAAATATTTCTGACATGGTGGTCCATGGAGCACAGGTTGGGAACCACTGCGATAAAGTCATAAGTAGCTGAGATTTGCTATGACTCAGGTATGGCTTAAGCATGTTTAGGCATACTGTATTTCAGCTATTCTAATATGCATGTTTTCCCCATATAAACATCTTGAAAAACAGGGTGCATCTTAGAATTGTGTGAGAGAGATAACTAAATGTATGGGGACATAGCAAACCTGAAGGTACTCGAGCTGATCACTGTAAATCAATTGTGAATTAAATTAGCTAGCAGGGAGGACAATAACTGGCTAACCGACCTTCAAGCGCTACACCTACAGACTGCGGCTGACACACTCATGTCATGACACATAGTTTAGAAATTTTTGCTATAATACATATACAGGGAGTCCCCGAGTTAAAAACATCTAACTTACGTACAAACAACACATACAGTGTTCTCTCACTTATTGTGGGGATTCCGTTTCAGGATGCACCCACCCCCACAATAAGAGAAAATCCGCAAAGTAGGGACGCCATATTAATTTTAATATTTATAGATTATTTTTTTTTTTTTTTACCAGTGCTTACTTACCTGCCTCCCGGCCCATCCCAAGGGCACCTGCCTTCGCAGACCCCGGAAGAACCTCCAGAGCCACATAGGCAGCAGCAGGCCAGGGAGGCAGGCCTTCCCCACTGCACCTCAGGCTGCCGCACTTCCGGGGTCCCTGGCCTCCACTGGATGTAAATATTTTATATTTTATATTTATATTTTCAAAAACCAGCAAAACAGTGAGTCCGCTAAAAGCGAACAGCGAAGTAGCGAGGGAACACTGTAGCTAAGAACGGAGGCAAGACAACAGGAACTGAGATAAATCTATCCAGAGGCGGCCCAAGGTAATTTTACATGGTAGGCGAAAATTATCCCCCCCCCCCCCTGCAAAACCAAACCTGCAGAAGGCGCGGAGGCGGAGTTAGCAGCCGGCGCGGAGGTGGAGTTTCCAGCAGGTGGCGGTGCGCCCCTTAGAATCTGGTGCTCTAGGCAGGCGCCTACTCTGCTGAATGCGTTAATCCGCCCCTGAATCTATCCCTCGAAAAGGACCTTGGGGACTGCCTGTACATGTACGCATGAGGTAGGAACCAAGAAGTAAGAAGAAATGTGAAACCAAGCCCACCTTGAAATACTGGAGTGTGGAGGAGCTTTCCATGGTCCCAAAATCCAGCTCCCTCTGCTTGACCAAGTCTTCAAAGTTGTGGATGGCGATCTGGTCGGACCCGGACTCCAAGATGAAGCTGAACCCTGCAATGTATGCCGTCAGGAGCACGATGCTGAAGAGCCACCAGATGGCAGAAATGATCCGGATGGCGAGGGATTTGGGTTGAGGCATCACCCCTGTGCGAAGGAAGGCAGCCGCAGGCCAACGGTAAAGTGTGGAAAAATGGGAAAAGAAGGTTTTGAGTGCACGTATCCTCTTGCGCTTGCAAAGTGCCTCCAGGTCTTTGTTTCCCTTCACGAATGAGCTGTTAAGTTTTTGAAAGCAAGCTTTCTGATTTATTTATTTTTTAAGCATTTTCTAAACAACTTAACAATGTTGCTAGGAATTCTCACAGTGGACCTTCAAAAGAAATGCTTGCACCTTAATGCGAGCGATGGGGCATTTTGCCATATCCCACCTTCCCCATGGCATTTTTGACCCAAGAGAGGCCTTTCAAAATAACAGGAGGTGAATAGAGCAGTTGGTATTAAAAGTGTTGGAAATAGCAACCTTCTCAAGCCCTCTGATAGTTGTAATTCAGATCGAATACTGTATTTATTTATTTATTTATTTTGTGTCAAAATAAATAGAAGGTTGTAAAGTAATGCTTTTGGATTGGCCAGATTAGCTGTTTACAAGAAACGTTGCCCAGGGAATGCCCAACTGTATTTACTCAGTCTTCGAGGAGGCTCTTTCCGTGTCCCATGTATTGCATATGTGTGTATTAGTTTGCAATTTTTCTTTACCTCTTTGTTGTAGGAGGGTCTGCAGACCATGGGATGAGAACAGGGATTGTTCAGGACTGACTCCATTTTAGGACTGTATGCTTAGAATAGTGGTTGTAATCCTTCCTAAGGCCACGACCCCTTAATATTTATGTTTTATTTATTTATTTATTTATTTATTTATTTATTTATTTACAGTATTTATATTCCACCCTTCTCACCCCGCAGAGGACTCAGGGCGGATTACAATGTACATATACATGGCAAACATTCAATGCCATAGACACACAACATACATAGACAGACACTCAGAGGCTACTTTAACATTCCAGCTTCTGGCCCCCAGGGGAGCTGTCACTTTGCATTGTATTCTTTACATACTTCCTGGAGATTTTTATGGCCTCATGAATCAGTTAAATTAGCCTTCCCACAAAGTGGTACCCAAATTTCCTACTTGACAGTTGCAACTATCTTTTGGGCTGCAAAGCTTGGCAACAAGCTACACAATTTTGGTCGGGAGCTCTCTCCGACCCGGGCAAGCTTCAAGCTCATGACTTTTTCGGTCAGTAGTGATCTTAATGCAGCTGACTCCCAGCCAGTTGCGCCACAGTCCTGGTGCACTTAATACAGTTTCTCATGTGGTTGTGACCCCCAACCATAAAATTATTTTCATTACAACTTCATAACTATCATTTTGCTACTGTTATGAATCGTAATGTATAGCACAGCTGGTAAATCGCCACCTGCAACAATAAGATCTACCAACCGAAAGGTTGCAGATTCGAAGCCCAGGTCAGAGTGAGCACTCGACTGCCAGCCCAGCTCACTGTTTACCTAAGCAGTTTGAAAAATAGCATAGAGCTGTAATTAGAGAAATTAGGTACCGCTAAAAGTATTTTACAACACCATAAAAGAAAAAGACCAGAAAAAAATGTGGCGACCAAAAGGCTCTTCATCATAGAGGATGGAGTGACAGCACACATTGAGCACAACCTCCAAAGCGTCGAAAAGCCAGCTTTCAACACAACATTCCTCCTTTCTGTTCTGTTATCTCCTTGTTTGTCCAAAATGGCATTGAATGTTTGTCACATATGTGTACTGTGATCCGCCCTGAATCCCCTTGGGTAGATAGGGTGGAATTTAAATAAATTGCTGCTATTATTATTATTATCATCATCATCCCTGCTGCATGGCTTACCTTGCAGAGTGAATGCTCCTGCTCCAAACCACAGGCTATTGAGGAACGTGTAACGGAACTCATCATTTCCATCCCATTCACTTGGGCTTATTCTAGGAAGAGAAAAACCAATAGCACCTTTATCATGGCACAAAGGAACTCCTGGAGACAGTCAATGAAATTGCCCATTGCCTCCCAAGAACTTGTATGGATCTCCTAAACTCTCATGTAGAGACAAGCTGTGTCTCTGTGTTAGGGGTGAAGTTAGACTTTGAACCAGAACGCGAAAACTCTTGTCTCAATTTCATCCCATTTTCACAAATCCTTCTCCCCTTCCCATTTGATTTTTTCACAGTTTGCAAGACTTTATGGTTAATTCCCATGTGGACATGTGTGTGCATTTTCACCGCGTTTTTCTTGTGATATAATAAGATATCTCTCTCCATTTGTCTCTCATCTATCAATGCCATATAATGGATTTTTTTGGTATCGTTTTCTCTCTTGTTCTCTCTGTGTTGATCCATTTTGAAATTCGCACATTTGGAGCTCTTCGCTTTTCAAACACAGCTTGAGAAACCCTCATCTCAAAGGGGTCCGCTTAGGGCGCCACGTGGTATGGGGCGCATCCGGCCGCCAGGTTCTGCGCATGCGCCATTGGTGCAAGCGTGACTCCAGCTGGACGGAGACGCCAATCGCGTGAAACGAGGAGGAACTTTTTTCAGGTGGAACTTTTTGCAGCTGGGGCGGAGCCTCCCACCTCCAGCTGCAAAAAGTTCCTACTTTTCGGCCTCGCTTAGGCCGATTGGCGTCTCAGTCCAGCCTGATTCCCGCCGCAGCAATGGCGCATGCACGGAACTAGCTGGCTCCACAAGGCCGGAGAGCGAGGGGGCGCCAAAATAATGTTCGCTTACCATTTTAAATTACCTTAGTCCGGCCCTGTTGGCCCCTAAAGTATTGTGCCTTTTGAAATGTGCACCTTTAAAACAATCCAATGTTTAAATCCAGGTTGGTATCTGAAATACTCCAAAATCCTCTAAAGTGTCTAAACTTATACTCGGGTGTATGGGGGACTCGAAAATGTCAACTCCTTTTATCTTCTAACAACTTAAAGCTGAAAATGGATAGAAAATGTGGAAGGTTGTTGCTATACATGACAACGGCGAGACCTCTCCCCCCTATGTGACCCTTTAAGTTTTGACACTACTTCAGTTATCTCCCTTGAGTTTTTAAACATTTTATATGTACATGTGGCTCGCCCTGTCATTTCTGTTTTAGATTCACCCATGTTGTTGTGTTTTCAAAGATGTATTTAGTTTATTGTGTTTATTGCTTTTATTGTGTTTATTGTTTTCTGATGTTTTTGATATTTTTTTTGAGTTGTTCAGGCACGGCCCCACGTAAGCCACTCCGAGTCCCTTTGGGAAGATCGATGTGGGTTATAAATAAAGTTTTTATTATTATTATTATTATTATTATTATTAATGGCAGCAAGAATGATCTATGCTCAAAGATGGAAAAACTCATTGATTCTGATGCAAGATAATGTGCTTATGAAAATAAGAGAACTTACACAAATGGATAAACCTATGTTAATCAAGGAGAGATCTCTAACCAGCTTTAAGAAAGACTGAGGCCCGTTCATTGTTCATCCTCCAGCAAAGATGGGGTCAGACCTCCATCACTGGGGTTTTTAGACTAGAATAGTGTTGTTCTTATGTGGGGAAAGAACCTAAACAGTTCTGGTCCAACTTATCTGTCCGAACGCACCTCTCCCTATGAACCATCCAGGTGTTTAAGATCATCCGGAGAGGCCCTGCTCTTAGTCCCGCCTTCTTCGCTGACCCGATTGGTGGGGACGAAAGACAGGGCCTTCTCAGTAGTGGCCCCTCGGCTATGGAACACCCTTCCTAGGGACATTCGATCGGCCCCCTCCCTCCTAACATTTCAGAAGAAAGTCAAGACCTGGCTGTTTGAGCAGGCTTTTGCAGACAAATTATAATAATTTAACTGAGACCTATGGAATTAATATGACGTTGCAACGGAACGTCATATTAATTGATGAGACGCTGAGATTTGTTTTTTTTACAATTTTATCATTGTAACTGTTAATTGTATTGTTTTTATGTTGTTGTGTATTAATTGTTTGTTGTATTTTATATTGTGGCATTGTTTCCGCGTGTACACCGGCAGTCGCCTTCGGGCTGAGAGGGACGGTATAAAAATACAGTAAATAAATCTGAATGACACTTTGAATATAGTAGTAATATGTTCTCTTTCATTCTATTTTTAACTTTATTTTTGTTAGTTAGTTAGGTTGCATACTGCATATGCTAACGATCATGCCATCACCACTGAAGCAGGGGTTTTTGAAATAGTTGAACAGAAGCACTCTGAAGCTTTATGTGCGCTTACTGTCTATTACAGAGAAAAACAGCTGATTCCTAATCCATCTAAAATGCAGACATGTGCTTTTCACCTAAAGAACAGACAAGCACCTCGAGCTCTGAGGATGACCTGGGAATAAATCCCACTAGAGCATTGCAGCACACCCAAATACCCGGGAGATACTCTGACTTACAAGAAGCACTGCTTGACTATCAAGCAAAAAGTGGGTGCTAGAAATAATATAATACGAAAGCTGACTGGCACAACCTGGGGATCACAACCAAACACAGTGAAGGCATCTGCCATTGTGCTTTGCTACTTTGCTGCTGGATATGCATGCCCAGTATGGAACACATCTCACAGTGGATGTGGTTCTTAATGAGACATGCCACATTATCACAGGATGTCTCTGCCCTACACTGCCTCTCTCTCTCTATATATATATACACACACACACAAAGCTGGAGATGGGAAGAGGTATTTCACCTGGCAGCCAGGAACAAGCAAAGGCTGGAGAGCAGGTAGGCAATGGCGATGCCGCCCCAGGTCTCCTTGCTGAAGGGGGCCAGGAAATGGAAGAGCGAGGCTTCTTCAAGGACAGACTCCTTCTCAAGCAAGATGCCTATGCCAGTGTGTAGAAAGGGCTGGGTGAAGTCGACGGCATCTTCTCTCACTGACGTTATGGTCAATGAAGCAACAGCAAGGTCCGCTTCCTACCAAAAGAGTAGAAGGGAAAACTTTTGTGCGGCGGATTCATGCAATTTTTCTCACAGAATACCCCTTTCTGCCTGAGACATTTTTACGTGACCTCGGACATATCTATCTATACATATAATAAAAGTGAAAATGTGTGTATGTCGTGGAGGTGTCCACTTACAGAGCCAGCCTCCCACTTCCACAAACAGGCTATAGTTCCAAGTGCTGAGAGGCCTCCAAAGGGTCATAGCAGGTTATAGCGAGCCCAACCCCTGCCAATGTCCTCCCCAAACACCAACCACCCAATGGTTGGATGTTGGATTTTTGTAATTCAGGAACTGTCTGTACGTGAAACAAGCACATAAACCTGCTCCTAATTTGAGGAGAATTCAATCTGGAGGAGACGTACCTTCCTTACGACCTCTCCGATCATCCCAGACCAGTTCCCATTCGGACTCAGGGCTCCATACCTCCCGTCTTTCACGACGCCCACCTTGTACTTGAAGTGCAGCACCTCTGACAGCTTCTCCAGCAGGTCAATGCAGTAGCCTTCCAGCTCCGTGCCTTTGGCCATTACGTAGGGGTCTTCCTAGGAAGCAGTCAAGACAAAGGGGGCCCCAAAATCTGCTCAACCGCTCTCCATCACACCATTGCACCTCTGGCAAAAAAGGGAACCAGTTCTGGCTTTCTGAGTCCTCCCCACTCTTCCTTGTTTCTACATTTCTTGTTGGGCTTCATTTCTTGGTGACCCTAAGGTTAACTTATCACAGGGTCCTCTGGGGCCAAGATGTGACTTGCTCATGATCACCCAATAGGTGTCCATGGCTGAGCAGGGAACCAAACGCAGTCCTCCAGAATCATAGTCCGGCACTCAAAGCACGGAAACATTCTGCTACTCTACCACGTCCTTTTATACCCATAATGACTTGCACAATGATGTGTATGTTGTTCCAAAATATTATGTGATTTTGGAAATGGTTGGGACACTGGTAGAATGGGTTCCCTTACCAAGATGGTTGTGACATACATTGTCGGCCAGTCCTTCCCACCACCTCCGCCGCCGCCGCCACTGTCCTGTGGGTGAAAGTATGTTAAATGCATCTATACTAGTATAACAACAACAACAAGAGCAGCAGCAGCAGCAGCAACAACAACAACAACAACACTTTATTATGGTCCATGACCAGCACAAACACCCTGGGAGGGGGAAACATTGAAGGAGCACTTGCTCAGTTGTTTTTGTATGTCTGGACTTACAGGGGTATAATCTCTCCTTGAAGGGGGTCTTCCAATACCTCCCCTCCAATACATCCGAAGGGCATGGCATCTTGCCAGAGTAAAAGCCCTTCAGTGTTTGGGCACCTTCAGGGCTGGAATGTGTCCAGAGGAGGGCAATTAAAATGATCAAGGGTCTGAAGAACAAGCCCTATGAGGAGTGACTTAAAGAGCTGGGCATGTTTAGCCTCAAGAAGAGAAGGCTGAGAGGAGACATGATGGCCATGTATAAGTATGTGAGAGGAAGTCATAGGGAGGAGGGAGCAAGCTTGTTTTCTGCTGCCCTGGAGACTAGGACGCAATGAAACAATGGCTTCAAACTACATGAAAGAAAGGAGATTCCATCTGAACATGACTGTGAGAGCTGTTCAGCAGTAGAACTCTCTGTCCCGGAGTGTGGTGGAGGCTCCTTCTTTGGAGGCTTTTAAACAGAGGCTGGATGGCCATCTGTCGGGGTGCTTTGGATGTAATTTTCCTGCTTCTTGGCAGGGGGTTGGACTGGATGGCCCATGAGGTCTCTTCCAACTCCATGATTCTATAGGATTGTTAGGTATGCCATGGGGGCGATGAGGTATCTATTAGCTTCACTAACAATAAAGGCTGGGGAACAGGCTAAGTCCGATTGGTGCTTTCTGTCCAGGATCCATTGCTTAATGAGATCCTTGGCTTGGTCCCATCTCATGCTTAGCAATAGTCCCAGGGAGAAATATAGTGTTGTGATCTTTACTGCCACTGTTGTTATTCATGTGGATGAGAAGTCGTCCCTCATGGCCCAACTATTATTCAATTTCTATATTAACTCCCTGGTGGAACACCTTTACAACTTGGACTTCCACCCTTCAAAACTAGCAGGAAGAAGGCCTGTACTAGCTTTATGCAGATGACACAGTTATTCTTTCTAGAACTCAAGTTGGACCGAAAAGAGCTCTGAGAGCAATAACAAGTTACTGTAGAACAGCTTTTGATCTCAACTTTCAGAAGACCAAAATTTTCAAATTATGCCTCACTAGAGCATGTTCAATCAAAATTCCTAAGATCAGCTCTACAGGCTCCCTATGCCATCTTATGATTGGAGACAGGCTTTGTGAAAGTGGAAGTAAGAGTATGGACAACTACTTCACAACTACTGGCTATGCCTATCTTAGTAAAACATATACAACAATACATACATATGTAACATCTATATCTATATATATAATAAAAGTCAGTGTTTATATGTATGTGCCAGCTTTCTGATTGGCTCCCACTGTGGTCTTTGATTGGCCAGCCACAACATTCTAATGTTATGATTGGTTGCCACTGTGGTAGAATTTGCATATGGTTTCTGATTGGCCAGCGTCAACATTCCACCATTCTTAGGTGGGAGAGAGGGGATAGGAAAGGGCCTGAGGCAGTCAGGAATGGTAGGAGTTGAAGTCCAAAACACCTTGCAACCCCCGACAATGACGGAACAGGACAAAACTTGGCACACAGACACCCCCCCCCCCCCAAGACCCACTCTACATCCTGGTGCAGTTTGAGAGAGGATGGGCCACGGATGATAGGATTTGCAGTACCTTCACCCGATTCATTTCCCACAGAACACTGTAGCCCCTACAAATCACAGACCAGACCAGACCCAAAATTGACAGTAAGGCTTCCTTAACTTGATTTTCCTGACTAGTCCTCAGCTCATGGGATACTGTGTATGGCCTGAATTGACAGTAAGGCTTCCTTAACTTGATTTTCCTGACTAGTCCTCAGCTCATGGGATACTGTGTATGGCCTGAATTGACAGTAAGGCTTCCTTAACTTGATTTTCCTGACTAGTCCTCAGCTCATGGGATACTGTGTATGGCCTGAATTGACAGTAAGGCTTCCTCAACTTGATTTTCCTGACAGGATGCCTTTCTCAAATAACCCGGGCACCACCGGGTCCCCAAGCTAGTCTTCTATATTAGTAATCATGGGTTTCTTAAACACTCTTAACCCCTTTCGGCCAGATAATTTTTTACCTGGCCCTAGGCTTGTGTAATCCAGGTAAACCCTGACCTGTTTCGTGTCCCACCTTTCAGTGGGGGCCCCAATACGTCTTTTGGGAGCCTCCCAAATTCGGGACGGCAGATATCTGTTTTTGCTCTGGGGTGCCAAAAGACCCATTTTCTATTGGCCCATTATGGGAGGGAGGGCTTCCCAGGCTCCCCTTTCTATCATTTTACTCTAGAGGTGTGGCGCTCAGCTGCAGGCAGGTGTGTGCTTTAAGAAGGCTTCTTACCTGTTTCTACTCTAGAGGAGAGGTGCTTGGCTGCAGCTCTCTTTCCAAGGCATTTAAAGGAGGCAAGTTCTTAAAGCTGTTTCTTGCTCTAGAGCAGGGGTCGGGAACCTATGGCTCGTGAGCCATATCTGGCTCTTTCAATGATTACATATGGCTCACCTGCGCGGGCTGCCTTTGCCCTCCTTCACCCCAAATTCTCCACGCAGCTCAGCAGCTTTCCCCTCCTCCTCTCTTCCTTCCTTCTCCTCTTCCTCCCCTCATCCAGAAAAACAGGCAGATCCGGCGGCGGCGTAAGAGCCAGTGCGAGAGCCCACACGGGGAGAGGGAGGGAGGAGGAGGAAAAGGAGAAGTCCGCTCTCGTGAGAAGTCTCTCGTGAGAACTTCCACCAGAGGGGAAGGGAGGGGCCAAGAGGAGGATTGTGAAGGAGGAGAGATTTCTTTCTCTCCCTTCCTTCCTCCCAGAAGGAAAGTGGGACGACTTGGAGGAAGATGGCGCGCCATGGCGGCAGGGCCCCCGCTTCTCCTCCTTCTTTGTCGCCTTGCCTTGAGGAGGCCCTGAGGAGGCCTAGAGGCCTATCTTTGCCTCTTCCTCTTCTTGTGCCGGTAGAGAGAGAGAGAGGAAGACAGGCAGGAAGGGAAGGGAAGCAGTGGCCCAGCATCGCGTGCAGTGGCCACACCCCTCCCCACGTAGCCCCGCCTCTTTCCACCCACAGCGCGCCCTGATTGAGCATGGCTCCATGATGGAGTGGGGCAAAGGGAAGGAGAGATGTGCGTGAGCCAAGAGGGGGTGGGGCCTAAAGGGCTTGGGCCAGTCGCTAAGGAGAACTCCTTGAAGGCTGCTCTCTCTCTCTCCCTTGCCTCTTTCCAAGGCTTTTTAAGGAGGCTTCCCTCTTCCAGGTAAGAAAGAGTTATGACCTCCTGGAAGAAGAGAGGTAACTGATAGTAGTTTTCAGGAAATGAGGCTTTCCTTTTTGTTTGCTGGGGGATTAATAAAAAAAGATTAAACTGTGATGCCGAAAAGCAGAGGAGGACCCGAGTTTGGCTCCCGCTTGTTTTCGTATAGGGCGGGTTTTCATACTGGGAGGGCCCTTACCGTTTCGGGCTCCCAAAGTATCAAAGGTATTGAAGGAAATGGAAGACACGAACTCTGTGCACAAGTCTACTAGCTAGGTATATAGAATTATGTATATTAAATGCATGCCTTTTCACTTTGGTGTGCCTATAGGTTGAGTTGGTCTTTCTGAACTTGATCCTAGAGTCACTCTTGTGGAACCAAGTGGCAGACGGGTTTTCCCACCACTTTTCCCAGAGTCCAAGACTGTCTCAGCCCCCTTGCCTTGAATCGTCGATTGCTCTCCTAATTAAATCTGGTCTTTTCAATAAACACTTGCTGCCAACACAATCTACTCCAATAAAAAGTGCTTTTAGTAAACCATAATGGCCCTTCTTTAGTCTACATGTTCTTTCAAAGGGATCAATTTGTGTCTCAAAGGGAGAACAGCTGGAAGCCAATTAGGACCTTGTTATGAAACTGAGCTTCCAGGATGCTCAGAGATGCAGGAAGAAAGCGGAAGGAAAAACCTAAATAAATCCCTCTTGAAAAGCTGGAATAAAGCAGTAGGAGCCTATATTTAGCTCTGGGAGCTTGCCAGATCTCTTCCGTCCTCTTTCCCAAACATTCAGGCAGCAGATACAGAATTTTGTATCAAGAATGCTGGCAAAATGCATCATGTGCAGGTTGGATGTGCACAAAACTTTTACTACCTTTTGGGCCCAAAATATCGAACATTATGGGAAGAAGGCAAACTGGGGTGAGCTTACTACTGCTATGGTACTGGTGGCAAGTCTTCACACTGTTTCCAACTAAAACAGTTATGGGCAAACCCAAGCCTGGGGGCCCAATGCAGACCCTTGGGCTCTTTTCTCGGGCTCTCTCATCTCTCAGCATCTTTTCTTCCTTCCTTTCCTTCTTTACTTCCCTCCCTCCCTCCCTTTCCTTCCTCCATTTCGTCCTTCCTTCCCTCTTTCCTCCCTAATTCCCCCTCTCTCTTTCTCCTTCCTTCCTTCCTTCCCTTCCTTTCCTTCCTTCCATCCATCTTTCATCCACTTCCCTCTCTTTCTCATTCCTTCCTTCTTTCCTCCCTCCTTTTCTTCCACACTTCCACCTTTCTTTCCTCCCTCCCTCCTTCTCTCTCTTTCTCCTTCCTTCTTCCTTCCTTCCTTCCTTCTTTCCTTCCTTCCTTCCAACTTTCCTTCTCTCTTTCCTCCCTCCTCCTCTTCCACCCTTCCACCTTCCCTTCCTTCCCTCCCTCCTTCCCTCTCTTTCTCCTTCCTTCCTTCCTTCCAACTTTCCTTCTCTCTTTCCTCCCTCCTTCTCTTCCACCCTTCCACGTTCCCTTCCTTCCCTCCCTCCTTCTTCCCTCCCTCCTCCCCTCTCTTTCTCCTTCCTTCCTTCCTTCCTTCCAACTTTCCTTCTCTCTTTCCTCCCTCGTTCTCTTCCACCCTTCCACATTCCCTTCCTTCCCTCCCTCCTTCCTTCTTTCCTCCCTCCTTCCCTCTCTTTCCCCTCCCGCCTCCTTCCCTTTCTTTCCTTCCTTCCAACTTTCCTTCTCTCTTTCCTCCCTCTTTATTTATTTATTTATTTATTTATTTATTAGTCAATTTTATATTCCGCTCCTCCCAGCAGGCTCGGGGCGGATCACAAACAAGGATAAAATGCACAATACAAATGTACAGCGAAATTCGATAAAAACAATAAAAACACAGTCATAATCCATAACCAACTGATTACAGGTCGTCGATCTTAGATTCGAATATTGGTGAGCCTCTTCTCTTCCACCTTTCCTTCCCTCCCTCCCTCCTTCCTTCCTTCCTTCTTTTCTTCCTTCTCTTTCCTCCCTCCTTCTCTTCGACCCTTCCTTCCTCTTTTCCATCCTCCCTCTCTTTCTCTTTCTCCTTCCTCCTTTCCTCCTGGGGGATGTTTGTTTACCTCTGAGAAGAGAAGGTAGAGAGGGAACATGACTACTGAGTTTCAAGGTTTTAAAGGGTGTTATATTGAGGAGGAGGAGGAGGAGGAGGAGGAGAGAGGGATGGGGAAAACTGACTTTCTGCTGCCCTAGAGACCAGAGCACAAGGGAGCAATGGATTCAAATGGCAGGGAAAGAGATTGGACTGAAAAGATTAGGAAGAACCTCCTGAAGAGTGCCGTAGGCTGCCTGGGAATGTGGAGGAGCCTCCTTCTCTGGAGGCTTCTCTGCAGAGGATGTCTATCAGGAGTGCTTTGATTGTGCTTTCCTGCATGGCAGGGGGTTGGACTGGATGGCCCTTGGGGGTCTCTTCCAGCTCTAGGATTCTACAGTATATCAGGAGTAGGCAATACGGGGTCTCATGGATACACCTTTTATCTCCCGTCCATCATCTCATCCTGACTAAGGCCAACCCTTTTGGGATCCAAACATTTCCCACCTTTCCTTCACTTTCTGCTTCCAAAAGAGAAGAGGAAGGGGAGAAAAGGGCAGGGAGGGGGCTTGGGGAGAATCCCCTCCTTCCCGGCCCACCCATCCCACTCCACCCTGCCATGCGGCCCCCCAAGTTAGAAAGTTTCCCCATGTCTGAACTAAAGTGAACCTATATGGGGTTATCTTGGCAAAAATTGTTCAGGTTTGCCTTCCTCTGAGACAGAGAGAGTGTGACAGCCGGCTTCTATGTTTGGTGGGACTTGATCCCTCGTCTCCATAGTCTTCTTCCAACACTCAAAACACTACACCAACTTTCTCTGTCATTGACCCATTACAATAGCTAAAAGCATGGAAAGGTTGAGGAGCACGCCAACAAGTCCTAGGGTCAAACAACTCCTTCTTTAAATAGTCTCTTTAAATAGTGATGTCCAACCGCTGCTCCTTCAAATGTTTTGGTCTTCAGTTCCTGCAATCCATTCCCATTTGAGTCCTGTTTGAGGCTCTCATTTGGTTCAATCCATCAAAATCAAGCTGGCCATGGATTTTGGGAGCTGGAGTCCCAAAACACCTGGAGAACCAAAGGTTGGACACAGGCCTGGATTACCCATAAGGCCACCCTAGGCCAGGGCCTAGGGCGGCACCTTTGGGGGGGGGGCAGCAGGTCCGGACCCCACAAAAAAAGTTTTAAAAAATTCAAAAAAATATTCAAAAAAATATTTTTTTTTTAAAAAAGGGCGCATGCCCTCGGCTCCGCCCCGCCTCCTCGCTGGCGCGAGGAAGAAGGAAAGCCCCACCCCCGGAGCCGATGCGGGGCCTCCCCATGGCTCCTCCCTCCCTCCTAAAGCCGCGATTTTGGCCACTTCTCAGGCCGGCATAGTGGCTTTAGAAGGGAGGGAGGTAGGAGTCGGTGAGGAGGTGGGGGCGGAGCAGAGCCAGGGACGGAGGCAGAGCCTTTGGCCTAGGGTGCCAAAAGGGCCTGATCTGGGCCTTGTTGGACACCCCTTGATGTCTACTTTGCCATCTTGTCAACAAGGCTCTGAACTGGACTCGTTCTACTCAGAACTTCCAGACACTCTTTCCCCAAAACCGGAGCATGCTAAGACTTTGCTTGACAGGGAAACCAGTTGAAATTAATATGCCCAGAGGATGGGGCCCATACCTTTTGCATGGAGTCTTCATGCTCAGCCGCACCTGAAAATACACACAAAGAAGAGGAATGTTGCTCCGATGTATTCATCTTCAGTAGCGGAAATGGTTGCTCATTCATTGAGGATATCCTTTGCAAGAGCATCCATGACTTGTTTAGTCAACCCAGCCTCCCCACAGCATAGCATAATATCCATTTGTAGACACATGCTTACCCGAGACCACGCGACCCTCTTACAAAATTATTAACATTGTACCACAGGTGTCAATGACGCGATGCTCTTGTACAATGCACAACCACGGTGCTACAATATGTACAGCTCTGCTCCCACCAGTATATTAATTGCACTATCTATATTAGTGGTTTTCAAACTTTTTTGACCTACCGCCCCCTTTCCAGAAAAAAAATTTACTCACCGCCCCCCTAGAAATATTTTTTTAATTTAATAGCAATTAAACAGAAAGATATATGTATTAATGTAGTGGTTCTCAACCTTTCTAATGCCGTGACCCCTAAATAAGGTTCCTCATGTTGTGGTGATCCCCAACCACATTTTCGTTGCTACTTCATAAATTATTTTGCTACTCTTACGAATGCTAATGCAAATATCTAATATGCAGGATGTATTTTCATTGTTACAAATTGAACATAATCAAAGCATAGTGATTAATCACAGAAACAACATGTTTGGGGGAGTATGGACAACGGATGATGGGATTTGCAGTACCTTCAATCGATTCAGCCCTGACTTCCACAGACCACTGAGACCCCCCACAAATTACAGAACTGGACCAAACTTGGCACAGAGAACCCACATGGCCAACAGAAAATACTGGAGGAGTTTGGGAGGAATTGGCAGTGATTAAGGGGAGATGTAGTTCACTTACATCCGGAGAGAACTGAGAACCCAAACAACTTTTCGGAGGGCCTGTAAAACCAACCTGTTCCATCAGGCGTTCAATCTCTAAGTTATAACCCCTATTCTGGTCTTAATCTGTTTTTTATGTTTTCAAGTATGTTGTGTTTTGTTGTTTATTGCTGTGAACCACCCTGAGTCGAAATAATAAATAAATAACTAACTATGGATCTGGACTAAACTTGGCATGAATACTCAATATGCCCAAATTTGAACACTGGTGGAGTTTTGAGAAAATAGTCATTCTCATTTGGGAGTTGTAGTTACTGAGATTTATGGTTTACCTACAATCAAAGAGCATTTTGAATTCCACCAACAATAGAATTGAGCCAAACTTGGCACACAGAACCCCCTTGACCAACAGAAAATACTGGAGGGGTTTGGAATGAATAGCCTCTGCCAGGGAAGGCAGAGGCAATTCATTTCTTCCGCGGTGGCAGGGAGGCTCCAGCAGAGGACGCAGAGGCATTTGCACTGCAACCTTTGCACTGCACTGTGTGTGGGGGTCAAAGCAAAGGGGCAGGACCAAAGAAGCGGGCCGCGCAATCCCTCCTAAATGGCCAATCATTCACCGCCCCCTTAAAGGGGTTCACCGCCCCCCCCCCCCAATTCCCCTGAGCCTCCCACCGTCCCCTTGGATCACCTCACCGCCCACCAGGGGGTGGTAAAGCCCACTTTGAGAATCAGTGATCTCTTTATCTACATCTATATCTATCTATCTTCTATCTATCTATCATCTATCTATAGCTATAATCAAGGCCGTAGCCAGGATTTTGATTCGGGGGGCTGAGTTTGGTTCGGGGGGACTGAGACTGGGTGGAAGAGGGTCTACCCTAGCAAACCTTTTGTATTGTTATCCCAATAACCCCATTAATGCGGGATATAATGAGCATGGTGATCAGATCATGATATGAATAAACATAACAGCTTAAATAATGTACCAGTAAGGCCTTTTTGCGGACCACCCTGAGAATTTCGGGGCTGAAGCCCCCTTAGCCCCCCCGGCTACATGCCTGGCTATAATAAAAGTGAAAATATGTATGTGTGTATGTGGCTGGGGTGCCCACTTTCACAGAAAGGCTCCCACTTCCACAAACAGCTTTAACTCACAATGCTGAGGAGCCACCAGAAGCCCTCCCTCCAATGACATTTCAGGTTATAGCAAGTGCTGTGAACATGTAACCCAACCCCTTCCAATGTCCTCCCCAAACACCATACTGCCCATCACTCAAGGAATGCTTTCATTTGGGGGCCAGAGACCACACTGAACCACACCAATGATGTATCTAGAGCAAATTTGCCCAACATGACAAACTTTAACCACTGATGGAGTTTCAGGCGGTTAACCTGACATGATGTGAGTTGTAGTTCACCCACAACCTTATGCATTTTTTAAAATAAAAAAATGACTTTTTCAAATAATCTGTGCAACACCAAGAGAGTAGTGAATAATTTGTCCCACAGGTGTTGTGCAACTTAGATGTGTGCATATGTCCAGATCATGAAACAGCCAAAGAGAAACTAACAGCATAACAATGCAAAATGAATAGAAAAGGTAACAAAAGAACAAGGAGAAGATAAGTGTGCAGCCTCATTCAGGCGCGGTCCTACAGGTAGGCCAAGTAAGCGCCCGCATAGGGCGCCATCTGGGAAGGGGGCGCCATCCTGGCTGCATGGGGCGCCATCCTGGCCCTGCCGATGTTCCTCAGGCAGCGGCGCAGCTGCCTGCTTTTGGGCCCCGGCCTTGTGCGCTCTGACGCCACTTCTCGGCATGCGCGGAGGTTTTAGCGCAGGCGCAGTTGCTCCAGAGCTGAAGTTGAGCACAGGAGCAACTGCACATGCACGAAAACCTCTGCGCATGCCCAGTAGCTCCCTTGCGCAGAAGCCTGTAAGCAAAGCACTCCCTATCGGGCAGGCAGGGAGTGCTTCCCCTCTCCCTTTGTCTCCGCTGCGCGCGCGTTTACAGGGAAGGAGAAAAGAATCAGTGAAGGAAGTGTAAGTGAAGGAATGAATGAAGGGCTTTCCTCCTCCTCCTCTGTGACCTCTTCTCTCCCTCCTTCCTTTCTTCGGCTCTATTTCTGTCTAGACCCGAGGGGCCTGAGGCTATGAGGAGTTGTGGGAGTTGGAGTCCAAAACACCTAGAGGGAGGGAGGGCCCAAGTTTGCCCAGGCCGCGCTGCCTGTATTCGACCCCATTTGAACATTTTGGCTGTTTTTCTATTTACATTTACATTGGGATCGTAATTTTGGACTTATGGGAGACTCCTATGAATTATGAGACGGGTGGTAGGTAATATATTCTGATTTTGATGCATTTACATTGCATTTCTTGTTGATTATTATACAGTTCTGCTTAATATTGTCATACAATATAATAAAAATACAATATAACAATAGAATAATGATATATTTTATATTACATGTAATATTACAAACAATATTGCAGTATAGTGGTATTGTACAAAATAGTAATATATAATATTTTATTTTACTTTACTTTGGGTTATTTGAGTTTTATAGAAGTAATGAAAATATTTAGTAGAGGATAATTTTATTTAAATAAATAATTTTATTTATTATTTTATAATAATAATAATATAATAGAATGTTATATTATATTATAATGTCAATATATTATAATATAATTATATTGTAATGTAGTATAATATAATTATGATATAATATAGTATGAGTATGGTATAATATGTTGTATATACATTGATACAATATAATACTACTAATGATATTGTGATATTATAATTGTATATTTGTTTTATATGGTGGGAGGGCAAAATAATGTTTTTTGGGGGGCGCCAAAATAATGTTCGCTTACCATTTAAAATTACCTTAGACTGCCCCTGGATGCACAAAGTCTCTTCCGAATCTATGATTATTTTATTCAAGAAGCCATTGTGATACTAGGTTGTATAGATAGGAGTAAGGGCTGTCCAACTTCTACCGGCCCAAGGGCCGGAATTCCGGTCACTGATCACCTGGGTGGCCGCAGTGTGAAAAAGTTGAAAAAAAACCTCTTACCTCTTATACGACTATTGTTACAATTAATAGTTGACAGTTATACTTATTACAATTACTAGTTGCATTATTAATTATAAAATAAATAAATAAAACAATGGAACAGAATGATTATAAAAGAATTTTAATGGGAACACTGAGGCCGATCAGCCTGCTTTACAAAGGCAGGAATGTCAACATCAATGTTTGTCGTTGCCAGCCGAAGAAGGTCTAACAATGAACTGTCGGAGAGAGAGCTCCTGTGATGATGTTCATCGCTGAAAAAGCACTTTCGCATAAATATGTGCTCCCAAACATGGAAGTTATTCTCAGTCCAAAGTCACGCAGATATGGAAACCGTTCAGTTGTAAGCAACTTGAAGAACTCGGTCCCCCTTTCAGGTCTGTCATGAAAGAACAAGTCACCGTGGAAATCACAGAACTCTAACTGTAGGTTGTTCGGTTGTCCTTCAAAGCTTGCTGTGACTGGGTTAGTAAACAGTGCCACGTCATTCTTCATGCTTTCAAAATCTGAAAATCTCGTATTGAATTCATCAATAATAATCTGCAACTCAGGGCAAAATTCAGAAAAATCCAGCACTTCCTCACACTCTGACGCCAAACAACTGCAGCTGGCGAAGTGAGATACGTCATTTTTTTCCCAAATTGGCATGGAAAAGTCTCAGCTTGTTTCTAAACCCATTGATGTGTGCCATTAGGTCAGAGACCAGTTGGCCTCTTCCTTGTAGTTTTAAGTTCACATCATTGTAATATCAGTTAGAAATGCCAGGTGACGTGAGAAATCTATACTTGAAAGTTTTTCTTCAAGGTTCTCTGATGGATAAAACTGGTGAAGGAAAAGAGGGATTTCTTTTCTCAACTCAAAAAATCTCTTGAGGCAGTTTCCGGCACTAAGCCATCTAACTTGATTGTACATAAGCAGGTCTCCGTATTCTGCTTCAATTTCCTCCAAAAAGTTACGGAACTGCCGATGCATAAGAGCCCTGCTGCCGCCTCTTATCATGTTGATGACTTTAACAACTTTCTTGAGGGTCTCAGTTTGCTTCACCGATTTCCCACATAAAGCATGTTGGTGAATGATGCAATGAAGTGCTGGGCATTTCATTCCATTTTCTCTCAGACATCTAATCAATCCTGTCTTTGGTCCAACCATTGCCTTTGCACCGTCTGTAGCTATGACGGAACATTTTCGAAACCACCGACACTGTTGACCGCTTTCATCACTGCTTCAAATATGTCCCTACCCTTTGTTGTGGAGTGAAGAGAACACAGGGTAAGAAGCTCCTCCTTGATCTCAAAGTGTTCTGTTATCAAATGAAAATCAAAAGTTGACTAGTGTCCATCTGGTCGGTACTCTTGTCGAGACATAAGGAGAAATAGCGGCATTTATCAATCTCGCTGGATAACTTCTGCTGTACGTGGTTACCCATTTCGGCAACTCTTCGTTGGATGGTCTGATGAGAAGCTGGAACTGAATCTAAACTTTTAGCCATTTTGCTATCACCAAATGCTTTTGCCATTTCTACAGCAACCTTTTTAAAAATGACGCCGTTAGTAAAAGGTTTCTTGGCTTTAGCAAGCTCAAGTGCCATTACATATGAAGCATGCAAGGCATTTTCCTGATCAGATTTCACTTGTGTAAACATCCCAGTTTGTTTTTGCAGTTTGGATTTCAGTTCTGCAACCATCAGAGCTCTTGCTTCTCCTTGATATTTACTGTAGCTCCCTTCATGATGAGTCGTGTAGTGCCTTTTGACATTATATTCTTTGTACACAGCCAAAACTTGCATACAAATCAAGCACTGTACTTTGTTCTTTCTATTTGTGATGAAATAAAGGCTTTCCCAGTGATCCTGGTACACGCGATTCTCACTGACTATCTTCCGTTTCTTATTCATTGCTGGAAGATGAAATATTCACAATCAGCAGTAGAAGTAGTTTTCGCACGTTGTCGTTCCCCCCCAAAATAGAATGGTACAAGAGAGGTTTACATCCAAAATCTGCAAGCATATCTGATATAATTGACGAGCGGAATAGGGGGGTTAATTACACAAGGCACGTGCAGTTAGGAATTGTGAGAGTTGAAGCAAAAATGCACCCCAAGGGCCCAAGTTTGCCCATGCCTGCTATAGAGTTGCTGTAAGTAGGTGGAGACTCCTTCTTCGTAAACGCAGAGGCTTGATGTCCATCAGGGGTGGGGTGGGGTGTGTGTGCTTTGAATGCAGTCCACATGCTTCTTGGAAGGGGGTTGGACTGGATGGCCCACGAGGGGCCTCAAACACTTTGTATCTGGTTGCTGTGTCCTGCTTAAGTCTGATTACAGTGGCCACTTTTTAAGAGAGGGGTACCCAAAAATAGAGACTTTAAAAAAAAACAATCAAAAACTCCAGGAGGGCCAAAGTTTGCCCATGCCTTCTGATGTAGATGCCCCCAGTCTGTGGGAATCTCTCATATATCTGTGGAGTGAACAGGGTGGGCGAAAGAACTCTTGTCTGCTGGAGACAAGTGTAAATGATGCACCTGTGATTAGCATTGAATAGACTTGCAGCTTCAAGGCTTGGCTGCTTCCTGCCTCCCCCCTTCCCCTCCCTGGCCCCTTCCTCACCGATGGAGCCAGACGCCGGTGGCGGCCTGGGCCGTGCGTGGTGGAGGGCCGATGGGAGCCCTTCCGAGCTGCCCGGTAGGCCCCGCGCTGCGCGCCGTGGGCCGGGTGGGAGAGGCCGTTTCCCCTGAGGCAGAAGATCAGCTACCTGGAGAGCGAGATGTACCAGCTCAGCCACATCCTCACCGAGCAGAAGGGCATCCTGGAGGCCGTCACCCAGGTCCAGCTCCCACTCCCAGGCCAGGGCTTGAGCGGCGGCGCCTAGGCTGCGCAGGCCTACTGTGTTCGTCGGAGCTTCTTGCGGCGAGGGAGTGGGCCGGCCGAGGAGAGCCCTTCCGCATCCGGCCTCTCCTTTTGAGAAAGCACTTGACGCGGGATCGTGGCGGGGGAGGGAGGAAGTAGGAGGCGGAGGAGGAGGAAGGGAGCCTGCTCCTTCTCCCTGCCCCGCCCCGTCCCTCACTCCCCGCTGCCCCGGATTGCATCTTTTTAATTAAAAAATGTTTTTTTAATTTAAAACAGCTGATTTCTTGCAGGTGGGTAGGCGGGCCGCATCCAAGGGGCTGGCGGGCCATGTGCGGCCTGCGGGCCGCCCCCTGGACAGGCCTGGGTAGTGTCCAAATCGAGGGAAGTCAACGTCCCACTCTCGTATTGTGTCAGCTTTTTCAGTTGCTTCTCGTCAATCCTGCCGTCGCCTGGGATTACAACATCAATGATCCATAATCCCCCGGGATCATGAGATCAGGCGTCTTGTGCTCCAAAACTCTGTCAGTCTGAATTCGGAAGTCCCAGAGTGGTTTGACGTGTTCATTTTCCATAATTCTTTCCGGCTTGTGATCCCACCAGTTCTTTGTCTCAGGCAGATGGGATTTGTGGCACAAGTTCCAATGGATCATCGGAGCAAGGGTGTTGTGCCTCTGCTTGTAGTCCGTGTGCACGATCTTCTTGCAGCAGCTGAGGATGTGATCTATGGTTTCACCTGCTTCCTTGCAGAGTCTGCATTTGGGATCTGTCATCGACTTTTCAATCCTGGCTTTGATGGCATTGGTTTAATGGCTTGTTCTTGGGCTGCCAGAATCAGGCCCTCCTTGGTCTCCTTTTTCCAAATTCCACTTGTGAGCCACATCCATGTTTTTTTCCTTATCCATTTTGCTCTCAATTTTCTCCTGGAAAAGCCATTTTCCCATGGAAAGCCTTCTATTGCCTGTTTTCTCTTGTGCTCTGTATTGTATTTTAATTGTATTCTCTCTTTGTCTTTTGCACTTAAGCAGTTTTCTACTCCTGACTTTAATCAATGTTGGTTCTTGACTGCCTTTCCCATCACCTGCCAGTGCACGTTTCTCTTCTTCTACCGTTTGTTTCACTTGCGGAAGCCCTCTGCCTCCTGATTTTTTGGGCAGGTCAAGTCTCTCGACATCACTACATGGGTGTAATGAGTAGTGGATTGTCATCAGTTTCCTTATTTTTCTGTCCTAATCATCCAGCTCTGCTTGCATCCACTTAACAATCCCATCCCTGACAGGGATGGCCCAGGTGTCGATAGCCTTGTTCGTATTCCTGCCATTTAATTTGCTCTTCAGAATTTTTCTGACTCTTTGGACATATTACTTGCTGATCACATTTTTCACATGCAAAACACTTGGAGATTGGTCGGTAGGACCTGAGACTTATATTTCTGATTTAACCAGGACGCCATCCATGTGTATTGAATATAAACGGTTTTGAGAAAGCACTTGACGCGAAACGGAGTGGGATCCTTTTGAACTACTTCTTCCGTCAACCCGGCTCCGTGACTTGGATTACCCGTGGTGTACCTCTTTGGGATCTTCGAATTATTTACTATTCAGCCTCCTGCGTTGTTTTCTACTTTAGACTTGGACCATAACCTTGATATGGATTATCAATAACTCTCCTCGAACTGTGGATAAACTGTGGATTGTGCTGTTATTTTTATTTATTTATTTATTTATTTATTATTGGGGCTTTTATGCCGCCGACTCCCAGGGGCTCGCGGCGGCTCACAAGAGCCAATGCATACAACAGAGGGTTAAAAACGAAACAGATTAAAAACAGCAACAATAGCATTAAAACAACAGCATTACAACCATAACATTAAAACCATACAGCAGCAGATGCAGTATTAAAAATACTCCGGACTTTCCTCCATCGTCGTTTTGTAGTGATAATCCTTGAATAATGCAGTGAGTCAACAACATTGGTTGTCTTAAATTCCACAATATTTATTATATTGATATACACTTTGATACTGAGAAATTGTCCTTCGTGTGTGTTTTGTAGTTCTAGTTGAGCAAACAACCCCTACTCTTGTGTAGCTAGTCACATTTTTCACATGCCCATGCTTGATACCGTCCAACTGTAGTACGCCTAGATATTTATAGGCTTCAGGGTGATTGCATTTTATGGTTTGTCCATTTGGCATCTCTATGCCCTTGCTGTGTGTAATTTTCCCTTTCTTAAATGCCACTGTGGCACAGTTGTCTAGGCCGAACTCCATACCAATGTCAGTGCTGAAGATATTGGTCAGTGACTGGTTTTCAGTTTCTGATTTTCCATAAAGCATTAGATATTCAGGTACATGATGAATTTCTTGCTGTTTGGTAGCCAAGGCTTGTTATCTGTAGAATTAATGACAGTGGGATCATTGCAATGATGAACAACAGTGGTGACAGTGAGTCACCCTGGAAAATTCCTCTCTTGATGTTAACAATTCCATAGCTTTCGTTGCCCACGAACAGCTCAGTTTTCCATTGTTTCATTGCATCTTCAGTGAACTTTCTAATATTTTTCACAAACCCCAGTGACATCTAGACATTTGATGATCCAACAATGTGGCAGTGAGTGAAATGCTTTTTAAAAATCAATCCAAGTTGTGTAGAGGTTTGTTTTGCGGCTTTGTTTTGCCATTCGCCAGTATCATTTTGTCAATAAGAAGCTGATCTTTCATGCTCCTACTTCTTCTTTTATTGCCTTTTTGTTCTCCTGGCAAGATGTTATTTGCCTCCAAGTAACCCAAATAATAAAGATGATGATGATGCCCCTCTGCTGGGGGTGTTTTGATGGTGCGTTCCTGTCTGGCTGGGGGTTGGACTAGATGGCCCTTGGTGTCTGTTCCAATTCTAGAATTCTATCTATCCATCTCCATCCATTTTGCCTCTCCTCTCTTAGGCGAAACTCTCAATTATCCACGAACAAAAAGGGCTTTTAGTAGGACTACAGCAGCTCTTCATGGGAGCTGGGAAACAGCTGAAAAGAGCCCTCTTGTTCCCTTTGAGCTCTTTGCCTCAGCGCCAGCGGGTGTTCCTGCAGCCTTGCTTTTGAAGACCGATGCGGGAGCTTTGGAAGGAAACAAGTGGCTTCATTGAAGACTTCGGCACCCCCCTCTGTGGGCGCAGGACAGGGCTGCTGAAAGCACCATTGTAAAACAAAACAAAACAAAACAAAAAAAGCTTCTAAACTCTTTATATATATATTCAAAAAGACCCAAAACAAAGAACCAACCTACTGAAAGGAGCTGTTAATAATCGAATGGCAGCAGTGGCCCAAAGTTCGTGACAGCAACATTTGTATGGCACCCAAATCCAACACGGATCTTTTTGTCAGAGTCCCTGAACAAGCACTGGGAAGAAAGAAGGCGCAAGGTAAAATAACAACCGTGGGGAGTACAGCATGTGAGCTGAAATCCAAAAGCAGGCTCACCGGTCCAGGGTTGGGAAGCCACCTTTGGTCTTCAAATAAGGAACGACGCTAAGTTGTTTGTACAGTGTGTCACAGACAATAAACATCTTGGGTCTCCCCAAGCACCCCACAAATCATTGCACATGTGAATGAGTAAAATATTACCCAATTATCATAAATCAGTGTTCAACCTCAGCAACCCAAATTAGGTAAACAAATACTCAAGGAATACCTGGCTACTCTAAACGAATTCATATCTGGAGGGCCAGATGACATACATCGGGACTGTGGCGCAGCTGGCTGGGTGTCAGCTGCATAAGATCTCTACTGACCAGAATTTAACTGATCTACGAGGCCATAAAACTATCCAGGAAATACACACAAAAGGAGTGAAGGAATACAACAGCTCCTCCTGGTGGCCAGAAAAGCTGAAATGTTAAATTGCCTCTGTGTCTGTCTTATATGTTTGAATGTCAAATGGCATGGAATGTTTGCCTGTATATGTGCATTGTGATCCGCCCTCAGTCCCCTGCGGGGTGAGAAAGGCGGAATATAAATGATGTAAATAAATAAATAAATAAATACATCCTGGAGTATTGATGGAACTAGCAGAAGGGCAAATGTTGTCCTGATCTTCAAGGAGGGGAAAAGTGAGGACCCAAACCATGACCTTGTCCAGTCAGGCAGACATCAATACCAGGAAAGATTCTGGAGCAGATCATGAAAGAGGCAGTCTGCATTCACTTAGAAAGTAAGGCTGTGATCACTAAAAGTCAACATGGATATCTCAAAAACGAGCTATGACAGACTTATCTCTTTTTAATTTTTTGATAGAGTTACAAGTTCTTGGTGGTATGGGGATGCCAAGCCACCTTCTCTGTCTCTTAAGGAATCTGTATAACAACCACGTAGCAGCAGTAAGAACAGACCATGGAACAACAGACTGGTTCATGATTGGAGAAGGCGTACGGCGGGGCTGTCTACTTTCACCTGACCTATTCAACTTGTATGCAGACCACATCTTGCAACATGCAGGGCTTGACAAATCCAAGGCTGGGGTTAAAATTGTTGGAAGAAACATTAACAACCTTAGATATGCAGATGATACCACTTTGACAGCTGAAAGCAAGGAGGAACTGAGGAGCCTTATAAGCAAGGTGAAAGAAGAAAGTGCAAAAGCTGGGTGTTAGCTAAACATGACAAAAGCCAAGATGAGGGCAACCAGACTGATTGACAGCTGGCAAATAGAGGGAGAAAACGTGGAGGCAGTGACAGATTTTGTATTTCTAGGCATGAAGATTCCTGCAGACGCAGACTGCAGCCAGGAAATCAGAAGACGCTTCCTTCTTGGGTGGAGAGCAATGACCAATCTTGATAAGAGTGAAGAGTAGAGACATCACACTGGCAATGAAGGTCCTCATAGTTAAAGCAATGGTATTCCCCATAGTAACCTATGGATGCAGGAGCTGGAACACTAAAGCAGTATGAATTGCAAGGGAATTGCTAGGGAACAAAACTGCAGGTGAATAAGGACTATAGATAAAGGCAAACTACAAACAATTGCCCAAAACATCAAAGACAATCTGTAATCTAAACATTGCTGTGCTCTATCAAAGTCATTGCTGCAAAAAGTAACAAGATGGCCGCGCTGAGCAGCAGCAGAAACGCTGAGCTCCGCTGGGGCCTTGGGGACTCTATCGGTTCCACCGGCTCAACACCTTCACTGGTGAGGCTAACTACTCCTGGCACCCCTGGCAGAGAGGGTGACCTCCATAACTTCGGGGTGAGCCCTTGGCCTTTGGGGGAATCGCTGGTGGGCCCCTCACTCCCGTTGGAAGCCCTACAGTTCGAAGCGGAGGCCGTCCTGGAGGTCGGCCTGGAGTCGGCCTTAGCAGCCAGGATCCGGGCAGGCTCAGGCACCGCCGCTTTGTCAAGGAGGACCTTCCTTAGGACCCATCTGCCACAGTCCCCAGTCCCCTGGCCGGGCCTGGGCGCAGACGTGGAACCGGGGGAGTGGACACTGGAGCCCCCCACCCTTCCTGCCATCCAGTGGGAGGCAGCCGAGCCTTCCCCCGTTGGAGCTGACGGGGCCCGGCCCAGATTGCTCCTTGGGGCCTGCAAGACTCGATACGTGGACTCACCTCCCTCCTTCTCGCCTTCGGTCGGCTGGCTGAGCGGCTGGTCGCCCGGCTGGGAGAAGCTGGAGAGCTGGACATGGAGTCGCCTCCCCCGTCCCCCCGCTGCCCCAGCTCCTCTCCAGGTGGTACAGGCCGGGATCTGACATCGGCGGACCTTGAGGGAGGAGAGGTAGGAGAGCCGCCCGCTGGCCCCCGGGGCGAGCTGCTCCCAGGCCCCTCGGGAGGGCCGCACCTCTTGGTAGAGCAGCAGGAGAAGGAACCCCCAGCACCTTGCGAACAAGCCTCTCAGGCCGTCCTGGACGGTGCTACAGCCGGGAGCCCACCAGCCCTAGAGGACAGGGAGCTGGCGGCTCTCCCGTGGTGGAGCCCATGGAGGGCTTTGGGCCCTCGGAGGTCTCTATCCTTAGCAGGGAGGGTGTCGGTGGCAGGCCCCAACATGGCGCCGAGCTCATTTTGCTCGGCGTCTTTAGCCCCACCCCTTCTGCTTACATCACTGGGTTCAGATGTGCCTAATACTGACCTCCAGAGCCTGCCAGAGCAGCTGCAGCCCTCTGGCCCTCCATCAGAGGCTCTAAACACCTCCCAGATCCTGGCTTGTACATCACTGGGTTTAGATATGCCTAGCACTGACCACCAGAGCCTGCTAGAACAACTGCAGCCCTCTGGCTCTCCATCAGAGGCACTAAACATCTCCCAGACCCTGGCATGTACATTACTGGGTCCAGATATGCCTAGCACTGACCATCAGAGCCTGCCAGAGCAGCTGCAGCCCTCTGGCTCTCCATCAGAGGATCTAAACATCTCCCAGATCCTGGCAAAGGCTCCAGGGAACGGCCCAGGCGCGCGCTCATCGCCTCCCAGCAGATCTGCCGTCCCTGATTGAGCGCCAACACCCTACGTTACTGGACAATAACCAAAAGAGGCTAAAAAAGAATCGACCGGGCCAGGCCAGACGAAGACGGGCCCAGATGAGGCGCAGCAGAGCCACTGGTTCACTACACCAGCCATCATCCCCAAAAACGGCTCAGTCTAGAGTCCCTGTGGATACCAGTATCCTAGAGCACGTGGAAACCACAAATAATGGAGGCCCGGCCCTCAACTTAAGGCCCCAACGTCTGGCCCCCTGTTTGCCTCCACTTATTGCCCGGACCAGCGTGAGATCAGCTCTTTCTGGCCCATTGCCAGATGTCTGGAGCCCCCCCTCGCGAGATAGAGGGGAGAACATCGCTGGCCCACAAGTAGGAGCTGGCCGCCGCCAGAGTGGCCATTCTTGTAAGAACATGGCTCCCTATGGCCCGAGGAGGAGAGGGAAGGCTAACGAGACTCGGAAGAGGTCGTTTCGCTCACGGACCTTCTGGGGGGTGGGTTTTGGCTGGAAGGAGAGCCATCCGGAGAAGGAAGTTCGGACCGGTTCGACCTCCAAGCCGACCAACCAATTTATAGAGTGTGACAAGATTACAACTATGAAGCCCCTAAGGTCTTCTGATATGGACAATCCGCCTGCTACGGCGACTCCCCCTTTTCACGGGGTCTGCCGCAAACTGGATGCCCTTCAAGATCTTGGGCCAAAGGCGGAAAACTGTCAACCATTATCCACATTCCCTCTACGAGTCCATCAACCTGCGGAGAAAAAATCCCAACAGTTACAGGAAGAAGGAAAGTTGGACTCAAGGGCCGACCTCTAATTAGGAACCATGGGAATAGTAGGAAGCACCACCCCTCCCCCTTCCTGCGACCCGTCCCCCAACAAAGCTCCTCCCCGACACCACCTCCCACCTGTTCATCACTCCTGCTCCTCAACGCCAGATCGATACGGAACAAGTTGGCCACCTTGAATGAATTCATCATAGAGCAAGATGCAGATATTAACTGCATCACGGAGACCTGGACACAGAATGGAGACACTATACCTCTCCATGAGCTGTCCCTCAGGTTTCCGGATGTTCCATCAACCGAGAACTGGTGGTAGGGGAGGAGGAGTGGGTATAGTAGCTAGGGATGACATCCCGGTGACAGTTATCCAGGCCCTGAATATCACAGGCATGGAGTGTTTGGGAATCACCCTAAAAGCTAAGGAGTGCTTAGCGATTCTTCTTATCTATCGCTCCCCCGGGACCCCAAAGGAGAGCTTACTCAATCTGCTCGATCTTGCCGCGGATTGGACACTTAGATTCCCAAGACTCATTGTTTTGGGAGATTTTAACATCCATGCAGACGCTAATATGCCATCCCCCCTAGCGAAGGAGTTCATCCGATCCATGGACACATTAGGTCTCATTGTGATGGAGTCCGGCCCCACACACCAGGCCGGACATACCTTAGACCTAATCTTTGGGTACGGGTTGAGGGTTACGCAGCAAGCAACAACGAAGGTCCCCTGGTCGGATCACTTCACTCTGAAGGTCGACATCAGAATCCCCCTACCAGCAAGGCCAGAGCCAAAACCTATACTGGCACGCCAGAAGAGGCATATGGACCCCAGCTACTTTGCAGCAGCCATTGAGCCGATGGAAGTTCCCGGTGGGACCTTGAATCAACGGGTGGACAGATGGAATACAGTCTTGTCGAAAGCCATCGACCAAATAGCCCCCAGATGCCTGATCCGGCCACGAAGAGTCCATTCTCCATGGTTCACGGACGACCTGCGACTGCTGAAGCGAAGGCGGAAGCAGCTGGAGAGCGCGTAGCGTCGGAAACCAACTCAGACGTCGAGATCAGCCTTCAGAGACATGCACAGGTCATATGAACAGGTCAAAGAGGCCAAGAAGACCTATAACTCCTCCTTAATAGCGGCGGCAAGATCGCGCCCAGCACAGATCTTTAAGATCGTCCGAGACCTAGCTATGCCCAACTCACTGCCGAGAGACAATGAAAATTCAGCTATCTCAGCGGAAGAATTTCAAGTTTTCTTCACTGAGAAAATAATTGCCCTTAGGCGTGATTTACCCTCTATATCTGAGGAGAGGAGCGGGATGGGTAAGAACCCAGCTCCATCGCCTAGCTTGAAACTCGACCAGTTCAAGGCCCTGAATTCAGAGGAGATTAATCAAATCCTGGCCGCAGCAAGGGCAACCACTCGCTCTACAGACCCGTGCCCGTCCCATCTGATTAAGTCCTGTGCGGGGAGCCTCTCGGCCACTCTGACAGGGTTGATAAATCACTCATTGGAGCTGGGAGTTTTTCCCGATGTGCTGAAGGAGGCTAGAGTCCGCCCGCTGCTGAAGAAGGCGAATCTGGATCCAGCGGCGCTGGTGAACTACCGTCCGGTCTCAAACCTACCCTTCCTCGGGAAACTGATTGAACGGGCAGCAGCGATCCAATTACAGGAATTCCTGGAAACCTCAGGAAGCCTGGACCCCTGCCAATCGGGTTTCCGTGCCGGGCACGGGACTGAGACCGTCCTGGTGGCCATTACGGACGACATCCGCCGCCAATTGGAGAAGGGAGGTTCGGCTATCCTGGTGCTGCTTGACCTCACCGCGGCGTTCGACACGGTGGACCATGACTTGCTGTTGCGGCGACTATCAGCCATTGGGATTCAAGGCACAGCTTTGGCCTGGTTCGATTCCTTCCTGCGGGGCCGTTCGCAGCGTGTTGAGTGGCGAGGCCAAGTGTCCAAGAAATCCACCCTGGACTGTGGAGTCCCCAAGGCGCCATTTTGTCACTAACGCTTTTTAACATCTACGTCCAACCCTTGGCAAGCATAGCCAGAAGTTTTGGATTTGGGTGCTACCAATATGCAGATGACACCCAGCTTCTACTGAAGCTTGAGCCAGGCGTAACATCGGTGCCTGAGAATTTCAGACAAGGACTAGAGGCAGTGACCAGATGGCTCCGCTCATACAAACTCAAGATCAATCCATCAAAGACTGAGATTCTATGGCCGGGACGCCCAGAGCCACCCATTCCGCTGCCTCTCTTTGAGGGAGAGCCGCTGATCCCGGCCCCGTCGGTGAAGAGTCTCGGTGTGATACTAGACTCGAGACTCTCACTGGAGGCCCAGGTTGCTGCGACAAGTAAGGGAGCTTTTTTCCACCTACGCCAGGCACGTCAACTGGCACCTTACCTTCCATCAGATGCGCTGGCTACGGTGGTCCATGCCACAGTGACATCACGGCTGGACTACTGTAATGCCTTGTACGTGGGGTTGCCGCAGTCAACCACTCGTAAAATCCAGCTAGTGCAGAATGCAGCCGCCAGACTCCTCACCGGGACACCACTGAGATGCCATATCGCGCCATCTCTACAGTGCCTGCACTAGCTGCCAGTCGAGCTCAGAGCCATCCACAAGATCTTGTCGCTTACCTTTAAGGCCCTCCATGGCGCCGGCCCAGCTTATTTAAAAGACCGCTTGTCCGAACCAGCTCATTTAAGGTCTCCGCGTTCAGGAAACAGGGACCTTCTCCGCATCCCAGGTGTGAGTGAGGCCCGCCTTGACACCACGAGATGGAGAGCCTTTTCCATCGCGGCCCCTGTTCTTTGGAACTTGATGCCGGCGGATCAGAGAGCCATCCGGGACATGCCCCAGTTCCTGACCGCACTGAAGACCTGGTTCTTCCGAAAGGCTTACGGCTAAGGACACCCTCCAGACTTAGCCTGAGTTACTGGAACTATTTTAATTAATCTTCCTATTCTTTTAGCTTTTAACTATTGAACTCTTTTATGTGTTTTATGTGTAAGTCGCCCGGAGCACTGACGTGGAGGGCGACTCATAAATAATAAAATCAATCAATCAATCAATCAACACCGGGAAGGCTGAGTGAAGGAAGATAGATGCTTTTCAACTGTGGTGTTGGAGGAAAATGTTGAGAGTGCCTTGGACCACAGGAAGATCCAACCAGTCCATACTCCAGGAAATAATGCCCGACTGCTTACTGAAAGATACTAGAGGCAAAAATGAACTACTTTGGCCACATAACGAGGTGAAGAGAATGATGCTGGGGAAGTGGAAGGAAAAAGGAAGAGGGGCCGACCAAGGGAAAGATGGATGGATGGTGTCCTTGAGGTGACTGGCTTGACCCTGAAGGCCACATAATGAGGAGAAGAGAATGATGCTGGATAACTGAAGGAAAAAGGAAGAGGGGCCAACCAAGGGCAAGATGGATGGATGGTATCCTTGAAGTGACTGGCTTGACCCTGAAGGCCACATAATGAGGAGAAGAGAATGATGCTGGGGAAGTGGAAGGAAAAAGGAAGAGGGGCCGACTAAGGGCAAGGTGGGTGGATGATATCCTTGAAGGGACTGGCTTGACCTGGAAGGAGCTGGGGGTGGCCACGGCCGACAGGGAAGTCTGGTGTGGGCTTGTCCAGGAGGCCACAAACAGTCAGAAGCAACTGAACAACACAAGCTTGGTAGATGCTGGGAATGCTGTGGATGAAGTGTATCTTGATTTCAGCAAGGCCTTTGACAAGTCCCCCCCGTCCCGTCCCCCCCGACCTTCTTGCAAGCAAGCTTGTCAAATGTGGGCTGGACAAGACTACTGTGAGATAGATTGGGAATTGGTTAAGTGAGAGAACAACGATCACCAACATTTCCTCTTAATCCTGGAAAGAAGTGACTATTTAGGGTGCCATCAAGAGGGTTGTTTCCTGGGCCCAGTGCTATTCAACATCTTTATTAATGACACGGATGAAGGTTTAGCGGTCATGCTGATCAAGTTTGCAGTTGACATCAAATTGCAGTTGACATCAAATTGGGAGGTTTTCGTGCTGGGAGGGCCCTTACTGTTACATGCTCCCGAAGGTACCGAAGTAAACCAGATCTGCACACAACGCTATCACAGACTAGAGAACTGGGTCAAACTCTGGGCAAAGCAATTCAAGAAGGCTATGGACAAGCTGGAATGTGCTCAGAAGAGGGTGACTAAAATGATCAAAGGATTGGAAACCATGAAACCCTCCGAGGAGTGGCTTAAAGAGCTGAGACTCTTTATCCTGCAGAAGAGAAGGTTGAGAGGAGACATGAGAGTCATGTTTCACAATTTGAAAAAAGGTCCCAAGGAAGGAGAAGGAGACTTATTGTCGCGGTGGTGCAATGGGTTAAATGTGTTGCTGAACTGCCAACATGAAGATCGGCAGTTCGAATCCATGAGACGGGGTGAGCTCCCGTCTGTCAGCTCCAGCTCCGGCCAACCTAGCAGTTCGAAAACATGCAAATGTGAGTAGATAAATAGGTACTGTTTCGGTGGCAAAAAGGCAAAGAGATGCTTCAAACAATTTTGCTGGCCACACACCGCAGGCTGCTTGGCTTGAAAATGGAGGAAAGCACCTTCCCAGAGGCAGAGGTGAAGCTGGAAATAAAAGGAGAATCCTCTGCCTTTGTGTTTGTGTGTCATTGTATATGATTGTAAATGATTGAATCATTGCATCTGATTGAATGTTTGCCTATGTATGTAAATGGTGTAATCCACTCTGAATCCTCAAGGGAGGAATATAACTAAAATGTGTTGTTGTTGCTGCTGTTTTCTGCTGTCCTGGAAACTAGGACAGGAAAGCCGATTGCACCTGAACTTCCTGACTATTCAACAGTGGAACTCTCTGCCTCAGAGGCTCTTTCTTTGGAGGCATTTAAGCAGAGGCTGGATGGCCACCTGCCAGGGATGTTTTGTACATGTGGCCCGCACAGTGTCCTGTGTCATATATGGTTTATTTTATTGTAATTTTATATTGGTTGTAGTATTTTGTAGTTGATGTTTTATGCAATTGATTATGTTGTTTTGATTGTTTTTATTGTGTTGTGTTCATGGGCTTGGCCTCATGTAAACTGTCCTAAGTACTCGTTGGGGGAGATGGTGGATTATTGTTGTTATTATTATTGTGCTTTTCTTGCATAGCAGGGGGTTGGACTGGATAAACTTTGAGGTTTCTTCCAACTCTTAAAGGTAAAGGTTTCCCCTTGACATTAAATATAGTCGTGTCCAACTCTGGGTGGCGGTGCTCATCACCATTTCTAAGCTGAATAGCCGGTGTTGTCCATAGACGTCTCCAAGGTCATGTGGCCAGCATGACTGCATGGAGTGCTGTTACCTTCCCGCTGGAGTGGTACCTATTGATCTACTCATATCTGCATGTTTTCGAACTGCTAGGTTGACAGAAGCTGGAGCTATCAACGAGTACTCACCCCGTCTCATGGATTCGAACTGCCAACAAGTTCAGCAACTCAGTGGTTTAATCTGCTGTGCCACCGCGGCCCCTTCCTACTCTACAACTCTATTATTCTAATCCAACAAGCAGCCGGAGTTGTTCTTTTCTAGTTTCCGAACAGCCTTTGGGATGAGAAGGAAAGAAGAGAAGGCATTCCTCGGTGGGATAACATTTCATGTCAAGCTCCATGTTTGCCTCCAGCCCACTTTAGAAGAACAGCCCTCAGTTCCAGAGAGAAATGCAAATCAAGCCAGAGGCTTTTGGTTTAGAAACTGGGTTGCCTTTTTTCAATGCCAAAATCTTTACTGGAAAACAGGAACAAAACTGGGTAAAGTTCACACTTTCCCAAGATTTTGGTTTTGAGAACCACGGAACTGGAAATGACGGACAGTTTTCTAATCATCCGCCCGACTCAATCAAAGCCCGTCTCCTCTGGGAAATGTAAAAGGAGCTTTTCGCCACAGAAGTCAATAAATCAAAGCTCAGCTGCTTGCAAAAATGCATCTCTTTTGCCCAGGCATTATAAGCCAGAGGAAAGGAAATTAATAAACACAATGGCGTGCAGCGGAGCTCTTCCAAACCGTTCCTGCCAGCGGATTTTGTGACAAATGAATAGATTTGCTTCTTTACAAAGCAGAAGATGAGGAGCCAGTATGACATCGTGGTTTGGATATCGGGTAAAATCATGGTCCAGATCCATCATTCTTTAAGTCCACAGTGCTATCTGGATGTAGGTGTACTACAACTCCAAAACTCAAGATCAATGCCCATCAAACACTTCCAGTATTTTCTGTTGGTCATGGGACTTCTGTGTGCCAAGTTTGGTTCAATTCCATCATTGTTGGAGTTTGATTGTAGGAGAACTCTGAATCCCAGCAACTACAACTCCCAAATGACAAAATCAACCACTGCTCCCCCCTCCGTATCCACCAACCCCATCACTATTCAAATCTGGGCATATCAGGGATTTGTTCCAAGTTTGGTCCAGTATATGAAAATACATCCTGCATATCAGAAATGTAGGATATCTGATATCAGAAATGTAGGATATCTGATATCTGGTGTTCCATGCAGTCATGCCAGCCACGTGACCTTGGAGGTGTCTACGGACAATGCCGGTTCTTCGTCTTAGAAATGGAGATGAGCACCAACCCCCAGAGTCAGACACGACTGGATTGGGGGAAAACCTTTACTTTTATATCGAATATTTACACTATGATTCTTAACAGTAGCAAAATGACAGTTATGAAGTTGCAACGAAAATAATGTTATGGTTGGGGGTCACCACGACATGAGGAACTGTATTAAGGGGTCACGGCATTAGGAAGGTTGAGAAACACTGTCCTATACTATGAGGTCAGCTGGTGTGCCAAGTATTATTTTTATTATTATTATTTATTTCGATTTGATGAACCGCCCTTCCCGAGGCTCAGGGCGGTTTACAGCATATAAAAACAGCATATACGACAGCATATAAAAACAGCATATAAAACAACATATAAAACAGCATATGAAACACATAGGATTAAAACACATGAAGATTAAAACACATGAACACAAGTAGACTCAACATCCTCAGACACAACCAATTCCTCCGCCCACCTTCATAATTTCCAACAAAAATATAAAAGTGCGGAAACTTTTTGAAGATCCCTTCCTACATAATCCTTGATCACTCTCACTTGACTCCTATGAGTTGCTGATCAAATCAGGGACTCTCTTTTCCCAGTCTTATTGAGGTGGCTTGCTGCTTTTGTGTATGGGGGTTGAATGAAAAGTAATGCCTCCACCTTCGTAACTCCCCAACAGATGGCAGTACTCGTTTGTGGCAGGCACTGGCTTGTTCAGTAGACTCTCCTCTACAGTTCCATTTTGGCCTTAGCATTGAACGGTTGTGTTGTTAAAGTGCGAAGTATGGAACTCTGCGCAGACGGTCGGTCAATGCAACTTAAGCAATGCGCAGTCATTGAATTCTTGACAGCAGAAGGTGTCACCTCAAAGGAGATTCATCAGAGAATGCAAGCTGTTTATGGGGATTGTTTTGATGTGAGTACTGTGCGTCGTTGGGCGAGTAGGTTTAAAGACGTTGAGGTGGGAACATCTGACTTGCGTGACAAACTCAGCAACCACTGAGTTTCACAAGCAAAAGGTTGACAGATTGATTCAGGACGATCGTCATAACACTCAGAGAGAAATTTCAAGCATAATCGGCATTTCACAAGAACGTGTGGGTCACATTATTGCTTTGCTTGGCTATCAGAAGATCTGTGCGCGATGGGTACCCAGGATGCTGACGCCTGAAATTTCAGGTGCCACCACATGTCACCACAGCAGAACATCAGAGACTGGATCTCCCCACCGTACGGCATCCTCCATTCAGTCCAGATTTAGCACTGTCTGACTTGCATGTGTTCCTGATAATGAAAGAAGATCTGCGGGGACATCATTATGCTTCTGATGAAGATGTTGATAGAACTGTGAGATGCTGGTTACGGAAACAGAGTGTTGACTTCTTCTGTGATGGCAGGGCCGGACCTAGGTAATTTTAAATGGTAAGCAAACAATATTTTGGCGCCCACCAACCAATCACTGATATATATATATCGATGGGGGGCATAGACAAATTTTTGGCCTTCCAGGTATTTTGGACTTCCTACTGGCTGTTTGGAATTGTAGGAGTTGAAGTCCAAAACACCTGGAGGCTACAGGCGAGGAGGCGGGCAAGGCCACCCTTTGAGCGCGGGAGCAGGGCTTCCAAGCAGGAGCTGTGCCCGGCTAACCCTCCCTCCCCTCGTCTGTCCTGCCTGCATTCACCTCTGGCGAAGGAGCCAGTAGAAGCCCCTCCACGCAGGCAACGAGGAGGGCAGGCGGGCGCTGGGCCTCGGCGCTGCCACTTTGCCGGCCATGGCGCCCTGTCTCTCTCGCTCTCTCCGGGGGCTGGACTATGCCCACATGATGCCGGGTGGGAGGGAGGGAAGGCACTGACAGGCTGACCTCCTCCCTCCCTCCCCTTAGAGGCGGGGAAAACGAGGGGCGGAGCCTTGGCCCCTCAGAAAGTGGCATCGCCCTCGGCTTGGTGTTTGGGACTTCAGTTCCAGAATGCCTGGCCATTGGGCCTGCATGCTCCCTCCCCCGGCCCCTGGGAGCAACGGTACCGGTGCAAAGAGAACGCGTCCAGGGCCAATGCAGGGAATGCGGTCCCCGCACTGCACCCTTGCTAAATGCTGGGGGAGGGAGCATGCAGCCTGCACAGCGGCAGGCCACTCCTGGCGGGGACAAAGATGCACCCCTGAACATGTGGCGCCCCCCGCGGCTGCATAGTTTGAGTAACATAAGATCCGGCCCTGCGTGACGGCTTCAGAAAACTTGTACATTGTTGGCAGAATTGTATCCAATTGTCTGCTGATTATGTGGAAAAGTGAATTGTGGTAGTTAAAGAGCATATTCTAAGGATTATTTCTGTGTTTGGTTTATTAAAATATTCCCATCCAAACCCAAGTAACGAAGGTGGAGGCATTATTTTTCATTCAACCCTCGTAGTAAGGGGTTAGGGCATTAGGACGGTTGAGGACAACTGCTCTAGACCTTCATCCAGCACCTCTGAAGAGTGCAATATTGCCACCTCTACATCTTCTCTTGACCAGGCTGGACTTGCTCCATCCCTTCCACCTTTCTTCATGTGTTTAGCTCCCCGTAATTCTTATCACCCTTGATGTTCTTCTCTGAACATGCACCCAAAATGAAGCCATCCCAATTGAACACAGAACTTGGGATGAGGCCATCAAAACCCAACTGATGATAGATACCAATAATCCCTGACTATACTTCAAGACTTCAAGAACGTTCAAGATGTTTTATGGAAGGCTTACCTGACCAGGTTGTTTCAATTTCACACATACATGGTGTTAGCTTTACCTATTCGTTCTGCCTCTGGCCCTGAATCTCCAGTCATAGACATACCTCTAGGTCCTCTATGCCTGCATACAAGAGCGGGAATCTGTTTCCTCACCTGTCGAAGTAGGTTCTCCAATCAGCAGCAAAGCGGCGCATGTGCAAAAGGCAAAGTGGAGAACTTTCTCCATTGGTGATGCTGTCAGAGCAAAATGCAAAAGATAAGGGTCAGAAATACGTTGCTTTGGCATGGAGTGGAGATGACACGTTCCCTGACTATGCCACAGATTATGCCATGTAACATGATTGTTATTCCTGGGTTATCAATGTCATTTCCTAATGAATTATGTCATCAAAACATGGGGAAAGTTGATTTATTTATTTATTTATAGTTCAAATTTAATAGACCACATCTCCCGAAGCTCGTAGCGGTTTACATAGGTAAAAACACACAATCACACAGCGTCCCAACATCATTAAAAACATCCTAGCAAACATTAAAATATTCCTAACAATAAAATACATCATGAGGCATCAAAAGGGGGCACCAATTTGCGGTGCGGCAAGCAATCAGAGGCGGGCTTGTTCTTGCAGAGTGTTAATCAGTCGCCGAACGCCTGCCGGAATAGCCAGGTCTTGCAGGCCCTGCGGAAGGCCATCAGATCGTGCACGGCCCGCGTTTCTGCTGGCAGGGTATTCCACAATGTTGGTGCGGCCGCTGAAAACGCCCTCCGCCAAGTGCTAGCCAACCTACATAATTTCACATCAGGGATCTCAAGAAGGTTGTGGTCCTCTGAATGCAGTGATCTACTGGGTACATATGGGGTAAAGGATTGTCGAAGGCTTTAATGTCCAGAATCACTGGGTTGCTGTGAGTTTTCTGGGCTGTCTCTCCTGACGTTTCGCCTGCATCTATGGCAGGCATCCTCAGAGGTTGTAAGGTCTGTTGGAAACTAGGAAAATGGGGTTTATATATCTGTGGAATAATGTCCAGGGTGGGAGAAAGAACTCTTGTCTGTTCGAAGTAGGTGTGAATGTTTCAATTGGCCAACTTCCTGCTTAGGGGAATCCTTTGCTGGGAGGTATTAGCTGGCCCTGGAGTCCCCGGTGGTGGCAGGACTGAAGACCGACAGGTCGCAGGTTCGAATGTGAGGAGAGCACGGATGAGCTCCCTCTATCAGCTCCAGCTCCTCATGCAGGGACATTAGGGAAGCCTCCTACAAAGATGATAAAATATCAAAAACATCCGGGCGTCCTCTGGGCAGCGTCCCTGCAGACGGCCAATTCTCTCAGACCAGAAGCAACTTGCAGTTTCTCTTATTGCTCCTGACACAAACAATACTACTACTACTACTACTACTACAAATAATAATAATAATAAAGCTGGCTCTGATTGTTTCCTTTCTGGAATTCCCCAGCCTTTTGAGTGTTGCTCTTTATTTGGCTAACACTTCCCAACAAAGGATTCCCCCAGGCAGGAAGCAGCCAGGCTTTGAAGCTGCAAGCTGGACAGTTGCAACATTCACACCCAAGAGTTCTTTCTCCCACCCTGGACATTATTCCACAGATATATAAACCTCCTTTGCCTAGTTTCCGACAGACCTGACAAACTCTGAGGATGCCTGCCATAGATGTGGGCAAAAGATCCGGAGAGAATCTTTCTGGAACATGGCCAGACAGCCCGGAAAACTCACAGCAACCCAAACTTTGTTTTTGCGGGAGGGACATTCCGCAGCACATTTTGCTCTAGTTTTTCAATGAATATCTCATAGAGTCTCAACCAATTCAACATAGTTAGTGGCAGCCACAAAAATGAAGTTTTTGGAGTAAAAAAACTACTCTCAATGTCAGTACTACACAATTAAACAGGAAATAACACTTTCAAACCAGGAACAGAACAATTTCCAAATTTCGTTGCATAGTGTGATCCGATTGGCTGAACTGGTAAAGGGCAGCTGGTGTAGTAGTTGGGACTGTTCAGTACAAAGGTGAGCAGATTACTATAGTAAAAGTAAAGGTTTCCCTGGCCGCAACATTAAGTCTAGTCGACTCCGACTCTGGGGGTTGGTGCTCATCTCCACTTCTAAGCCAAAGAGCCGGCATTGTCCATAGACATGGCACAAAAATACCTTCCTGCCAAAAGGTACCTATTGATCTACTCACATTTGCATGTTTTCAAACTGCTAAATGAAGAGGGGGGGCAGGAAGATAGTTCCATCTTGTCTCCTGTGTTATGCTTATTTATTTTATTTATTTATTTAACATTTTTGTACCCTGACTTCTCACCTCCATGGAGGGACTCAGACCGGCATACAGCAAAATTCAATGCCATACAAAATTTAAAACATCTAAAATTTAAATTATGCTTATAATATAAATTGTATATACATATAATATTTATAATATTATGTAATATAACATTATACTAATAATATGATACTACAATTATATATTTTATATTGTATGTAAGATTATTAATAATATTACAGTGTATAATAGTATAATACAATATAGTAATATATAATACTGATATTGTGCTATGCTAATTATATAATATATTGTATGTATATATACCTTGTAAGCCGCTCTGAGTTCCCTTCGAGGTGAGAAGGGTGGCATATAAATGCCACAAATAAAGAAATAAATAAGTTGGCAGAAGCTGGGGCTGTCAATAGGAGCTCACCCTATCCTGTGGATTCAAACTGTCGACAAGTTCAGCAACTCAGTGGTTTAACCCGCTGCGCCCCCAGTGCTTAATGTCGCAAAGTGCACATTGGGAAAGCTGGGATGAGGGAGGCGAGAGGAGACAGACGTCAGACTCTGCTTTCCGACAACCACAATAGCCCAATAGAAAAAAACAGTGGGTTGTTGTGATTTTTCCGGACTGCCTGGCCGTGTGCCAGAAGCATTTTCTCCTGACATTTCGCCTGCATCTATAGCAGGCATCCTCAGAGGTTGTGAGATCTGTTGGAAACTTGGCAAATGGGATTTATATATCTGTGGAATAATGTCCAGGGTGGGAGAAAGAACTCTTGTGTGGGAATGTTGCAACTGGCCAGCTTGCTTAGCATTGACTAGCCTTGCAGCTTCAAAGCCTAGCTGCTTCTTGCCTGGGGGAATCCTTGTCGGGAAGTTGTTCACTAGCTAAATAAAGACCAACACTCAGAAAACAGGGGAATCCCAGATAGGAAACAACCAGAGCCAGTTAATACCTCCCAAGAAAGGATTTCCATAGGAAGCAGCCAGGCTTTGAAGCTGCAAGGCTATTCAATGCTATTCAAGCTGGCTAGTTGCAACATTCACACTCGCCTCAAACAGACAAGAGTTCTTTCTCTCACCCTAGACGTCCCACAGATAAATAAGCCCCACTTGCATAGTTTCCAACAGACCTCACACCCTCTGAGAGTGCCTGCCATAGATGTGGGTGAAATGTCGGGAGAGAGTGCTTCTGGAGAGTGCCATACAGCCCAGAAAACTCACAGCAACCCTGTGATTCCGGTCTTCGACAACAGAAAAGATAGTCTTGCTAAACTAGTGAATGGATTCCAGGTGGAAGAGGCAATGATGATGCGGTGAGAGAAGCCATTCAGATAATTTCACTTACAGTTAGCGACTCCTTTGACCTCAGCAGGAAATCTGTGGGCAGCAACACAAGGCGAGCAGCAGCTGTACCGACAACCCAGGCAGCCGCTGCTTCTGCGAAGGGATTGCAAGGGAAGAACAACGGCATAGACCCCTCTGCCCAAGGCAAAGCCAGAGGAGGAGCTTGGCAGGGGATGGGGGGCTGTCGTTGCACTCTTCTTTGGGGGAGAACATTGTGCGCCACTTGCCGCTCTTGCCACTCTACGTTCGCACCGTTGCAAAGCCTGGCACAGAACTCCAGAGCCAGGAGAGACCCCAAGAGCCACCCCATCCAAAGACCCACAAGGAAAACAGCCCTGACCAGTGGCCGCCCAACGGCAGGAAGGTTTTTTTGGACCTCAACGTCAAGGTGAACAGCCCCGGAGGCAGCACAGTGATACAGATGCCCATGTGTCATCCAGTTTTGGAGTTGGGTGCCATCTCTACGCAGATGACATTCAACTCTAGTACACTTTCCCACCCCATAAGCCTTGCCTTATTTCAGTTATTCCCAACCTTTTTTTGGCCAGGGACCACTTTCCAGCATTAGTATCGAAAGGGTTACGAATCAGTTTTTGGTGAACTTTAGATTTGGTTTGGTTATTTGGGGTGCTGATGCAGAAAATTGCATTGGATAGACCACATCAGCTGTAGTTTCTGATACCGAAATATGCCATCCAGTAGTCGCCATCTGCTCGCCCGCAGAAAACCATATATAATAGTCTAGAGCTGATATGGTACCGTAGAATTTCGCTTATCCAACATACACACTCACAAGATTTATTACGGTCAATGGCCAGCATCAAAAAATGTACAAACGTCAGAATAGGCACATATACATTTGGGTATTAAGAAACAATGTCAAAGCAAAATTAAAAACACCATATCGTGATTTTTTTCAATTGTTTCGGGTGTAGAGACCTCAACTGGGCGTCCAGAACGTTCGGCATCTTCCGTGCTTGTACAGCCACAAGGAAATTCAGTAAACCACTTTTTTATCATTGAAATTTATAAACATTTAGATGCTAAAATGACAATGGTAAAACTGAAATAAATATTAAAACTTTCTAAGACTGTGACAGCATCTTGCGCTGACAAGCTATTGCTGCTGCACAGAAGCTGGTGACCCTGGCAGTGACCTTGGGTATTGGTCAGACAAGAGATAATCAATATAAAACCTTACAGATCTCCCTGGTAGACTTTCTAAAATTGGATTTATAAAATGTTTACGAAAGTCATGGTAAAAAGAGCAGTACAACAATATGTGCTCCACAATTTCCACTGCCTCCGCCTCACAAGTGCTGATCCAACATAAACGGACCAGCAAAACACTGGATAAGGGAAAATGTTGGATAATATGAGGGCGGGTCATTAAGTCCGTGACTTTTTGAATGACACACAGGTTTTTGGATTTTTGGGGCCGATTCACCCCAAGAAACCCACTGTTTTGACTGCTGTTTGGTCTCTGGTGTGTTGTGGTGGGTTCACAGTTACAAAACGGCGCAAAAACTCATCCATATTGCAGTTGAACAACGCCAAACGCTCCTGCGAAATTGTCCCACGATTGCGTTTGTGGTCGATTGTGAGCAAACGCGGCACTCATCTTGCGGAAAGCTTTCTCATATCCAAGTGATCATTTAAAATTGAAACCACTGAGTCACGTGAGATGCCTAAAGCTTCCACAATCTCCCGCACTTTCAATCTCTGATCGGCCAACACCATATCGTGAATTCTTTCAATTGTTTCGGGTGTAGAGACCTCAACTGGGTGTCCAGAACATTTGGCATTTTCCGTGCTTGTTGGGAGTTGCAGTCCAGGAATAGGAAATTGGAAATATGTAGGGATTGGGATGCTCTCAAATGAATCCAAGGAGAAGAACACTTGCATCTTGGAAGCAGTGCATTTGGATCAATTTTTTCTCCTAAAGGGCCTGGTCTAGGGGATGCTGGGAGCTGTAGTCCGAAAGAGAGTGTGGATATGCTATTGTGTGTTTTGTTTGCTGGGGGAGTTGTTTTGTGCATGTGCTGTAAAGTCTTTTTGATTTTTTTTGGCTTTTAAAGTCCCTTCCGTTGTGTTTTTCAGTGTTTTTATGAATGATGGGCACTCATTGGTTGGTGTTTTGTGTCCAAGTTTTGTGTCAATTTGTCCAGTGGTTTTTGAGTTATGCTAATCCCACAAACGAACATTACATTTTTATTTATATAGATGGTTTTCAGAACTCCTTTGGCAGAGAAGGCTGAATATCTCTCTGTCTGTCCTTCTCTTCCTTTTTGGAAACAGAGGGCGAATCCTCCCACCAAAAGCCCGCCTCCGGGGTGATTGACTGGCCCCTCAGCCAGGGGGAGGGCTGTTTCCGAGACTCCAAGTGGGGAGGGGAGAGTAGGTGTGAACAGCACATGGCAGTGTGGTGCACATGTACGGGGCGAGGGAGAGTGTGCTAGGCTGGGGGGAGACTCATGCCAGCAAGTCCCTTCAAGGCACGAGGGTTCTGTGTGGGAAGTTTGGCCCAATTCTATCATTGGTGAGGTTCAGAATTCTCTTTGATTGTAGGTGAACTATAAATCCCAGCAATGAAGCAACTAGGGTTGCAATTAAATGGATAGAGTCAGTATCAAAAATAGTTATTATTCAAATACTATCATGTCTCATATTACATATGAGTGCCGAATTGCCTTCAAGGTGTTGGTGTTTTTTATTTTATTTTTATTTTATTATTCGGGCTTCTATGCCGCCGACTCCCTGAGGCTCGCGGCAGCTTACAGGAGCCGAAGGCACAATAAAATACAAGGCAATAAAACAATTAAAAACAGACCTTTAAGGCCTTGCACGGTCTAGGAGCTGTGTACCTGAAGGACCGCCTTACCCCGTATCTTCCCCCGAGATCACTACGCTCAGAGGAGCAGAACCTACTGATTGTTCCATCGATTCACTCTTGCCACCTGTCTACGACAAGGCAACAAACCTTCTCAGTAGTGGCCCCTGTATCGTGGAATGCCCTTCCGGCTGACACCCGGGCGCTCACTGAGCTTATCCCCTTCCGGAGGGCCTGTAAGACCGTTCTCTTCAGGCGTGCCTTCAACTGAGACTTGGAAATTTAATCTGATTGCCGATCACTGTCTGTATGAGTTTTATGAATTTTATGTAATTTTAAATCATTTTACGCATGTCGTTGTTTTATGTTATGTTGTGTAAACCGCCCTGAGCCTGCAGGGGGGAGCGGAATATAAAATCGAACAAATAAATAAATAAATAAATATCAAGTGAAATTACACTTGATATGTAATATGAGACATGATAGTATTTGAATAATAACTATTTTTGATACTGACTCTAACCATTTAATTGCAACCCTAGTTGCTTCATTGCTGTGTTATACGGTGTAGCCCCCTGTTTTAGTTGTGAACTATAAATCCCAACAACTACAACTCCCAAAGGTCTGTTTTCCCCAAACTCCACCAGTGTTCACATTTGGGTATTCGTGCCAAAGTTTGGTCCAGATCCATCATTGTTTGCGCCCACAGTGCTCTCTGGGTGCTCTCTACAACTCCAAAACTCAAGGTCAATGCCCACCAAACTGTCCCAGTATTTTCTGTTGGTCATGGGAGTTCTCTGTGCCAAGTTTGGTTCAATTCCATCATTAGTGGAGTTCAGAATGCTCTTGGATTGCAGGTGAACTATAAATCCCGGCAACTACAACTCCCAAATGACAAAGCCAATCTCCCCAACCCCGCCAGTATTGGGGTGTATTGGGCATTTGTGCCCAATTTGGTCCAGCAAATGAAAATACATCCTTCATATCAGATATTTACATTACGATTCATAATTGGAGCAAAATGACAGTTATGAAGTAGCAATGAAAATAATGTTATGGTTGGGGGTCACCACAACACGAGGAGCTGTATTAAGGGGTCGTGGCATTCGGGAAGTTGAGAAACACTGATCTAGATGCAGAGAAGTGTAAAACAGGGAATTATTTGGACTCAAGTTGAAGAGAGGCCCCTAACATTCCTATGCAAATGGGAACTTCAGCTTTGTTCTCAAGTTGTATGTATATGGAGAGCCTCCCCCACGGCCTTTCAGGCGGATGCTAAATGGTGGTAGACTCTGAGCTGGTGCCGTGTGAATATTAATTAGGAATGTTTTCTTCCCATGACAATGCAAGACAAGTTGCAGCACATCATACACTCAGTTTAGCCTATTGGCAGCATTTCTAGGACTTGAAGGACATTGTGGGTGTATAGGAAAAAGTCACTGCAACTCCCCAGTACTGGGGGAAATGTGGTTCTTTTTGTATCAAATGCTAGGAAGCAGGTTTGGGAAGCAACCACTGAGCAAAGAAGGAGCAGAGAGGCAAACAGGCCTCAAAAAAGACGGAGAACTCAGATGTTGATTCACAAGCAAATGAAAACTAGCTCCATTTCACTTTGAAAGTGAGCAGCAAAACTGGATTAGTTGTGTTTCCCAGTGAAACGCTCCTCAAATTGCATTCTGACCTCAATGTGATGACCTCAGTATCATGTGTCTCCAGGTTCAGTGGGATTTGGCCACCAACATCATGACCTCAGGTGTCCTCAGGTTCAATGGGCTTCGACTACCAATGTCATGACCTCAACATCATGGGTCCCCAAGTTCAATGGGCTTCAGACATCAATGTCATGACCTCGATGTCATGTGTCTCCAGGCTCAGTGGGCCTCGGCCAATGTCTTGGCCTCAACGTCATGTGTCCCCAGGCTCAGTGGGCTTCAGCCACCAATGTCATGACCTCAACATCATGTGTCCCCAAGTTCAGTGGGCTTCGGCCACCAACATCATGTCCTCAACATCATGTGACCCGAAGTTAGTGGGCTTCGGCCACCAACATCATGATCTCAATGTCATGTGTCCCCAGGTTCAGTGGGCTTTGTCCACCAACATCATGACTTCATGACTTCAATGTCATGTGTCCCCAGGTTCAGTGTGCTTCAGCCAGCATTTCATTTCCTCCAGAAATGTATTTCCATTTGGGTCCCATCCACTAATCTCTGCAAACTACAGGGTGTTTCAAAAGGATGGACCCCATTTCAAAGCAGTATATTTCACAATGGCCATATGGTATGATTACATCAAAAGTTAGAAACGGTTTTGATCCAGAAACAAATCTTCAAAAAGAAACCACTAGGTCTTATGTTGAGGATGACAAAGGCTGCGGGCTGTTTGTGCGCCAAGAGTAGCATCTAGCAGTAATCTTTTGAAACATTATGCCCCATCTTTTCCAGCAGTAAGCGTTTCACTCCTGTGCGGTTCATGGCTGCATTTAGGCTTTTGTTTGTTTTAACTGTTTCATTTAATCATACATTACTTTAAATCCTATTCTACGGAGATACAGAGACTATCAACATTTTGTATGGCATTCACCTAATGTGGAGATCCAAGTCCAAACATATCCAGGCCATTCAGTCATGTAGCTTACTGGGAGGAATTGGTCCATGGACTAAAAGTAGTTTTTGGGTTTTTGTAATAATAAAAAGGGAGGCTCGCAAAAGTTACCTTGAGCAGCTTATTTTGTAGATCAGCCAGAGGCCAATGCTTTAACTGATGAGTTGGAGAGGACTGTCAGCTTTCCTGTGGCACAAAGTGATGGGCCCTCAAGTAGGAAAATTCAAGTCTGGGCAATGATGATTCTATGAGAAAACTGGCTCGGAAATTACAGGGTTTCAAAGACATTCAGGGGAGTCAGAAGTAGCAACAGCAGATAAGGAATCGAGTGAAGAGCTGAGTGATAATGAGGGCTGCCAGGAGGAACCACCTATAGTTAATGGAGCTCAACAAAAGTTTTCATTTACAGATCACAGCATAGAATAGATTGTGCCATTCAGAGAGATTACATGGGAAAATTGTGGAGAAAATTCATGGGAAACAAAATGATTTCATGGGTGTCTATTAAACAGCAATTTGTTTATCTTAAGATCAGTTCAGACTGTTTGCTTATATTTCTGAACTTGTGTGTGGTGCGGTGGTCATAGGTGTTTCCAGGCCTGGAGTACAACAGCTTAAGCATTATATGAGTCTACACTGACCATATAATCCAGTTTCAAACTGCATTATATGGCAGTGTAGTTGGTGCCTTAGAAGGAAGATAGGCGATGAGTATAAAAGTACAAACAAACCCATTCTTTAACAGTAATCCAACCAGAGACAAATAGGTTAAATAATCTTTAGTCGGAATAGTATCAGTTGGTTTTACAAATAGATTTTGCATTATTTTCAATATAGAGAGAATAAATGTTACAAACAAACAAAGAACAGAAAATATTCCTCACCCAACCCCATCTCCCCCTCCCTACCCTTTGCTTCATATATGATACAAGGGCCAAAATTAGTACTGGATATTTTCTCTTTTTTTCTAAATCATCTTGATATACTTTTTTTCCTTGGTAAAAGGTACATTCATAGCAATTAATGGTAATGCAGAGTATTAAGACAAACAGTTTGTAAAAGGATTGTTCTGTTTAATGAAAACAATGGAAGTGTTTCTCTCTGTGTGTGTAGGTATGTGTTGCTGAATCCATTAAGTACCACAGATCTTTAGCCAATAACTATAAGAAAATATTGATATCTTCTTTGATAACGAGAAACACTGTTCTGAACCCTGATCTCAATGAGAAAAAGTGAAAGACATCCAAAGCTGAACTTTGTTGAAAACCCAACTTTGCTCTCAAACATTTTAGTTTTGGGATCGTACCAAAGTCCTCACTCATTTCCGCTGAAGCAAAACACTTTGGGATGAAGCGATTTGGGGATACACTAACACAAACCAACTCAACCTTCTCCTCACAGACTAAAGTGCTGACCCAAAGTCAGTTTTTCCAACAGCTTTGGATTTTTTCCAAATGTTCGGACAAATTTCTCAACTTAAAAAAAGCGTAACAATATGCCTAAAACATGTTTGGAGTGGAAAGACATTTAGAAAAAAATGTACTTCTAGAGACAATAAATTAAGTGTTCGTTTTAAAATCAGATTTAGGCGAAAACAGATTTAGGTGAAATTGACAGCCTGGAAATGGACCACTTGGCCATCTTTACTTCAAGTCACCTCTCTCTCTCTCTATATATATATATGTATATGTATATATATATATATATACACACACACACACATACAGTATATATATATATATAAGTTGTGCACAGATTTCGTTTCCTCCATTTCCTTTGGTATCTTTAGTACTTCAGGAGCTCATAACAATAAGGGCTCTCCCGGTACAAAAACCTGCCCGACACAAATGCAAACAGGAACCGATCTCGGCTCCTCCTCCCCTATTCGACATCACAGCTGAATCTTTTTTAATCTTTTTTTATTTTCCTGATTCTTTTTATTTAGTGGGACTGACTAGGAGTTGGAGACCTGCTGAGGGAAGGTGGGTGGGGGACGCGCATGCGAGTTTGTGGGTTTTCACCGTTTTAGCTTCTTTTTCTCCTTCCCTTCTTCTCCTTCAGGAAATACTTCTAAAAGATTATTACTACCACCAGCAAAGAAAAAGAGAAGCCCACCTCTCCTCTAGAGTAGAAAGTAGAAACAGCTTTAAGAAAGCAAAGCCACAAGGCAAATGTAGGGATTTTTAAGGTAGTCCAGGGAGGATAGCACCTTCCCTTCCTCTCCTTCAGGAAATACTTCTAAAAGATTATTATTAATAATAATAGTAATCCCAGCAAAGAAAAAGAGAAGCCCACCTCTCCTCTAGAGCAGAAAAAAAAAAGAAATAGCTTTAAGGAAGCAAAACTCCAAACAGAAAGGAGAAACTTTCAGGCAAGTGAGGTGGTTTTTATCATCCAGGGATGATAGCTCGATTGAGCTCCAGGTCATAGCTCTTCCTTCTCTGGACCTCCTTTAAATGCCTTGCAAAGCTGCTGGTGCTGGGAGAGAAGAAAGCATGCGCACCTGCCTCTCCTCTAGAGTAGAACAGCTTTAAGAAGCAGTAAACCCAGTCTCCTCCGCTACAAACAGAAGGGAAAGGATCCAGAAACTTAGGAGTGGTAACTCCATTAGTTACTAAATCCAGGTCTCAATGAAGGATATGGAAGGGGGCCTGTGGGAAGTTGTCCCCCCACCATATGGGCTGGATAGGATGCTTTCTTTTCCAGGGAAAAGGAGAGCTTTGTAAGTTCCCAATTGCCACCAATGGGCTGAAAAGCGCAAGGGTTTTTTTGGATGCTTAATGCCCATTTGGCACCCATGTTGAGTGCCCATTTAGCACCCATTTTGGACACCCATTCAGCAGCGTATTTGTTTTCATGGGGAGCTTCCGGCAAGCAGAAATGGATAGCAATTCACCCAAAAAGCACAAGCCATATATATATTCAGTGCTTTGCAACTCTCCTGACATTCACTTTCCTCATTTAACTACATAAATTAAAACCTCCCAAGTTCCTTCTAAAAAGAAAGTAGGGGGAATCAACATGCGCTACAGCAGACCTGGGCAATTGCCGGCCCTCCAGGTGTTTTGGACTTCAAATTCCAGAAATCCTAACAGCTGGTAAACTGGCTAGGATTTCTGGGATTTGAAGTCCAAAACACCTGGAGGGCCGGCAATTGCCCAGTTCTGCGCTACAGTGATACTGTTCTAACTCCGCTAGAGTTTGCATGCTAAGCAGGTTGAATTCATTTGTTCTTGGGGCTTAACTTAAAAATGTAAATACTCTTCATGTCTAGCAAGTAAGTGATGCTGTATCAAAGTGAGCGTTCTGTTGGTGGCAGTGGAGAAACCTTTAACAAGGAAGTATGAGAATATGTTGACGTGTTGCTATCTCTATCTTGGCGTTCTGAAAGAACTTTAGGTTTGGGTAATGAAATATTAAATTGTAAAAAACTGTCATCTTTCTATTAATTCCATCCATACCATTCTTGAGTATCCAAAAACATCTCCTTGGCAAGTGAAGGTATGAATTTGAGACAGGAAAGGCTTCGGGTGATGGTAGGTAAGACTGTAGGATGGACGAGCATTACGATACTGACATTCAAACTGAATCAACCCGTAGCAATCTTGGAGCTCTAACTTTCAAAATACAAGGGGGAAACAGAGGTTTCGTTGACAAGAGCAGCCCCAAGTTCCTCCTCTTAGTGCTTAGTTAACTTCCAGGATGCGAAATGGAAGAAATATTGAAATCAACATTGACCACTGCGTATTGGTAAAATAGGGTTTCCAAGAAATGTGCAGTGGGGAGATTTGTACAGAAGCAAAATCTCACAGGGAAGCATACTTTATTTTTTTGCACAGGAAGCTATTAATTTCATCAAACATGCCCTTGTCCATGTTCACCTTCTAAATGCTGCTTTTGCCTTCTTGGACCGAAGTCGGGATCATGCAGCATCAGTGAGAAAGTTAAGGCAGCATCTGCTGGCAGATTGGCCTGTTGTAAACCCTTTATCTCACTGGGTGCTTCCAGACAGCACCAAATTGCAGGTTTTTGTCAAGGGCAAAAAACCCCGGAGACCTGAGAAGAGGTCCACTTATAGACCTGTTGGTCCCGGGATTTCTGCCTCCCTAGTCCACACTGGCTGCTTTGTCCTGGGATTTTGCAGCCCCAAAGATAGCTGTCATGGAATATCCGCTCGAAATTTCGGTGGTGTTTTGTTAAAAAACTTAAGATGTGAATATGTAAATCATTGTATGAGTTCCATTCCTGGGTTATAGAGGCTGTGTGGCCATCTGTGCTGACAAGTTTGGCCATGTACTTGTGCCTGGGAACTACAGGGTGCTGTTCCTGGGTTATACATGTCTGTTCCTGATTGCATTTATCATAAAAACATGGGGAAAGTTGATTGCATGGCAAAACCTTTGTTTGTATGTCACAAACTTTATTAAACGTGTGGAGGACAAAGTTTCTCTTACCAGGATAAAGTTTTCGCCCTCTACTCAATAATACTATGTAACAAACATTTACAGTTTCTGGTTTGAAAGTGTTATTTCCTGTTTAATTGTGTGATATTTAAAACTAGTTGTTCTACTCCAAGAACTTCATTTTTGTGGCCGCCACAAACTATGTTGGGTTGGTTGAGATTCTACGAGATAGTAACTGAAAAAGTATTGTTGGGGAAATCTGCCCATCAACTTGGTTTTGGCGCAGCTAAAGGAAGAGGCGGATATCAGATTTGGATTTTCGCTCTTTGCTATTTGCAAAATAGTGGTGACAGTGTCAGCTCATGCTGAGTAAGGAACTGCCACACTATGTGCTGCAGGAATTCCCTCCCACAAGAACCAACATGTATAATGCAGGAACAAACCAACATTAAAAAATCCCATATTTTCGGAGTGTAGAGACATACAGAGATTCGAATATCCGCATTTCCCGGCCAGAACCGGGATATTCCCGCACCTGAAAATTTCGCATTCTTTGGCCTTTGTAGCAACTGCTCCTGTGTTTTCAGGGGACGTTGTTTGGCCACCCTTCTTTTCAAAGCAGGAACTCCTGGGATAAATGTACTGTCTGGATGGGCCCTAAGACAAGTCCTCAGAAAGGGACACTCAATGGTTGTGCAGATTCTTGGACATGCTTTCTAGCAATGTGGAGGGAGAGGATTTTCTCATGATCGATTCCCTCCCTTAGGGAAAAAAAAGTCTGGTTGCCCACTCTTGATATGGCATGCTACACATTGCATTATTATTATTATTATTATTATTACACGCATAAGTTGTCCATTGGAGACTGGGATGAGGAGAGAGAGGATATGATACATTAATATTTTCCACCATGTGCATTTTTCTTGCTCAAATGGACGGGTTAGGGTGTGTTTGTTTTCTTGTTGGTTTTGCTCCAATAGGAATGTAAACATCAAACTTGTGCAGCCCTTCCCAGCGTTAAAGTTTGAATAAAAAGACGACCTCAGTGTCACGGTTCAAGAGAGTTTGGTCCTTGTATTGGGGTGTAAACAGAGTAGGGGAAGCGACGTCCGTGCAGGCCCCGCCGGTGAAGCAGCAGGCTCCTTCGGGGTTCCCCCTCTCCTCAATGGGACTCCCCTTGCTCAGAGTCAAGCTTTGCAGCCTCTGCCTCTCTTGGGCCTGCTTGGCGCGATTGGCAATGTACCTCACTCGGCTCTGGCTCCTCGAGGAGGCCCTTCGGAGGAGGCCCGTCTCTTCCTCTTCCTCCTCTTCCGACTCAACGAGTCCAAGGCTAGTAGGGGAAGTGATATCGTTTGCCTGCTGGAAGGTGGTCAGCTTCTTCAAGCGCTCGATGAGCTCGCCGGGAGGCTGAGCCAAGGAAGTGGCGATGGCGCAGTGGCGCTGCTCCCGCATTGGCTGAGTGACAAAGCTCCGACTGATACTACGATACTTGCCCTCGAAGGTGCATGTGATGTCTTCAGAGGTTAAGTCCCCGAGGCTTTTGGATTTGGCCTGGTTGACTTCAGCATTCTTCTGGCCTTGAGACTTCAGACAGGACTGCCTGAGGCTCTCCATATACAACCGACTCCAGGTGTGTCTCTTGGTTATGGATCCCGACTTGCAATCTCTGCTTAGTGGTCGAGGACACAACACATCCTGGACAGGTTGATCACCCCTCAGGTTGGGATTGGATTTGCTCTTTGTCACCATGGGAATATCGTGTCCAGGCGCAGCACTCGCAGACCAGGGGCGCATACTTCGTCTTGCAGGGAGGGCATCAAAATGCTCATGCCGAACAACCAGATCTGGGAGGCTTTTCCGAGCAAGATTGGGTAAGGAGAGGTCTATGACCGTGTCATTGGAGGACATGCTGGAAGAGGAAGACATACTGTCCCTATGAGTGCTGGAGTCTAGCTTGCTCCAGATATGATCATTGGCTGTGGCATCAGAGTAGACTTCGGCTGCTGGGGAGAAGCCATCAGGTCGTTTCATTGAGACTGAACAGTCACAAAGTCTGCAGCCTTCACTCTTTGACCTCTTCACTACGACATGAGATGTGAGGGCTGTGGCAGCTTGAGTGACTTCTGGAGGTCCTTGAGGTGCAATTTGTATGGCGATATTTGCCACGTTGCTTTGGTATGGTGATACTGGTGTGGTTGTACTCCCCTTCTCGCGCCTCTCATCATTCACCAGTTCTTGGATTGTTCTGCTTCTTTGATTCTGGCATTTTCTGGCAGAATGGAGCCAACGGTTGGCCAATGCTACATTGCCCTGAGTTTGTGAAGTAGGTGGATCTCCATTTTCATGTATCCTTTTGCAGCTACCTTCTTCTTTGCTGCTGTTCCTACTGTGTTCCCATTCCAGGACATTTGCAGTGGCCGGGCTGGGAGCATGGAATATTTTCTTCTCTGCACCAGTCACTCCGCGCTGCTGAAGAGAAGCTCTCTCCAACTGGTCTGATGGGTTATCTCCTCCTGAAACAGTTTCATGGGAATTATCAGGCACATCCCCTTCTTTGGAATCAGTGGGGAGGGTGGTGGAAAGAGGGAAGCAAGAACCAACAAGCTGGTTCTTGTTGGCAACATAGGGTTCTTCACTGATGGTCTCCAGGCTGCATAATGAAGGGATGGACTTCTGCACTGAGAGCTGGTGGGCATCTGCCAGGAGGACAAAAAAGAAACCCAAAGGTGATCAGCTACTGACAATATTTTCACAACTATAACTTCCACAGTTAGTTGCCCTGACATGTTGGGTCCTGCAAGTGCTGGCCAGGTCAATACAGTATGACCCACAGGACTGGGATTCATGGTTTCATTAACCCATGTAAGACAAAAAATGTCTTCCCTAGGCATTTTCCATGTCCTTCAGCATGATCCTATGGCAGTGGTTCTCAACCTTCCTAAGGCCATAACCCCTTAATACAGTTCCCCATGCTGTGGTGACCCCCAACCATAACATTATTTTTGTTGCTTCTTCATAACTGTAATTTTGCTCCTGTTACGAATCGTAATGTAAACCTGATATGCAGAATGTATTTTCATTCACTGGACCAAATTTGGCACAAATACCGCCCAAATTTGAATACTGGTGGGGTTGGGGGGGATGTGATTTTGTAGTTTGTGAGTTGTAGTTGCCGGGATATAATAAAGAGCATTCTGAATTCAACCAATGATGGAATTGAACCAAACTTGGCACCCAGAACTCCCATGACCAATATTGGAAGGGTTTGATGGGCCTTGAGTTTTGGAGTTGTAGTTCAACTAGCTCCAGAGAACACTGTGGACTCAATCAATGATGGATCTGGACCAAACGTGGCATGAATACTCAATATGCCCAAATGTGAATACTGGTGGAGTATGGGGAAAATAGACTTGGCAATTATAGTTGCTGGGATTTATAGTTCACCTACAATTTATAGTTCACCCCAACAATGACAGAATTGGGCCAAACGTCCCAAACAAAACCCTCATGACCAACAGAAAATACTCTGTTTCTAATGGTCTTTGGCATCCCCTCTGATACCCTCTTGCAGCCCCCCAGAGATCCCGACCCCCAGGTTGAGAAGCGCTATGGTATTGTAGCTAGTAAATGGCTGTAGCCATGCTCCCATACCTTGAAAGTTGCCTTGAGGTGGTATGTGCTTGGATGCAGTGTGAGGAGCTAATGAATAGCACCTTACACATCATCTAGAAAAGATATAGGTGTGTTTATGTGCATGCTTGTCACCAGCAGAATTCCACCCAGAGTGTGGGCAATCACTGATGGTGAAAACCATCGCATTTGTTTCTAAAGTCGCATTCCAAGTTGCATACTCCAAGTGGCAGTCTGCTAACTGAGAATGGACATCAGATGAAGTCACCTATAAATGTGGGCAATATTTGCACATACTGATGGCCAAGGTTTAACTCACAGTGATACTGAATCTAATGAAGTTCAAGAGTGACAAATGCAAGATACTCCACTTAGGCAGAAAAAAACCAAAATGCAAAGATACAGAATGGGGGACGATGCCTGGCTCGAGAGCAGTACATGCGAAAAAGATCTTGAGGTGCTCGTGGACAACAAGTTAAACATGAGCCAACAATGTGATGCAGCCACACACAAAAAAGCCAATGGGATTTTGGCCTACGTCAATAGGGGTCTAGTGTCTAGATCCAGGGAAGTCATGCTCCCCATGCTCTATATGCGTTGGTTAGAACAGTGTTTCCCAACCAGTGTGCCATGAGCAATCATCAGGTGTGCCGTGGGCAATTGGAACCTCCAATACCCTTTCTTCCCCCTCCTGCCGAACACTTTTTCACCTCCACTCGGGCCCCTTCCTCCCAGCCTCCCTCTGCTCGCTTTGCCTCGCTCTGCTCTGGGGCGAGTCTGCGCAGTAGCGCCTGCACGGGTCACTTCTTCTTCCTCCCTCCCCCCTCCCCTCCTGAACACGCTCACGCTGCCCCCTCGGATCAAAATGGCGGCAGAAGCGGCAGCGTAGAAGAAAAAGTAAGTGTTCGGCAGGAGGGGGAAGAAAGGGCGCGAAGGGGAAGAGGGAGGAAGAGGTCTCTGTCGAAAGCTGGCATGGGCAAACTTGGACCTTCCAGGGGTTTTGGACTCCAACCCCCACCATTCCTAGCAGTCTCAGGCTCTTTTCCTTTCCCCCCTCAGCCACTTATTTATTTATTTATTTATTTATTTATTTATTTATTTATTTATTTATATAAGCAGGAAAGGGCCTCAGAACGGTGGGAGTTGAAGTCCAAAGCACCCAGAGGGCCGAAGTTTTCCCATGCCTGTTTTAGGGACCTTAAAGTGGTGAGCCTCCTTCCAATATTGTGATTCTGGATAGAAAACAAACAACATAACATAACATTGTTTGAGTCCACAGTGCTCTCTGGGTGTAGGTGAACTACAACTTCGAAACTCAAGGTCAATTCCCAAGTAAACCTTTTCAGTACTTTCTGTTGGTATTGAGAGTTCAATATGCCAAGTTTGGTTCAATTCCATTGTTGCAAGAGTTCAGGATGCTCTTTGATTGTGTGTTAACGATAAATCCCAGAAACTGTAACTCCCAAATGTCAAGGTCTATTTTCTCCAAACTTCATCTATGTTCACATTTGGGCGTATTGAGTATTCATGCAAAGTTTGGTCCTGATCCAACATTGTTTGAGTCCACAGTGGTCTCTGGATATAGGTGAACTACAACTCCAAAACTCAAGGTCAATGCCCACCAAACTCTTACAGTATTTTCTCTTGGTTGTGGGAGTTCTGTGTGGGAAGTGTGTGTCTTTCTGCCATTCCTGCCAGGATATCTATGTTGTCTTCATCGAAACAGGCCCAGGTTTCACACTGGGTGTATAAAAACATTTACAACATATTAACTATATGTATTACTGTGTTAGAGTGGCATTTCGTGTCATTTTGGTTGGTGGTGTGCCCCACGTTTTTGTAAATGTAAAAAGTGTGCTCAAAAAAGGTTGGGAAACACTGGATTAGAATACTGTGTCCAATTCTAGGGACCAAAATTGAAGAGAGATGTTGACAAGCTGGAATGTGTCCAGAGGAGGGCAACCTAAAATGATCAAGGAGGGAGGATGCTTCTGCTTCTGGACCTGCCTCTTCCCCCCTCCCTCTCCTCGTCTTGCCTTTTTCACTTATTGAGAACGGAGAGAGTTGGGGAGCGCTCCTTTAATTGAAAAGGAAATGCTGGAGGAAAAGAAGGGGGCGTTGGATAAGAGCTTCGGATAAGATGGAATATCAAATAAGCGAAGGTCGGATAAGCGAGACTTGGGAAATCAGCCTGTTTAGTGAGCCTTGCAAATGCTGACTTGTTATCAGTAAACAGTAAACTGGAGTGAGATAAATGGCAAAGGCATCATTTTCCAAATTTTCTTACAGGCCACTGGACATTTTACAACTCTAGTTGTCAACACTTTCTTTTTCCGCCTATGAGAATCTTGCCTAAATCAAAGTCACACGTCAGTCTCACACATACTCACAATATAAACATGCAGAAGAAAAGAAGAAAATAGATGTAAACAGTAAAAAAAACACCCCAATAGTTCAAGGTGTTAAAGCCTCAGGAAAGGGAAAGATCTACACATTTCTTATGTACCATCATGCAGGCTAGGAAACTTTGAGGGCTACCGCCCCAGAGAAAAACCCAAGACATGCATTAGACATATGAGATAGTCATGCAAAGATGGTAAAGGGGAAACATACGCAGGTAACTAAATCATCCCTAAAAGAAATAGAAGGGTAAACAGGCAATAAAGAAGTTAAACCAACAGTACTTAAGAGTTACCTGTAACTTGCTCATCCTTTCAGTTCTTAACTACAGAGACAAGAGAGTGCATGTGGAATAGGACAGAACAGAGGGGGGGAAACAGTTAATCCCAGGAAGGCAAGAACAGATAAGGAATCTATTAGTAGGGCAAAGCATAGGAAATAAGATCATTTAAACAGAATGTTTGTCTGTACAATCCTAATAGTTCTTTTTTTTGACCAACCAGGGAGGCCTGAGAGACCTGAAATCAAGGCATGGCATTCCAGACAGAGCAGTGGGGTTTAACCTTTATAAAGGGGGAGCTGCTTCATCATGGGGGCGAATTGGAGGTGGGAACAAACGATGGGTTGAATGGTCACTCTCCAAAGGCACATCGGAAGAGTCAGGTTTTTTTTGCTTTTTCTTGAAGGCTGCTAGGGTAGGGGCCTGTCTAATCTCCCCAGGTGGCGAGTTCCAAAGGCGGGGGGCCACAGCAGAGAAGGCCCTCTCCCTCGTACCCACAAGTCGAAGGGGCGAAAGAAAGGCCTCTCCGGAAGATTGAAGAGATTGTGCAGGTTTGTGGTAGGAGAGGCGGTCACAAAGGAAGGAGGGTTCCAAACTGTTTAGGTAATAACCTGTAGGTAATAACCTATACTTTGAATTGGGATCGGAAGATGAGCAACAGCCACTGAGCTCCTTGAACAGCGGGATTGATCACTCCCTGTAATTCACCCCAGTTAGAAGTCTGGCTGCCAAACGGACCAATTGGAGTTTCCGGGCTGTCTTCAAGGGAAGCCCCACATAGAGTGCATTGCAATCATACAATCTAGAGGTAACTAAGGCGTGGACCATCATGGTCAAGTCAGGCTTCGCGAGGTATGGTTGCAGCTGGCGCACAAATTTTAATTGTGCAAAGGACCTCCTGGCCACTGTTGACACCTGCGCATCAAGCGTCAGCACAGAGTCCAGGAGGATCCCCAAGCTGTGGACCTGTGCCTTCAGGGGGAGTGCAACCCCGTCAAGCATAGATTGCCACCCAATACCCCGGTCAGGCATACGACTGACCTGGCGACCTCTGTCTTGTCGGGATTGATCTTCAGCTTGTTTGCCCTCATCCAGGTCGACACAGCAGCCAGGCACTGGTTCAGCCTCCGAGGGGCTTCCTTGGATTCCGGTGGAAAAGGGTAGTGGAGTTGGGCGTCATCTGCATAGAAATGGCACCCAACTCCAAAACTCTGGATGACCTCTCCCAGCGGTTTCATATAGATGTTAAAAAGCATGAGGGACAGAATGGAACTTTGCGGGACCCACAGGACAATAGCCAGGGGTCCAAGCAGGTGTCACCCAGCCTTACCATCTGGGAACAACCCTCCAGAAAGGACTGAAGACACAGCAAAACCATGCCCCCCAGTCCCATCCTGGAGAGTCGACCCAGAAGGATACCATGGTCGATGGTATCGAAAGCCGCTGAGATGTCCAAGGGAACCAGCAGGGTCACACTCCCCCTGTCCAGTTCCCTGCGGAGGTCATCCACCAAGGTGACCAAAGCCGTCCCGGTGCTGTGTCCAGGCCTGAAACCAGACTGCGAATGATCCAGAGAATCTAGGAATCCCTGGAGCTGCAAGGCGACCACCTGCTCTACACCTTGCCCAAAAAAGGGAGGTTGGAAATTGGTCTGTAATTATCGAGCACGGAGGGGTCAGGGGATGTCTTTTTCAATAATGGTTTTACCACCGCCTGCCCAATGATGCATTTATGATGGAAGCAAACCAATCCAACAACCCATCCCTGGCCAGTTTAACTAGCCAGGATGGGCAAGGGTCCAGGGCACAAGTGGTCGCCCTCACAGCCCCAAGGATCCCGTCCACGTCATCAGGCAAACAAGACGAAAAGAATCCCATAAGATTGAACAGACAGGAGCCTCGGTTACTTCATTTGGCATTGTGCTTAAACTGGTGTCCAGCTCGAGACGTATCTGAGCAACTTTGCCTGCAAAATGGTGTGCACAATTGCTGCACCGAGTTGCCAAGTCCTCAGGGATCTCCTCCACCACGGGTGGGTGGAGGAGATTCCCAACAACCCGGAACAACTCTGATGGCCTGTTGGCTGCAGACGCTATGTGGGCAGTCAAGCAAGCTTTCTTATCTGCCTGCAGAGCCGCGGAGTAAGCCATAATAGCGGCTTTAGCTCGTGCTCGGTCAGAGATGTCACGAGATTTCCTCCAGATGCACTCCAGACCCCCCCAATTTTCCCCCAATTAGTGTCCATGAATTTTTCATCCAGACAGCATTCTCTTATTTTCAGCAGTTGTTCTGAAAATAAGGGAAAGTTTCCCCTTGTTCCTCTTTGCCAGGCATTAGCACAGCTGGCTAATCACCATCAGCAATAGATCTTAGAAAATCAAAGAGTTGGCAGTTTGAAGCCCGAGTTAGGGTGAATACAGGCTGTATTGTTTTTTATATCACATTTTAAATGTTTTAATTGTTCTTATAATTGTTTTAACTGTGTTTTTATAATTGTTATGGCATCGAATCGCTGCTGACTCTGTCGCCTCTGGCTGAGAAAGGCAGTATACAAATGCAGTAAATAAAATAAATAATAATAAATAGCCAGCTCTCATCCCAGCTTACTGTCCACCTAAGCACTTCAAAAACAGCTGTGAGCTGTGAGTAGAGAAATTAGGCAGTGTTTATGCGGGGAGGTATTTTATGGCAAGATGAAAGAAAATACCAGAAAATGCCAGCGATCAAAGGAAGCAGGAACTCACTCCATCCTCTGTGATCTTCGTCATAGAGGATGGAGTGACAGCACCCCCTGTGGCTGGTATCGAACACAACCTCCAGGACACCAAAGTTGGGAAAATTGCTCCCATAATATCTCTGTTTAAATGCCCTATCTGTTTAACGGCAATCAATGTTTGCTGTGTATGTATTCTGTGATCCGCCATGAGAAGAGCAGGAATATAAATGCTGTAAATAAATAAATAAGCCCGAGACTCCCTCAATCTGAATGTTGTGAAGTCTCTTGTTGTTATATTAATGTCATGATCACACCTGAACCGAACTTTCAGAAAATGGTTCAAATGCATATGCCCAATTTCGACGCAACAAGTGGTCGTTGCCAATAACAGCAGCAAACAATCCCTCGGCTCAATGTCTGCAAGATACCCTGGTTGGAGTAAAAAGAACTCTTAGAATCATACGTATGCATTATATGATCAAAACACACATTCACATTGCAGAGAGACCTACACAGGGAGGACATCTACAGGATTCGTTACTGGAAATGATTTGGCAGACAGGAGGAACAGATACTCATATATGGTAGGACATGTCTAGACTGGACCCCAGACAGGAAGACAGATGATATTGTGTGAATGTCCCTGTCCCCCCCCGTCGACAACATGGAAAGCTAAAAATGACTAAAAAACTAAATAAAACAATGCAGGTTCTTCTAAGGGGAAACTAAAATAGCAGCATGATCTATAGCAGGCAGCAGGGTGAAGAAGATCTGGCCTTACCAGTAAAGAATATAGGGGATTTACTCCGAATTTCCTCCATTTTTTCAGCAAACAAGGCATTCATTTCCCTTTGAAGGGTGCCTGCTTGTTTTCTGGAGCTCTCAGACAAGCGTTTGGGGAAGTCAGGACTTCCGAGGCTCTCCAAGCTGCTGGAGTCGGAGGATATGGAGCCATTGCTGGCCGTCACCAAGTTGACAGTGCTTCCATATTTGCCACCGGGCTGGCCCTGCCACCTCTGCCGGGACTGACTTTTCACCCCGTGACATTTAGAGTCACCGTTTTTCTTCCCTGAGGTCCCAGAAGGCTGGCAGGTCATGGGCAGGAGGCCAGTTGCCCCGTAGCCGCTGCAGAGGGGCAGATCGGACTGCGGCTGGGGCTGCTGCTCTTGGATCCCCCAATTTTTTAGCTCTAAGCCCTCCTCGTCTCCTGTGAGGCTGCTATACTGGTTGCAGGCAGGGGTATCCTGAGAGGCGGGTCTAGTGGCGGCATGGCTGCTCCACTTGCACTCTAGGTCAGGGCTCTCGTTCGAGCCAATCATGCATTTCATGCAGTTGGTGGCCATGCCGATGCGGCCCGATCCGTTGACAGCACAGCGGGCAAATACGCCCTGCTTCTCGGTGGGGGGCTCCTGAAGGCGGACCCGGTTGGACCTCCGGATGGGCTCGCTGAAGGCTGCATCCCTGTGGACATGGGCGTGGCTGCTTTTACCTTTGCCAAAACTGTGGGCCTTACCTTTCAACCCCTTGCCGTGAGACTCCCTGAAGGCACCACCCCTAAGAGAAGGTGCCGGGGACCCGCGTTCTGGCTCTTGGTCGAAACGAGGATGGGACGAGTCCTCGAGTCCGTGGTCTTCGCCCGTCCCTTCGGAGCTGTTGTCTTTGGTGTCGATCACAATCTCAGGGAAGCCCTTCTTGGCCTTCTTCTGGGTCTTGGTGGGCGCGCTGGCCGTCCGCCGTAAAATGTGGCTGCTAAAGGAGTCTTTGCGGTTGAGTTGGCCAGCAGCATGACTGTCGAGAGAGGCCTGCTTTGGATTTCTGAGAAAGAGACCTTTTAAGCCCAGAGCTTGTTTGACCTGGAAAAGAGAACAAAAGTGCCCGTAACAAAAGGTGTGCATGCATCCCTTGGTGCAGAAAGACACAAACGCTTGTGATGTGCACGGTGTTATCAAAATCTGTGGGTAGCATCACCTATCCAGGTTGGAACGGAAGATAGGATCAGGAGAAAAATATGAATGACAGTTTTGATCAAAATTTGTTTCGCCCACCACCACCCAATGACATTTGATGGCAATGGTGTGTGTTCTGAAAAATTAAGCATGTTTATTGGAATTTTTAAGCTTTGTTTCTTCAATGGGACTTAATTCCTGGTGACTCGGGTCAACATGGGGAAGGGAAGAAGGCTCATCGTTGAGTTTCCAAAGTGGTCTATAGCTTAGAGCTTGCAATAAATGCTTCATGGACCACAGATCCTAGGATCTCTTAGCTGTGTGACTATACTGGCTGAGGAATTCTGTAGTCCCAAATGATTCTCCTAGTCCTGATGGCCAGCAAGTATTATAGCCATGGCACTGATAAACAGCTTATTGGCGCCATGGAAGCTGTGCTCGAATCCAGCCACAGGGAGGTGCTGTCTCTCCATCCTCTATGACAAAGAGTCCTCAGGACTTTCTCCTTTCTTTTGGTCGCCAGGCATTTTCTGATCTTTTTTTATGGTGTCATAAAATACCTCCCCCGCTTATTTTAGTGGTACCTAATTTCTCTACTTACAGTTCAAGCTGTTTTTGAACTGCTTAGGTAAATAGTGAGCTGTACTGACGGGAGGTCACGCTGACTCAGGGCTTCAAACTGGAAACCTTTCAGTTGGTAGGTCTTATAATGGCTAGTGATTTACCAGCTGTGCTAAAGCCCGGCCCTTAATAAAGTAGATAGATAGGTACTGCTTTAAGCAGGGAGGTAAGAAAAGGCACTCATAAGGACATGCCGGAAAATGGATCAAGAGGACATCTTCCATATTCCGTGGAAGCCGTGACTGGTTGGCTGCGGGCCAGCCGGCTGAAGGTGAATCCGTCGAAGACGAAGATCCTATGGCCTGGTCGGCCTGGCCGGGATGAGTGCCGGTTGCCTACTCTGGACGGCGAGCAATTAAGCACGTCGTCAATTGTTAAGAGCTTGGGTGTTCAGTTCGACTCCCTGCTGACCATGGAGACCCAGGTCTCCGCGGTCAGCAGGGTGGCGTTCTACCACCTACGTCAGGCTAGGCGACTGGCCCCCCTACCTGTCCAGGAATGACCTGGCTACGGTGATCCAAGCGACAGTCATCTCGAGACTAGACTACTGTAACGCCCTCTACGTTGGCCTTCCCTTGGCGACGATTCGGAAACTCAAGCTAGTGCAGAATGCCGCTGCTCGCCTGCTGGCAGGAGTGCCGGTGAGGCAGCACATTACGCCCATCCTCCAGCAACTGCACTGGCTGCCAATTGAGTACCGAATCACCTTCAAGGTGCTGGTGTTGACCTTTAAGGCCTTGTACGGTCTAGGGCCTGCGTACCTCTTGGACCGCCTTGCCCCATACGATCCCCCGAGATCACTCCGCTCAGCAGAGCAAAACCTGCTGGAGATTCCACCGATCCGCCTCTGCCGCCTATCATCAACTAGGCAGCGCTCCTTCTCAGTAGCAGCTCCAACGGCCTGGAATGCCCTGCCGGAGGAGGCTAGAGCCATACGGGAGCTCGCCCCCTTCCGCAGGGCCTGTAAGACCTTCCTTTTCAAGCAGGCCTTCGGTTGACATATAACGCCTCCTGCTTTCAATCGACTTATGACTCTGTGTTACCGTTTATCGTCACTTAGAGTAATTTTAACACTGTTTTAATGATGTTTTTTTAGTATCATTTTTGTTATTTTATGGTTATAGCATTGTTTTATTTTGTTCGTGAGTCGGCATGAGTGTTGCCTGCCGATCACTATGTATGTCTTGTAATCCGCCCACGAGCCCTCGGGAAGAGGCGGAATACAAATGCAAATAATAAATAAATAAATAAATAAATCTACGGAAAACAAAGCTCCTCTGCACTGAAGATGGAGAGACAGCACCTCCCTGTGATCAGAGACAGCCCAGCCTCCAGATGCCGGAGATGGAGAAAGTTGGGAAAGCCTATAAACCTCTGTTTATGTATTGTCTGTCAACTGTATAATGGCATTGAATGTTTGCCATATATGTGTTTTGTAATCCGCCCTGAGTCCCCTCAGGGAGATAGAACGGAATATAATTAAAGTAATGCTATATTATTATTAGTATCATCATTATCAACACCATCACTACTACTACTAATACTACAGATTTCAGAAACCTTTAGATCTCAACACATTATCTTTATGGCCTCCACCTATGGAAGCTTCTCCCTACCAGATACCCTCCAGGTGTTTTGGACTACAATTCTCCTTGTCCCAAGAAAGCAAGGGAGCCCAAGCGAGCTTGGGGATCCTGGAAACTGTAGTTCACAGATGGGGGAATCCTGACTTGTGAGGCAGACTGCTGTACCCATCTTCTCTATTGAGATTTAAAGGAAGATCAGACATCTTTGATGAGGCACCCTAACCCATATTTTACCTCACAGCCATTGCTATGTTTTATTGAGAATTTTATTTAAACTTCCCCCTGTTGGAAGTTACTCTCACCCCAGGTCGTTTTAATTGTTGCTACTGTGATATTTTAATGATGTTTTATGCTCTGTTTTTATTCTGTTTGCTGTTTTATCCTGTGATTCTTTTTTTTTTAGTGTTGTGAGCCGCCCCGAGCCCGCCGGGAGTGACGGCATAGAAGCCGAACGATAAATAAATAAATAAATGAGATTTATAAGCCGCGATAGCACAATATTGTGCTGCTGAACTGCTGACCTGAAGTTTGGCAGTTCAAATCTGTGGGGCGGGGTGGACTCCTGCAGTTATCCCAGCTCCTGCCAACCTAGTGGTTCGAAAACGTGCAAATGTGAGTAGATCAATAGATACCGCTTCGGTAGGAAAGGCATAAGATGCTCCAAGCCGTCATGCCAGTCACATGACCAGGAAGTGACAACGAAGGCTCCTCAGCTTGGAAATGGAGAGCAGCACCTCCCCGAGAGCCAGAGATGAGCCAGAGAGCCATAGCCGGAAATGAAAAGAGAAGCCTCTGCCTGTGTTTGTGTTTGTGTGTCTCATCGTATTGTAACAAGGCATTGAATGTTTGCCGGTATTTTTTTACACTGTAATCTACTCTGAATCCTCTAGGATAAAAGAGTGGAATATAAATAAAATGTTGTTGTTATTGCTGTTGTTGTTATTATTATATTTGTTTTATGCACAGTGTTCCCTCACTTATTGCTGGGGTTAGGATCCAGGACCTCCCACAATAACTGAAACCCCCCGATATAGGGATACTCTATTTATTTTAATATTAATACATTCTTTTAGTAGTTATAAACTATTTTAAGTCTTTATAAAGTTAAAATAAAGTGAAGGAAAGGAAGGAAAGGCCCTTCAAGGCTGGAGGGAGGACTTAGGAGGGAAAGTGCCTCAGAGAGCAGCGGCAGCAAAAGAAACCCCGAAACAGTGAAAATACCATGATATACTGTATTTTAAATTAATATTTTTTTGAAATCCGCAAAACAGCGAGTCCGCAATAAGCGAACCACAATGTAGCAAGGGAACACTGTAAATTGACACTACTGTATGTATTTTACTGTACCTTGTGTATTCTGTTGCACTGCGATGTGCTTTTGTAAGCCACACTGAGTCCCTATTATTATTATTATTATCCCTATCATTATTATCCTTATTCAGTTTAGTGGGGTCAATGGCTAGATGTTGGGTAACAGCCTAGCAGTACATGACAATGGATAATTGACCAACCAAAGAATCAATTTCCTGATTACTGAATCAAATGAACACGTGCATATAACAAATATCAAAATGGCAATCAGATGCTTGCTCAAGTGCTTTAAATATATATATATATATATACTCATAAAATTCTGGGGACACTCTGAACATTTCAATACACAAATACACAAAGGATGAGGTGAGGGGGGGGGGCACGGGAGGGAGTATTCTCCCCGTAGAAAGAAGTGATGGAATGGTGCGATGGGCAGTGAAGACTCCCCCAGTTCAGTCCCTCTAGATCAGTTGATGCAACCCAGTGAGATTAGCTGGTGACGCTTGAATCGGAGCAAGTGATTCAAGATCCCAAATCTAGTGCAAATTTGGTGGAAGAAAAAAAAGTCATTTAAGAAGAAGATCCAGCATCAACTCTCCCAGTCCTTTGCAAAAAAACCCCAAACCAACAAACCAAAACAAACCCACAACTAGTAGAAATGTTGTGTTTCCTATATGGCAAGCAAAATAACCTGGAAACATGATCACTGGTGACATTGGAAAGAGCATTCAAAGCAGAGCGGATATTGCAAGGTTTGGGGATATTGGGGCTGGGCAATGACTTCAAGCAAAAGAGGAACTAATGCCGTCTCCAGAATTAGTGGGAGCATCAAGCCACCTTAGAAAACCTTTCCCCACTCCAAAATCCATCAATGGTACAGGACATACAAGGGGCGTTCATTAAATATTTCCCGAGACCCACTTCTATTTACCACAGGACACTGAAACTGCACATGTGTAATGATATAATTCTCTATAGGCTACGTGCCAATTTACTACTCAGAACTGAGAACGGTCTTGATGTTACAGGTGCGGAAGTGGTGTGAGGTTTGAGAATGGATTCAGTGGAATACAGAGCAATCCTCCAGATCCTTTCCTTGAAAGGCCGGACACCAAAGGAGACATTCGATGAGATGAAAGAGGTTGATGGTGAGGATTCCCCATCATATGATGCAGTCAAGAACTGGCATCATCCATTCCAATGTGGTTGGACTACGTTGCAAACAGCTCCAATTCCAGGGCCCCACTCTGCTATTGATGAACACACCATTCAGCAAGTGGAGGTCACCATTTTGGAAAATTGCTGCATAACCATTCGCCACCTAGCCCAAAATGTCAAGATGAGTGTGAGGTCTATGGACCATCTCACATGCACTCTGGGTCCCCTGACTGCTCACACCTTTCCAGAAGCAGGAACGGGTCGAATGCTCTCAGGCTCTCTTGACAATGATGTGCCATAGAAACCAGGAGGACTTCCCCCACAGACGCAGGAGGAAAGCTGGGTCCATCACTCTGATCCTGAGACTAAAGTCAATGCAATGGAAGCATCAAGATTCACCACCTCCAAAGAAGGCACGTGTCCAACTCTCATCAGGCAGGGCAGGCATGTAGCCGGGGGGCTAAGGGCTTCAGCCCCCCCCCCGAAATTCTCAGGGTGGTCCGCGAAAAGGCCTTACTGGTACATTATTTAAACAGTTATGTTTATTCATATCATGATCTGATCACCATGCTCATTATATCCCACATTAATGGGGTTATTGGGATAACAATAGAAAAGGTTTGCTAGGGTAGACCCTCTTCCACCCAGTCTCAGCCCCCCCCCCCCGAACCAACCTCAGCCCCCCCCCCCCGAATCAAAATCCTGGCTACGGCCCTGGGTCATGCTCACAGTATTTGGGGACCAGCACAGAGTACTCTTGATGGATTTCCTAGCAAAGGAGACCATGCGGCAGACTGCTGTGGGCATTGTAGGAGGCCATCAAAACCAAGAGACAATGTGTCATGCTCACCAAGGGGTCCGCTGTCTGCAAAGCAATGCACCAGTTCACAACTCCCATGTTCCCTAATGGAAGCATGCTACGGTGGCTTTGAAATTGTTCTACATCCCCCTTATTCACCCGACCTCACATCATCGGACTTCCACCTCTTTCCAACAAGGAAGTTATTTTTGAAGGGCAAGCATTTTTTGGGTGATGAGACTCTGATTTCTGGAGCCACAACGTGGCTTTTGGAGCAGCCTGTCGACTTCTACAAGCAAGGTGTTTACAGTTCCTTCAAAAGATGGGAGAAGTGTATGGCACCTACGTAGAGAAGGACTCATAACTGTGCCAAGTTTCATTGCTCTCCATCCACAGGAAGTGAGTCAGGGGAAATCTTTTATGAACGCCCTTGTAATGTCCTCTCCAGAATTAGTGGGAGGCATGAAGCCACCTTAGAAAACCATTTCCCCCTTCGGAATCCATAGATAGTGCAGTATATGATTAGAGAAGACATAGGTAGGGAAGCAATAGAAAGAGGGGCAAGACCATGGGGAATTTATTCATTTTGTTAATGAGTTAGGGGTTGGAGAGGGAGAGAATGATCCTGGATCAACTTCGTAAATGCAGAGAACTCTGGTTGTTCAATGACCTGGCAAACGTTCCAGGAGATGTTGCAATCCATGTTATGAGTGGAATATATACATATTTTCAGGAGAACCAAAGAAAAGAAGACAAGGGGAGGGGAAGGGTAGAAAGACACCAAATGTTTCATGATGTTATTAGTTAAGAGAAGCATGCACGGGTGTCGCTGGGAGCGCACTACACCTTCCTGTGTCGGGAGGAGGGAGGGGGTACCTTCAAGGCGTCTAAATTTGCTCTGCTTCTAAAAGGAGACTTTTTTTGACACAGAGAAGTCCACTGAAATCACAAACAGACAGAAGTGAAAGGCAGAAAGTGAGACGACGAACAACAAGCCGGGGAGAACCTGCAAGAAAGATATATATAGGCAACACTTGGGGGGCAAAGGTGCAGGGGAGAAAGTACAGGTGAGTAATTCGACACAAAAAACATGGATGAACTACAGGAGAGAAGAAGAGAAAGAGAAAGAGAGGAGAATGGGAGAAGGCCAACATGAGGCGGCACACACTCTGAAAGATAAAGCCGACATTACATTGCATGCCACAATGTTCCCAAGACGCAAAATGTTGTATTGCGACATTCACTTTCTGCAAAGTACAACACTTCAATATACTGTATATATATTGAATTACACCTCTGAAACCGGTGGAATTACTGAAGGGCCCGTTGCTGAATTCCTGGTGACCTTCTACCAAAGCCAACAGAAGCAACCAGGGCAAAACAACCCCAACAGAGAACAAAAACAAGGCCAGAGAGTAAAAAGACAGGCGTCATTATGAAAAACAAGAGACATTGTACAATCTGAATTGATTAGCATGATCTATATCAGTGGTTCCCAACCTTTTTTGACCAGGGACCCCTTTGACCAGAGATCACTTGACCAGGGACCACTTGACCAGGGACTTGTCATGATCAGAAATTCAGAGCCTGGAGAATGAGGCCCTTAATCTGGATCCTGCCAGACTCAACACCAGATAAGAAACCAGCTGCATCTGGAGAGGAAAATCAATGGCTGCAGCCAGGCGGGAAAGGCTGCGCGCCACATGGGGAGAGCGGGAATGTGGCGTTTGAAATGTTGTGGGTGTGTATATAAGGGAAACTGGGGAGTGGGTGTTGGCTTTATCCATGTTAGACATCCTGTAGTAAAAGTTCTTAGTAAAATCCAGGACGTCTCCTGTGAGTTATTTAATGGCGGATACAGTGAATCATGACCAGGGACCACTTGATCAGGAACCACTTGACCAGGAACCACTTAACAAGGGATCACTTGACCAGGAACCACTTGACCAAGGACCAATTGATCAGGGACCCCTTTGACCAGGGACCACTTTGACCAGGAACCACTTGACCAGGGACCACTTGACCAGGGACCACTTTGACCAGGGACTACTTTGACCAGGGACCACTTTGACCAGGGACCACTTGACCAGGGACCACTTGACCAGAGACCACTTTGACCAGGGACTACTTTGACCAGGGACCACTTTGACCAGGCATCACTTGACCGGGGACCACTTGACCAGGGACTACTTTGATCAGGGACCACTTGACCAGGAGCCACTTTGACCAGGGGCCACTTGATCAGGGACAAATTTGACCAGTGACCACTTTGACCAGGGACAAATTTGACCAGTGATCACTTTGACCAGGGACCACTTTCCAACATTAGCACCAAAAGGGTTGCGAATCAGGTTTTGGTAAACTTTAGATTTGGTTTGGTTATTTGGAGTGCTAATTCAGAAAATTGCATTGGATAGACCACATCAGCTCTAGTTTCTGATACAGAACATATGCCATCCAGTAGTCGCCATCTGTTCGCCCACAGAATTTAGTAATCTAGAGCTGATGTGGTAGTAGTAATTTTTGTGGGTATTCAGCCTCTCCCCTCCTGACATCCCCATTGCATCAGCACTGTTAGAGGGTTTCGCAAGACCAGCCACTCTCATTCCCACATAGTTTCGATGCAACTGTGTAGACTATATTTTCACTGGTGGTCCACAGATCACAGGTTGGGAACCACTGCGATAAAGTCATAAGTAGCCGAGATTTGCTATGACTCAGGTATGGCTTAAGCATGTTTAGGCATTAGGCGTGGTTGATTAAAAAAAGGAGTTCAAAACTCGTTTCGGATGTAGGGGGCGCTGGTGGTTCAATTCTAAAGTCACTTCCGATTTTTTTTAAAAAGCAAAACTTTCAAACCTTCCGAATTGCTTCATTAATGGCAGACACGCAAGCACAGTGGGAAAGACTGCTACAGACAGCTATTGTATTTTTGGGTCCTTCAGCCATTTTGGCTAATGAGCAGCTGGGCAGTGTGGGAAATGTAGTTTAACGACAGGGCCTTTTGCAATCTCTACCATTGGGGGCCTGGCCTTCACAAACTACAACAATGGCTGTGCTTAGCTATGCCCATCTCATCCCTTCCTTGCATCGCTTGAGATTTTAAAACTTTTTAGGCTTTACCAAAGTTGCTAAATGGTTGTGAAAATTAAAATAACCTTCGGAGACATCCAAACATTTTGGAATATTTATGAGGGGAAAAGGCAAGTGGTTCAAATTTGGATTCCCCCCCCTCCCCCTTTCCCTGCATGGTTCAAAACTGCTTCAAACGTCAGCACTTGGAAGTTTTTTTCGACTTTCAGGGTCTTCCGAATGAGGCATACTGTATTTCAGCCATCTGCTCGCCCACAGAAAATCATAATCATTAAGCTAGAGCTGATGTGATCTATCCAATGCAATTTTCTGAATCAGCACCTCAACTAACTTGCTTGGATTAAGATTCATTTAGTTGGCCAAATCTTGCATCAGGCTGGCATTGCAATCCTCAAAAGGCTACAGCCACATTAAATCTTTTCTGCTGCTTTGTTCAGAGCCTGGCCTAACTTAATGGCATTATTTTAATTAATGTGTTGGCACAACACTGTTGGAACTTCAATGGATTGTTTGTACCAAAAGCTTGCAGAAGGAGGACCCGGTGGAGAAGGAGAATGGTGGATGGTGACATTTCTAGAGCAAGGATGGGCAACCTGCAACAGATGGGCCACATGCAATCCCAAAGGCTTCCAGCCAGGGGCATAGCTATGGGACACCGACCCCCCCCCCCAATAAGAACGACAGCCTTGAAAATGATTTTTTCTGCCCTTCCCAAACTGTCTCTTGCAGAAAGTTCATACTGCATGGAAGACAGGTGGGAAGGGAAGTTCTGAGGCACATCCAAATTCGGTTTCCAGTCAACAACGTTCCTACTAACTTCTGAGTCCTCCTAGAAAGGTCAGCTAAGGACAATTGCTAGATGATGGCACTAGTCTCATAAGTATTACTGAAAAAAGGTGAGAAATCCAACAGAACCAATGGCAAAATGATATCTGCATCTACTAGAGCAGCAGTTCTCAAAGCATGCTCCGCCGATCCCTTATTGTTATTATTACTACAAAGGCTGGATGGCCATCTGTCGGGGGGTTGTTTGATTTGTGCTTTTACTGAATGACAGAAAGGGGTTGGACTGGGTGGCCCCTCGCATTGCTGCTAATATTATTATTATTATTAAGGCTTTAATATTATTATATTATTATTTAATATTATTATTATTATGGCTTTGATGTTCTGGCACAGGAACACCAGAACATCAAACTTTTTTTAAAAATTAGATTTTTTTTAAATTTTGGGGGTCCGGATCTCCTGGCCTGTCAAGGCTGCCGCCCTAGGCCATGGCCTAGGGTGGCCTTATGGGTAATCCGGGCCTGCCATCACTTCTCAACCTCTGAAGGGGGACTCAGGACGGCAATACTTGGGAGTATGCCTGTCCTGTTTGGAATAAGTCTGCCTATCGCAAAACAGGTGAACATAGCATTGAGCGAAACATGCAGAATAATCACAGGATGTCTTAAACCTACACCTGTTGAAAAACTCTACGTCCTCCCCCGGGTGAGAGTCTTCCTGTTTTGATGAACACAACATATATATGACTTCCTTTCACATATTTATACATAGCTATCATGCCTTCTCTCAGCCTTCTCTTCTTCAGGCTAAACATCTTCATAGAGCTTGTTCTCCAGACCTTTGTGAAATTTCACCCTGAGTGAAACTTGCTTCCAGTTAACTATGGATGTAATGAAGCTGTTATAAACAGTTCCTGGGGGGGGGGGACTTTTAAAATCCAGTAAAATAGTAAGCGAAGAGGCTCAAATTGTTTCTTGGAAACCTGTGAGGGGGTTGCTAGGAGGGGGAGAGTGCCAATTTCCCATGGCACACCTGATGAATGCTCACGGCATACTAGTGTGCCACGGCACACTGGTTGGGAAACACTGACATAAAGCAATGAAGTAATAGATTGGAGGACACCAAGGAAAGGTATTAGGCAATCAAAAAAGGCATTGGCTTAAGAAATGGGAAATGAAGGAGGTAGAGGAGGGGAACCCAAGGATGTGTCTGAGGCTAGACACAACACCGGGGCTTGTGGCTCTCTTCGGAAGAGATTGACAGCTGGTGGCAAAGTTCAAACGGGAATCCAAATTACTGCCAAGGTTTAGAGAGTACTGTCAGTCAGCTGTAAATTAAAACTATCCATCAGAACGCCTGCGAGGTGGAAAGTCATAAATCAAAGAGGGCAGGAATTACCTGAGTACAAGATCAAAGGAGGTATTATTACAAGCAGAAAATTGCCTTCTACCACAGGGTGGAATACACCTTGTACTGAGGATACACCTTAAAAGCATTTTAGCTGCCATGGTTCAATGCTATGGAATCTTGGGAGTTGTAGCTTTCTCAGCTGGTACCTTCCAAACCTTCCTTCCTTCCTTACTTTACTTACACAATCCCTCATTGCCCGAGTATGCCTTCCATGTGTACGGTCTTGGCGATGGGTAAGTAGGTGACTACGGAGCCTTATTCTTGACCCGCATGTTCTTCTCCAGTGAGGTCATCAGTTTCCAGGTGGAAGGTGGTACCAGTCAGGGTTGGCTTCACGTGCCTTCCTCGTGGCACGTTTCTCCCTATTGCCCTCCATTTGTGCCTCTTTGAATTCCATAGCACTGCTGGTCACAGCTGACCCCCAGTTAGAGCACTCAAGGGCCAAGGTTTTCCAGTTCTCCATGTCTATGCCGGTCTTTAAGATTAGTCCATCTTTAAATCTATTTTCCTATCCAACAACATTCCATTTTCTGTTCTTGAGTTGGGAGTAGAGTAACTGCTTTGGGAGATGGCAATCGGGCATTCAGACAATGTGGCCAGTCCAGCGGAGTTGATGGCGTAGGAGCGTCACTTCAATGCTGGTGGTCTTTGCTTCTTCCAGCACACTGACATTTGTCTGCCTGTCTTCCCAAGAGATTCGCAAGATTTTTCGGAATCAGTGCTTTTGGAATCGTTCCAGGTGTTGAGCATGACATCTGTAGACAGTCCACGTTTTGCAGGAGTATAACAGGTTTGGAAGGACAATCTATTACATATAATAAAAGTCAGTGTTTGCAGCCGAGCGACCGAGCGACCGAGAAAGCAACGGGAGGAATATATGCCAGCGTTTTGATTGGCTGCCATTGTGGGATTATTTGCATAACGGGCTCTAACTGGCCAGCCTCAGAACTCCAACATTCTACGGCCACAGACAGTTGCCACTGAAATGGAATTTGCATAACTGCCTCCAAATGGCCAACCACATTCAAACATTCTAAAGTGACTCAGAGGGAAAGGGAAAGGCCTTAGGCAGTCAGCCACTGAGGCCCACAGCACTGACAGATCACGACCAAACAGGCGGCCAATGACCCACTTCACTACCTGGTGTGGTTTAGGGCAGGAGGGGCCACGAATGATGGGATTTGCAGTACCTTCACGTCATTCACTTCCCAAACAACACTAAAGCCCCTATAAAACACAAACCAGTCCTAAAACTGACAGAAAGGCTTCCTTAACTTGATTTTCCTGACTAGGCCTCAGCTCATGGGATATTGTTAGGCTTCCTTGACTTGATTTTCCTGACTAGGCCCCCGGGACTCACAGTACCTTCACTAAGTTCCTGAGACCACTGCAAGCCACATAAACATCTAATAGGAACCAACCTTGGCACACAATGCCTCCCTCAAATAACCCGGGCACCGCCGGGTCCTCAGCTAGTAGCTTTATAAATAAGCTTCTTAGTTTCCCTACGGATGTTCCGATCCTCAAACTCTTTCTGCTTCAATTGGAAAAATGCTGCACTTGCAGAGCTCAGTCTGTGTTGTATTTCAGGGTCAATGTTGACTTTTGTGGAGAAGTGGCTGCCAAGGGAGCGGAAATGGGCAACATTTTCTAATGTTACACCATTCTGCTGTATCTCTGGCATTGGAGAGGATTGGCTGGTGACGGCTAGAAGAGCATTTTGGTTTTCTTGATATTCAACGAGAGGCCGAGCTTCTTGCATGCTTCTGCAAAGGCGTTTAAAGTGGCTTATAGGTCTTCTTCTGAATGCACACAGACTACGCATATTAGAGTTCTTTAACAGAACCATGACCTTCATGATTCCACAGCATTGAATCATAGCAGTTCAAGTGGTGTCGAACTGCATTCATTGTACAGTGCAGGCACACCCTGAGACACATTATTGATTCCTCCAGCCCTGTATTACCTATTTTTCTGACTTATGTCTCTAAGGACATACATAGTCAAGCAACATTACACTGTGGTCAAAATGCAAGTGAGGAAGAATACATAGTTTTCTACTGCTCTGGAGACAGGGACACAGAGAAATGGATTCAAACTGAAGGAAAAGAGATTCCAACTTAATATCGGGAAGAACATCCAGACTGTAAAAGCTGTTCAACAGTGGAACTCTCTGCCTCCTTCTTTGGAAACTTTTAAACAGAAGTTGGACGGACATCTGTCGGAGTGCTTTAATTGTGTGTTCCTGCATGGCTGATAGTTTATTTATTTATTTATTTATTTATTTATTATTTGTATTTATAAACCGCCACTCCCGAGGGCTTGGAGCGGTTTACAAAATAGCACTGCAAACAACAATAAATTTATAAAAACCAGTTTTAAAACCCATTTCATAACTCAAATGCCAAGCAGAATAACTGCGTTTTGCATGCCCTATGAAAGGTTGGCAAGTCTCACAAGGCCCGGACTTCAGCCGGTAATGTATTCCACAAGGAAGGAGCCACGATTGAAAAGGCTCTACCGTAATCCTTGCTATTACTATGGTCATGTATTATGTTTTTACTGCATGTTTTATTGTATGTTTTTATTGTATGTTCTACGTGCTGTGATCCGCCCCGAGCCTGCAGGGAGGAGCGGAATATAAAATTGAATAATAAAACAATAAATAAATAGTAGCTGTCAAGCAGAAGGTCTTGAAATTGGGAATTTCCAACAGATTTTGATATTCAGAGTGAAGTGATCTCTGGGGTTGGTAGGGGGTGAGGCGGTCCCTCAAATACACTGGCCCTGGACCATACAAGGCCTTGAAGGTAAGTACCATCACTTTGAAGGTGATTCGGTGCTCGATCGGAAGCCAGTGCAGCTGCTGGGGAATTGGGGTGACATGACATCTCGCCGGTTCCCTGGCGAGGAGCCAAGCTGCAACATTCTGCACCAGCTTGAGCTTCTGAATCACCACCAGAGGTAGGCCAATGTAGAGGCCGTTACAGTAGTCTAGTCTTGAGATGACAGTGGTGTGGATCACCATGGCCAGGTCACTCCTGGACAAGTAGAGAGCCAGTCACCTAGCCTGACGCAGATGGAAAAAATGCAGTTCTACTCACAGTGGAGATCTGGGCCTCCACTGTGAGTTGAGGGTCCAAGATGACTCCTAGGCTTTTTACCGATGATGACAGACGTAGTGCTTCGTCATCTAGGGTTGGCAATTGGATATCCTCCCTGCCTGGGCAACCCAGACATAGGATCTCCGTTTTCGCTGGATTCACCCTCAACCTGCTGGCACGCAACAGCTTCGAGGCAAAGATGGAAACAATCAGGTACAGAGTCTGGCTGGCCTTCCATCCTCAGAACAAGCTGAGTGTCATCCGTATATTGATAACACTCAAGCCCAAAACTTCGCACCAGCTGAGCAAGTGGTCGCATATAGATGTTAAGATATAGATACCTGCTTCCTGTATATTGGGTTGATGTATTGTTTTATGATTTTTAATGTGTTTTATATATGCTGTTTTTAACTATGTTTTTAATGTTGTGAGTCGCCCCGAGCCGGATGGGAGTGGCGACGGATAAGTCCAAACAAATAAATAAATAAAATAAATAAATAATAGAGGGGAAAGAATGGCCCCCTGGGGGACCCCACACATAAGTGGGGATCTCCCGGAGACCAATCCTCCCCATTCCACTCGTTGACCACTATTGTGGAGAAAAGAGGACAGCCAATTCAGGGCCGTCCCCCTAACTCCAGCAACCGTGAGGCGGTGGGTCAAGAGATTGTGGTCGACTGTATCAAAAGCTGCCGTGAGATCCAATAACATGAGCAGCGCCAATCCGCCCTGGTCGAGCTGGCAGCGAAGTTGATCTGTGATGGCGACCAGCACGGTCTCTGTCCTATGCCCCAAACGGAAGCCGGACTGGAAGGGATCTAATCTGGCTGTGTCGTCTAGGAACTGCTGCAACTGCTCCGCTACCGCTACCAGTTGGACTGGATGGTCCTTCTAACTCTATGATTCTATGATGTAAAAGCAGTGGTGCATCAGTGACTACATGCGTGACCAAAGCGATGCCATTTGGGTTTCTGTGAGTTTTCCAGGGTGTATGGCCGTGTTCCAGAAGCATTCTCTCCTGAAATTTCACCCACATCAAATGCAGCGCCCAAACACAAAACAAGAAACATGAAAGGCACTGCAGACTAATTTAAGCAGAGAAGTCAGAGAAGTCATCCATAGCAGGGCATGTGATGAACCAACCTGGACACACCATGACTAGACAGCCTGGAAAACTCACAGTGACCCAGTGGTTCCGGCCATGAAAGCCTTTGGCAACACAGTGATGCCATTTGTTTGTAAAATTCTTAATGAATAAGAGTTTTTTTAAAGTACGGAAACTTTTTGAAGAACCCTTGTATGAGTTGACGCTGAAGTGGAACAGACATTATATTTGCAAAAGTGGAAGGAAAGGATATTTTGAACCTCCAAGTGGGCCTTTGCCAAAGAAGTACATGACTCTGCTCCGGCACCAAGCATAGAGGGAAATGCAGATGGAGAGAAGACAAAGCGAGCAAAGGTTTGTTCTGTTTGACTTTTCAATGGCACCGAAGTTCATGGAAGGGGGGGGGGGGGAGAGGGAAATCAAGGGCGATGTTAAAGTAGGTAACTTTTCCCCTCCTGGCTTCCCTTGTTCCAAAGCGCTTGCATGCCTGGCTCCGCCATCCATGTTGCCGCGCAACGCTCCCCTTCTCCCTTCTCCCCCTCAGGATCCAGAGCATCTGGAGCTGGATGCTCCTGGACAGCTTTGAACCCAGACAGAGGCTCGCTTGTTCCTTTCAGGATGTTTTTTCCTGCCCTAATTATAATCTCCTGACACATTTCTTCGCCTTTAATTAGGACGGTGCAACAACACCAGTAAGAAACCTTGATTTTGGAGGAGATATATCCGTGCGCGTGTGTGCCTTTCAGCATCACACATGCCCCTCCTGTCCTTTCACTAATTACCTCCAAAGTTTCAAGGGCAACCTTTTAGCGATGTCCAAACAGGGAAGAAAGCCTATATGGAATGGTGGAGGGAGATGCCTACCTAAACCAAAAGGTGGGTAGTTACAATCCCTATGCACTAAAATAGGATGTGCATTAGTCCCAGACTTTGCTGGGCGTCTTTTTTGGCTGTCTACAGGGAGAGTTGGAAAGTACAGGAGGCCACCATCTCGTGAGAGCTTATGGGTCCTACTACCAAGACTTTTGATAGTTATTTATTCATCATGTCAGAAGCAAATTGAGAATACAGTCATTGTGTATTAAAAAAATACCACAAACAACGTTTAAAACTTGGCATTACACTACATTTCCTTTGACCAGAAGCTAGCCACATTGAGTGTCTCTACTGTCACTGTGAGAAGGTCCTCCGTTATCCATGTGGCAGGGCTCAGACTGCATTGTAGTAGGTGGCCTGTGGTTTGCTCTTCTCCGAACTCGCATGTTGTGGACTCCGCTTTGTAGCCCCATTTCTTAAGATTGGCCCTGCATCTCGTGGTGCCGGAGCACAGTCTGTTCAATGCCTTCCATGTTGCCCAGTCTTCTGTGTGCCCAGGAGGGAGTTTTTCATCCAGTATCAGCCACAGATTGAGCTTCCATGTTTTACTATGCCACTTTTGGACTCTTGCTTGCTGAAGTGTTCCAGCAAATATTTCTGTAGATCTTAGGAAGCTATTTTTGATTTAAGGGGTTGTCTTGCTGGCTGATATCCAAACAGGGGATAGGCTGGAGATGTCAATGCCTTGGTCCTTGTGATGTCTGATATTACTGTTAATGGAGATTCTGGGCCTGAGATTTTAAGTCCTGAAACCGAGCAGTCAGTGTCTCCAGCTAGTCAAGGCCACATTCCAGAGGATGCAGCAGAGCCGATCTCTAGGAAATTGAGTTCAGAGGCTGAAACTCCAGGTTTAATGAGCTTCAGGATAATGGTAATGAGCTAGTTTTAGTAGACTTCAGGCTGATCAACAAAGAATACAAAGATCACGACACTTATTAGAAAAGAGGCCCATATCTGAATCTCATGTGAAAAGACATGTTTTCTTGGGTATATTAGAGAGGCCGGGGGTTTTGCCCAGCAGTCTGGTCAACGTTGATATTTGAGGCAACAGCTCTTTCCAAGGGAATTACAGTTCCATGCTCTCATTCATGTATCTTGCTTCCACGTTTGAAGAATTGTTCCTGTATTGTCTTGGATTCAGTGTTGCTTTGAATTTCATGGTTTCTTTTGTATTCCTATGCTGTGTGTTCTGTTATTTTGGGATTCTAGAACACTCTTGTGCCTTGAACCTTGTGGGATATTTTTTCTTATGGATTTTGAAGTTTTACTACTTTTTCTGAACTGCTTTTTATATAATCTTCAATAAACTGCTTTGCTGATTTAACTTGGTCTGGAGTGTGGTGGTTAAGGACAGAGGTGTTTTCTTGGCCTGGAGTGCCACAGTCCTTTCATTATTTATTTATTTATTTATTTATTATTTCGATTTATTAGTCGCCCCTTCCGAGAGGCTCGGGGCGACTTACACGCATATAAAACCATAAAAACACAATAAAACGGACCAGTGTCCACATATTAAATTTAAACCGGGCGGTAGTTGGAAGGGACCGATGGATCTAAGCTCGGCTTCTTCAGCAATGGAGTGACCACCGCCTCTTTCAATCCCTGAAAAACACTCCTGCTCAAGGGTGGTGTTGACTAACTTCAACAGGGGATCACGTAACCCCTCCAGGCAAGCTTTCACCATTCAGGAGGGGCATGGATCGAGGGAGCAGGTGGTCGGCCTAGCTGCAGTAACTATCTTATCAACAGCTTCTCAAGGCCCAGTGGCCGAAACCAGTCGAAGGTGGGCCCGGCAAGAGGCCATGGAGTCTCAAGTTCACTAACTGTATCAAGAGTAGGGGGAAAGTCAGAAATCTTGTCCGCAAAATAGCTCTGGAAGACCTCGGCAGAAAGGGCCTGATCATTATTGTTGGGATGGTAGGGACCATCGTCAAGGACCTAATTACGTTACAGGAAACACATATCTCTCAGAAACAGGTGTCAAACCTGGACCAAAAACAATTGGGAAGAGTATTTTATTCATCATCAACACAAAAAAAAAATGGAGTAGCTATTTATGTTAAAGAAACATTAGACCCGACACTTGCCTTCAAAGATCAGGAAGGCAGAATCCTTGGAGTTAAAATAAAATTGAACCAACAAATGGTTTTAGTATGTAACATTTATGCTCCAACTGGAGCGAAGTCCAAATTTATTAAACAACTAAGGAAGTTTCTAATGGAAGAGAGCTATGATAATATTATTTTGGCGGGTGACTTTAATGGTGTGATGGATTGTGATCTAGACAAATCTAAAAAAAGGAAAAGAGGGACGGACTTAAATGGCAGGAAACTCCCAAATAGTCTAATGAATTTGAAAAAAGACCTACAACTCCAGGATATCTGGAGGATGAGGAACCCGAAGGAAAAGGACTATTCGTTCTATTCAGCTCGCCACCTGGTATGGTCACGTATCGACATGATATGGACATCCAAAGCATTAACTCCTAAGGTAGGGAAGGCCACAATACTTCCTAGACAAAACTCAGACCACTGTCCCTTAACTATGGTGTTACTTGGGAGCAAACCAGAACGGAGGTGGAAATTAAACAGCAATATATTTCAAACAGCTTCGAGATAGAATATAACAAAGGTTTACTCAAAGAATACTTTGAGTTAAACAATAAAGAAGAAATCACAAAAGAAATCCTTTGGGACGCTAGCAAAGCGGTAATGAGGGGGTACTTTATCCAACAGGGTGTAGCAAAAAAATAGAACAAGACATGAAAGACAGAATACCCTAAAAAAAGGAACTGGAAGAAAAGAAAGATTACTAAAGCTTAAAACCTGGCAATAAAAAGATTCGCTTAGAGACCGATCTGATCCGCAGAGAACTGAACGAAGCTCAAATTGCTCAAATGGCGAGAAACCTACAATACATGAAAATGAATTACTTTTCGGACATTAACAAACCAGGTAGGTTTTCTTTATGGGCAAACTAGCCAAAAGGAAACAATCCAAATATGTAACCCACCTAATAAAGGAAGGAAAGGAAATATTTAAGGAAGACGAGATAATCCGGAACTTTGAAGAGTTCTACAGGAACCTATACAAAAAAGACAATACAACATCCGAAGACATACCTTCTTATCTAGCAAAGCAAAAATGGACAGAATAAATGATGATCAAAGATACCTACTAAATAAACCAATAGAGCTGGAGGAAGTTAAAGATGCAATAAAAAAGACTCCCAACCAACAAAGCTCCAGGACCAGATGGAATGACAGGAACATACTACAAAACCTTTACAAACGAACAACGTTTAAAACTTGGCATTACACTACATTTCCTTTGACCAGAAGCTAGCCACATTGAGTGTCTCTACTGTCACTGTGAGAAGGTCCTCCGTTATCCATGTGGCAGGGCTCAGACTGCATTGTAGTAGGTGGCCTGTGGTTTGCTCTTCTCCGAACTCGCATGTTGTGGACTCCGCTTTGTAGCCCCATTTCTTAAGATTGGCCCTGCATCTCGTGGTGCCGGAGCACAGTCTGTTCAATGCCTTCCATGTTGCCCAGTCTTCTGTGTGCCCAGGAGGAGTTTTTCATCCAGTATCAGCCACAGATTGAGCTTCCATGTTTTACTATGCCACTTTTGGACTCTTGCTTGCTGAAGTGTTCCAGCAAATATTTCTGTAGATCTTAGGAAGCTATTTTTGATTTAAGGGGTTGTCTTGCTGGCTGATATCCAAACAGGGGATAGGCTGGAGATGTCAATGCCTTGGTCCTTGTGATGTCTGATATTACTGTTAATGGAGATTCTGGGCCTGAGATTTTAAGTCCTGAAACCGAGCAGTCAGCTAGTCAAGGCCACATTCCAGAGGATGCAGCAGAGCCGATCTCTAGGAAATTGAGTTCAGAGGCTGAAACTCCAGGTTTAATGAGCTTCAGGATAATGGTAATGAGCTAGTTTTAGTAGACTTCAGGCTGATCAACAAAGAATACAAAGATCACGACACTTATTAGAAAAAGAGGCCCATATCTGAATCTCATGTGAAAAGACATGTTTTCTTGGGTATATTAGAGAGGCCGGGGTTTTGCCCAGCAGTCTGGTCAACGTTGATATTTGAGGCAACAGCTCTTTCCAAGGGAATTACAGTTCCATGCTCTCATTCATGTATCTTGCTTCCACGTTTGAAGAATTGTTCCTGTATTGTCTTGGATTCAGTGTTGCTTTGAATTTCATGGTTTCTTTTGTATTCCTATGCTGTGTGTTCTGTTATTTTGGGATTCTAGAACACTCTTGTGCCTTGAACCTTGTGGGATATTTTTTCTTATGGATTTTGAAGTTTTACTACTTTTTCTGAACTGCTTTTTATATAATCTTCAATAAACTGCTTTGCTGATTTAACTTGGTCTGGAGTGTGGTGGTTAAGGACAGAGGTGTTTTCTTGGCCTGGAGTGCCACAGTCCTTTCATTATTTATTTATTTATTTATTATTTCGATTTATTAGTCGCCCCTTCCGAGAGGCTCGGGGCGACTTACACACATATAAAACCATAAAAACACAATAAAACGGACCAGTGTCCACATATTAAATTTAAACCGGGCGGTAGTTGGAAGGGACCGATGGATCTAAGCTCGGCTTCTTCAGCAATGGAGTGACCACCGCCTCTTTCAATCCCCCTGGAAACACTCCTTGCTCAAGGGAGGTGTTGACTAACTTCAACAGGGGATCACGTAACCCCTCCAGGCAAGCTTTCACCATTCAGGAGGGGCATGGATCGAGGGAGCAGGTGGTCGGCCTAGCTGCAGTAACTATCTTATCAACAGCTTCTGCGTCCAGTGGCCGAAACCAGTCGAAGGTGGGCCCGGCAAGAGGCCATGGAGTCTCAAGTTCACTAACTGTATCAAGAGTAGGGGGAAAGTCAGAAATCTTGTCCGCAAAATAGCTCTGGAAGACCTCGGCAGAAAGGGCCTGATCATTATTGTTGGGATGGTAGGGACCATCGTCAAGGACCTAATTACGTTAAACAATTAAGCCGGGCGTGAGCTGGCGGACGCTATCAAGGATGCATAGTATGAATTTTTCGCTTCCTTGATAGCACGCTCATAAGCATCCATAAAAGGCTTATAAGCTGATTTTGTACCTTCATCACGGAGTTTCCTCCACTTGCTCTCTAGCCGTCTCTTTTCCCGTTTCATCGATCTTAGTTCCGTGGTGAACCAAGGTGACCGGTTTTGATGGGGTCGGAGAGGGCGTCTAGGGGCAATCTCATCGAGAGCGTTGGATAATCTAGAGTTCCAGGTGTTAACTTGCTCATCGAGTGAGATGCTGACAGACTCCAGATCCCTCAGAGCATTCAGGAACCTGGTTGGTTCCATAAGTCTCTTTGGGCGAACCCAAATTTGTTCGACGCCCTTGCAGGGCGGAGGAGCCTGCTCAATCCGGATCCTCAGGGCACAGTGATCCGACCATGGCACCTTGGACGCCCGCGCTGAAGACAAGATCCGAATCACAAAGCGAGAGCCCTAGCATCGCCATGGTAGACACTAGGTCCACTGCTGCAGGTGACAATGAGGCTGTATCAGCGTGGACATTGAAATCCCCCAAGACAATAGTGGCTGCTACTTCCTGACATATGCCAGGTGGTGAAATACCGGCTTAACTGAGTAATTTCTCCAGTAATGTGGGGCATAGACATCCTGCGATAATGCAGCATGTCTCAATAAGAGCCACATTTATTATTTTAACATGGAGATATATATTCCATACTGGGCATACGTATTCAGCAGCAGAGTAACAAAGTGCAAGGGCAGATGTCTTCACTGTATCTGGTTGCGATCCCCAGGTTGTGCCAGTCAGCTTTCATATGGTATTATTTCTAGCACCCACTTATTGCTTGAAATTCAAGCAGTGCTTCTTGTAAGTCAGAGCATGGTCCAGGGTAACTCTCAGGTATTAGGATGTGCTGCAATGCTCCAGTGGGATTCCTTCCCAGATCATCCTCAGAGCTCGAGATGCTTGTCTGTCCTTAAGGTGAAAAGCACACATCTGCATTTTAGGTAGATTAGGAATCAGCTTGTTTTCTCTGGAATAGGCAGTAAGAGCACCTCAAGCTTCAGAGAGCTTCTGTCCAACCATTCCAAAGCTCGCTACTTGAGCAGCGATGGCACCATTGACAGCATAGAGGAAACTATATTTTGGTAGTAGGGTTTTGGAAGATCTAAAACTATTTTCAAGTCCATGGTTGAATCTGTAGATCAGATGCATACCTCTAGTAGACTATATTTGCATTTGTCGGCCGCATCTGGAATACTGTGTACCAGGCACCTCATTTTAAGAAGAAAGACACAGACAAGTTGGAGTCAGGGAAGAACAATAAAGATCAAAATAGATATGGAGAAGAAAACCTATAAGAAATGGTTGAAGTGGCTGGGCATGTTCAGGTAGGTGAAGAGAAAATCAAGGGAGGACATGCTTTGCACTCTTGGAACAGTCGACTGCCCCAAAGGGGAGAATGTTTGAAAATTACAGGAAGCTAGGTGGCGAGTGAACATTAGAAGAAACTTCTTAACAGTAAGAGCAATTTAAAAGGGGAATCAACTGCCAAGAGAAGAGGCGGAGTATCCTTCTCTGGACATCTTCAAAAAGAGGTTGGACAACTACCTTTGGAGATGTGTTAGCGAAAGATCTGGCCTTGATCAGGTAGTTGAACCCAATGGCCATAAGTCCCTACCAACTTAAGGTGTGCAATTTGGCCAAAAGGCATGCCATTTCAGGGTCTATTGTTGACTAGCCCCTCATTCTGTTTATCGGGAAGTTACTCAAATTGGGAGGGGTGTTGCAATTTTCATTCGGTGTTTCAAGATTCAGACCATTGGCCTCTATGGGAAACTTTAAAGGCTCAATCCTCAGTCATTTTAAGGCCTATCTGCATGAAACCTACCTCATTTTTCGACCCCATTTAAAACAGCAGGCCTGCCAAGTTTCAAAACAATTCATCAATCTACTGATTTTTTAAGAATTATTTTAAGTTTTAAGCATAACATATTTTCAAATAAGACAACCCGCAAGAGAGGGCCCTGGGAATTGTAGTCACCAGTCCATTCTCAGCCAACCAGAGCATGGACACAGCCAGGCTTTTTATTGGCTAAGAAACAGAGAGAAAGAGAAACTTCAACAACTTGTTGTTGTTGTTGTTTAAGAGTTTTAGTCAGTGCTAAAGTTCTTTAGCAATATTAGACCAGTTAAGCATTAGGATTATTATACTGCTAATATTCTTCATCCCCTAACTTGATCCCTGCTGAATCTGTGTCCTGGAAACAACGGTTGTGTTTACTCAGTGGCCATCTTTACTAAGAGTGTAGGCAAGGAACAGATACATTCCATTTCAGACACCACTGAGCTAGGTTAAACTGAACTGGAGAACAGGAAGAAACAGTCTATGTCATAGACGCAAAGAGTCTGTTTCATAGACTCTATGACCACACAGGGATCTCCTAGGAAAACATTTGGAGTAGAAAACATCACGTGAATGTCCAAGATAGAATCAGGAGTCAATTTAGCAATATTTTTTGCATCTGGGGTACCCATTGGTTTAATTGCAGAATATGTGTGTATTCACACATACATACATACCAGGAACGTGCCATCCATAAGAAATGGTTCAAAAGTCATTCCAAAACTGGGGAGTACTGGCACTTCATTTCTAAAGTATTTCTAAAGTATACTCAGAAATACTTTAGTATAGTAATGTGCATAATTACTATAATTGGGGAAACTTCAGGGGCTCATATCTCCATCATTTCTAAAGCTATTGGGGTGAAACTTGCTACAATGCTAGGACACATTTACCACTGTTATCCTATCAAATTTCAGAATGTTTCACTTATCCACAGATTTTTGGTGAATTCTCAAAATCTTTGTAAACAACATTTTTAATAATAAAAAAGCTGTTCCTAGTTTCAAAGTGTTATTTCCTGTTTAATTGTGTAGTCTTTACTTTGAAAGTAGTTGTTCTACTCCAGAACTTTGCTTTCGTGGCAGAAACTTTGTGAAATTGGTGGAGACTCAACAAAGCAAAACATGCTGCTATATTGTAGCAGATTACCATACATGGGACGAAGTCCCTCCCGCAAAGACAAAGTTTTTGGAGTGTAATAATCTTTCACCACGTTTTTATGACAGAATGAATTAGGAGCTAGGGTTGCCACTTTTTGATATGAGAAATAAGGGACATTTACCTAAAAATACGGGATTTTTCACAAGAATAAGGGACACGTCATAAGAAAAACTTGAAAATCATGGGCAAATTCCTAAATCACCACCCAAAAGGCAGTAAGCCTCACTGACCTGCTCCCTGCTAAGTTCCAAGACTTCGAATGGAATCTTGACTCTGGGCCTGGCTCTCTCTCTCTCTCTCTCTTTTGCTCTCTCGGTGTCGTCTGACTGACTGACTGACTGACTTTATTATTTCTGAGTCGCCCTCCACGTTAGTGCTCCGGGCGACTTACACACAACAAATTCCACAATTAAAATAGAGTATTTAAAACTAGATTAAAATATTCAGTGGTTAAATGCAGGGGCCAGGCTCGGTATTTGAGTTCCTGGTTCTGCATTAACCATGGGCTTTCCTAAATAGCCAGGTCTTCAGAGCGGTCAGGAACTGGGGCAGGTCGAGGGAGGCTCTCTGGTCCGGTGGCATCGAGTTCCAATGATCTCCGTCTCGTGGTCTCCAGGTGGGCCTCTTTCAAGCCTGGTACGTGAAGAAGGTTCTTGTTTGCTGGCTGCGAGGTCCTTGAGTAAGCAGGCATCAGCAAGCGGTCTTTTAGGTATGTTGGGCCCCGGCCCCGTAGGGCTTTGAAAGCCAAGGTCAAGGTCTTGTGTAAGGCTCTATACTCAACGGGCAGCCAGTGCAGGCGCTGCAGAGATGGTGTAATGTGGCATCTCATCGATGTTCCTGTGAGAAGCCTGGCGGCCGCGTTCTACACAATCTGGAGCCTGCGGGTTAGTGACCGGGTAGACCTACATACAAGCGTTACAGTAATCCAGCCTTGATGTAACCGTGGCATGGATTACTGTAGCTGCGCTTTCGTCGGAAGATAGGGCGCCAATTGTCTCGCTTGGCGCAGGTGGAAGAAGGCCCTTTTGCTCGTGGAGGCAACTTGGGCCTCCATCGACAATTTGGAGTCCAGGATAACACCAAGGCTTTTTACTGAGGGGGACGGAATCAGCGGTTCCCCTTCAAAGGGGGGCAGCGAGAAAGGTGGTTCTGGGCGGCCGGCCATAAGATCTCCGTCTTTGATGGATTTATTTTAAGTTTGTGGGCGCGGAGCCATTTTGTCACTGCTTCTAGGCCTCGAGTGAAGTTTTCGGGCACCGAAGTTGCGCCAGGCTCCAGTTTCAGTAGGAGCTGGGTGTCATCGGCATATTGGTAGCACCCTAGGCCGAAGCTCCGGGCTATACCAGCCAACGGCCGAACATAGATGTTAAACAACGTTGGTGATAATATGGCGCCTTGGGGCACTCCGCACTCGAGGAGAGATTTCCTAGATGTTTGGCCTAGCCATTCAACTCGCTGACTACGTCCATGCAGGAAGGAGTTAAGCCAAGCTAAAGCTGTTCCTTGTATCCCTATGGCGGCAAGATGTCGTATCAGCAGATCATGGTCCACCGTGTCGAATGTGTCCTGCTCTCTCGCCTTGTGGTGTCTCTGCTGCTCTCGCCTCTCTCCCGTGTGCACGCTCCATGGTGGCCTGCCCTCATTGGCTGACCTGAGCGGAGCCCGCCATAGGGCAGGGGGCAAGCTAGGAAGAAGGTGGATGCTGGCCTGGCAGCACAGCAAGGTGCCGCTACTGGGGCTGCTCTACTGCCTGCCGTGCCTGCAAGTGAGTGAGAAGTGAGCGAGCGCAAGCGCCGGGGAGATGCTGTTAGTGGTGCGGTGGCACTCACTGTTGGCTCGGCCTCGTCTCCTGCTGCCACCTGTCCTGTCCTGTCAATACGGGACAGGAGCTGAAAATACGGGACACGAAATTCAGAGCAAAAGTATGGGATGTCCAGTATAACACGGGACAGGTGGCAACCCTATTAGGAACAGAGATCATAGTGTAGAATATTAACAAATGTATTGAAACTCTGGCTGACTACAGGTCGATCTCCTCTCCTAATTGGCGCTTTCTGATGCTATTCCATACTGGGGAATGTAGTTTAGGGCAGAGTCTTTTGAAATCTTTGGCATGGGGCTCCTCCCCTTCCCAACATGCACTGCTCCCATTCTTTTCACTGCTAGAGTTCAGAGCCCCAAATGATGCTCACCTTTAAAGCCCGGCACAACATTGGGCCTTCCTATCTGAGTGACCGGCTGACGGCCCAATGCAGCGAGAGGCCAGCACGCTCCATCAACGGTGACCGCCTGACTACCCCTGAGTGCGGGAGGCTAGACTGGCGGAAACTCGGCGGAGAGCCTTCTCCGTCGCGGCCCCTTCGACTTCGAACTCACAGCTGCCCACCCACAGAGCCACTCCGACTCTATCTGGATTCCGGCCAGCCTTGAAGACCTGGCTCTTCCGCCTAGCGTCGGGACTGGCTCGGTACCCTGGACTACCTGAGCCACCCCTCCTGTTCATATTCCATGTTTTTAAACTGTTGTACATTGTTCACCCTAGGGTTTTAACTGTTGTAAGTCGCCCGGAGCACCGCCGGTGGAGGGCGACTCACAAATATTAAAGTATTATTATTATTATTATTATTATTACTCCATTAATTCCAGGGAGAGGAATGGCAAAGCAGGCACCAAGGCAGGCAGGCAGGCAGGCAGCCTTTTTGGCTTAATGGCTTTGCTTCCTTGCACTGAATATGAAACTGACTTTGGGAACCTTCTGAGATTTACAAAACTAAAATGAAAAAGTATGGGCTAAGTTTTGATTCTAAAATATCTGGTGTAGGCCACGCAAACGCTTTGGATATGGCTTCCGACTTACAAAACTTCTGATTTTCTTCCAGTTTTTTTGCACACACCCAATTGTTTCCATCAATGCCTTGAAGCTGTGACTGGGTGGCTGCGTTCCAGCCGGCTGAAGGTGAATCCACCGAAGACGGAGATCAGGGGCGGTCCTACAAGATAGGCCAAGTAGGCGGCCGCCTAGGGCGCCATCTGGGAAGGGGGCGCCATCCTGGCCCTGCCGATGTTCCTCAGGCAGTGCCGCAGCTGCCTGCTTTTGGACCCCAGCCTTGTGCGCTCCGACGCCGCTTCTGGGCACGCGCAGAGGTTTTCACGCAGGCGCAGTTGCTCCGGAGCTGAAGTTGAGCGCAGGAGCAACTACACATGCGCGAAAACCTCCGCGCATGCCCAGTAGCTCCCTTGCGCAGAAGCCTGTAAGCAAAGCACTCCCTATCGGGCAGGCAGGGAGTGCTTCCCCTCTCCCTTTGTCTTTGCCACACGCGCGTTTGCGGGGAAGGAGAAAAGAATCAGTGAAGGAAGTGTAAGTGAAGGAATGAATGAAGGGCTTTCCTCCTCCTCCTCTGTGACCCCTTTTCTCCCTCCTTCCTTTCTTCGGCTCTATTTCTCTCTAGACCTGAGGGGCCTGAGGCTATGAGGAGTTGTGGGAGTTGGAGTCCAAAACACCTAGAGGGAGGGAGGGAGGGCCCAAGTTTGCCCAGGCCGCGCTGCCTGTATTCGACCTCATTTGAACATTTTGGCTGTTTTTCTATTTACATTTACATTGGGATCCTAATTTTGGACTTATGGGAGACTCCTATGAATTATGAGACGGGTGATAGGTAATATATTCTGATTTTGATGCATTTACATTGCATTTTTTGTTGATTATTATACAGTTCTGCTTAATATTGTCATACAATATAATACAAATACAATATAACAATAGAATAATGATATATTTTATATTACATGTAATATTACAAATAATATTGCAGTATAGTGGTATTGTACAAAATAGTAATATATAATATTTTATTTTACTTTATTTTGGGGTTATTTGAGTTTTATAGGAGTCATGGAAATATTTAGTAGAGGATAATTTTATTTAAATAAATAATTTTATTATTTTATAATAATAATATAATAGAATGTTATATTGTATTATAATGTCAATATATTATAATATAATTATATTGTAATGTAGTATAATATAATTATGATATAATATAGCATGAGTATGGTATAATATATTGTCTATACATTGATACAATATAATACTACTAATGGTATTGTGATATCATAATTGTATATTTGCTTTACATGGGGGGCGGCAAAATAATGTTTTTGGGGGGGGGCACCAAAATAATGTTCGCCTACCATTTAAAATTACCTTAGACCGCCCCAGACGGAGATCCTATGGTTGGGTCGCCCTGGGTGAGTGCCAGTTGCCTACCCTGGAAGGCGAGCAATTAAGCCCGTCACCCTTGGTAAAAAGTCTGGGAGTCCAGTTGGACCCACTGCTTTCCATGGAGACCCAGGTCTCCACGGTTAGCAGGATAGCATTCCACCATCTTCGACAGGCTAGGCGGCTGGCTCCTTACCTATCCAGGGATGACCTAGCCACGGTTATCCAGGCGATGGTCATCTCGAGGCTAGATTACTGTAACGCCCTCTACATTGGCCTTCCCTTGTCTACAGCCCGGAAGCTCAAGCTAGTGCAAAATGCTGCCGCTCGATTGCTGGTGGGAGCATCAGCGAGAGAGCATATCACTCCTATCTTGCAGCAATTGCACTGGCTGCCAATAGAGTACCGGACTGTATTCAAGATGCTGGTATTGACCTTCAAGGCCTTGTATGGTCTAGGGCCAGCGTACCTGAGGGACCGTCTCACCCTGTATGCTCCCCCGAGATCACCACATTCAGAAGAACAAAATCTCCTGACAGTTCCATCAGTCTGCTCCTGCCATCTGTCCGTGACTAGACAGCGAGCCTTTTCCGTTGTGGCCCTGACGCTATGGAACGCGTTGCCGGACGACGTCCGCACCATCACGGAACTAGCTCTTTTCCGGAGGGCATGCAAAATGACTCTGTTCAAGCTTGCCTTTAACTAATGCCCTCCGGCTCTGACCATGTTCTATCTGACAAATGTTTTAATTGATTATATGTATTTTATGTGTTTTACATGTATTTCAACTGACTGTTGCAAACCACCTCGAGCCTGCGGGAAGGAGCGGTATGTAAGATTGAATAAATAAATAAATAAATAAATAAATAATACAGCCTAATACACACATATAAGAGACCTTGAACTTTCACGCTTCTCTTGACCAACTGTTTTGAATGGTCTAAACACACTAACAATTCTAGATGATTGAGCAGCTTGCAGTTTCATCAGGATTCTGCCTGGAGTTTTAGTTAGTCTTAATGGAAAATATTGTTTGCCAATGGATTCTGATTTTAGTAGTTATTTTAATTGTATGCTATGCTCATGTCTACAGCAGTGTAAAAAAGGAAGGAAGGAAGGAAGTTGTATCTGAAACGCCAAGAATTGGTCTGTTTCTTTTTGAAAGCTGCCTATTAAGCCAACGATCATTGCAATTACTTCTAGTAACAAACTCCAAAGACTAATTAACAACGTTTGAAACAGGACTTCCTTTTTCCTGGCTTCAGCAGGCTGCCAGTTTCTTTGGGTAATTCCAAATTCTAGTATTTCCTGGAATGCTTAAAAAGACTGTTGTTCCTCTCATGGACACCAAAGGTCACTAAGAATTTTGCGATGGAGGAACTACTTGAAATGAGGATCCCAGCTTTTTCATCCTGGCTCTTCCTCTTTGTAGTCTTTCTTTTCTGCTAATTATATCCTCATGGACAGCTTCGTAAGTACTAATGATGAAGCCAGACATTGCTATACAAGAAGCTACTGTTAGATGTGCATGTTACATATCTTGTAAGTAATACATTTCTGGGGAAATTAGTTACCGATTAGATGGCACTTTCAGAATTATTCGCACTCATAACACCCACTAATTGAATTATGTATTTCTATACATAATTTGCCACATGAACTCCTGTGCAGTGCTCTCGCTTAATGTGTCACATCACTCCTTTTTAAAATGCCGCTAGGCTAAATATGCTTTATTTAGTAGGCATGGCTCCAAAGAAAAGGAGGATTTTACTTGCCACAGTGGGTTTACTAATTGTCCAAAGAAAACTGGCCTTTGGCTCCTTATCTAACACCTTGGAGATGCAGTTTACACATACCAAACTGCAAAGAAAAATATTTATGACACATTATTTTATTGATGTGTTGACATTGCTTTGGTGCCCGCTATGTACCCTTGTATTCTTGGAGACATGGGCAAGGACCCCACCCATACAAGAAACATTCAGAGAAATCTCAATGCAAAGTATTGAAGCAAAGTCCAAAGCAACCCATTTTGGTCAGAATTGGATCATGCCGCAAACAACATTCACCCACTTTTTCTGTGTGGCAGCCCCCGTGACCATTGCTGTATGAGTGGAGGGAACAGCAGAGAAGCATCCAGCTATTTTTCTATAGCTGGATGCAAGGATGGTATCATCTCCACTAGGCTTGTGCAATCCAGGTAAACTGTGATCTGTTTGGTGTTCTGGATTTTGGTGGGGGTCCTGATCCATTTTTTGGGAGCCTCCCAAAAGTAGGAGGACAGAAATTTGTTTTTGCTCTTGGAAGCCGGAATATTCCCTTTCTATCTGGCCCATTATGGGGGGGGGGGGGCACTTCCCAGGCTCCCCTTCCCATCATTTTAGGCATTTAAGTTGTTTCTACTCTAGAGGAGAAGCACTGCAGGAAGGCGTATGCACTTGCTCTTCTAGGCCTGCACCACACCACACACTCTTTCCAAGGCATTTTAAGGAGGCCTAATAAAGCTGTTTCTCCTCTAGAGAAGAGATGCTGCAGGCAGGCGTGCGTGTTTTCTCTCTCAGGCCTGCATCATACCACACACTCTTTCCAAAGCATTTTAAGGAGGCCTCATAAATCTGTTTCTACTCTAGAGGAGAGACACTGCAGGCAGAAGTGCACACTTTCTCTCCTGGGCCTGCATCATACCACACACTCTTTCCAAGGCATTTTAAGGAGGCCTCATAAATCTGTTTCTACTCTAGAGGAGAGGCACTGCAGGCAGGAGTGCACACTTTCTCTCCTGGGCCTGCATCATACCACACACTCTTTCCAAAGCATTTTAAGGAGGCCTCATAAATCTGTTTCTACTCTAGAGGAGAGGCACTGCAGGCAGGAGTGCACACTTTCTCTCCTGGGCCTGCATCATACCACACACTCTTTCCAAGGCATTTTAAGGAGGCTTCATAAATCTGTTTCTACTCTAGAGGAGAGGCACTGCAGGCAGGAGTGCACACTTTCTCTCCTGAGCCTGCATCACATCACACACTCTTTCCAAGGCATTTTAAGGAGGCTTCATAAATCTGTTTCTACTCTAGAGGAGAGGCACTGCAGGCAGGAGTGCACACCTTCTCTCCTGGGCCTGCATCACATCACACACTCTTTCCAAGGCATTTTAAGGAGGCTTCATAAATCTGTTTCTACTCTAGAGGAGAGGCACTGCAGGCAGGAGTGCACACTTTCTCTCCTGGGCCTGCATCACATCACACACTCTTTCCAAGGCATTTTAAGGAGGCTTCATAAATCTGTTTCTACTCTAGAGGAGAGGTACTAAAAGGCAGGTGAGTGCGCTTTCTCTCCTGGGCCTGCACTATGCCTACAATATTTCCAAGGCATCTTAAGGAGGCCCAGGGAAGGAAGAGCAGTGACCTGGAGCTATCCTCCCTGGGCTTCCTTAAAAAAAACCCTCTGTTTTCCTTGGCACATTTCAATCTCCTTTCTGCTTTGGGTTTAATGCTTCATTAGAGCTGTTTCTACTTTCTACTTTAGAGGAGAGGTAAGTGGTAGCAGTTTTCAGAGACTGAGGGTTTTCTTTGTTTGCGGGGTTCAATAAAAAAAGTTTAAACTGTGATGCCGAATAGGGGAGTAGGAGCCGAGATTGGCTGCCACGTGGTCCCATTATGGGGAGGAATCCGTGATGGCTGGCCTCTTGCCATTAATGGCACCCGAGCAAACCGAAGAAGCCAGATTGGCTGAAGGAAATGGTAAAAATGGATCGGTGCACAATCCTAATGTCCATAGATACCACTGGTTCCAGAGTACATATAGGTCCAGAAAAATAGCTGGATGCTCTTCTTTTTCTACACTGCTTTTAAAGGAGCACTGCCTCATAGAAAGGTTGGGTTTGGGGGGTTGCACCAGGAGAAGCAGTAACATCGCCACGTGCTGGAAGCATGTTTTCCACACAGGATCTCTCCCCTGATTTAGCCTAGAGTGAGAAATCATTTTGCCATTGCTGCACACACCGGCTCACAGCTCACAAAGCAATACGATTTATATCACAGAAAAAGACCTGAAATTCTCAAATCGAAAAATATCCAGTCACCCTCTTACCAAATGTTTCCCAATGGAAGACACAAATCCTTCTGACTCAGATCACAGAATTACTCACCTTACCACATATGTCATTGACAGCTACGTGAACAAAGATGGACGCCTCTTCCATGCCTTCCAAGTAGACATGCCGATAGCCTGCAAACAAAAGGAAGCAGAGCAAACAAAGTGAGTGGCATATAGAAGGATTAGGTGGGAAGAGAGAATGGGCCAAAATTACAAACATTAACATTATTTTCATTGCTACTTCATAATTGTAATTTTGCTACTGATATGAATCGTAATGTAAATATCTGATACGCAGGATGTATTGTCATTCACTGGACCAAATTTGGCACAAATAGCCTGCTATGTCAAATGTGGACACTGCTGGACTTTGGGAAAAATAGACCTTGACACTGAGGACTTGTAGTTGCTGGGATTTATAGTTCACCTACACTCAAAGAGCTTAAATCCCAGCAACTACAACTCCCAAATGTCAAGGTCTATTTTCCTCAAACTCCACCAGAGTTCACATTTGGGCATATTGAGTATTCATGTAAAATTTGGTCCAGATCCATCATTGTTTGAATCCATACTGCTCTCTGGATGTGGGTGAACTACAACTCCAAAACTCTAGGTCAATACTCACCAAACCCTTCCAGTATTTTCTGTTCATCATGGAAGTTCTGTGTGCCAAGTTTGGTTCAATTCCATCATTGGTGGGGTTCAGAGTGTTCTTTAATTGTAGGTGAACTATAAATTCCAGCAACTACAACTCCCAAATGCCAAGGTCTATTTTCCCCCAGACTCCACCAGTGTTCCCATTTGGACATATTGAGCATTTGTGCCAAGTTTGGTCCAGATCCATCATTGTTTGAGTCCACAGTTCTCTCTGGATGTAAGTGAACTACAACTCCCAAACTCAAGGTCAATGCCCACCAAACCCAGTATTTTCTGTTGTTCATAGGAGTTCTGTGTGCCAAGTTGGGTTCAATTCCATCATTGGCGGAGTTCAGAATGCTCAGTGATTGTCGGTGAACTATAAATCCCAGCAACTACAACTCTCAAATGTCAAGGTCTATTTCCCCCCAGGCTCCACCAGTGTTCACATTTGGGCATATTGCGTATTCGTGCCAGGTTTGGTCCAGATCCATCATTGAGGACACAGTGCTCTCCAAAGCTCACCAATTGACGCAAACAAGCAGCACGTGCAGAATCGAAATGATTCACCTGAAAGTCTCTTTATTAAAACACCAAACTACTTTATACCTTTCTGTTCCCTCCCTGTTTGCTTGGGAAGAGGCCCAGCTCCTTTCCCTCACAGCGCTCCATTCTCCTCGTATTATCGCTGTCGTCAATCTCAGCATTTCTAATAGATTCCCTGCTCCCTTGGAAGCCCTTATTAATTTCATAGTCAGACCTTCTTCCATTCATGCTTCCCTCCCCACTTTTGTCATTTTTAGAGCCAGATGGATTCTTTCCTCTCCTTTAAAGCATTTTCACTTGCCAAATTCCTTCTTCCTTTGAAGAAGACGGAGAAGAAGGGGAGAAAAACAGAACAACAACAACACAGGGTGCTTTTATCTGAGTCGCAAAGGCACAAAAATAATGAAGGAGGGAGGGTGTACAGGGGGGCAGTGGAAAATGTGTTAAAAGCCCCTGGATTTTTAAGATACTCCGTCACCAGCCTGCTTTTAACATTATAGGCTAATTGCAGCTGCTGGTGAACTGCCAACCACACAAAAAAATGAGCCCAAAAGAGGCTCTGGTTGCTTTCAAAAAGGCTTTGAAGCTTCCCCCATTGACTTTGAGATCCCTCCCATGGAGCTGGGGTTGTGCATATTGGAAGCCATGAGGTGCAGTCACCAACTTCCAAACGCTCATCATTATAATTTATGGTGGAAGGGAAGGGAAGGAGGAAGGGAACAGCCATCAGAGTGATATTCCAAACCAACGGGGTCACTTTCAACTGACAAACTAGTGTCTTGCATCGTGTCAAAGCGCAGTTCATCAGGCGTGCATCTTGTGTTGGAAATAGGAACCTCCAAGGGGGGTTGGGGGAGTCTAGTGTGTTGAAGTATAAAAACCCTAAGAAACCTACCTCGATAAAGACACAAAATTACAAACACCCCCCTCCCCACCCATTGTCTACTTGGCCTCTCCCTCTCCATGCATTGGAAAGGCTCGCCTCCCTTTCCCCTAGTAGAGACCTCCTCTTGCCTCCTGGGGGTTCTGTGTGGGAAGTTTGGCCCAGTTCTATCATTGGTGGGGTCAGAATGCTCTTTAGTTGTAGGGGAACTATAAATCCCAGCAACTACAACTCCCAAATGTCAAAGTCTATTTCCCCTGAACTCCATCTGTGTTCATATTTGGGCATATTGAGTATTCATGCCAAGTTTGGTCCTGATCCAACATTGTTTGAGTCCACAGTGCTCTCTGGATACAGGTGAGCTACAACTCCAAAACTCAAGGTCAATGCCCACCAAACTCTTATAGCATTTTCTCTTGGTTATGGGAGTTCTGTGTGGGAAGTTTGTGTCTTTCTGCCATTCCTGCCAGGATATCTATGTTGTGTTCAACAAAACAGGCCCAGGTTTCATATAATATAATGGAAGTTACTCACTATGTATCCTTTTTTGTTTGTTTGTTTGTTTTGGCCCTACCACGGCCATATGCCTAGCCTCACCTTCACAGTCACAAAACAATGGCTGACACACATTTGGTTGCCTCGAATAAAGTGTTCCCTCACCACTTTGCGGTTCGCTTTATATGGACTTGCCATATCGCAGTTTTTTCCTCCCCCCCCCCAAGCCATGGGAGGGGGAGGAGGAAGGAGGAGGAAGAGGAGGAGGAGCCAGGTGCTCCTCCTCGCCACCTCTGCTGCTCCCCGCTCCTTCCTTGGAGGCCCCAGCCCAGCTTGGTAATGCCACCAAAGCAAGGGGCCTCCGAGTCTAGAGATGAAGAGGTGGCAAGGAGGAGGGGGTTCCGCCTACTTGGCGGCAGCCTCCTCCTACTCACCGCCTGTGCTCCTGCCAGCTTCGGAGGCTCCTTGGCTCCTTTTGATGGCACTGCCAGGCTGGGCTGAGGCCCCAGCCCAACCTGGCAGCGCCATCAACAGGAACCAAGGGGCCTCCGAGGCCAGAGAAGCAGAGGTGGCAAGGAGGAGGCTCCGCCCACTTGGCAGCAGCCTCTTCCTAGTCGTCGCTTGTAATCAACGGTGGCCAAGGAGCCTCCAAAGCTGGCAGGAGCACAGGCAGAATTTTGCGGAATTTCACTTATTGCAGGGGCACCTGGAATGGAACCCCGCGATAAGTGAGGGAACACTGTATTACCCTGTTTTGGAATATATTTGACCTGCTGATTCCAAAAATGGCACCAATTTTCTCCTACAAATTCCAAAAATGGCACCAACGGCCCTCTTTGGACTTTAACTCCAGACAAAACCGTGCTGTATTCTTCCCTTACCTATGTCTGACAATGTAACGGTTTTAAATGTGGCTTTTATGTTTTTATGTTTTATCCATCAGGGCCGCCTGTTTTTTGTTTTCAACTGCAATTTTTGTGGAGCGGAAATGCACATACTAGTTTCCATCAGTTTTTGCTTGCAATTTTTTGTGGAAATGCTTAATAAGGAATGGTTGCTTACCTGTAACCATGTTTCTTCGAGTGGTCATCTGTGAATGCGATTTCACAGCGACCACGACGAAGAAATAGAGTTTTTTAAAAAGTGCTGAAACTTTTTGAACAACCCTCTGCTATGCGAAAGGACCCTCAAAGTCAAAAATGATTGTGCGTTGAGTTATGCGGAGTAGCAACACACACACAAACAAGGAACCTGACAAAAAACTTTCCTTCCCCAATGTTTTCTCCATTCTGTAATTGAAAACAATGGCAACGAGCACCACCACCTCACCTGGCATCATGCTTGTAAACGATATTGTTCGCTGTCCAATGAAATCCCTCCCAATGGGATCGTGATCCCACACCAGGAACCGAATCAATGCAATCTCTGGCATGCAGATGGTGAACACCAGGGTTTCTTCCCACATTGGATTGAAACCTGCAAAGCAGACAGCTTTATTGTGTCTAGGAAGACAAATGCTGGAGCAAAGGCAATTAATAGCAGCCTGCATATGAAAGGATCCCCCCTCAATGCCATATGTATCTGCACGTATCTTGAAAATTAGCTTCTTTTCTCCCAAAAAGGAAAATCTAAATCTATTCAATCAGTTTTTTAACATTTAGCATGAAAGCACACATAGAGAAGGAAGCCAGACAGACAGCAATACAGTAAGATTCCTGTAACTGCAGAACCCATATCTGTAGTTTAATTTAATCATATTGGGTTTCAGCCCTGACTGCACAAGTCTCCAGTACTCAATGGGTAGTTAGCCTAGATAGATTTAGAGCAGGGGTGCTCATTAGGTAGCTCGGGAGCTGCTAGTAGATCTTCGGCCCTCTTCCAGGTGATCTTCGGGCCTCACCAGCTGGATGGGGCGCTCCTGCCATACGCGCGCACGCAAGCTCCTGCTGCTGGTTTCTGCTCTTGCGGTGCTTCTTTTGCCTGCAGGGCATTGCAGGAAGCAGGAAGCACGAGACGGGGCCTCTGAAGGGAGCGCCCTGCCTCTCTCTCATCCAGAAGCAGCTGTGCAGCCTCCATTGCCAGTGAGACAGGCAGGGCGGAGCGCTCCCTCTGGATGCCCCGCCTCGTGCTTTCTCCTTCCTGCAATGCCCCGCAGGCGGAAGAAGCGCTGCGTGGACGGAAAACAGCAGCAGGAGCATGCGCGGTGGCAAGAGCAAGCGGCGGCGGGAGTGCGCGGGAGTGCACGGCGGCGGGGGCAGGTAGATCTTTTGGACTTGGTTGCTTTAAGAGTAGCTCGCATGCTGAAAAAGTGTGAGCACCCCTGATTTAGAGTGAGGGTTTCATCCTCCAAATTCCTATGCATGCCTATCCCAGAAGGGGCTTTTTCCCACTCTTCCTCCTTGCCACGATCTCCTCCCCCTTTTAATATTTAGCAATGTGATCTCTGTGAGGGATGAAGGAACTTTCTCTTTAAAGGGGAGTCTAATGTAACTAATTTACGACACTATAAAAATTTCCAGCAGCGGGTGAAAGAATGAAGAAGTACGCCCACAAGTGGACAGTGAAGCGACAGCTCCCCAGTAGCCGGAATTCGAGCATGCCCTCGTGAAGTTGGAATATTAATTTATTAATTTATTAATGTATTTACTTTGCTTCTAGACCGCCTCTCTCAGCCCAAAGGCAACTTGAGGCGGTGTACAAATGGCAACATCTGCCCAAGACAAACATATCAACAATTATTAACACAATTCCATCATATACAAATTAGCACTTAACGTTAAAAAGTGCCCCTTGCAAGGGCCCCTGGGGAGCGGCCCCGGCGACGAGCCGACCGATTACCAGCGATCCCCATAGTTATGACTAGCCCACAGGCTGCACCGCCACCGGCTGGTGATGGACCTGCTGTCACCAGTGGCCCTGGGACCGGGATCACTGCTAACTCTGGAGGCCCTGAGGCTGGCCCTCCCCCCCAGTGCCCCGATGGAGCGCCTAGAGGCCATGGACAGCCAGTGGCCGCCACGGGGCACGGTCCGAGATACGGCGAGAGGACCAGTAAACAACGGAAGAACCCTCTGCCAACTCAGACGAAACAGAGGAGGGGCCGAAGGCGGGGCAGGGGGTGGGGCCAGAGGAAATCCCAGCCCTGCAACACCCAGAGGGTTCCGTCCCAGAACCTTCAGGAACACCAACCTCAGGCGCCGGGTTCCCCCATTGATGAACCCCCACCCCAGGAGGCTTGATAATCCGACGCTGGCGAACCCGGAGCCACAGGCTTGCGACAATCGCTACCGTATGGATCTCGAGTCCCTGAGGACATTGTTCGATCTGTGGGACCCTCCTAGGCTTCCCCCATTCGACGGTCGAGCCTGATAGCTGACCTTAGAAAGCTCCGACCCACATGGGCCCGAGCTTGGCTTCCCCTTCTTGTTAGTTTTGTCATTCCCTGTCGATGTTGTTTGTCTTGTTGTATGCTCTGTATTTTTTATGTCAAACTGTAAACCGCTCCGAGCCCTCGGGGAGTGGCGGTATAGCAAGTTTGAACTATAAATAAATAAATAAATAAATAAATAAAAACACAATATCAGCGTCTCATTATTAAATCAGTTTCCAATTTGATAATCATACTACATCTGCAAATGCCAGGTCAAATAGTTAGGTCTTGACTTTCTTACGAAATGTCAGGAGGGGGCTGATCTGATGTCATAAGGAAGGGCGTTCCAAAGCCGAGGAGCTACCACTGAAAAGGTGGTCCCCACCAATCGCGCCTGTGAAGCAGGCAGGACCGAGAGCAGGGCCTCTCCAGATGATCTTAAACATCTTGAAGGTTCATAGGGATAGATGCGTTCGGACATGTAAGTTGGACCAGAACCGTTAAGGGCTTTAAAGGCAAAAGCCAGCACTTTGAATTGTGCCCGGTAGCAAACTGGTAGCCAGTGGAGCCAGCAGAACAGAGGTGTTGTGCGCTCCCTGAGTACCGCTCCTATTATCAACCAGGCTGCTGTCCGTTGGACCAGTTGAAGCTTCCGAACAGTCTTCAAAGGCAGTCCCACGTAGAGGGCGTTGCAGTAATCTATACGGGATGTAACCAGAGCGTGGACTACCGTGGCCAAGTCAGACTTCCCAAGGTACGGGCGGGGTTGGCGCACAAGTTTTAACTGTGCAAATGCTCCCCTGGTCACCGCCGAAACCTGGGGTTCCAGGCTCAGTGATGAGTCCAGGATCACACCCAAACTGCGAACCTGGGTCTTCAGGGGGAATGTAACCCCGTCCAACACAGGCTGTAACCCTATGCCCTGTTTGGCCTTTCGACTGACCAGGAGTGCCTCTGGATTCAGTTTCAATGTGTTCACCCTCATCCAGTCCGACACAGCGGCCAAGCACCGGTTCAGGACCTGAACAGCCTCCTTAGTAGCAGGTGGGAAGGAGTGACAGAGCTGGACGTCATCTGTCTACAAGTGACACCGCACCCTGAAGCTCCGGATGACCTCCCCCAGCGGCTTCATGTAGATGTTAAACAACATGGGAGACAATATAGAACCCCGAGGAACCCCACAAGACAAAGGATGAGGGGTTGAACAAGGTGTCTCCCAACAACACCTTCTGGGAATGACCCTCCAGGAAGGACCGGAGCCACTGTAAAACAGGACCTCCAAGTCCCATTCCCACAAGGCGTCCCAGAAGGATACCGTGGTCAACGGTATCGAAGGCCGCTGAGAGGTCCAGCAGAACCAAAAGGGACACACTCCCCCTGTCCAGCTCCCAGCGTAGATCATCCACTAAGGCAACCAAGGCTGTCTCGGTACCACGCCCCAGCGTGCCGGATCCAGATAATCCGTGTCTTTCAAGAATACCTGGAGTTATGAGACCACCACACGTTCCAGGACTTTGCCCAAAAAGGGAAGATTGGAAATTGGCTGATAGTTGACGAATTGAGTGGGGTCCAGTGATGGTTTCTTCAACAGCGGTTTTATAACAGCTTGTTTTAAGCTCGCTGGAATGCTGCCTTCCCGAAGGGAGGCATTGACCACCACCTTCACCCACTTGGCCAATCCCCCTCTGGCCTCCTTTAGAAGCCAGGATGGGCAGGGGTCTAGGATGCATGTGGTCGCTCTCATCCCTCCGAGTATCTTGTCCACATCCTCGGGTTTCACCAATTGAAATTGATCCATCAAAACTGGACAAGCAGGTGTTCCAGCTACATCCACAGAGACTGCTGTTAACATGGTGTCCAAACCAGAACGGATCAAAGCAACTTTGTCCGCGAAAAACCGAGCTTCACAGCGGGCTGCCGAGTTGTCAGGGCTCCCATCCTGAACCACCATCCGGCGGAGCTGTTTCGAGTTGTCAGAGGCCTATTGCATCGCACCGGATGCAATAGGCCTCTGACAACTCAAACAGCTCCGCCGACGGTTCTTTGCAGAAGCAATATTGGCTGCCAAAAAGGATTTCTTTGCAGACTTTATTGTCGCGCCATATGCCCTTAGAGAGGCAACAAGGCGTGTTCGATTTGGCTCGCTCGGATCCAAACGCCACACGCTCTCTAGGTCCCTCTTCCTTCGCTTAATCACTGCCAACTCCTCGTTGAACCAAGGAGCTGGTTTAGCTCGGCTACTTGAGAGGGGCCATTCCAGAGCAATCATGTCTATTGCCCTAGTCATCACCCCGTTCCAGAGAGTGACCAGAGCATCAACAGGATCACCAACCGAATTGCCTCTGTGTGCCTGTCTATATATGTTGTGTGTCTATGGCATTGAAAGTTTGCCATGTATATGTGCATTGTAATCCGCCTTGAGTCCCCTGCAGGGTGAGAAGGGTGGAATATAAATACTGTAAATAAATAATAAATGTAAATAAAGCATATTATATTCTATTACACTCTCTCACAGACTCTGTTCTCCTACTCATCTAACCAGATACCATTCTGCGAGGATTTTAACTAAACACGAAGAAGACTTTCTCAAATGGAAGGGATGTTCATGCAGTGTAATGCTCACTTATTCTGAGTGTGGATATAGGACTCTTAAAATAGTTTTAATCAGATCTACAACAAACAAAGTGCTAAAATCTTGATTAATGGAGAATTGACAAATCCATGGAAAATACAGAATGGAAAAACAAGGAAGTACTCTTTCACCACTGCTGTTTCTAATGGTGACAGAGGCATGAAAAGAGCAAAAGGGGCTGAAAGGACATCAAAGGAATAAATATAAAATCTATAGACTAAAACATTTGCAGATGATTTGGTGGTATTTTCAAAAGATCCATTGTATACAAGTGGGATTTTGAACTCTATTTAGCAAGGTCTATTGTCTGTGACAGAAATGGCAGACGGCATGGTGAATGATCTGAAAAGTGAGGAGTCCTACCGTTGTCATCCACAACTCTCGTTTGCTCTTTACAACAGTCCACCGGCAAACCAATTAGCTCCACTTCCACAAACGGATCTATAATCTGAAAATACATAAAACATTTGGTAAATGAAAAATAATTTTGTCAGTTGTACAATTTACTTCCCTATCTCCCAGACAAAATAAATCAACTGTAATAATCATAGAATCATAGAGCTGGAAGAGACCTCATGGGCCATCCAGACTGGACCGCATTCTCTTTTTTTTACTTTCCTACTTTTCTATACCAAACATATGTTCCCCCTCTATTTATTGTTATATAAAAACATATGTGTATGTATGTGTATGTATATATATATATACACACACACATACACACACACATACAGTATATACATACATACACACACACACACAGTACATACACACTTGCCTCATTTCCAACAGATCTCTGAGGATATCTGCCATAGATGTGGGTGAAATGTCAGGAGAGAATGCTTTTGGAACATGGCCAGACAGCCCCGAAAACTCATAGCAACCCAACCTTCTGGCTGAGAAAGGCGGTACAGTGCTCCCTCGCTACTTTGCGGTTCACTTTTAGCAGACTCGCAGTTTTGCGGGTTTTTTTAAAAAAAATTAAAATATATATTGTGGTACGTATTTTCGCTGTTTCGCGGGATTTTGCCGCTGCCGCTCTCCGAGACACTTTCCCTCCTCAGTCCTCCCTCCCTCCCTCCCTCCCTCCGACCTTGAAGGGCCTCCTTCCTTCCCTTCACTTTATTTTAAGTTTATACTTAAAATAGTGTATAACTAATAAAAATGTATAATGTATAAATATTAACATAAATATAGCATCCCTACATCGCGGTTTTTCACTTATTGCGGGAGGTCCTGGAACGCAACCCCCACAATAAGTAAAGGAACAGTGTATATAAATACGGCAAATAAATAAATACATTTTCTTTCTACTTTACAGGGACATCCCAAATACTTATTTCCTGTCTTCATGCCAAACTTATTTTGCACTGCTCCTGTTGCGTTCTACTTAATATAGAGACCAAATATTCCTATGAGTCAAAAAGAAATGCCCTCACAGCAACAGAATACGTTCAGAATGGAGATCTGACACTGCTGTTTTTCCTTTGGCAGATCAGCTCATAGCTGCGGGTGGGGACCAGAAGCCACCCACATAGCCCTTTCCCGAATTCTCAACCAGTGGAAAAGTCTGAAAGCAAATACACTTTGGAGCAGGACTGGGGGATGGTGGAAGGACTTTGTACAAACAGAGTCCAGGAGGGGCTCCAAAGGAAGTCCCATCCATCTTGGCTGACAGTCCCAGAAGCTTTGTGGGTTTTAACAGCCTCCCTTGGAGGTGTTTTTTTCCCTTTCCAGAGAGGTGACATGAATAGGGCCCCTGTTGAATGGATGGAACGTCTTGGCAGAGCTCAACCATCTCCCCAAAGGCGCCCTGTGGACAATAAAGCACACTTGGCTTTTTCCGCACAACGAGAAAAGAACCGAGCACCTGCTCGTCTCAAAGAAAGAAACACGTTACATAATCGGTCCCAAAACGAAGCCGTAGTCTCCTTCTCCCTCTGCAGTCGGAAGGGAAGAAAAATGTGTGGATATTTCAAACTATCTACAGCCTTTTGAAAACAAATTTCACACGGTAAAGGCATAGTCTCTGTCTCTCTTTGTTTCTCCCTGGGTAGCGATGTTCAGATGTCACAGCAAACAGGATTAAACAACAGCAACAAAACTTTTGAGTTTACTGCAATGGAGAAAACACACTGGAGCAGATTGCCGGGTTGTGTGGCTCGCTGTTGCAAAAAAGGGACTTTCTGTCAAGGGCTTGTTTGGTGCAGTGGCCAAACCAGGCTTGACTGCTGCTGAACAGGTTAGAATCAGTATCTCCTCTTACATAATAATTCCGGCGTTTCATAGAAGCAGCAAGCCTCCTCGATAGGCTAGGAAAAGAGAGGCCCTGATTTGATCCGCAACTCATAGGAGTCAAGTGAGAGCGACCAAGGATTATGCAAGGAGGGGTTCTTCAAAAAGTTTCCGCACTTTTATATTTTTGTTGGAAATGAGTGGGTGGAGGAATTGGTTGTGCCTGAGAGTGTTGCGTCTACAACAACAACAACAACAAAACTTTATTTATATACCACTCTACCTCCCCGAGGGAACTCAGAGTGGTTTCCAAGTAACATCATCAATACATACAGAGTAAACAACATAAACATAAAATTAACAAAACAATATAAGCATAAAAAATCACAATAGCACATATATATTTAAAATAATCCTGCCTGTTCAAGGCAATTTAAAAAGGCTGGGCCGAGGCTAGTGCAATTTCTAAAGGGCCCAGGAAATTAGGTGCAATGCTATAGCAGGCAACAACAATAATAGGTACAGTCTATGGCTGTTGTATCTGGCAAGCCAGCTGAACCTCATAGTTTAGGCAGGGCCGGATCTTACATTCCGTGAACCACGCGCCCGCGTGGGATGCCACATATTTAGGGGTGCATCCGGCTGCCAAACGCCCCTTCTCAGTCTCCGGCCCTGTGGACAGCGGCCCATGCACACCAAATGCGCACGCATGGAACCAGCTGGCTCTGTGTATGCGCACCCGGTGCGGCACGGAACCAGCTAGTTCTGCGCATGCGCATCCGGTGTGGCGCAAGCAAGCCAAAGCTGACCGCAGTGGCTCCACGAGGCCGGAGACCGAGGAGGAGCGCCCGGCAGCTGGAGGTAGAGCCTCCGCCCCCGGCTGCCAAACCCTCCTCCTCAGTCTCTGGCCACATGAAAGGCGGCCCGCCCGCGCAGCACGCACGGAACCAGTTGGCTCTGTGCATGTGCACCCAGCGCGGCACAGAAACATCTGGTTCCGTGCATGCACATTTGGTGCGGCGCAAGGAGGCAAGAGCAGCAGCGCAAGGAGGCTCACCTCACGAAGCTGGAGAGGAGGAGGGGTAGGCATTGTTATTGGTGGGGTGGGGGGCCAAAATAATGTTCACTTACCATTGAAAATTACCTCAGTCTGGCCCTGAGTTTAGGACAGTGTTTCCCAACCTCCCCTTAATACAGTTCCTCATGTTGTGGTGACCCGCAACCATAACATTATTTTCATTGCTACTTCATAACTGTAATTTTGCTACTGTTATGAATCATCATGTAAATATCTGATATGCAGGATGTATTTTCATTCACTGGACCAAATTTGACAGAAATACCCGATATGCCCAAATTTGAATACTGGTGAGATTGGGGGGAAATTTATTTTGTCATTTGGGAGTTGTAGTTGCTGGGATTTATGGTTCACCTACAATCAAAGAGGATTCTGAATTCCACAAACAAATGAATCAAACCAAACTTGGCACACAGAACCCCCATGACCAACAGAAAATACTGGAAGGGTTTGGTGGGCATTGACCTTGAGATTTGGAGTTGTAGTTCACTCACATCCAGAGAGCACTGTGTACTCAAACAATGATAGATATGGACCAAACTTGGCACAGATACTCAATATGCCCAAATGTGAATGTGAATTGGGGGAAATAGACCTTGACATTTGGGAGTTGTAGTTTCTGGGATTTGTAGTTCACCTACAATCAAAAACCATTCTAACCCCCCCCCCCAACAATAGAATTGGTCCAAACTTTCCACACAGAACCCCCATGCCTTGAAGGGACTCACTTGCACGAACCTCCCTCCATGCCCACAAGCTCTCCCTGGCCTGCACATGCACCCCATGCTGCCATGCGCTGAGCACGCCTTCTTTCCCCTTCCCGCTTGGAATCTCAGAAACAGCCCTCCCCTTTGCTGAGAGGTCAGCCAATCACAGCAGAGGAGAGCTTCTGGTGGGAGGATTCTCCTTCTGTTTCCAAAAAAGAAGAGAAGGACAAGCGGAGAGATCTTCAGCCAAAGGGGTTCCTAAGACCATCAGAATCAGACCATCTCCTTTAAATGTTGTGTTCTCTTATATGTTTTCTCCCTGCCTTTATCGATGTAATCATCTTTTACTCTATTCCGTGTTTTCTATTATGTACCAAACTTTGTAAACCGCTCCGAGCCTTCGGGGAGTGGCGTTATATAAGTTTGAAGCATAAATAAATAAATATATGTTTTTTCTGATGGTCTTTGACTACCCCTCTGAAACCCCCTCATGACTCCCCCCGTCCAGGGATCCCAACCCCAAGTTGAGAAACACTGATTTAGGATAAGAGTTGGCATGCAGTGGTGACAATGGCGGCAACATTTATAAATTGCACCAAAGAGGAGCAAGCGTTCCCTCCTATGCCTTGGAAGATGCCATTAAAGACTGTTGGACCTGGAAATTGTTCAGAAACTTCAGTAGATCCAAAGTAGTTGTCAATTTAGGCTGGATAGAGGGAGCCAATATTGCCAGAACCCTGTGGCCTATTTCTTTCCCCCTAATTCCATACCTCGCCCCTGTCTCCAAGCATGGAATCCCGAGGCTTTGGGAGCTGTTGTCCACTGATTATTCTTAACACAAGCTGTTTCTTCATCTGGCCAAGCAGTGGATCTTCAGAATTCGGGTTGAAGGTACCTGTTTACAAAACAAATACCGAATGAAGACAGAGTCGGGTTAGTTCTCCAGAAAGTGAACAACTCTCCCACTCCCATTACTAAGGTAATCCCCCATAACATGACTCAAATGAAATTTGCAAGGTCTTTTGGCTTCTCTGCCCAAAAATGATGGTGCCTTAATTTATTTACAGTATTTATATTCTACCCTTCTCATCTCGAAGGACTCACAGAACACATCTCTCGGCATTACTTCGCGAATGAAGATTCTTAGGGAGGACTCATCCCACGGTTTTTACAAGCACGTTGATGACTAAAAAGGCCAATCTGAGATAGGCAAGTTCGGTTGCAGAAAGTCTCCTTGGGTGATGTTTCCAGGTTGTGGTTCTTTCTGCGTTGTCGTTTCTCTTTGAGACCCGTTTGGCGTGTCTTCTCGAAAGAGGCCTCAGCATTGTGGATAGTGCGTCTCCATGTCTCCCGATGTGAGGCCAGGGTGGACCATTGTTGGTGATCAATCTGGCCGAGCCTGAGGTGTTGTTTCAGGGAGTCCTTATATCTCTGCTTTGGGGGCGCCTCTCTTATTTATTTATTTATATTTATTTATTATTTGCATTTGTATTCCGCCTCTTCCCGAGGGCTCGTGGCGGGTTACAAGACATACATAGTGATCGGCAGGCAACACTCATGCCGACTCACGAACAAAATAAAACAATGCTATAACCATAAAAATAACAAAAATGATACTAAAAAACATCATTAAAACATTGTTAAAATTACACTAAGTGACAAAAACGGTAACACAGAGTCATAAATCGATTGAAAGCAAGAGGCGTTATATGTCAACCGAAGGCCTGCTTGAAAAGGAAGGTCTTACAGGCCCTGCGGAAGGGGGCGAGCTCCCGTATGGCTCTAGCCTCCTCCGGCAGGGCATTCCAGGCCGTTGGAGCTGCTACTGAGAAGGAGCGCTGCCTAGTTGATGATAGGCGGCAGAGGCGGATCGGTGGAATCTCCAGCAGGTTTTGCTCTGCTGAGCGGAGTGATCTCGGGGGATCGTATGGGGCAAGGCGGTCCAAGAGGTACGCAGGCCCTAGACCGTACAAGGCCTTAAAGGTCAACACCAGCACCTTGAAGGTGATTCGGTACTCAATTGGCAGCCAGTGCAGTTGCTGGAGGATGGGCGTAATGTGCTGCCTCACCGGCACTCCTGCCAGCAGGCGAGCAGCGGCATTCTGCACTAGCTTGAGTTTCCGAATCGTCGCCAAGGGAAGGCCAACGTAGAGGGCGTTACAGTAGTCAGTAGTCTTGCACTGACCCGTGGCAAGTTCAGCATAGAGGAGTTGTAGGTGTTGGCGATAGGTGACCCATGTTTCAGACCCAGAGATAGCTAGCAAAACACAAAGTGAACAGTGCCCTTAAATCTCTCCTCGCTTCTGCCTCACCCTTGGAATGCGATATACATATATAGCGTCCCTACTTGGCGGATTTTCACTTTTTGCGTGCAGTCCTGGAACATAACACCTGCGATAAGTGAGAGAACACTGTATAGGCTTTTCCCCATCTATTGGTATCTTTGGAGGCTATGCTTGGTTCCGGCCACAGCAGGGTGCTATCGCTCCATCTCCTTGCCAAAGAGCTTTCTTTGTTCGTAAACATTCCTCCTTTTTCAGTCGGGTCCCATTTTAAATGCCTCTCTTGCACTGACCAGTGGCAAGTTCACCATAGAGTAGTATCTTTGGGAGGCAGTGGTCCTCCACCCTAGAGATGTGCCCTGCCCAGCGCAGCTGTGTTTTCAATAGCATGGCCTCAATACTGGTGATCCCTGCTTGCTCAAGGACAGCAACATTAGTCACATAGTCAGTCCAGTGTATATTTAGGATTGTGCGAAGACAGCGCTGATGAAAGCGTTCGAGGAGTCGTAGGTGTTGGCGATAGGTGTCCCATGTTTGAGACCTATAGAGGAGAATAGACAGTATGATAGCTCTGTACACACTGATTTTGGTGCTTTGTCTCAGGTGCTTGTTGCTCCAGACTCTTTTGTGAAGCCTTCCGAATGCACTCTATGCCTTTGCTAATCTGTGATCTATCTCTTTGTCAATCTTGGCGTCTGAAGAGATGATGCTTCCCAGGGAGGTGAACTGCTGAACGGACTTAAGCACAGATGTGCCTATGCTGATGTGGGGATGGTGGTGTTCTTCCTGTGGTGCGGGCTGGTAGAGGACTTCTGTTTTCTTCAGGCTGACTTCCAGCCCAAACAGCTCTGCAGCTGCTGCAAAGCAGGATGTGAAGCGCTGCAGGGCTGCTTCTGAATGGGCGAAAAGGGCAGCATCATCAGCAAAAAGCAGCTCACGGACTAGATAGTTTAGAGTCTTAGTGCAAGCCCTCAGATGGCTTAAGTTGAACAAGCTGCCATCAGTACGATAGCGTATATATATGCCGTCTTCTTCTTCGAGGTCTGCCGTAGCCCTTTGGAGCATCATGCTGAAGAAGATTGTAAATAGGGTTGGTGCGAGAACCCAACCTTGTTTCACTCCATTAGTTATTAGAAAGGTCTCCGAGAGAGCATTGCCATATCTGACTTGACCACGCTGGCCCTCATGTAACAGGATAATCATTTTGAGGAATTTGGGGGGACATCCTAGACGTTCCAGGATCTGCCACATATACAGCAAACATTCAATGCCGATTATACAGTGACACGACAGACAATAAATACAGATATAAATACAGTGTTCCCTCGCTACTTCGTGGTTAGCTTTTCGCGGACTCACTGTTTCGCAGGTTTTGTCTCCCAGTTTATGAATGGTTGCCACTGCCCAGAGCAGCGTTCTAATCCCGCCTCCTGGCAACGATGGAGTGTGGAAGGGGGTTTCATCCTCCCCCTCGGGAGAGAAGCAGCCAATCAAGAGAGATTGCAAAGCAAAGCAGAGATAGCTAGCAAAACACAAAGTGAACGGTGCCCTTAAATCTCTCCTCGCTTCTGCCTCACCCTTGGAATGTGATATGCCTTGTATTTTACTGTGCCCGGCCACCGAGCCTCTTGAATGTAATAAATAAATAAATAAATAAATAAATAAATATACATATATAGCGTCCCTACTTGGCGGATTTTCACTTTTTGCGTGCGGTCCTGGAACATAACACCCGCGATAAGTGAGAGAACACTGTATAGGCTTTTCCCCATCTATTGGTATCTTTGGAGGCTATGCTTGGTTCCGGCCACAGCAGGGTGCTATCACTCCATCTCCTTGTCAAAGAGCTTTCTTTGTTCATGAACATTCCTCCTTTTTCAGTCTGGTCCCATTTTAACTGCCATTATTTATTTATTTATTTGTTTATTTATGACATTTCTATGCCGCCCTTCTCACCCCAAAGGGGACCCAGAGCAGCTTACAAGTTATATGTAAATACAATATAATAATATTATATTATATTATAATAAACTTTATTTATAACCCGGCACCATCTCCCAATGGGGACTCGGGGCAGTTCACATGGGGCCAAGCCCAAACAACAAATTACAATAAAAACAAAATCAATACATCAACAATTAACACAGTAAACTATATATATCTAAGTAAAAGAACAAAATACAAACAATATCTAAAATCACACATGACAGGGCGGGCTGCATTCACAAATATGAAATGTTAAAAACTTGGGTGAGATAAACGGGGTAACATTCTTTGTAAGGAGAACACTATATTATATTATATTATATTATATTATTAGCATGGCACAATATTAGTAACATGCATTCCCATATTGTACTACACCAGTATACTGTAATATTATTAGAAATATTACATGTAATATGAAATATATAATTATTCTATTATTAGTATTATATTGTATTACATTATATTATCAATATTATATGTGTATACAATATATTATATTATTAGCACAGCACAATATTAGTATTATGTATTACTATCGTGTACTATACCACTATATTGTAATATTATTAGTAATATTTATTTATTTTATTTGGACTTGTGCACTGCCACTCCCAGTGGCTCAGGGCGGTTTACAACATAGTTCAATAAAACAAACAATGAGCAAAACATACATATAATAGTAGGTAAAACAGCAAATAAATGTCAGACTGAGCTCTACTCTACTCTACCAAGTACTTCCCTGCTTCAATAGTAATAATAGTAATAATAATAATAATCTTTATTTATACCCCACCACCATCTCCCCAGAGGGGACTCGGGTCAATGTGATGAAGTCCTATGAAATACCAGACTGGTTGGAGATGGTACTTATGGCATCTGCGTGTCTCTTGCCACCATGAGAGCTGAGCCCAAGACTTTCCTTACCTTGACACATACATGAGGGCTTGAGGACATAACCACAATTCCCATTGGCATTGAACTTGGCGCGGTTGAGCTGAAGCATTCTCCCCTCTGACTGGTAGTTTAGTGCCACTGAAACATTAATGGTGGGAGGAAGAGGGAGGAAAACAGCAGGTAAATGGCAGTCGGCATTGCTCATGCATAACTGTCAGCTCGAAATGAAATGCAGGCACTTCTGAGAGCACAAATGATGAAAAGAGTACTTGACATCAAATGCCACAAAGCACAGAGAAATCAGAGAGAGGGAGAGAACGATTTTTTAAAAAATTCTTCTGTGGAACATCTCTGTGAAAACTTATAACATCTTGCTACCTTTCTCACTTGAAGGAACAGAACTGAATCATCCCACGGCAAAGTGTCACAGCAAGCAGATGGAGAGAGCATCCACTCCCACTCCCCCATCCTTGGAGAAAACAGTGGGCTAAAGCTTGCAAAAATGCTCTTAAAAGTCAGAATGAGTGTCTTGTAATCATCCAAAACAGGATGAAGTCCCCACTAAAGCAAAGGATTTGGCACTCTTGCCCTAATGCCTCTGTTTTCTATTCTTCCAGATGATGGAAACGACAACTGATGGGTGGACATTGTACAGGAGGCTATTTCAAATCGTTGGGAGGAGCTATATTCCCAATGGTATGAACTGTGTGTTGGAAACAGCAACGTCCCAAGCCCCCACTAACTATTTGTAAATGTATATAATTGTTAACCTATAACGTATGTACATTTTGGTTTGCCAGTTGAACTGTACCTCTTTGGTGTGGGAGGGGCTTCAGATACAGGACTCCATTGTGTACTCAGTGTGCTTATGGACTTTGATGCTATATGTATGCTTTTAGACCTCAATGGAGGTGGATGTAGTGTGTCTCCTTTCAGAGTTCTGTGAGTACAGTTATACAATTTGGACCATATCTACGAGGGCTGAATGATAAGTAATGCCTCCACCTTCGTTACTTGGGTTTGGATGGGAATATTTTAATAAATCAAATGCAGAAATAATCCTTAGAATGTGCTCTTTAACTGCCATTATTCGCTTTTCCACATAATCACCAGACAATTGGATACATTTCTGCCAGCAATGAACACATTTTCTGAAGCCGTCACGGAAGAAGTTGACACTCTCAACGTCTTCACCAGAAGCATAACGTTGTCCCCACAGATCTTATTTCATTATCGGGAACAGATGGAAGGCAGACAGTGCTAAATCTGGACTGAATGGAGGATGCCGTACGGTGGTGAGATCCAGTCTCTGAAGTTCTGTTGTGTACCCATTGTGCACAGATCTTCCGATGGCCAAGCCAAGCAATAATGTATCCTAACATGTTCTTATGAAATGTCGATGATGCTTGAAATTTCTCTGTGAGTGATACGACGATCATCTTGAAACAATCTGTCAATCTTTTGCTTGTGAAACTCAGTGGCTGCTGTCACAAGACATCAATTTCCTTGTTTGTCATGCAAGTCAGATGTTCCCACCTCAACATCTTTAAACTTAATCGCCCAACAACGCACACTACTCACATCAATGCAATCCCCATAAACAGCTTGAATTCTCTGATGAATCTCCTTTGGGGTGACACCTTCTGCTGTCAAGAATTCAATGACTGTACGTTGCTTAAGTTGCATTGACTGACCATCTGCACTTTAACAACACAACTGTTCAATGCTAAGGCTTCCTGCGAAAATGGAACTGTAGAGGAGAGTCGACTGAACAAGCCAGTACCTGCCACATACCAGTACTGCCATCTGTTGAGGAGTTTCGAAGATGGAGGCATTACTTTTCATTCAACCCTCATATATGCTTAAAGACATTGGACAACGTGCCTGTATGATGAATATATACAAGAAGTTTGTTAGTAAACCTGAGAAGACTTTTCAAAGAAGGCTTTGTTTTGTCTCTTGAGTGCACATTTTAACTAAGAGGTTTCAAGGGAGTGTATGTCTTCAGGGCAATTACAACTGCAAATTCTACTTCAAAGAAACAACTATTCCCTGCTAACTCAATATTTTTTGTTGTTGTGGCATGTCTTTATCCTTGGCAGTTTAATGACATGGTTCTTCAGTTTAACAGCTGAGTTAACTGTGTGCCATTACATGGATGCTTATGAATATCACTTCTTCAAAGGGTTGACTTCTAGGAGGTATTCATTGAAAAACTATTATTGGGGAAATCTGCCTGTCAAGTTTGTTTGGGCGCAGCCGAGGGAAGAGACGGACAGCAGATTTGGATTTCAGCTCTTTACGATTTGCAAAATAGTGGTGACAGTATCAGCTCAAGCTGAGTAAAGAACTGCCGCACCCCCTATTGGGGCGGACTTCCAATGTGTGTGCTGCAGGAATTCCCTCCCGCAAGAACAAAGTTTTTGAAGTTTAATAAACTTTTCCCATGTTTTTATGATAGAACCAATTAGGAAATGACATTTATAACCGAAGAACAAAGATTGTGTAACATAGTGTAGTGGAACGTATTGTTTTGAAACATTGTAAGGTGTTCCTGTATACAAACATTCAAGCTGAATACCCAATTGGAAATCACATTAGAATTTGCATGATCTTTGCAATGCCACTAGACGAACTCCAAATTTCCTTTCCAGTTCTTTTTACAATCCAGGTAAAACTTGATCCATTTTGCGTCCCAGCTTTCAGTGGGGACCCCAATCTGTTTTTTGGGAGCCTCCTGAAATCAGGAGGGCAGATATCTGTTTTTGCTCTGGGGTGCCAAAAGATCCCGTTGGGGAGATAGTGGCGGGGTACAAAAAAAAATATTATTATTATTATTGGCCCATTATGGATAGGGATCTTCCCAGGCTCTCCTTCCCCTCCTTTTAGGCATTTAAGCTGTTTCTACTCTAGATGATAGGCACTGCAGGCAGGTGCGCGCTTTCTCTCCTGGGCCTGCACACCAAGGCATTTAAAGGGGGCAAGTTCTTAAGGCTGTTTCTAGAGGAGAGGCACTGCAGGCAGGTGTGGGTTTTAAGGAGGAGGCTTCAAGTTCTTATCTCTTTCTACTCTGGAGGAGAAGCGCTCAGCTGCAGGCAGGTGCACAATTTAAGGAGAATTCTTGTTATTAAAGCTGTTTCTTTCTACTCTAGAAGAGAGGCGCTTGGCTGCAGGCAGGCACGGGTGTTTTAAGGAGGCTTCTTATCTGTTTCTACTCTAGAGCTAAGGTGCTTGGCTGCAGGCAGGTGTGAGCGCTTTCAGGAGGCTTCTTGTTCTTGAAGCTGTTTCTACTCTAGAGGAGAGGTACTGCACATAGGTGCATGTGGGCTTCATCTTCTGGACCTGCACCACGTCAACACACTCTTTCCAAGCCATTTTAAGGAGGCTTCCCACTTCTAGGTAAGGAAGAGCAATGACTTCCTGGAGCATTTTCCCTGGGCTTCCTTAATAATTTCTTGGCACACTTCAATCTATTATATGCTTTGAGTTTTAATGCTTCCTTCCAGCTATTTCTATTTTCTACTCTAGAGGAGAGTTAACTGGTAGTAGTTTTCGGGAACTGGGATTTTCTTTCTGTTTGCTGGGAGATTAATAAAAAAGATTAAGCTGTGATGCCAAAAAGCAGAGGAGGAGCTGAGATTGGCTCCTGCTTGCTTTCGTTGCGGGCGGGTTTTTGTACCGGGAGGGCCCTTACCATTACAGGCTTCCAGAGCACCAAAGGTACAGAAGGAAACGGAGGAAACGAATCCTGTGCACAAGTCTACTTCTTACCCAACTGGCAGCCCGCATTCCAGAAGGGCTGAGGATTATAATTGCTGGAGTCCACACGGTAGGAAGAAGGATAGATTCGGGACAGCTGGTTGTGGTTGAAGCGCAGGTACTGAGCTGGTTTTTGCTGGAGAATCTGGTGGGCTTTTGTTTCACTGAAGGACGAAACTTGCCAACTGGAAGAGACTGTGAAGGAATGGAGATTTTTTTTCCTGCAGGATTCCAATATATGTTTCCTTTCCCTATCCCTTCCCTGCATGTTGTTATCAATTTATCCCAGCTTTCTTCTTCAGACTTCCTTCTCCACATGTTTCCCTTTGTTTTCAATATGTACTACTCCAGTGTTTCCCAACCAGTGTGCCATGGGAAATTGGAACCTCCAGGGTGGGGGAGAATCTAGTGTGTTGAAGTATAAAAACCCTAAGAAACCTACCTCGATAAAGGCACAAAATTACAAACACTCCCCCCTCCCCACCCGTTGTCTACTTGGTCTCTCCCTCTCCATGCATTGGGAAGGCCCGCCTCCCTTTCCCCAAGTAGAGACCTCCTCTTGCCTCCTGGGGTTTCTGTGTGGGAAGTTTGGCCCAGTTCTATCATTGGTGGGGTTCAGAATGCTCTTTGATTGTAGGGGAACTATAAATCCCAGCAACTACAACTCCCAAATGTCAAAGTCTATTTCCCCTGAACTCATATTGAGTATTCATGCCAAGTTTGGTCCTGATCCAACATTGTTTCAGTCCACAGTGCTCTCTGGATATAGGTGAACTACAACTCCAAAACTCAAGGTCAATGTCCACCAAACTCTTATAGCATTTTTTCTTGGTTATGGGAGTTCTGTGTGGGAAGTTTGTGTCTTTCTGCCATTCCTGCCAGGATATCTATGTTGAGTTCATTGAAACATGCCCAGGTTTAACATTGAGTGTATAAATACATTTTAAAAACATATTAACTATATGTATTACTGTGTTAGAGTGTCATTTTGGTTGGTAGTGTGCCCTAGGATTATCCAAAAGTAAAAAGTGTGCCGCGGCTCAAAATAGGTTGAGAAACACTGTACTACTCCATCGATTCTTACCCTCTGTTATTTATTGTTTTCTTGCTATTCTCAATGCTCTGGCAACCCATTCCCTCTTTGGCCTCTTCATGACCACAAACTCATATCTTCATCATCATCACTAAACCTATTAGGGCGTATGTGTATGTTTTGGCTCTTAATGAGACATGCCACATTATCACAGGATGTTTACACCCTACACTGCTGGAGAAATTATACTGTTTAGCTGGTATTGTACCACCTGACATCCGTCAGGAAGTAGCAGCCTTTAATGAAAGGACGAAGGCATTGACATCTCTGGCCCATCCTCTGTTCAGATATCAGCAAGTCAACACCTTAAATCAAGAATTAGTTTCCTAAGATCTAGAGATACTTGCAGGAACACCTCAGCAAGTGAGAGTCCAAAAGTGGCAGGCTAAAACCACTTTAATCTGTGGCTGAAACCACATGAGAGACTCCCTCCTGAGCACAGAGAAGACTGGGCAACTTGGAAGGCGCTGAACAGACTGTGATCTGCCAGCACGAGATGCAGAGCTAACCTTAAAAATGGGGCTACAGAGTGGAGCCCACAACATGCGAGTGTGGAAAAGAGCAAACCACAGACTACTGACTACAATGCAGCCCGAGCCCTGCCACATACACAATGGAGGACCTTCTCACAGCAACACCAGAGGCACTCCAAGTGGCCAGCCTCTGGTCAAAGGAAATCTAGTCTACTGCCAAGTTTTTAACTTTGTGGTTTTTTTTAATTGCATTATAACTGTATTCTCAATTTGCTTCTGACACTATAAATAAATAAATTATAATTCCCAAACCTATATGGATGGAGGATCAATGTGTCCAATTTCAGGCCCCTGGGCCAAATACAGTCCACCATGCCATTTCATGCAGGACTGCAATTCCAATATTCTGCATCATTAGACATCATGATGGGAGGTGATAGGAGTTGTGATACTGCCACATCTGGAAGGCTGCAGTTTGTTCTTCTTAGCCAGGAAAGTGAGGTTTGAAATTAGATACAAGGCTTGTGAATATGGTGCCTGATGATAAAATGTACTTGAGCCTTTAACCCCAGAGCCACAAATGTGGTTGGGTTGCAATTCTGATTAACCCCCATCTACAAAAGTGATGGAGGTTGATAACATCTCAGGACCCAAATTAGGTAAAAACTAAAGAGCACCAAACACTATGTAGAAAAAAATTACAGTTGATCCTCTACCCACATATTCTCCACCCAGGGATTTACCAGCCCTTTAAAGACAACCATAAGATTGATATGACCCTTGATGAAAATGACTATTGTCCTGGATTAGGGCAATGGTCATTGGTCACCCTCCATTATTGTGAGAGGAAGGGGGCACTTATAAATTTGGAAAAATGGCAGAGGGAATCGAGACTGGAGAACTGTTTTTTGCCATTACAGTAGAGTCTCGCTTATCCAACCTTCACTTATCTGACATTCCCTCTTATCCGGCACTCTTATCCAATGCCCCTCTTTTCCTCCAGCGTTCCCCCTTCAATTAAAGGAGTGTTCCCCAACTTTCTCTATTCCCAATGAGTGCAAAAGACAAGATGAGGAGGAAGAGGGAAGAAAGGGGAGAAAAGAGGCAGGACCGGAAGCGTCCTCCCTCCTTCCCCCTGTGATTTCCATGCTCCCCTCCCGCATTCGGACACTTCCTGCCGGGCCACTCTAGCCCCGAGGTGTTGCCTTGCCTTAAACCTTTCAGTCCCTGTTGTTAGTATTCTAGGTGTCTAGCACCATGTCAAACGGGTAACAGTAAGAGACTCCGTATTATCTGACATTTTTGTTTATCCGACGTTCTGCTGGCCTGTTTATGTTGGATAAATGAGACTGTAAAGCTTGTATTTAACAAAACAGGTGCCAAATTAAATTGAAATGCCATTTGTAATAATTCCCGTAGTGTTTCATGCTGCGTGTAGTGAGGGGTGGGCTAAAGTTCCAAAACTTTATGAATATTTATTTTTAAGAGTATACTGTTAGTTACCTCAAAATCTACTTTAGCAACACCCCCAGGATGTTAATTCTTGACCAAAGCTACAGCCCCAAACGTGTTCCCTGGGAACCATGTACTCAGCAGGACTTGTTTCCAAGTAAACATAAACATTATTAAGCTACAGACCAGCAAATACCTCCAAACACCCCAAACACAACCCCCTAAAATGGGGCAACGGGCCCGGCCATCCCTGCCTCTTCGCAGCCAGCGAACGTTTAGAACGTTTGCGCGCATGCCAGCAAACACTCACCCTCGCCTCCTCCTTCTCCATCCCCCTCGCCGCTGCGATCAGGAACAGCAGTGGCGGTTGCTCGGGGGGAGGGAGCAGGGCAGGGAGGAGAAGTCGCCCCCCCTCCAAGGCCCCCCTCCCCGTTCCGCCCCTTCCCCGCCATGGCGCCGCGATCGCCGGCAATGGCGAGGGGGGGAGGGGCGGGCCTAAGGAGCGGGAGGGGAGCCCCCCTTCCCCTTTCAAGGCCCTCCCTCCCCGTTCCGCCCCTTCCCCGCCACGGCGCCGCGATCGCCGGCAATGGCGGGGGGAGGGGCGGGCCTAAGGAGCGGGAGGGGAGGCCCCTCCCTTCCCACTCCAAGGCCCTCCTTGCCCTCGCCGCTCGCCTCAGGACGAGCGGAGGCGGCGGCAGCCGAAGCAAGGGAGGGGGCCGCCCACGGAGGAGGAAAAAGGGCAGGAAGAACAAGGAAAGAACAGGTAGGGAAAGGGAAGGAGAAATGGAAAGGATGAATGGGGAGGAGGAAAGGAAAGGGAGAGAAGGAAGAAGAGCAGGAAGGAGAGAGAGAAAAAGAGAGAGAGAAAAAGAGAGATAGAGAAAGACAGATAGAAAGACAGAGAAAGAGAGAGAGGCACACACACATAAAGAGAGAGAGAGAAAGACAGAGAGAGACACACACACATAAAGAGAGAGACAGAAAGAGAGAGAAAGAGAGAGATACACACACACATAAAGAGAGAGAGATAGAGAAAGAGATAGAAAGACAGAGAGAAAGAGAGAGACACACACACACATAGAGAGAGACACACACAGAGAGAGAGAGAGACAGAGAAAGAGAGAGACACACACACATAAAGAGAGAGACAGAGAAAGAGAGAAAGAGAGAGAGAGAGATACACACACATAAAGAGAGAAAGAGAGAAAGAGATAGAAAGACAGAGAGAAAGAGAGAGACACACACACACATAGAGAGACAGACAGAAAGACAGAGAGAGACACACACATAAAGAGAGAGAGAAAGAGACACACACACACACACAAAGAGAGACAGAGAAAGAGAGAGAAAGACAGACACACACACACATAAAGAGAAACAGAGAAAGACAGAGAGAAAGAGAGAGAGAGACACACACATAAAGAGAGAGAGAGACAGAAAGAGAGAGACACAAAAAGATAGAGGGAGAGAAAGAGAGACACACACAGAGAAAGACAGACAGAAAGAGAGAGAGAGAGAAGGAAGGAGAGGAGAAAAGAGAGAGAGACGGAGAGAGAAAGAGAAAGAGAGAGCACAGGGAAGCATGTCTGTGCAGGAGGGTGAACATTAGGAAGAACTTCCTGACTATGAGAGCTGTTCAGCAGTGGAACTCTCTGCCCGAGAGTGACATTTTGTGTCATTTTGGGAAGTACCACCCCCATTCCAGAAAAAATATTGACTCACCGCCCCTCTTTAAATACATTTCTAAAATATTAATACCAATAACACAGAAAAATATATCTACTCATGCAGTGGTTCTCAACCTTTCTAATGCCGCGACCCTAAATAAGGTTCCTCATGTTGTGGGTGACCCCAACCATATACCCCATGAATGACAAACCTGGACCAATTTGGCACACAGAACCCCCCTGACCCACAGAAACTACTGGAGGGGTTTTGGAGGTTTTGACAGTGATTTACGGGAGACGTAGTTCACCTACATTTGGTAAGCTCTCTAAACCCATACAACACTGAACCTGGACCACATTTGGCACAAATACTCAATATATCCACAGTTGAACACTGGTGGAGTTGTAGGGGATTGCTTTTGTCATGTGGGAGTTATAGCACCTGGGATTAATAGCATTTTGAACTCCCAACAGCAATACAATTGAACTAAACTTGAGCAGTAGAGAATACTGGACCTTACTGTATCCCAACAGCAATACAATTGAACTAAACTTGAACTATAGAGAATATTGGCACAGCAACGCGTGTACGGGTCAGCTAGTGTTATGTAAAATTGTATTTAAAAATCAGGTAACCTACTTTCGGATTCCACGTCAAAGCTCCCGACAGATTTGGTATATTTCACCAGGTCTGACAATGCCCTTGACAATTTCATGGTCTTCTTCTGTCGGTTGGTTCTGGGAAGATAAAATGAAGAGTTTTGTTCCCCAATTACATCGGTGATATCAGTACATCCATCCGGTTTTCATTTTCCTCTAACAGAGTTCTGAAAGGAGACAGCCCCAGTAGCGCTCTTCTTAGCGGAAGACGAGAAGGTAACAAAAAGCATACATGGAAACCTGGGCTACATCCACACAGGAGAATGAATGCAATTTGACCCCAACGGAATGCCCATATTGCAGTGATATGGAATTGTGGGATGTGTCGTTTGTTGAGGCACCATCTTCCTGTCATCCCTGCACCTTGTTCTCTTTTCATCTGGTAAGTCTCATTGGGTTTTTAAAAAAAGATGTTAGATCGAGTTGCTCGCCCATGTTCGCACACGTATCAAATCAAAGAAGAACATTAACCGGAACGCATTGCCACTTACTTGCTATAATGCACTGAGCCTCTGGCTACGTTCCCTTGACAGTCGGAATCATCCTCACCGTCTTCTGGACTGGAAGCCCTTTTGAGCTTGCTTCCTTTTTTCTGTGAAAATGAAGGGGAGACAAGTAGGATGACAACAAGCTGCACTTGTTCGTACGGTAATGTTAAAATGGGTTTCAAACTGGACATGTGAAGTTGGGGGCAGCTCCATTATACTGGCCAACACACACTCTGGTGCCTCAAAGGTTAATCTAGTTTTGGGGTATATTTGAACTGCTGATTCCAAAAATACCACTAGTTTCCCCATATCAGTTCTAGTTTTTCAGGTACATAACATTTGGCATCTACCAATTGTTACCTTCTCGCCCACAGAAAACCATGCTAGCGGTATCTAAGGAACTAGAGCTGATGTAGTCCAGGGAAGTCATGTTCCTCCTCTATTCTGCCTTGGTCAGACCACACTGTGTCCACTGGGCACCGCAATTGAAGGAAGATGTTTACGAGCTGGAATGTGTCCAGAGGAGGGTGACTCAATAGATCAAGGATCTGGAGAACAAGCCCTATGAGGAGTGGCTTAAAGAGCTGGGCATGTTTAGCCTGCAGAAGAGAGGGCTGAGAGGAGAAATAATAATAAAAATAATAATACTTTATTACTTGTGAGTCGCCCTCCACCAGTGGTGTTTTCGGCGACTGGAACAATCCTTTAAAAACACAGATACATCAATTAAAACAGCAGATATGAGGAAGAAAGGCTCTGCCATCCATCCAGTTCAGTCCCGAAAAAGCTGGCGGAAGAGCCAGGTTTTCAGGCCAGCCAGAAATCTGGCCGGGCCAGTGTGGCCCTGAGCGCAGGCGGGAGCAAGTTCCAGATGGTAGGGGCCGCCACCTGAAGGCTCTTCTACGGGTCTCTGTCAGCCGGGCCTCTCTCACCCCAGGGACAGCTAACTGACGCCGTTTATTACGCGTGCGGTCTTTCGCAGCGTTGGTCCGTCAGCTGATCGCCCAGGTAGGCTGGTCCCATTTTTTGCCGAGCTTAGAAGGTTATCACCATGAGTGTGTAGATCGCTCTAAGCTCAATGGGTAACCAGTGAAGATCTTTTTAAAATTGGTGAAATATGGCTCCTGGCCGATACCCCGGAGATGAGTCTGGCCGCTGCATTCTGGATGAGTCTCAACCTCCGAGTCGTGGCCAACGTAGGCCCACATACAAGGCGTTGCAGTAGTCAAGACGGGAGACCACAGTGGCGTGAATCACCGTCCTCCCTCCTTTGATGATGAGGGCCATGGATCAAGATGTGAGGGGAAATCATAGGGAGGAGGGAGCAAGCAAGCTTGTTTTCTGCTGCCCTGGAACAATGGCTTCAAACTACAGGAAAGGAGATTCTGCCTGAAATTTAGGAAGAACTTCCTGATTGTGAGAGCTGTTCAGCAGTGGAACTCTCTGCCCCAGAGTGTGGTGGAGTCTTCTCTGGAGGCTTTTAAGCAGAAGCTGGATGAACAGCTGTCGACGGAGCTTTGAATGTGATTTTCCTGTTTCTTGGCAGGGGTTGGACTGGATGGCCCATGAGGTCTCTTCCAACTCTAGGATTCTATTATTCTAGTCTATCTATGGAGCCCCTGATGGCACAGTGGGTTAAATTGCTGAGCTGTTTGTTGACTGAAAGGTTGGTGGTTCAAATCTGGGGAGTAGGGTGAGCTGCTGTTAGTCCCAGTTTCTCCCAACTTAGCAGTTCGAAAACATGCAAATGTGGGTAGATCCATAGGTACCACTCCAGCGGGAAGGTAACAGCATTCCATGCAAACCACATGACCTTAGAGGTGTCTACGGACAATGCCGGCTCTTCGGCTTAGAAATTGAGATGAGCACCAACCCTCCGAGTCAGACACGACTGGACTTAATGCCAGGGGAAAACATTTGCCTTACCTTTTTAGTCTATCCAATCCAATTTTCTGAATCAGCATCCCAAATAACCCAAGGAACAGGCCTAAGCAGGCAATACATGTGTGTGGTTAGGCTGCATTATGCTCCAGCCCTGCTCCAGGTGCCAATTGCCATTATTGTGGCCATGGATTGTGAAGGAGAGGAGCTGGACACAACTCCATAATACCCTCCAACAGGTAAACATGATAACAACAGTGTGGTGTTGTGCCCGCGTAGACTCCCTTCCCTGTTTGCTCTTTTTCTTCCCTAAGCATCAAAGTGATGCAAGGCAGCCATATTCACATTGGTTTGCCTGTTGTGTCCTAACATCTTACAGCTTGGGATAGTTGCATTGTTTGAATTCACCAACCACCTTCGGACAAAAGCAGAATAACACTCCAAATGTGATGCATAACCTTGCGTTTGGAAAAGCTTCCCATCAGTGACCGGTTGTGCCGTTTGTTGATGATAGCATCTTGCCCAGAGTCCACATCCTCCTCATGTTTGTTCTACAAGAACAAAGAAGGACAGCAACATACAAGACGATCAGTGGTTAGACAGATGGACAGGAACGCAGAGAGTGAGACAGACACAGGATTCAACTCCTGGCCACAAGTCAAAGGACCAAGACCAATAAAAATTACAACACAAACATTCTGATGGAACATTTAAAATTTAAACAAACCTTTGCTAATATCACAGTACAGTAGAGTCTCGCTTATCCGACATAAATGGGCCGGATAAACAAAAATGTCGGATAGTACGGAGTCTCCTACTGTTACCCGTCCGACGCAGCGCTAGACACCCAGAATACTAACAACAGGGACTCAAAGAGTGAAGGCAAAGCAATGCCTCAGGGCTAGAGCGGCCCAGCAGGAAGTGCCTGGATGTGGAAGAAGAGTGTGGACATCACAGAGGGAAGGGGGGAGGACACTTCCGGTCCTGCCTCTTTCCCCACTTTCCCCCCTCTTTCTCTCCTTGTCTTGTCTTTTTAACTTATTGGGTAGAGGAAGGGTTGGGGAGTGCTCTTTAATTGAAGGGGAAATGCTGGAGGAAAGGGAGGGGGCGTTGGATAAGAGCATCGGATAAGACAGAATGTCGGATAAGTGAAGGTCGGATAAGCGAGACTCTACTGCAGGGGTGCTCACACTTTTTCAGCATGTGAGCTACTCTTAAAGCAACCAAGTCCAAAAGATCTACCTGCCCCCGCCGCTGTGCGCTCCCGCAACCGCGCGCTCTTGCCACCACGCGTGCTCCTGCTGCTGTTTTCCGCCCGTGCAGCGCTTCTTCCACCTACGGGGCATTGCAGGAAGGAGAAATCACGAGGCAGGCATCCAGAGGGAGTGCTCCCCCCTGCCTGTCTCGCTGGCAACAGAGGCTGCACAGCTGCTTCTGGACGAGAGACAGGGCGCCTCGTGCCCCCTTCCTTCTTCTTCCTGCAATGCCCCGCAGGCGAAAGAAGCACTGCAAGAGCGGAAGCCAGCAGCAGGAGCGCGCGTGCGCGCAGGGTGTGCTCACGCATGGCAGGAGCGCCCCATCCGGATGGTGAGGCCCGAAGATCACCTGGAAGAGGGCCAAAGATCTACTAGTAGCTCCCGAGCTACCTAATGAGCACTCCTGCTCTACTGTGTTAAAATGCTCTGTCGTTTGGTTACATATCATATTATCGATATGGTGTTCCTTTTGTCAGGATCTGGCACCATGTTCATATTCGACCTTTTCTCCAAGTGCTGAGGACAGTTTCCATGATGAGTTTCAAACACATAAACCCTGTGAATTAAGTTAAGAGACTAAATCTCGACCAAAGCTATTGGTATTTCAGAAATGGAAGTATATTTTTGTATAAGTCCAGAAATAAGAGAGCAGGATAGAAATATCTATATCCATACACATAATAAAAGTGAAAATACGTATGCGTGTATGTGGCTGAGGCGCCCACTTCCACAGACAAGCTCCTGCCTTCACAAACAGCTATAGCTCCTACTGCTCAGGAGACACCAATGGCCCTCCCTCCAATGACTAGGCAGGTTATAGTGAGTGCCATGAACATGCCCAAGAGCCCTGCCAATGTCCTCCACAAACACCATACTGCCCACCACCCAAGTGAAGGATTTCCTACAGGGACAATTTCATCCTAGAATTTATGTATTTCCTCCACCACAGACATCCCAATGTTTCTTACTCTCTGCATTGGTGTGGTATTTGAATGGCCCCGGCCACTGCCTTTCTCTTCATTCTTTTCTATTATTTTCTATGGCACACAGCAAACAGAGGAGTTGATCAGAAACTCAACATACTAGATAAGTTTGGGGAGAATTCACATTAATTATTTATTATTTCCAGCGTTTATACCCCGCTTCTTCTCAACCCTCGAGGCCTAACAACACAGTATACATAATAAACAGTTAAGATTAAAATACATTAAAATACAACTAGAATTAAATACATTAAAATACAATTAACATTAAAACATCATGTACATTCATCACAGTTAAAACAATATTCCATCCATAAGCCTTAGATCTTATCCACAAATTTGCCATCTGACCAATCTAAAGTGTCATATCGTGCTAATGTTCAAACGCCTGGTCCCATAACCAGGATTTCACTCGTTTTCTGAATGCCAGGAGGGATGAAGCTGATCAATATCAATAGGGAGTGCCACCACCGAGAAGGCCCTGTCCCTCGTCCCCACCAACCGCATCTGAGATGTAGGCGGGAGCAAGAGCAGGATGATCTTAAGGTACAGGATGGGACGTAGCGGCTGATGCGTTCGGACAAGTAAGCTGGGCCAGAACCGTATAGAGCTTTAAAGGTCAAAACCAGCACTTTGAATTGAGCTCGGAATTGGACAGGCAGCCAGTGGAGCTGACACAACAGGAGGGTGGTATGCTCCCTGTATGTAGCTCCAGTTAGTAATCTGGCTGCCGCCCGTTGGACTAGTTGTAATTTCCGAACTGTCTTCAAAGGCAGCCCCACGTAGAGTGCGTTGCAGTAATCTATTCAAGATGTGACCAGAGCGTGGACGACTGTAGCCAGATCAGACTTCCCAAGGTATGGGAAGGAGTTGTATAGGAGTTGTAGGTACTGGGATATATAGTTCACCTGCAATCAAAGAGCACTCCAAACTTCACCGACGATGGACCTGGAAATAATTTGGCACACAGACGCCCCATGACCAACAAAAAATAGTGGAGGTCTTTGGAGGGATTTAGAGGAATTGTAGTTCACCTACATCCAGAGCGCACTATGAACCCAAACAATGATGGATCTGGACCAAACTTGGCATGCATACCAGATATGCCTAAATCTAATTACCCTGGACATCATTCCACAGATATATAAACCTCACTTGCCTCATTTCTATCAGACCTCACCACCTCTGAGGATGCCTGCCATAGATGTGGGCGAAATGTCAGGAGATAATACTTCTGGAACATGACCATACAGTCTAGAAAACTCAAAACAACCCAGTGATTCCAGCCATGAAAGCCTTCGACAACTGAATACACTCTGTTGGCTGTCCTCTTTTTTCCCCTCCTGAATTCATGTAAATGTCTTTTTAATTTTAAAAAAATAAATGTATCAAAAAAATGTATAAGCATGCATTCTTCCCCCTTTTAACAACATCTTAGACAGAAGAGTGTGTCATTTTATATACAATCTAACTGTAAAAAAAATCAGAAACAAATTTCTTATAATTTTTTAAATTTTTCCATTACAACTTATACTACGTATTCCTCTATCTACCACACACCTTTTATCTACTTATACATGTTTTATTTCTTTATAATTAATACTATACCATTTCCCCCTTAGTTTGTGCCCCCTTCACTACTCATGTTACTTCACAATTCCAAAATGTGGAATTTTGGAATTCCACATATTATTCCACATACACATATTTTTCACGGCCTCAAGATTCAGTGGACTCCAAATGGGGTTCCAACTCATCATTGCACTTGAACACATATTTAGTTTCAAATCCAGTTACTCTGAGATGGATTCCATTCTTGGAGGTAGTGATGGAGAATCTCAGTAGTCCAAGTCCAGGCTGGCTGACTTATTCACAGGTCAATGTGAATACTGCTCCTTGTCAGAAAAAAGAAACCATTCCTTCTCTGAGTGGAGTAGCACTTGGTCCATCTACGAAGAACCCAAAAGGAACACGAATCCCATCTGAGCTCTCCATCCTAGAGTTGTTTCTGGCCTTTTGACTGATGGAGCTACATCTCTGACACAATAGGCAACCATGCTGCCACATTGCAATAGTGCACAACAGGGAACCATGCAAGATGTCACATTGTGCAAAGGGCACTACCACTATAGCACTGCCTTGAAGAAAATTAGGAAGAATTGGGATTGTGGGGTTAGAGGAAATAGGCAAGATAATCACCCTCCTGTAGACTGAGATTCTCCACTGACTATGACTTGGAGTCATTATTTATTTAATTAATTAATTTATTGGATTTGTACACCGCCACTCCCAGAGGCTCGGGGTGGTTTACAGCATAATGTGTCAACACGATAGATAAAAATACAGTAAAACAGTAAAACACAATAAAACACAGACAAGAATTACAAGCATTCAAAAGCCTGCCTGAATAAGTGTGTCTCACGCTCTGCGAAAGGTGTTCAAATTTCGCAGAGCTCGTGTCTCTGGGGGAAGTGCGTTCCACAATGTTGGAGCGATGATAGAAAAGGCTCTTCGCCTGGTTCAAGTCAAATGGAAGGATTTTACACTGGGAATGTTTAGAAGATTCAGATCCTCTGAGCGTACTGATCTCGGGGGGTTATATGGAATCAGGTGATCCCGTAGGTACACTGGCCCCAGACCATATAAGGCCTTGAAAGTAAGAACTAACACCTTGAAGGTGATCCAGTGTTCGATAGGCAGCCAGTGCAGATCCTGCAGGACTGGAGTTATACGGCAGGTCGCGGGCTCCGGCATTCTGCACTAGCTTAAGTTCCCGGATCACGGTCAAGGGTAGGCGTTACAGTAGTCAAGTCTTGAGATGACCGTGGCTTGGATTACCGTGGCTAGGTTGTTCCGGGACAGATAGGGGGCCAAGCGCTTCGCCTGTCACAGATGGAAGAACGCGATTCTGCTGACAGTGGAGATTTGGGTCTCCATTGACAGCAGAGGGTCCAAATGGACACCCAGGCTTTTTACTGATGATGACGGGTGTAATGCCTCGCCATCCAGGGTCGGCAGTTGGATTTTCCTATCGCCCGGACGACCCAACCAGAGGAGCTCCGTTGTGGTGTCCCAGCCTAGTTTGGATTTACTTTGATTGCTTTATTTTTAGATCTTTGGACTATCTTTTATTCTAACTAAAATTACATTTATTGCATCTGCCTGGTGTGTGTGATCTAGGGGGGACTGCCAGTGTTCTGAGGTGCAACATCCGTCTTCACCGGATTCACTTTCAACCTGATGGCTCGCAGCCATCCAGTAACGGCTTCAAGGCACAGATGGAAATTATTGAGTCCGGAGTCCGGCCGGCCATCCATCCTCAGAATGAGCTGAGTGTCATCAACGTACTGATGATACTCAAGCCCAAAGCTATGTACCAGCTGAGCGAACGGTCGCATATAGATGTTAAAGAACAAGGGGGAGAGAATGGCTCCCTGAGGGACCACACAAGGTAAAGGGGATCCCCCGGATACCAACCCTCCCCTCTGCACTCGTTGCTTCCAATTGTGAAGGAAGGACGACAGCCAATTCAGAGCTGTCCCCCTCACTCCAGCAACGGCAAGGCGGTGCGTCAAAAGATCATAATCGACTGTATCAAACGGTGCTGTGAGGTCCAATAACAATCAAGCTGGCAATGCAGCTGGTCTGTGATGGAGACCAAAACTGCCTCCGTCCCATGCCCCATACGGAAGCCGGACTAGAAAGGATCTAGTCTGGTTGTCTCATTTAGGAAAGTCTGAAACTGCTCCATTGCCGCCCTCTCGATCACCTTACCCAGAAACGAAAGCTTCGAAACTGGGCGGTAATTGGAGGGAACCGAGGGATCTAATTGCATTAGAGTTGCTAGCATTTAGTAAGAGCCCTCCAAGTTCAGATGTAGTGATTAAAAATGAGAACTTGGATGCTTGGACATTTCTCTTTATTCTGCAAATTTGTCAGTTACCGGAGAGTTACACAACACAACAAGAGGCACACAGAATGTAGGCTGGCCACCAAGGGAGCAGCAAAGGAACATTCAAGGAACTGTAATCCACTGTGACATTCTCTGGCTCGACTGTGGGCATTCAAGCAAAGCATGCATCCACAGTGCTTGATACAGCTCCACAAACACGCACTCATTTCTTAAATTTCAAAGCAAAATCAGAAAATGAGAGCATGTAGGAAGGCTAAACATTTGCTTGTGCATTTCAAGTGAATCGCTATCTGTTTCAGCTTGCCGGATATCGGATGCCCCCCATATCCGTTTTCCGGTGCCTCCCAAAAATGGGTGCACTGCCAAATGGCCATTTTCATTCCAAGACCGAAAATAATGGTTCTTTTCGGCCCATTGGTGTTAATTGGGAACTTGGGAGACTCCCCTTTCCCCTGGGAGCCTTTCTTTTCTTCCCTTCAAGGGCGCCTGGATGTCAGCAATGGGGCTAAGAAAGCACCCTATCCAGCCTGGGATTGCAACAGCGACGATCCATACTTGGTTTTTTAACACAATCGTGAGGTCAGGAGTCTTGTGCTTCCAGAACTGTGTCAGTCTGAATTCAAAAGTCCCCGAGTAATTTGACGTGTTCATTTTCTGTAAGTTTTTCAGACTTGTGATCCCACCAGTTCCTTGTGGCAGGCAGATGGTATTAGTGACACAAGTTGCAATGAATCATCTGAGAAACGGTGTTATGCCTCTGCTTGTAGTTTGTCTGCGCGATCTTCTTGCAGCAGCTGAGGATGGGATCTATTGTTTCATCTGCTTCCTTGCAGAATCTAAATTAGGGATCTGTCGTCGACTTTTCAATTCTGGCTTTGATTGCATTGGTTCTAATGGCTTGTTCTTGGGCTGCCAGAATCAGGCCCTCTGTCTCCTTTTTCCAAGTTCCATTTGTGAGCCACAGCCATGTTTGGCACTCAATTTTTCCCAGGAACTGTCCATGGAGAGCCTTCTTTTACCAGTTTTCTCTTCTGCTCTGGATTGTGTTTTTACGGTATTCACTCTTTGACTTTTACACGTTTAGCCGTGACGGGAGTTAGGGTGGCCTCCTTCCTCCAAGACCGGGGACAACGTGTGGAGAGGGGAGAGGTCGTCTCTGGGAGACTCCCATTAAGTTGTGGGGTACCCCAGGGGGCCATCCTCTCCCCTTTATTATTCAACATCTATATGCGCCCGCTGGCCCAGCTGGTTCGCGACTTTGGTCTGGAGTGTTATCAGTACGCTGATGACTCCCAGCTTGTGCTGAAAATGGACGGCAGGCCGGACACCGTACCCGATTGTTTCCATCAATGCCTTGAGGCCATGACTGGATGGCTGCATTCCAGCTGGCTGAAGGTGAATCCATTGAAGACGGAGATTCTGTGGCCCGGTCGCCCTGGGTTGGATGAGTGCCGATTGCCTACCCTGGATGGCGGGCAGTTAAGCTTGTCATCTCTGGTAAAAAGCCTGGGGGTCCAGTTGGATCCATTGCTGTCCATGGAGGCCAGGTCTCCATGGTCAGCAAAACATCATTTTTCCACCTACGACAGGCTAGGCGACTGGCCCCCTACCTATCCAGGGATGACCTGGCTACGGTAATCCAAGCGACTGTCATCTCGAGGCTAGACTACTGTAACGCCCTCTACATAGGTCTTCCCCTGTCGACAATCCGGAAACTCAAGCTAGTGCAAAATGCTGCGGCTCGACTACTGGTGGGAGCACCGGTAAGAGAGCATGTTACCCCCATCCTGCCGCATTTGCACTGGCTACCAATTGAGTACCAAATTGTCTTCAAGGTGCTGGTTTTGACCTTTAAGGCCTTGTATGGTCTAGGGCCAGTGTACCTGAGGGACCGCCTTACCCCATATGTTCCCCCAAGATCACTATGTTCGGAAGAGCGAACTCTTTTAACTGTGCCATCAATTTGCTCCTGTCACCTCTCCACAACAAGACAACGGGCTTTTTCAGTTGCGGCCCCGGCATTATGGAACACACTGCCGGATGACGTCCGGGCCATTACAGAACTCATCCCATTTCGGAGGGCATGTAAAACTGTCTTGTTCAGGCATGCCTTTAACTGAAGCCTTCGGATGTGTAACCTGTCTATTGTCTGACAATCCTACGGTATTTTATGTGCTATTGCTTTTTACTGCTTTTTATGTAACTGTTTGCATTTCTATGCAGTTTTTAACCCCGCTGTATTATTGTTATCTCGGCTGTATGTAAACCGCCCCGAGCCTGCAGGAAGGAGCGGTATATAAGATCGAAGAAATAAATAAATAAAATAAATAAGTAGATTATTATTATTATTATTATTATTATTACAGTCATCCAATGGGTTTCCATGGAAAAGCAGGGATTGGAACTATACTGCACTGGCTATCTATATAACAAACACTCACACTCACTATCTATATAACAAATGCAGGTAGTCTTCCAGAAATACTGTAAATTCACAGCCTTTAATTCAAAAAATCCAAACAAGCGCCAATGAGATGGGTTTGCCACAAACTGCACAGCAACCCCACTGTTGTTCTTTTTAAGCCTCTTTGATAATAAAAGGCTAGATGATCAGAAGGAGAAAAATGGAGCAAGGCATAACCAAAAGGAAGAGAGAGAAAAAGAAGGAAAGAACAAAGAGAGCCGCGCATGTGAATAATTGCTCTTCATTTCCCCTGCAGGAGTCATAGACCAAAAAAAACAGCATCATCGTTTCAGATCAGATTAAACATATTATTTTCATAAACACAATCCCAACTGAGTCACAGAAGGCAGTGATTTATCCCCTTTTATTTTCATTCATGAATGTGGGCCAGAACCAATTTCATGCTGATAGGGAGGAGAGACCTCGGAGGAAAGGCAGTGTTTGTGGCCAGAAAAATGCTCTAAGATGTATAAAGGCAGCTCTAATAAATGCTGGAAATGTGAGCACAGTGTTGGGACATTTTATATATGGTGGTCTTGTGAGAAAGCCCAGAAATATCGGGCTCAAATACATATGGCACTGGAAGACATGGTTGCAGTTAAAATCATAATGAAACCTGAATTTTATTTGTTGGGTATTATGGGCAATCTAGTAGAGTGAAAACATGGAAGATTACTGCAATATATGATAAAGGCAGTGAGGATAATCTACGCCCATAGACAGAAGAAACCAGTTATTCCCAAGGCATCAAGAATGGCTGTTGAAGATCTGAAACCTGCATCTGAGATGGACAAACTGATGGTGCTGACCCAGGAGAAATCATGGACCAATTTTAAGAGTTTGGAATTGGCTTATTACTATTACTGGAAGCCGGAGCCTCAATCAGTGGCTGATACCAGATGAGGAACTTCCCCTTGGGCGCACAGAAGACTGGGCAACTTGGAAGGTACTACACAAACTGCACTCTGGCACCACGAAATGCAGAGCCAACCTTAAAAAATGGGGCTACAAAGTGAAATCCACGACATGCGAGCGTGGAGAAAAGCAACCCACAGGCCACCTTCTACAATGCAACCTGAGCCCTGCCGCATACACAATGGGGGACCTTCTCACAGTGACACCAGAAGCACTCCAAGTGGCCAGCATCTGGTTAAAGGAAATTTAGCATAATATATTCTAACTGTATCCTCAATTATTTATTTATTTATTCGAATTTCTTCGCCGCCACTCCCAATGGCTTGGGGCGGCTTACACACAAACACAGAAATACAGCTAAAATACAGCTAAAATAGATAAAAATATCACAATTAAAACAGCATTAAAATATCACGATAAAACAGTGCGTTAAATGCCAAGATACAACAGGTACTACAAGATGGCGTTTACAACAGGAGAAAACTGCCACTAGTCAGGCTCCGAAAGCCTGCCAAAACAACAAAGTCTTGCAGGCTTTTCAAAACGATAGGAGGCTCTGGATAGCGTGGACGTCGGCGGGCAATGCGTTCCAGAGCACTGGAGCAAAGATCGAAAACGCCCTTCGACGGGTTGCAGTCAGGTGGTATACCTTAGGGCTGGGAACGACCAGGAGGTTCTGCTCTTCGGAGCGCAACGGTCTGGAGGGACAATATGGGATGAGGCGGTCCCACAGGTACACTGGCCCCAGACCATTTAAGGCCTTAAAAGTCAGACCTAACACTTTGAAGGTAATCTGGCATTCTACAGGTAGGCAGTGCAGCTCGCGCAGAATCGGCGTGATGCGACAGCTTACCGAGACTCCGGCAAAGAGTCGAGTTGCAGCATTCTGCACCAGCTTGAGTTTCCGGATCACCGACAAAGGAAGGCCAATGTAAAGAGCATTACAGTAGTCTAGCCTCGAGATGACCGTAGCTTGGACCACTGTGGCCAGGTCATGTCGGGACAGGTAGGGGGCCAGCTTCTTCACCTGGTGAAGATGGAAAAACGCCCCTCTGCTGACGGTGGAGACATGAGCCTCCATCGACAGCAGAAGGTCCAAGGTAACCCCAAGGCTCTTAACAGATGACGACGGACATAATGTCACGCCATCCAGAGTTGAAAGCTGAGCATCCCCACCGCCCGGACGACCAGGCCACAGGATCTCCATCTTTGCCGGATTCACCTTCAACCTACTGGCTCGCAGCAATCCAGTGACGGCCTCAAGGCAGTGATGGAAATTATCGGGTACAGATTTCGGCCGGCCCTCCATCCTCAGAATGAGCTGAGTCTCATCAGCGTACTGATGACACCCAAGCCCAAAGCTAGGCACCAGCTGGGCAAGTGGTCGCATATAGATGTTAAATAACAGAGGGGAGAGAATTGCCCCCTGAGGGACCCCGCAATGAAGTGGGGAACCCCCAGAGACAACTTCGCCCTTCCTCACTTGCTGAAGCTGGTTCCGAAGGAAAGAGGACACCCATTTAAGGGCCGCCCCAGCAAGGCGGTGGGTCAATAGATCATAATCGACTGTATCAAACGCTGCTGTGAGATCCAATAACACAAGCAGTGCCGATCCGCCCTGATCCAGCTGACAGCGTAGCTCATCTGAGATGGAGACCAGGGCCGTCTCTGTCCCATGCCCCGAACGGACTTCTGACACGATTAGCTTCTGACACGATAAAGAAATATAGCCCCCAAGTTATAAACAAGGTTCTGTAGGTTTGTTCTTAAGTTGAATTTGTATGTAAGTCAGAACAGGCTATGCTTTGGTTAAGTGGTGTTTCAGAAGACTTCACCTCACTCTCTGTCCCTGTCTGTGATAATTGGATTTTGCAAAATTTGGGTTGTGGAAACCAGGAAACAAAGCTTGAGCGGAGACCACTTTTCCCCATCAAAACTCTTCCAGGAGTGAATTCCTCTTCAAAGGGTAGATTTCTCTTACTTCTTATCATCTTACTCCCATTCTTAACTATGAGTCGTTTGCAAGTCAGATGTCTGTAATTCAGGGACTGTCTGTTTAAAGAAAATAGATAGCAAATACTTTTATACCTTTTGGACATGTAACCGATGCTCTGGACAAGAAGCAACAGCGGAAGCAATTACCCAGTCGGGGTCTTCTGCAGTAAACATCCTTGGCATGTTTCATTTCTACCAGCGTTCAAGAGCAAACAAGACAGCTCTCACCTATTATTTCCAGCATTGCCCAACACACAGGAGCCTGTTTTAAATTCTGCAGTAACTGTGGGCAATTTTGAGTGAAATTCACTTTGCCAACAATCCTTCCCTCCTTCTGCCAAAAAACAAACCTGCTCACTCGTCCTCGATGAAGCTAAGGGCAGCTGCCCTCTCCCAAAGAGCACCCAAGGGAAAGTGATATTAATGGCTGGGAACAGTAGAAACCAAACAGGTTCTGCTTGCATCATTACCCCCTTGCAAACCGGCAATATGCGCACAAAAACAATAAGCAATCTGGGCGGAGGATTAAATATTTATCATGATTAAGGGAGAAGCCAATGAAGTCCCATTAATGATCTGGGCAAAACGGTCTCTGCGGTGGAAAAAGCAAGAGCGGTGATCCGTCAGGATTAGCTGTGATTACGCAGCCGGTAATGAAAGGATGTGGGCTGCAAGTCTGTCCTTCCCACCAGCTTCTGAAATCCCCCAGGACCGTTTTGGAGAAGGTTTTGAAATTCCCACTCAGATCAACCTTGCTGCACTGAGTACTGCCAAATGATTATATAATTCCTGACAGGTCTACTTCTACATATTGCATTCCTCCAAGGATTTGTCCCTTGTGCTTGGCAGTCTTCCTCATCCCTAGACCATCACTACTATTACGGTTGTGCACAGATCCTGTTTCCTTCGGTACCTGCGGCACCTCCGGCACATGCAGCACCTTTGGGAACACGTAACGGGAAGGGGCCCCCGGCACGAAAACCCACTCAACATGAAAAAAAGTGGGAGCCAATCACCAGCTCCCCCTCTGCTTTCGTGAGCATGTGACACTCCATGCCTCCTTGCCTTGGAAAGAGAGAGTTTATGTGTGGCGTGCAGTCCCAGCGCAAGTACCTGCCTGCAGCTGAGTGCCTCCTCTAGGGTAAGAAAGTCAGAACTCGCTTCCTTGCCTTGGAAAAAGAGAGTGCGTGTGTGGCTTGCACACCCAGCATGAGTACCTGCCTCCAACCAAACACCTCCTCTAGAGTAAGAAAGTCTGAACTTGCCTCCTTGTGTTGGAAAGAGAGAGTGCATGTGTGATGTTCAGGTCCAGCGCGAGTAACTTCCTGCAGCTGAGCACCTCCTTTAGGGTAAGAAAGTCAGAACTCGCCTCCTTGCCTTGGAAAGAGACTGTGTGTGTGGCGTGCATGCCTTGCGTGTATGCTTACCTGCAGCTGAATGCCTCCTCTAGAATAAGGCAGTCAGAATTTGCTCCTTGCCTTGGAAAGAGAGTGTGTGTGGCTTGCAGAAGCGGGACCTGCAGCTGAGCAGCTAATTTGAAAGTCAGAATGTGCTTCTTTGCCTTGGAAAGAGTGTGTGTGGTGTGCAGATCCAGAAAGCGCACACACCTGCCTGCAGCCAAGCACCTCTCCTCTAGAGTAAAACAGTTTGACAGGAAGGGGGGACGCGGGAAGCTCCCCTACCCCACCATAATGGGCCAATAGAAATTGGCTCTTTCGGCACCCCAAGGTGAGAACAGATTTCTGTCCTCACAATTTCGGGATGCTCCCAAAAACAGATCAGGACCCCCACCGAAAGCTGGGACACTAAACGGGTCAAGGTTTACCCCAACCCTAACCGCTACCCAGATTTTCTTCCTGGAGTTTCTTCTGCTCTATCAGAATACCTTTCCCAATGAGTCAACGTGGACCAGTGGAAAGCAAGGCTTGTACTTTCTCTTTCAAGAAAGCAACCTTTAGAAGGGGAGCCAATATGGCTTTTGTAAGTCATTGTCCCAACTTTCTCAGTGTCCATTTTCTTCTCTCCTTTGTATGGTGGGACACTGTCCTCTTCTCAAACTATCCCACGAAATGCCCATGCAAAACATACATTGCTTTTCCCAGCTCATTGCTCTGGCTCGCAAACTCAGAGAGTCTATGATAGAGCTTTCCAAACATTTCATGTTGGCAATACACTTTTGAGACATGCATCACACATGATTCAGTTTTCTTAGCAAAACCGGAAGTTAAACCAACAGCTCATACATAATGTGAAAACATACATACATTGTAAGAAGGAAATGTATGGAGACACAACATATCTCATAAGAACCTTTCATTTCTATTTTTAATATGTTTTGTAAGATAAGAATATACATTTCCAATGTGTTTTTTTGTCATTGTTCGTTTCATTTACACAACACACCTACACACTGCAGCTGACACATCAATGTGTTGCAAACACAGGATTAGAAGATCACGTATAAGTTGACAACATGTATAAGTCAAGAGTATGTTTTAAGGCCAAAATTATGGATTTTGATGTGACGTATGGATATGTTGAGGGCCATTCTATGGAGAAGGGAAAGCATCACTGCCACCTCAAGGATCCAGTCACATTTGGCCACCTTTCCTCTACCATGACAGAGAAAATAGAGAATTGTGTGTGTGTGTGGGGGGGGGGTCCAAAACATTTGAGAAATTGTTAGAAAACGTATTGTTTGAGAGTTGAGAAATCCTGGAGAGAAGAATCCTGGACTAAGAAAAAACTCAGTTCAAGGTTTTGGGGAAGCTGGAAAGCAATATTTAAATGTTAGTGTTAGTTCCTACATTAAAATGTGTTTTGGCACAGAAAATGCTGCAATTGGGGGTTTATTCTATGATTGAAAATAGCATTTTCCACAAAGGAATTAGTATTTCAGTATTCCAATATTACTTTCAATGCAGAAATGCTGATTCCAATGCAGACAATGCTGTGAATGGGGGGTTGTTTTATGTAAAGTCTGAACATGGTTGATTTGTATCAAACACAGCCTTTTTCTGTACAGAAATTAGTTTTGCACTAGAGCCCTGAAGCCTCTTTTCACCACAAGCTACACACAGTGCAGATAATCCAATGTAAGGGTTTATTAAAACCAGAGTATAATAAAAGCTGGCTATATGAAAAGCAAGCAAATATTAAAAAGGAATCAAAGTTCATCAGGTTATCTCCATTGAAGCCAAAGTTTCTAAAATCCCTTAGATAAGTCCAGTGAGATATGGAAGAGCAAAGTATATAAGTATAAATCCAAGGCAGGCAAAACTATGCAATTTAAAGACAAAGTACGTGAGTCCCAGATAGGCAAAACTATACCTCGCAAATACAGAACACAGAAATAGCTTGACCCTTGATTACATGAATTCCACGGCTCTTCCCGAAAGGTCTGTACCTGAATGCAACATTGCTCTCACAACGATTATATCAACATGAACCACTTTTAAAAGCAAAGAATCCCTCCCATGAGATCACTTTGTTTGCACCTGGTCTTCTTATCTTTATTTATTATTATTTATTTATTATTCGGGTTTCTATGCCGCCGACTCCCTGAGGCTCGCGGCGGCTCACAGGAACCGAAGGTACAACTACACACAAGCAATGCGACAAAACATCTAAGACAATTAAACAGTTAAAACAGCAAAATACAAAACCCCCAGGTACGGTTCAGAAATTAGATAGCGTGACACCCCAGGACAGCGGCTAAAGCGGAACATGGGCAGGACCTACTCACCGAAGGCCTGCTTAAACAAATAAGTTTTGCAGGCGCGTCTAAACGGGAGCAGGTCCTTTATAGCCCGCGTTCCAGCCGGGAGGGCGTTCCACAGCGTAGGAGCTATAACGGAGAACGCCCTCCGGCAAGTAGATGTCAGTTTAGCCGATTTCGCCAAGGGTATCTCTAACAAATTAGCATCCTCGGAGCGTAGTGATCTCGGGGGACAGTGTGGGGTGAGTCGGTCCCTCAAGTACGCTGGCCCCAGGCCATGCAAGGCCTTAAAGGTAAGAACCAACACCTTGAAGGAGATCCGGTGCTCGATTGGGAGCCAGTGCAGATCCTGCAAAACAGGTGTGATGTGGCGGCCTGCTGGGGTTCCAGACAGGAGCCGGGCGGCAGTGTTCTGCACCAACTTGAGCTTCCGGGTCGCCGACAAAGGAAGGCCAACGTAAAGCGCGTTACAGTAATCCAGCCTTGAGATGACCGTAGCTTGGATCACCGTGGCCAGGTCATTCCGGGAGATATAGGGGGCCAGCCTCCGAGCCTGTCGCAGATGAAAAAAGCAACCTTGCTGACCGCGGAGACCTGGGCCTCCATGGTCAGCTGGGAGTCCAGATGGACCCCCAGGCTCTTAACGGAAGGCGATGGGCATAGCGCCACACCGTCCAGGGTCGGAAGCTGGACATCTACACCACCCGAGCGGCCCGACCACAAGATCTCCGTCTTCGCCGGATTCACCCTCAACCTACTGGCACGCAGCCATCCAGTAACGGCCTCGAGGCAGTGTTGGAAATTATCGGGGATGGATCCCGGCCTGTCCTCCATCCTCAGAATGAGCTGGGTGTCGTCAGCGTACTGGTGGCACTCCAGCCCATAACTCCGCACCAGCTGTGCAAGCGGCTGCATGTAGATGTTGAATAACAGAGGGGAGAGAATGGCCCCTTGCGGAACTCCACAAACTAATGAGGAGCCCTCTGAGACCACCTCGCCCCTCCTCACACGCTGAGACCGCTGGTGGAGGAAGGAGGTCAGCCATTTAAGAACTGTCCCCCTCACTCCAGCCATGGCCAGGCGGTGGATCAGTAGATTGTGGTCGACCGTGTCAAACGCTGCCGTGAGGTCCAATAACACGAGCAGCGCAGACCCGCCTTGGTCGAGCTGGCAGCGGAGTTGATCTGTGATGGAGACCAGGACCGTCTCCGTCCCGTGCCCCGAACGGAAGCCGGACTGGAAGGGGTCTAGCCAGCTGGAGAAGCGAGTCCTTAATTGCTGGCCCTGTTGATGTAGCTCTAATATCTCTGACCTTAACAAACATTAGTCTTCCCCAATTTCCTTGGACAGCACTTCTGGTAGGTTCCCATGGACCTCCACCGTTCTCCTAGGAACCACCAGGTGAAACAAAACATTGCTACTGGAAGATTCCAAAACATTTCCCTCTGGGCCCTAAATCCTAAACTACAAATAGCCTAAATTACAAATAGCCTTTGGAAACAGTATGGTTTTTGAAAATTCATGAAAGTGTGTGCCACTACCTTTTATTTATTTATTTATTTATTTATTTATTATTTCGCATTTGTCTGTGCCCCCCCCCCCCCAAACGGCTCGGGGCGACTTACAACAGTTCGTAAAATACAATGGTCAGATAACTCATAAACCACAGTAATACCATTAAGATGGAATTACAATTAGAACAGTTGAAACAACAAATGGAGTCGCAGTGGGCTGACAGCCAGGCGGCGCGAGCTACAGTTTAGCTAACTCCGAAGGCTTGTTGGAACAGCAATGTCTTAACTGCTCTCCTGAACGGGAGGAGGCCCTGGGTGGCACGGATGCCGGCGGGCAGTGCGTTCCACAGGGTAGGGGCTGCAACAGAGAAAGCCCGGCGGCGGGTTGCGGACAGATGGTAGGTCCTCACATTTGGGATGACCAGGAGGTTTAGCTCTTCGGAGCGCAGTGACTTAGATGACTTAGGAGAAAGTCATCTAAAATCCATATTATCTTCTTTGAACTGGATGATATGGCAGTGTAATCCTGTTCAAAGCTGATAATCTGGATTTTATCTGGCAGTGTAGATGGGGTCTTGATGAAGGCAAACATTGTGGAGCTGAGATTGTATTTTGTAGTTTTAATTGTTAATTTATATGGTTTTTATATGACTGTTTTATCTTATTATGATATGTTTATTTATTTATTTATTTATTTGTTGGGATTTCTGCACCGCCGACTCCCGGGGGCTCGCGGCGGCTTACAAAAGCCAGTGGCACAACGCCAGAGGTTCAACATAAAACACATAGCGATAAAATCACAGTTAAAACATATAATAACTATTAAACAATTAAAACAGTAAAACAGTAGCCAAGGAATCAGCCCAGTAAGCATATACAGGGCCTACTCCCCAAAAGCCTGCCCAAACAAATAGGTTTTGCAGGCCCGCCTGAAAGGGAGTAAGTCCCTCAGGGCTCTGGCCTCGGCTGGGAGGGCGTTCCATAGCGTAGGAGCTATCACAGAGAACGCCCTCCGGCGGGTAGATGTTAGATGGGCCTGCTTTGCGGATGGTATTACCAATAAGTTGGCCTCTTCAGACCGCAGCGATCTCGGTGGGCAATACGGGGCGAGACGGTCCCTCAGATACGCTGGCCCCAGGCCGTGAATGGCCTTGAAGGTAAGAACCAACACTTTGAAGGCGACCCGGTGCTCAATAGGTAGCCAGTGCAGATCCTGCAAAATTGGTGTTATTCGGCAACCTGCTGGGGTCCCAGACAGGAGCCGGGCGGCAGTGTTCTGCACCAGCTTGAGCTTCCGGATCGACGACATAGGCAGGCCAACGTAGAGCGCATTACAGTAATCTAGCCTCGAGATGACCGTGGCTTGGATCACCGTGGCTAGGTCGTCCCGGGAGAGATAGGGGGCCAGCCTCCTCGCCTGGCGGAGATGGAAAAACGCAGCCTTGCTGGCCATGGAGACCTGGGCCTCCATGGTCAGCTGGGAGTCCAGATGGATGCCCAGGCTCTTCACTGACGGCGCTGGGTGCAGCGCCGCACCGTCCAGGGTCGGAAGCCGGGCACCTACCCCGCCCGGGCGGCCCAGCCACAAGATCTCCGTCTTCGCCGGATTCACCCTCAACCTACTGGCTCGCAGCCATCCAGTGACGGCTTCAAGGCAATGTTGGAAATTATCGGGGACGGACTCCGGCCTGCCCTCCATCCTCAGAATGAGCTGGGTGTCATCAGCGTACTGGTGGCAGGCCAGCCCATAACTCCGCACCAGCTGTGCAAGGGGCTGCATGTAGATGTTAAATAACAGAGGGGAGAGAATGGCCCCCTGAGGGACCCCACAAACCAGTGGGGAGCCCTCAGAGATCACCCCGCCCCTCCTCACACGCTGTGACCGCTGGCGGAGGAAGGAGGTCAGCCATTTAAGGACAGTCCCCCTCACTCCAGCCATGGCCAGGCGGTGGATCAAAAGATTGTGGTCGACCATGTCAAACGCTGCCGTGAGGTCCAATAACACGAGCAGTGCAGACCCGCCTTGGTCGAGCTGGCAGCGGAGTTGGTCTGTGATGGAGACCAGGACCGTCTCCGTCCCGTGCCCCGAACGGAAGCCGGACTGGAAGGGGTCTAGCCATGTTGTATCATCTAAGAAGGACTGCAGCTGCTCCACTACTGCCCTCTCAACCACCTTGCCCAGGAAGGGAAAGATTCGACACTGGGCGGTAGTTGGAGGGAACCGCAGGGTCCAATGATGGTTTCTTCAGTAGTGGAGCTACCACCGCCTCTTTTAAGCACTCTGGAAAGACTCCTTGCTCAAGGGAGCTGTTAATGATTTTCAACAGAGGCCCACGTAACCCCTCCAGGCAAGATCTAACAAGCACTTGTGGGCACTTGCTGCCGCTTGTTCACCGCCTCGAGTCGCCTTCGGGCTGAGAGAGGCGGTATAGAAGCATAGCAAATAAATAATAAATAAATAAATAAAAACTAAAAAGCTCTGAAGTAAGTCTCCAAAATGTTTATTCAACCTGCAGCCTCCCAACACAATGTTTTTCTCCCATGAGACTGGTCTCTAATGGCAAATGTTTAATTGGGACCAATTTCCATTTTCACAGGGGATGGTTTTAGGAATGAGCACCAAGATCATCTAAAGCAGTGCTGTGCAACTTCTGCCGACCCAAGGGCCGGACTTTCTGGGGGCCGATCACCTGGGGGCCGAGTGGCCACACCCGGTCACGCCCCGGCCACGCCCCCTGCCACGCGGCACGCGGCTCCGCCCCCTCTCCCACAGCGTCACAATAGCGTTGGAAGCGGGCAATTTCGCCCACTTCAGAGGCTGTTGTGACGCTTTGGGAGAGAAGGAGGAGCTATGGGGAGCCTTCCGCGGCTTCGCCCTCTCCCCCAAAGTGTCACAACAGCTGTTGTGATGCTTTGGGGGAGGGCGGCCGCGAGGAGGCTCCGCGGCTCCGCCCCCTCGCCCGCAGGCCTGGATGGCTCGTGAGGGAAGCGAGCACCTGGTTCTCGCTTCCCCCGCGAGCCATCCAGGCTTGCGGGAGGGTTTTTCGCCCGGCTCTCATGTCCCTCTGGTCAGAGGGATGCGAGAGCTGGCTTAAACCTCCCGCAGGCCTCCCTGGAAGGCCTGCCCCTCGCTCCCTCCCGCCCTTCCCGGCCGCCGGTGTCCCAATCGCCGCGGCTCCGGGGAAGGAGAAGGGAGGAAGGAGGATTCCTCCTCCTTCCCGGCGCCATGGCGATCGGGACACCAGCGGCGCCCGGGAAGGAGAAAGAGGAGGAGGAAGGGAGGATTCCTCCTCCTCCCCTCCCCCCTGCCGCTGCAAACCGGATCGCAGCGGCGGGGCGGAGAGAGGGACGAAGGGGGCAAGGCAAGGAGGAGGGGAGCTAGCTTTCTTCCTTCTCCCTGCCCCGCCTCCTCCTCCTCCCCTCCCTCCCGCCCGTCGCTGCGATCTCGCAGCGGCGGCGCGGAGAGAGGGACGGAGGGGGTGGTGCAGGGAGGAGGAGCTAGCTCTCTTCCTCCTCCCTGCCCCGCCTCCCCCCCCCCAACTGCCATTATTTTTTAAAAAATAAGATTTTTTTTAAAAAAAAATTAAAAAATGGCGGTTGAGGGCATAGCGGGGGCCGTGTCCAACAGGCTGGGGGGCCGTGTACGGCCCCCGGGCCGCCAGTTGGACAGCCCTGATCTAAAGGAAAAAAGAAGCTCTAAAGCATATTGGTTCTTTTTATATGCAAAAAAGAAACCTCAAAAGGACAGCTATCTAGTGAGAAAAAAGGCAGGGCATGAAGCAAACGAGAAGTCAGAAGAAAGAGCTGGATTGAAGAAAGAGTTGTATTTCATCCAATTTCAGTCTCTCTCTCTCTCTCTCTCTCTCTCTCAAGGAAGCAGGGGATTGTGTAGGTGTTTGTGTTTACAAACAAAAAGCATGCTGCTGCTCTACAAATACAGCCAAACGTCTCCAGGCATGACTCAGTCACCAAGAAAATAACGTGTGCTTATGGGAATCATCACCTTTGCTTGGGTAAGAAGGTGGCATCGCCGTCGGATTGACCTTGACGTGTGATGCAGAAACAGCATCCAGAGTGCCTTGCCTGTCAGAGAGCAAAAGGGCTCAGGAGGTGTCATGTTTCCTTTTTCTCCCCGCAGCCAATTTAGAAGAAGCACAGAGCGGGGGCATAGCAAGCCAGGTGGAAGATTTGGATTACATTTCTATAAACGAAATAAAAGGGCTAAACAATGCCACTGTTAGGTGGATTTGTACTTGGTTGAGCGACCAAATCCAAAGGGTGCTCACCAATGGTTCATCTTCCTCTTAGAGGGAAGTGACCAGTGGGGTGCCGCAGGGTTTTGTCCTGGGCCTAGTGCTGTTCAACATATTTTTAATGGCTTGGTTGAGAGTATGGCAGGCATTAGGGCCAAAAGGCATGCCACTTTTGGGTCAATTTTCACCTGACCTCTCATTTTGTTTACCGAAAAGTTACCCGAAAGGGGAGGGGTGTTTCCATTTTATTCTACTACTGTTTGTAAACAAATAAAGTAATACTTGCAAGATACTGCTGTTGTAAAACTTTAACACATTGTTTTCAGGTCAGGCAAACTGCGTCTATTAAAAATAACTCAGAAAATCACAATGAAAATTCTCACCTTTTTGAGATCATGCTTGTTGGCAAGTTTCCCAGATGGTGGTAAGGTAGAAACTGTAAAATTATTCGGATCTTCACAATCACGGATTTTGGATTCCTTAATCAGAGAATCCAACTTCTTTTTTGCAATGTTCTCCACTCGCTTTCGATTGCTGGAAGCCTACAAATAGAGAAAGACACTGCATAGAAACTCATGACAACTACAACATTAAATAATAAAGAAACATACAGACAGCACCAAAACAATCTCTCTTGATTCTGAACAAACTGCTACACTTAGAGTTGCTATATCATTTGGGTAGCTCAATTTTATTTGGATTCTGAGCATGCTTCTGGCACACATTTAGACAAGATGGTCTGTATGCTAAGTTATATCCTAGATATGATTTTTGGAGAGAGGAAGAAATACCAGGTGATTTACTTCTTTGAAGAGTAAGAAAGCCATTTCCTAAATGTTTAGTATTGTACGTGGGGTCTTCAAAAAGTTTCCATATTTTTGTTGGAAACAGTGAGGACGAGAGGAATGATAAATGGTTATGTTTAAGAGTGTCAAGTGACTAGTCTGTCTGGCAAGCCAGCTGAGCTTGAAGTTCAGCATAACAGTTGTCAAACTGAAAATGGCGGCAAAACTTATAAATTGCACCAAAGAGGAACAGTTTTATGCCCTATGCTTCATGACCGTCCTATTCATCTCTGCAGATGCGCTCAGTACGGGGATGAAGTTTTCTCTCATAGAGTCTTTTAGGAAGAAGAGCGTTCCTGACGGGAGTGGCGACGAATAAATCAAAATAAATAAATAATTAAAATGCATGGATTGAAATGTTCGAAAATGGACGTATTAATGTGACAGATGCAAAGTGCTCTGGACAACCAGCTACATCCACGATTGCGGGGAATTAAAGAATTAATCATGGAATTGATTTGCAAAAACAGAAGAATAACAGTCGAAGAAATTGGAGGAAAGCTGAATGTGATCATTGGATCTGTCTATGCCCTGATTTATGACAGGCTTAAGTTCAGTACAGTGTGTGCTTGGTGGGTGCGTAAGAGGAAGAAGATTTGCATGTGAGGAGTTAGTGCATCAGTGGCTGTGGGTTTAAGCAAAATGGCATTAAAAGGTTGGTACAATGCAGGGAACAATGCATTGTAAAGGGAGGTCACTGTGTAGAAAAGTGATGGGATTTTGAAGGAGACAAGGACTTGATTTAATTGATTAATAAATAGAAATAATACGAATGGGTTTAATTTAATAAACAGTCTCAGTCTTTTTCACATAGAAGAGATCGATAGAAGAGTTCAGAAGAGATCAATTGAAGAGTTTACCACGAGAAATATACAGAAAAAAGGCTAACATAAGAAGAACAAAGACAACACCACCAAATGGAAGCAATAAACAACCCGCCACCTTTCTTAGTTATGCAAAAGAAATCAATTGAAGAGTAAAGCTCACACAGTCAAGCCTATAATCCTTAGAAGCAACAGTCTTAGATGTAAGAAAGTTCAAAACAGAAATGATACTTTGATTGATTGAACCAAATGAGAGCCTCACACAGGACCGACCCAGGAAATCCTAATGGTGTTTGGGATATTGAATGATTGTAATCGGGAAATTGTGGGGAAATAGCTTTCTTTAACTATTTTGATAAACAACTTATCAAAGTACCATATGTAGAGGGGGAAAGAGAATAGAAACAGGATGAAAAGGAAAAGGCCATGGGAAAGGAGGATGTCTGGGCATGTGAAATAGACTTGCAAAACCTATAAGAATCTCATGAGAGGTTTCATTCGTGTGGCCTTTTTTTTGTTCATGCTGCTACCCGCAGGTCTGTTATCTAAAGGCTGTATATCTCAATTTCCTCGCTTTTCAGCGCCTCATTGGGAAATCTGCCTGGGAGGTTTAAGGCAGGGGTGCCTACACTTTTTCAGCATGCGAGCCACTATATGAACAACCAAGTTGAAAAGATCACCTGGTGTGCACGTGCGCATGGGGTTTTGGTGCCAGAAATCAGACAGGCACTTGCAATGAAAGACTAACACTGTGATTTAATGCATTTTTAATACACCCTGTGCCCAATTTGAGATAATATAGGCTAGATGGGTGGAAACAGTGCAGTTTGAGCTATGAAAGTTAATGGAAATTTTAATGTGAATGGAAACAGCAGTGCGCATGGCAAGAGTCCGTCCTTCTCCGCTGCTGGCACGGAGCCTGGAAATATTGTTTCAAGTCAGGAACAGAGAGACTCAGCATTGATAGCTTGCACTGTGAGAGAAAGAAATAACTAATAGATGGCTATTGTTCTCATTCTTAGGTATGACAGAGAGATGATGCTAATAATTTATGCAGTGTCTATTGGATTAATGAAATGTCATGTAACAACAGTAATCACCAGCCAATTATGCTTGTTTTATCCATGAAGAAGGGGTGGGCTAAACTGAAATGACTCCATTACGGGTATAAATGTCTTTGTATGAGATGTGACGGGGTCTTTTGCCCCTATCTGCAGCTGTGTTCTGCTGGCAAAGAACACAGCTGCAGATCTCCCTCATCCTAGAACCCGCGCGTACAAGCAGCTTTGGTAAGATTTAATTGGTACTTGGAGTTCCATAACTCCCTATTCTGCTTCAGTAGCAGGCCCCTCCCATGCACGCAGCAGGAGTGCGCTTCCTGCTGCATGTGTGGGAGGGGCCTGCTGCATACTCAAGAAGCAGGACGGGAGGGGGACTTCCTGCTTCACGAAAGGAAGGTGGCGAAGAGATTGAGAGAGAGTGTGCGCGCAAGAAGGAGGATCTCCTTCCCGGGCGCGCGCAGTGGCGAGTGCGCGCACGCACGGCAGAATCGCCCCATCTGGCTGGGATCGACTTCCTGAGCACCCCTGGTTTAAGGGTTTGCGCCTTAAAGGGACAACACAACTAGACCTCAAAATTGTTTTTGAAATTCTAAATAAATAAATAAATACAATTATTATATTTCTGATCCGCCTCTCCTCGTGGCTCAATGCGGGTTACAGCATAATTCAAACGCACAAACATTGTAAAAATTCTATAAATACACATATTTCTGTAAAAGATACATATTAAAACGTATTTCTATAAAAATCGAGTTTTAAAAGTATGCAAACTTTTTGAAGAATCCTCTTAGTCGAACTATTTTTCAGTACCTGTGCAATGCATAGTACTATATTAAATGTAACATAATGAAGTGTTATATAGCATATAGATTTATTTATGTATTTATTTATGACATTTATATACCGCCCTTCTCACCCCGAAGGGGACTCAGAGCGGCTTACAAGTAAACTGTAAACACAATATATTATATTATTGCCATAGCACAATATTAATATTATATATTACATTGTATTATAACATTATACTTTAATATTATTAGTAATATTACATGTATTATAAAATATATAATTATATCATATTATCATTAGTAGTATTATATTGTATTACATTATAATATTATCAATATTATATTTACGGTATATACAATACATTATATTATAACATACTATATTATTAGCATAATACTAGTAATAATAATCATAGATTTCCCATTCCTATTTGTCAGTTGTGAGAACAATGCACTTTCAAAGGAACACAACTTGTGCTTTATTTCCTGGCTGCAGGGAGACAGATATTAACGTGACAAGAAAATAAGTCCTATTTTTCCCTATGTTTTAAAATGGTCCTTCCAAAGCAGGGCCAGCTGATTGCCTCTGGAAATCTGGATGCCGTTCGCAGAAAATTTTGAAAAAGTACAGACGAAACAAATGGCAAGCTAATTACGATAAAGGTGATAAAGCAGAAACAAATGTCAATCAGCTCATTTTTTAAAAGACAAAATACCAACAAAACCTAATGAGCAACACATTATGGCAACGGCAAGGGACCCTGTTTGGAAAGAACAAAGGATCTTTTAAATGTCCTATATGTGTTAAATAAGGTGTTGGATCTGGCTAATTGTTATGCTGGAGCAAGTGAGCATGTTTAATTATCAATGTTTTAATCTTGTTTTAACTTTTGTACCTTGTGGATTTTTAATGATATTTTTTCAAGGGGAAAAAATGATGTAGGCAGCTTTGAGTCCCGAACTGGGAAAAGCGAGAAGAGAAATAATAAGACTGACAGCAGGAAAGCAATCACTGTGCCATTTGCTTTAATGACCTTAGTACTGTTCCTGCTAACTGTAAGAAAAATAGCTTATTCATCTGATAACATGCTTATCACCATCCCTGAGAACCCTTGATAGGGCTATAAAGCAAAAGAGGAAAAAAGTAGTAAAAAGAAAGCGAATACAGGCTGAATATCTGATATGAAATGTATTTATTTATTTATTTAAAATTTTTGGACACTTCAGACCTGGCTCTGCAACAGGCATGCTCAGGACTCTGGGAAGGAAGAGAAGACGGAAAGAAGGAAGGAAGGGGGAAAGAAAGAAAGAAAAACATTGGAAATAAAGGAGGGAGGGGGAGAGGAAGAAAGAAAAGAAGAACAAACAATGGAGGAAGAAGAAAAGCAGGAGCAAGACAAGGAGGGGAAAAGAAAGAAGGAAATGGGAAGGGATGAAAGGAAAGGGTGGGGAAAAGAAAGGAAAGGTCGTGAGCAAAAAGTAAAATAATGAAGGGAAAAGAAGAAAAGAAAGAAGGGGAGAGAGGGGGAAGTGAAAAGAAAGGAAGGAGAAGGAAAGGAAGACTTGGGGAAAAAGAATAGAAGAGGAAGGAAGGAAAGAGGGAGGGAGAATGGAGGAAAGAAGGAAGGGGAGAGAGGGAGGGAAAGGAAGGAGAGAAGGAAAGGGTGAAGGGGAGAAAGAAAGTAAGGAAGAGGAAGGAAGGAAGGAAGGAAGGAAGAGGGAGAATGGAGGAAAGAAGGAAGGGGAGAGAGGGAGGGGAAAGGAAGGAGAGAAGGAAAGAATGGAAGAGGAAGGAAGGAACGAAGAGGGAGGGAGGAAAGAAGGTAGGGAGAGAGGGAGGAAAAGGAATGCAAGAAAAAGAGGGGGAAAGGAAGAAAGGAAGGAAGGAAGGAAGGAAGGAAGGAAGGGGGGGGAAGGAAGGACCTTGGTGGGATGGGGCCAAGGCGGACCTTGGTGGCGATGTGAAGAGGCAGTGGTTCTTGAGCGGCCCAACAATAAGGGCGATAAGGTGAGCGTCCCCCGGGGGCAGTGAGGCCGGGTCCGCGGCGCCAGGGCCAGGTCTGCCTCCACCACCTCCCCGAAGGCCTGTGGCAGAGGACGAAGGGGAAGACGAGGACGAGGCGCCGCCACCGGGCTCTGCCATTCCCGGCGAAATGTATAGTGTTTATAGTAGGATGGGGCCAAAATACCTGTATTTATATAGTGTTTATAGTAGGATGTAATTAATAACACAGTTAACACAATGAACAGCACATTTATGCTCGTCTGAATGTTTAAATTTTAATGGTTTTAATTTATTTTAAGTTCATAGTTATATGTAGCAATGAGTTATTATGATTTCTTTGTGTACTGTATGTTGGCATTGATTTTTTTACCATTAGTATGTTGTAAACTGCCTTGAGACTCCCCACGGATGAGAAAGGCAGTATATAAATACAGTAAATAAATAAATAAATATTTGCATAAATGTATACAATGCAATATCCTGGAGATGTGACTCACATCTGAACACTGAATTTATTTATGTTTAATAATATACATTATGCACATAAGTCAAAGACTTGTGCATTGGATATTACGTCGTAAGTACAAATCATATGAAACTGATTCAACTTACAACTCTTTCCAATTTTTTTGCACATGCCAAATGTTTATACTGGGATGATTTTAGCCTTGTCTAAATGTTTAAACTTTATGTATGTCTTATGTTTAATACTTTTAATATATTTTAAGTCCATAGTTATATGCAGCATTTAGTTATTATGATTTCTTTGTGTACTATATGTTAGCATTGAAATTTTGCCACCAGTATGCTGTGAACTGCCTTGAGTCCCCCCAGGGGTGAAATATGGAATTTTAAGTACAAATAGTACGAAACTGATCCGACTTATGAGACTTTCCCTAATATCAGGGCCGGATCAAGCCGTTACTCAAACTACTCGCCCGAGTAAGGCGTCACGTACTCAGGGGCGCCAACATGGGCCATCTTCGGCACCCCCTCGTCCATTCCACTGCCTTTCTCCTCTGGCGGTCCGGGAGAACTAGAAGAGCGAGCTGTCGGAGCCGGAGGAGAACGAGACGCGCTGGCTAGGGCACCCCGCACGTCAGTCAGGGAAGAGAGCCCGCCAGCCAGCGCGCATGCAGCCCACTTCCTTCTCCAAACATGAGCGCGTGCGTGCGCCTCTCCCCTTGCACATGGCCCCCAACACGGCAAGCAGGCGGAAGAGGCGGAGGAGGAGGGGGGTCCTCTTTGATGGGCCTCTCTGCGGGGCTTCCCCGGGGCTCCATGCAGCCCGTCCCACCCGTCTTCTTTGGCAGCGCCACCAGGAGCCCCCGGAAGAGAGGACACACTGGGAGGAAGAAGATCGGTGGGATCCGGGTGGACCTCTGCCAGGAGGGGTTGCGCCACCATGCCTGCTGGGGAGGCAGGAGCAGGCTAAGCTGGGTGGCCCTTGGGGCCCTTCCCAACTCTAGAAGTCTAGCAACAACAACAACAAGAATTATGTACAATAATATATTAATTCTAGTTTTGGGGGGGGCACCAAAATATTGTTCGCTTACCATTTCGCTTACCTTTGTCCAGCCCTGTCTAATATCCAACCCCAAACTGCCGCCCCATTCTTCTGGCACAAGAAGAATCCTGGGAAATATGGTTTGGGAAAACGATATCTGTAGTAGAGTATTCAAAAGGCCCTGCTCTAAACTACATTTCCCAGAATTCTGCTCGCACCAGAAGAACGAGGCAGCCTGCATTAAAGCTCCAGTGTAGGCTAATCACATGTGCTTAAATTTGAAAAATTCTTTTTAAAAAGTTGATCAATCTTTCTGAAACTTTGCAAGATTGATGCCTTGCTTATTTTGTCTCATTATGCAGGAATTCAAGGGGATGCCTCTTGCAGTTTTAAAAAAGTTGTAATTTTTAAAATAACTATGCAATATTTCAATATTTTTGTGCACGCAACACAGTGGGTACATTGAGCCATTGGCAAGCAAAGGTGCAACTCTCCCAGCCCCTTTTGCAGATGATTCAGATTTCGGAGGATTTCAGAATTCTGGATAAAGGATAGACAGGCTGTGTTTTGAATGGGCATACTTCACACAAAATGCCACCAAGAAAGGGTTGGACCGTTTGTCACATCTAACAAAACCATCTTCTTTCTATAACATAGAAAATATTCTTCTTTGGGGTCAACCTCGGCTCTGAATTTCATCTTTGTCTGCAGTGAGCGTCCAGTTCTAAATGCCAATACTTACATCTCCATTCATCAGTTTACAGTCATCATCCATCTCATCTGCACTGTCCTCGTCGGACACTTCTCCTTCTTCCACATCCGCACTAATGTTGGCTGGAAGTTTCTTTCCCTAGAAGGATAAAGGCAACATCAAGCAGTTAGTAGCAGGCAAACTAGAGGGACTACAGCATCAAATGGCATTTTAGCAAGGATTGAGAATATCATGAATACACACATACAGATTGTCCTTGTATCTTATCTAAGGTTGACCACTTTGCCATTTCTTCTTCATGATAGTGGCTTACGGGTCGGCTGAGTGGAAAGAAGGCTTTGCTCAGGATATCTCGGGAAATATCTTACACTTATCAAGTAGGGCGAGAATGTCAGCAATTCTCATGAAATATGATTTATTATTATTATTTATTTCCAACATTTCTACCCTGCTCTTCTCTACCCCCGAGGGGGATTTATGGTTTGACTGAAATTGTATGAAAGATGTATGGTTGGGGTCTATATAATCTAGAGATGCCATCCTAAGATTGAAGCCTGGAAAACTACAAGAAGTAGGTGAGGAATTTATGGACTGTAATTAAAAGTTGCTCACATGGATGACCAGTGACAATAATTAACTGTTGGGGGAAAACAACATGTTTACATTATCAGAGACAATGGTTTTTTAAGTTAAGGAAATGATTACAAGGTTCCTTATGTGAAGAAGGAAGTCAACAATAGTCTGCCCTAGTGATTATTTATTGATTGATTGATTGATTGATTGATTTATTGATTTATTAATCGCCCATCCCAGTTGGCTCATTATGGTCCCCTTTGCTAGGAAATCCATCCATCCTCCTCTGTGCTAGTCCCAAAATAGTGTGAGCATGACCTTGCCTGCCAAGAGTTGGGCACGTGCCTTCTTTGGAGGCAGTGAGTCAGGATGCTTCTGTTGCATGGACTGGATTTGAGTCTCAGGATCAGAGTGATGGACCCAGCTTTCGCCCTGTGTGATCAGTCTGTGGAAAAAGTCCTCCTGGTTTCCATGGCACGTCATTGTCAAGAGAGCCTGAGAGCATTCGACTCGGTCCTGCTTCTGGAAAGTTGTGAGCAGCTGGGGGGACCCAGCAAACAGATCCCTTATGCAGGTGAGGATGGTCTTGGATGATTTTTTTCCCATGGAACCCACACTCATCTTTACATTTCGGGCTAGGAGGTGAAAGGTTATGTGGCGACTTCCCAAAATGGCGACCTCCACTTGCTTGATGGTGTGTTCACCAATAGCAGAGTGGAGTCGCCCTAGAATTGGAGCTGTTTGCACTGAAGTCCGACCACATTGGAATGGACGGTACCAGTTCTTGACTCGATCATATGATGGGGAATCCTCACCATCAACCTCTTCCATCTCATCCAATGTTTCCTTTGATGTGCAGCCTTTCAAGTCAAGGAACTTGAGGACGACTCTGTATTCCGCTGGGTCCATTATCAAACCTCACACCACTTCAGCACCTCAGTTCTGAATTGTCCATTGGCACATAACCTCTAGAGCAGTGGTTCCCAAACTTTTTGGCCTACCGCCCCTTTCCAGAAAAAAATTACTCACTGCCCCCCTAGAAATTAATTTGTTTTAAAAATGTAATAGCAATTAAACAGAAAGATCTATGTATTAATGCAGTGGTTCCCAACCTTTCTAATGCCGTGACCCTCTAAATAAAGTTCCTCATGTTGTGGTGATCCCCAACCATATTTTCGTTGCTACTACATAAATAATTTTGCTACTCTTATAAATTCTAATGCAAATATCAAATATGCAGGATGTATTTTCATTGTTACAAATTGAACATAGTGATTAATCACAAAAACTATGTTGGGGGGGGGGTATGGACAACAGATGATGGGATTTGCAGTACCTTCGACCAATCCAGCTCTGACTTCCACAGCCGAGACCCCATGAATGACAGATCTGGACCAAACTTGGCACACAGAACCCCCACGACCAACAGAAAATACTGGAGGGGTTTGGCAGGAATTGACAATGATTTAGGGGGGATGTAGTTCACCTACATTGGAGAGCACTCCGAACCCAAACAACCCTGGATCTGGACCAATTTGGCACAAATACTCAATATGCCCAAATTTGAATACTGGTGGGGTTGGGGGATTCATTTTGTCATTCAGGAGTTGTAGCTGCTGGGATTTATAGTTCACCTATAATTAAAGAGCATTTTGAACTCCCAACAGCAATGGAATTGAACTAAACTTGAGCAATAGAAAATACTAGACCTTGGAAATTGGGAGCATTTTCCTTTGTGCCACGGCCATCTCCCAAGAGGTGCCTGCAAACACCGCATCAACTCGGGGGTGTTTGCAGATGCGGGGGCTTTCCTTTTCCGCTGGACCAACTGGCAGGCACACACTCTCAGCCTGCCAGTTGGAATCCCTGGGCAGCCGTTGCTTGGAAACCGCAGTGCGCGCGCCCTTCCTCTCCTTCCAAGGGACCCATTGGATTGGAAGGGGCGATACAGGACTGTGCCGTGGGTGGAGTTGAGGAGAGGAAGGGGGTTTCCAAGCAATGCCTGCACGGGGTTTCCAACTGGCAGGCGCACACTCATGCTTGCGAGTTAGAATCCTGCCACTGCCCCCTTACAGGGCTTTAGTGCCCCCCCAAATTCTCCTGAGCCTCCCACCGCCCCCTTGGATCGCCTCACTGCCCACTAGGGGGCAGTACCGCCAACTTTGGGAATCACGGCTCTAGAGACTTATATCATTACACGTGTGCAGTTTCAGCGTCCTGTGATAATTAGAAGTGGGTCAGGGGAAATCTTTAATGAATGGCCCTCGTACACAGACCCTCTTGCTCACTTATCCCTGAATAAGTAGAAACCATGAAAAGCTTATGTCAGAAAACCTACAGCGTCTTTGAGTGATGCTGAAGTATTTCTTTCTTCTGTGAGGCTTTTACACAGATTCCATTAAACTATAATCTACAAAACTTTATGATTTGTTAAAACATCATTTTCATATATGCATTAGTAGGATGCTAAGAGTAATGTGCCACCTTACAGATGACAAACCGATACCTTCAAGAGACTTAACAAGCCCATACTTACTCCCACCTTCTCTTGGTAGGAGGGATGATTGTTAAGTGTTTGATAGAATATCCTGCACTGTTCCAAGAATCGAGGATGCCTTTGCTCACAAACCATTTTTATGACAGCAATAAAACAATTTATTGGGACATAAATCTTGAAGATTACAGGAGCTTGCAGACTAATACATGAGATTTATTTGTCGAATTTCTAGGCCGCCACTCCCGGGAGGCTCGGGGCGGCTCACAACAGGGCAATACACATTAAAACACATAAAGCACTCTAAAATATCCATACATTAAAACACAATGTGCTGTACGAAATACGAAACGCACAGCATAATACAGTATAAAAGATCAAATCAACAGGCAAGACTAGGACACTGATGGCGTCTTATGTCGAAGGCCTGTTGAAAGAGAAAGGTCTTACAGGACCTCCTAAAGGACATAAGGTCTTGGAGGGCTCGTGTCTCGGCTGGGAGAGCGTTCCATAAAGTTGGAGCTATCACTGAAAACGCTCTCCTTCGGGTCGCAGTTAGCCTAAGCGTCCTGATAGGGGGAATTGCCAATAGATTGATGTTCTCTGACCGCAGTGATCTCGTAGGTCAATATGGGGTAAGCCGGTCCCTCAGGTACATTGGCCCCAGGCCGTGTAAGGCCTTAAAGGTAAGCACCAGCACTTTGAAGGTGATCCAGTGCTCAATTGGAAGCCAGTGCAGATCCTGCAAGGTAGGTGTAATATGGCAATCTGCTGGGGCACCAGACAGGAGCCGGGCGGCAGTGTTCTGCACCAGCTTGAGCTTCCGGGTCACCGACAGAGGAAGGCCGACGTAGAGCGCGTTACAGTAGTCTATTCTCGAGATGACCGTGGCTTGGATCACCGTGGCCAGGTCATTCTGGGATAGATAGGGGGCCAGCCGCCTTGCCTGTCTGAGATGGAAAAAAAGCTGTTTTACTGAGCATGGAGATTTGGGTCTCCATGGTCAGTTGGGAGTCCAAATGAACTCCCAAACTCTTTACAGAAGGCGATGGGCATAACGCCACACCGATTGACTTATACATGGGTATATATATTCATGTATACGTCGAGGGCAGGTCATTATACTCATTGAGTCAAAATTTCAAAGTTTTCGGCCTGCAACCCAATTCCTCCAACAATGCCAATTAATTCTTGCAATCCTCTTCCTTCCTCCGGTGTTTTTCCTCCAACAGCTCTTTCCGCTTTTCTGCTGGTCCCGCCTCCATTGTGCTTCTTAGTTATGCCAAGGTCTTCCAATAGTTCTAGTCCTTGTTCCATTTAGTGGACTCTGTATCTTTTCCCGGCACATTAACATTTCAAAAAGTCAGGTGACCCCATGTGTAGGCTATTCCCGCTTTCAATAATTGAACCGTGACTGGTTTCATTGGATATCTCCAATTTTTGGTCTCAGGGCAGTAGTCGTTGAACACTTCGAACTTTACTTCTCCAATCTTCCATTTTTCTGGATTTTTCCTCAGTGTATTCATTAAGGCTTTTTTTTTTTGCAAAATGTAATACTCGAATTATAACATTCCTGGGCGTCATTCTACTTCCTCCCACTGGAAGGTGATGTACACGCTCTATGTCTGTTTCCACCCAATTCAGAGATGGGGAAACATTTTGAAGCCATCTCATGTATATTTATTTATTTATTTATTAATTTATTAACTTCATTTATACCCCACAACCATCTCCCCAAGGGGACTTGGTGCGACTTACATGAGGCCAAGCCCAACAACACATAATAACAACACAACAGCAATTATAAAACAATACCATCAATAAAACTCAAACATAAGCAATAACATACAGTTTAAAACCATTTCGGGCAGGCCAAATGTGAATATTAAAATTTTAAAATAAATAAACACGGGATGCAGACAGAGGTAGATTATATATAACAGGAAGGTTTCAAGGACAATGTGGGGCAGACACCCAACCGGTAATTCAAGTGCTTCTGAGGACATTTACAAGGATTGAACACAGCAGGGCATTATTTACTTCATTCAGGGAAAAGCCACGTCTTCAGGCTCTTCCTAAAAACTGCCTGTCTAATATCCTTGGGAGCACGTTCCAGAGTCGGGGGCACTACAGAGAAGGCCTTCTCCCTCGTCCCCACCAAACGCACCTGCGAAGGTGGTGGGAGCGAGAGTAGGGCCTCTCCAGATGATCGGAGAGATTGCCTGGGTTCGTAGACAGAAATGCGGTCACTTAGATAGGCGGGTCCCAAACCATTCAGGGCTTTGTAGGTAAGAATCTGCACCTTGAATTGGGACCAGAAGGTGAACAGCAGCCAATGGAGCTACTTAAACAGGTGGGTTGACCGCTCCCTGTATGTTGCTCCAGTTAGCAATCTGGCTGCCGCTCGATGGACCAGTTGAAACTTCCGGGCCATCTTCAAGGGCAGCCCCACGTAGAGTACATTACAGTAATCCAATCTGGAGGTGACTAAGGCTTGGACCACCGTGGTCAGATCCGACTTCACAAAGTATAGTCGCAGCTGTGCAAAGGCCTTCAGATTTTAAATCTTCCCTCTTGTTTCCTTTTCACCTTTCTTGCCAATTTTTGATATGACCCATGGATAAATCAAGGTTCTTTCAATGGAGAAGGGTAAATAAACACCATGGTTTTCTATGGTTGGACAGATGGCAACTAGTAGGTGCCATATGTTCTGTATATCAAAATCTAGAGCTAATAGGGGGGAACTGGTTGCCACTGTCATTTCCCCACCCAAACATTTTTGAATTACTGCACCACTTGATATCCACTAAGAAGTAGCAGCCGGCAATGAAAGGACCAAGGCATTGGCATCTCCAGCCTATCCTCTGTTCAGATATCAGCCAGTAAGCCAATGACTTAAATCAAGGAATAGCTTCCTAAGATCTACAGAGATACTCATAGGAACACCTTAGCAAGCGAGAATCCAAAAGTGGCAAATCAAAATCCAAAACCTCAATTAATGGCTGATACTGGATGAGCTCAGACACAGAAGTCTAGGTGACTTGGAAAATGCTGAACAGGCTGCACTCTGGCACAACGAGATGCAGAGCTAACCTTAAGAAATGGGGCTACCAAGTGGAGTTCACAACATGCGAGTGTGGAGAGGAGCAAACCACAGACCACTTACTACAGTGCGGTCTGAGCCCTGCCACATGCACAAAGGAGGACCTCCTCACAATGACACCAGGGGCACTCCAAGTGGCCAGCTTCTGCTCAAAGGAAAATTAATATTATGCCAAGTTTATAACTTTGTTTGTGGTTTTTCCATACATTATAACTGTATTCTCAATTCGCCCTGTTTCTCCATCATGGACTGCAAGGGAGGTTAGTGACATAGGATGTGCATGTCGCATTGGAGGATGAGAAGGTGAAGAATTTATTTCCAGCTACTGCAAGGCAGCATCTCAGCTTGAGAAAAGTCGCACATCAAATGAGGCGATCGACCCCGGCCAGCAGAAACAAAGGAGAAAAATAGGAGGGGGGAGTGACAAAGCTAGCCGTCAGCCTGAGACTCACCTGCGGCTAATTTCAAAGCTTCACACTACATGGCATTAGATGTTGATTGACATTCGGAGGAGTCCAGAGAGACACCGGAGGTCAGACACAGTCAAACATGGTTATTTATTTAGACCAAAAATAACAAAAACATCTTTGGCAGTCTGCACTGGCTGCAGCCTCCACAAACCGATAACAGCAGCAGAAACACACCTTTGTCACTCTTAGGAATTAATAGATTTTTTAATAGATTAATTAATAATAATATATAATATAATAATTAATAATTAATAATAGATTAATCAATAGATTAATCAATAGATTAATTAATAGATTATTAATATTATTAACATTATTAATATTATTGATGATATACTGACCAACACACATTTTGGTGTCTTAAATGTTAGACGTGTTTCTGTCTATATTAGACCTGCTGATTCCAAAACATAGCACCAGTTTTCTCGTATGCAACCAAACCCAAAGCGTGTTCACCAATGGTTCCTTTTCATCTTGGAAAGAAATGACTAGTGGAGGGCCATAAAGTGGGTTCGGTTCTGGGCCCAGTACAGTTCGGCATCTTTATTAATGACTTGGATGAAGAGTTAGAGGATGTGCTTATCAAGTTTGCAGCTAATACTCCATAATAATAATAATAATAATAATAATCTGTCGGGGGTGTTTGAATGCGATTTTCCTGCTTCTTGGCAGAACGGGGTTGGACTGGATGGCCCACGAGGTCACTTCCAACTGTAGGATTTAATGATTGTACAATTGATAAGTTGGAAGGAGTCCAGAGGAGGACAACTAACATGACCAATGGTCTGGGGACCATGAATCCCTATGAGGAGCATCTTAAAGAACTGGGCCTGTTTAGCCTGCAGAAGAAAGGATGCATAAGGAAGAGGGAGCAGGTTTGTTTTCTGCTGACCTGGAAACTAAGACTCAGAGCAATAGGTTCAAATGACAGAAAAGGAGATTCCATTGAACATTGGAAAGAACTTTCTGACCATACGAGCTGTTCAACAGTGGAAGTCTCTGCACTGAAGTGTGGTGGAAGCTCTTTCCTTGGAAACTTTTAAACAGAGTCTGGATGGCCATCTGTCAAGGGTGTTTTGATTGCGCTTTTCCTGAATGGCAGGGGGTTGGACTAAATGGCCAACGTGGCCTCTTCCAAATTTATTATTTATTATTTATTTATTTATTATTTGCATTTGTATTCCGCCTCTTCCCGAGGGCTCGTGGCGGGTTACAAGACATACATAGTGATCGGCAGGCAACACTCATGCCGACTCACGAACAAAATAAAACAATGCTATAACCATAAAAATAACAAAATGATACTAAAAACATCATTAAAACATTGTTAAAATTACACTAAGTGACAAAAACGGTAACACAGAGTCATAAGTCGATTGAAAGCAAGAGGCGTTATATGTCAACCGAAGGCCTGCTTTGAAAAGGAAGGTCTTACAGGCCCTGCGGAAGGGGCGAGCTCCCGTATGGCTCTAGCCTCCTCCGGCAGGGCATTCCAGGCCGTTGGAGCTGCTACTGAGAAGGAGCGCTGCCTAGTTGATGATAGGCGGCAGAGGCGGATCGGTGGAATCTCCAGCAGGTTTTGCTCTGCTGAGCGGAGTGATCTCGGGGGATCGTATGGGGCAAGGCGGTCCAAGAGGTACGCAGGCCCTAGACCGTACAAGGCCTTAAAGGTCAACACCAGCACCTTGAAGGTGATTCGGTACTCAATTGGCAGCCAGTGCAGTTGCTGGAGGATGGGCGTAATGTGCTGCCTCACCGGCACTCCTGCCAGCAGGCGAGCAGCGGCATTCTGCACTAGCTTGAGTTTCCGAATCGTCGCCAAGGGAAGGCCAACGTGAGGGCGTTACAGGAGTCTAGTCTCGAGAGGACCGTCGCTGGGCTCACCGTAGCCAGGTCATGCCGGGCCAGGTAGGGGGCCAGTCGCCTAGCCTGACGTAGGTGGTAGACGCCACCCTGCTGACCGCGGAGACCTGGGTCTCCATGGTCAGCAGGGAGTCGAACTGAACACCCAAGCTCTTAACAATTGACGACGTGCTTAATTGCTCGCCGTCCAGAGTAGGCAACCGGCACTCATCCCGGCCAGGCCGACCAGGCCATAGGATCTCCGTCTTCGACGGATTCACCTTCAGCCGGCTGGCCCGCAGCCAACCAGTCACGGCTTCGAGGCACAGATGGAAGCAATCGGGTACGGTATCCGGCCTGCCGTCCATTCGCAGCAGAAGCTGGGTGTCATCAGCGTACTGATAACACTCCAGACCAAAGTCGCGGGCCAGCTGGGCCAGGGGGCGCATATAAACGTTGAATAATAAGGGGGGAGAGAATGGCCCCCTGGGGACCCCCACAGTTAAGTGGGAGCCGCCTGAGACCATCCGCCCTCCACACGCTGTCCCCGATCCCGGAGAAAGGAGGCCACCCATTTAAGGGCAGTCCCCCTGACTCCGGAAGCGGATAGGCGGTGGGTCAACAATGCATGGTCTACTGTATCAAACGCTGCTGTCAGATCTAACAAGACAAGCAGTGCCGATCCACCCTGGTCCAGCTGGCGGCGAAGTTGGTCTGTAATGGCGACAAGCACGGTCTCCGTCCCGTGCCCAATACGGAAGCCGGACTGGAAGGGATCAAATCCAGCTGTGTCTTCTAAGAACTGCTGCAGCTGATCCGCTGCTGCCCTCTCAATCACCTTGCCCAGGAAGGGCAAGTTGAAAAAATGATATAAGATCAAGTTTTGGAGATACAGAACATAGGCCATCTACCAGTAGCCATCTGCTCGCCCATAGAAAGCAATAATAACTGTAGCTAAGAAATTAGAGATGATGTGGTCTATGTCTGAATTAGGACTCCAAATAACCCCAGGAGCAGGCCTAAAAACCAAGACACCAAGATTTCTTTTGTTGGGCTATTTTAATAATTAGAGTATTAATAATTATTCAATCATCATCAACAACATCATCATCGTATTCTTGTATACAAGGATTTAAATATCGAACTGCAAAGACTCTGGCACAAACCAGTAAAGGTGATCCCAGTTGTGATTGGCACACTGGGTGCCGTGCCTAAGACCTTGGCCTGAACTTAAAATCATTGGCACTAACAAAATCACCACCTGTCAGCTGCAAAAGGCCACCCTAACTTGGATCTGCACACATTATTCACCGATACATCACATAGGAAGTGTCCGACGTGTGATCCAACACAAAAGCCAGCATAGGGATATTGTTTGCTGTGTACCAGTCTTGTTGTGTATCTAATAATAATAATAATAATAATAATAATTCCCAGTGGTGATCGGCACACTGAATGCAGTGCCTAAAGATCTTGGCCTGTACTTAAACACAATTGGCACTGACAAAATTACCATCTGCAAGCTGCAGAAGGCCACCTTACTGGGATCTGCACTCATTATTCGTCGATACATCACACAGTCCTAGACACTTCAGAAGTGTCTGATGTGTGATCCAGTGCAACAGCCAGCAGAGTGTCTGCTGTGGACTCATCTTTTTGTGTTTCTAATAATAATAATAATCATCATCATCATCATCATCATAGTGTGTGGACAATGCACATTTCAGTACCTTGACCAAGATTTTCCCTTTCAAGTTCTCTGGGGAAGGCAGTTTTGTGGGATCTTCATTCCTCACTGAAGACAGGTCCAGCTTGTCCCCCAAAACTTCGGTGAGATACTGTGCCATCTTTTTTTGCTGGGCAACGCTGCAGTGATTCTCAATGGACAAAATGACCGGGTATCTGGATGAGAGGAACAAACAAGCAAGACATCACTATGCCTTCATATTTTCCTTAATGCACACACACACACACACACACATACATTTATGTGTCAAAGTATGTATGTTCTAGATATGGTGATCGGTCAGTTTTAAGTTGTGAATTTTCACCTGCATTTTATTGGTGGAGTCTTGTGTATATTTTGTTATATGTATTTTAATAGTGTTGTGTTTTATCTCTCTGTTTCAATTCTTTTGTACCCTGCCTCGAGTTGCAATAAGAGACAGGTAATACAATATTTATTATTATTATTATTATTATTATTATTATTATTATTAGAAACACAACAAGATGAGTCCACAGCAGACAAGATCACTCTGCTGACTGTTGTATCGGATCACACATCGGACACTTCCCAAGAGTCTAGGACTGTGTGATATATCAGCATCAAATTGGAAGGGAGACGAAATTCTGAGTGTCATCTATACTGATGATCATGCCATCACCACTCAAGCAGGGAGCGTTGAAATAATTGAAGACAAGCTCTCTGAGGCTTTAGGCACTCTTACTGCCTATTACAGGGAAAAGCAGCATAATAATAATAATAATAATAATAAGGACTTTGACACAAGCCAGTCAAGGTGGTCCCAGTGGTGATCGGCACCTTGGGTACAGTGCCTAAAGTCCTCGGCCTAGTGGGATCTGCACATATTATTTGCAATACATCACACAGATTCCTACAACAAGCAGAGTGACTTTGTCTGCATTTTAGATGGATTAGGGATTCTAAAATGCAGACAAAGTCACTCTGCTGGCTGTTGTATTGGATCACACGTTGGACACTTCCCAAGTGTTTAGGACTGTGTGATGTATTGGCAAATAATATGTGCAGATCCCACTAGGCCGAGGACTTTAGGCACTGTACCCAAGGTGCCGATCACCACTGGGACCACCTTGACTGGCTTGTGTCAAAGTCCTTATTATTATTATTATTACTATTATTATTATTACTATTCTGACACAAAAACACAGTATGTCACAGCAAAGGAGATCTATATGCTGGATTTCGTATCAGGTGTGGTCCCAGTGGTGATCGGCACATCATCATCATCATCATCATCATCATCATCATTATTATTATTATTATTATCAGCGTCAGCATCATATTCGAAGCACACTTCATTCTGACTGGTGTGTCTTCCATTGTCTTGGGTCCCTTTCAGACCAAGTATTCAGAATAGAAAACCAGACCCATCCAAAGAAGGACTTTCTGTCAGAGAAGAGTCATTTAAGAAGATCTAGCCACTCGTGGCGTCACATTGTAGAGGACAGACGTTGCCAGCCAATCAATCAAACCTCAGGCTTTATTTGGGTTTTCGGGATCTATTTTTAGATTCTCCAGGCTTAGGTGCCGAAAACGTCATGTACAGCTTGAAGCACATCAATATGGCTTTGGGAGAAAGGGGATTCAAGGTGAGTGGCAAAGAAAGGCAAATTGTCCCTTGACATTCGGTTTGCGCGTTTTCAGATTGTGATCCTCCCACCCCTATAAAATATGCTATGCATTGTCTGCATTGTTATATTCATCAAAGATTTACTATTGCTGGTACAAAGCACAAGGAGACTGTTAATAGATGTCCATCAGGAAATGCAGGACTCAGTGTCACCAATGGAGCTCTGTCCTGGGATCTTCTACCCGATGCACTAATGATGATGACAATAATAATGATGGTAATAATGGGTTAAACCCTTGTGCTGTTGAAATGCTGACCTGAAGGTCGGCAGTTCGAATCTGCGGGACAGGATGAGTTCCCGCTGTTAGCCCAGCTCCTGCCAACCTAGCAGTTTGAAAACATGCAGATGTGAGTAGAGCAATAGGTACAGCCTCAGTGGGAAGGCAAACAGGGGCTCCAAACAATTATGCTGGCCACCCGACCAGGAGGTGTCTATGGACAATGAAAGTTCCTCATCTTGGAAATGGAGATTAACACCTCCTTCAGAGCCAGAGGTGAGCTCCGCCTCGAGAAGCCAGAGATGAAAGGGGAAGCCTTTGCCTTTGTCTGTGTATCTCTGTTTCATGGTATCAGATCAATGAATGTTTGCCTGTGTTTGTGTTTGCATATATGCTGAAATCCATTCTGAGTCTCTTCGGGGAGATAGGGCAGAATATTAATTATTATTATTATTATTATTATTGCAAACATTTTGGCCAGAAGACCGGCACAATGATTTAAAAGGTTGTCTGAATGGGGTGGAGCTGAAATGTGATTATTATGCAAGAACCCTTCTTTCTTCATTTATTTATTTATTTATTTATTTATTTTCTGTGCTTGTGGGTATTAATAATATTAGGAAAATTATGTATGGACCTTTGCATTTTATTTATTTATTTTTGCTCATCCACTGTTGTTAGCACTAATATATATAGCACTAGCTCCTGCCAACCTAGCAGTTCGAAAACATGCAAAAGTGAGTAGATCAATAGGTACCACCTTGGCGGGAAGGTAATAAAGGCACCCATGCAGCCATGCTGGCAAATAGGACCAGGAGGCATCTACGGAGAACAGGCTCCTCAGCTTGGAAATAGAAAAAGAGCACCTCCTCATGGCCAGAGTTGAGCACCGCTTCCAGAAGCTGGAGATGAAATGGGAAGCCTGTACCTTTGTCTGTGTATTGTGTGTCCTTGTTATTTTGCTGTGTTAAAGGCATTGAATGTTTGCCTATATTTGTGTATACTGTGAACCGCTCTGAGTTCCTTTAGGGAGAGATAGCAGAATATAAATAAAGTGTATTATTATTATTATTATTTTAAAAGGTTTGGCAATTCCAAACATGGGAAAGTTAACTGTCCCCGTTCCATCCCCATATCTGACATTCCCAAGCATCACAATACAAATAAAGCAATTAAACAAACTTAATTGAAATGAAGAATCCATAGAAATACATACTCGCTCCGGATGAAGGCATACTTGTTGATGGTTTCAATCACGTCTTTGAAAAGTATCTTGGAGGTCAGTGTGTAGCCATGATGGACAATGGGTTCACCATCTGGACCGTCCCAACAATCAACTGCAAGGCAAGACAAAGAGAATGGGAGTATATTTGGATTTCAGATCCAAATCTTATACTTTGTGGGCCGGAAATGATTTCTGCAATAAAGACATAAATAATAAAGAACTTGGGAAAGTTCCTCTTGCAGACTACAACACCCAACATTTCCCAGTCAATGTGGCAACTGGAACAAAATGGGAACTTGCCTCTAACTTCACCAGGATGAGTATGGCAACTCCAATGCAGTCCAGTATAAGACGCATATGATGCTGTCTTACTATCATAATTGATAGTTCAAGACCCTTAAGAGAAAGGAAACAAAACTTTTGGAGCATGGGCCATATTCCCGCCCCTCCTGAGGTGTTTTCCCCTCATTGGCTGTTTAACCCAATTTGGAGGCGGATGTCTTCCCTCCGCGTCAGAACTGGGGTGACAGCCGCATCCAAACTGGAGGAGGAGAAGTCGTGGTACAAGCATTGGCTGCATCCTCTGTCACTCATGGGGCACCCTCCACCTTTCACGGGGCACCCTCTGCCACTCGCAGGGCGCCCTCTGCCACCCATGGGGTGCCTTTCACTGCCCGCGGGGCGCCCCTTTGAAATTCTGGAATGTATTCGGAAAATTCTGAATTTTTTCAAAAAAATTTCAGAAGTCATTCAGATTCAAAGTGCCAGTGCCCCCCACATCCGTAACGAGTTTTGAACCTTTTTTAAAAATCAAACAGGCCTATGATTTACACAAACTGGCAGCTGACCTACAGATTGCAGACAGGAACCAATGGTTTAAGGTAACTCCTTGGGGCATAATAAGCACTTCTGCTTAGAAAGCAGATAGAGGAAAGTCAGGATGGGGTGGACCACAAAGATTATGTCTAGTATGCTCTAGTAGTGGTTATGGTTATGGATGCCCCCACACTGTTCCCCATCTGGAGCAGCCTCAACCACATTGCCCAAACCCAAAGATGGACAATCCCTTTGAGATGCCATAGTGCTCTCGACAAAGCTGTGACTTTGGTGCAAATGATGCATAGTTTATGGCATTCTCTGGGTTGAAGCTCTAAGGCAGGGGTCGGGAACCTTTTTGACTCAGAGAGCCATGAAAGCAAGATGGCGACGGGAGCAGATGCGCAGAGAGAAGCTCCTGAGTTTGTTTTAACTTGGTTTTAATTTGGAAGAGCCAAACTATTAAGATAGGCTCCAAAAGTTTTTAATGACTTGTGCTCTTTGACATAATAATAATAGTCTATAATAGAATATTTGGAAATTTATTTCAGTGAGAGCCATATAATAAGGCATGCGGAATTTGCAGGGCCTTCACACCACAAACTAGGAACAAGCCCTCTTGCCTTCCGCCCCTCCCCAGCAGTTTTGGGAGGCAATTGCTCCTTGCGGGCCCCAGATCTTACCTGGCTCGGCTGCCAAGGCTAATAGCCGCCAAGATGGTGCCCAGCCTTTTCGGCAGCAGGAGAGCCTCCTGGACTTGGTGGGAAAGGCTCCCTCCCTGCCTCCTACAGCAGGGTGGAGCTCCCCCTACCGGCCACTGAGATGCAGGTCATGGATATGGCTGAGTCTGCGGCTGCACAACTGGCGCATACGCCAGGGTATTTGACGCCGGCGGGCATGCCAGCACAGAGAGAGCAAGCAACTCCAGCAATTCCGGCGCTCTCCATGCCAACACCATTCGAGATGGGCAGCGTGGAGCCCAGCATCGATGCAACTTTGCTGCTGGTCCTTTGCCTCTGCGAGCCAGATGCAATCATCAAAAGAGCCACACCTGGCTCGCGAGCCATCGGTTCCGACCCCTTCTCTAAGGCTACCTTTTGATTCTATCATTTACTACAGAAGGAGAGTTTCTGCCTGACCGGTTGCCTCATCCTAAGAAGTCCTTAGTGTTAGGGAAAACTACCCTAAAATATACGGCAGAGCATCCAAAAACATAAACAGGATACAAAAGTTGAGCATGAGCTCATTAGTGAGCAGAGCGTGAAGTGCCGAGTGATGTGACTGTAAAGAATTTAGAGCTTAGGCAGTAAACATGCAGAGTCCAAACTTCAAAAATCACATTATTATTTATTATTATTATTTACAATCATAAGAAACAACCCACATTTTTTAAAAGCACTCTAACACTCATCTCTTCTAAGGTTTCAAAGAGAGGGGAAAACTCAATCACTACATCTCTCTTGACACACAAGTAGAGAGAGATCTCAAAGCACACAGCACATACTCTCCATACTCAAGTGTAAGAAGGCAGAAGTCAGATTCAAAAAGCTTGCAGTAGAAAAGTCTTCATTGTAAACAATAATCAGAATGAGGGCAGAAAGAGAGAAGAAAAAGATACGTTCCCAACTGTCATTCAGGAGACCGGGAGTTGGGGGGGGCTCTTAGACCAGTGGTTCTCAATCTGTGAGTCCCCAGAGTCTCTCAGAAATCCCAGCCAGTTTACGAGCTGTTAGGATTTCTGGGATTTGAAGGTCAGAACGTCTGGAGATCCATAGGTTGAGAACCATTGCCGTAGACTATTCTAATGCTAACTAAACCGTTCCCCATTGAGGACTTGAGATTTGGGCAGTGTAAGGTTGAATTCCAACACTCAGAGCCTGGCACTGGTGTGGGTTTGGCACTGGCAGAGGTCAGGATATATCGTTGTGGGCACAGGAATGCGCTCACACAGTCATCTGATCTGCAGTCAGAGGTGAGGAGTCCACCTGTTTCCCAAGATGAAATGCTTACCTTCTACACAGCGGCATCCGGACTGGAGAACCCATGCGTACATGTCAACTCTGGATTGGGACATCAGCTGGTCCCCCATGAGGTAGGTGTTATGAGAAGAGGTGATGAAGTAGTGACTCAAAGACTGCGTCATGTCCTGGTTGATATGATAGTGCTCCGGATTGAAAATGTCCCCAGCAGGACTGCGCATGTAATTGGTGAATCCTGTGGGGAGAAGATCAGGTAAATGGTGCATGATGGTGTGCTCAGAGAGATGGACTTACATTAAATTCTGCATCCGGTCCTAAGTCTCACCGGGTGACTTCATATTTCTCTTTCCAATCTATACTTCTGAACAGCGGTGACAAACTTGTGGCCTTTCAGGCATTTTGGACATCAGCTCTCAGATTTCCTGGCCATTGGACAAGCTGGCAATAGGGGCTTCTGGGAGATGGAGGCCCAAACACCTGGAGGGTCACAAGTCTGACACCTCTGCTTCAGAGTTTGTGGTGAAAGAACCCTAATTTGTGCCACTCTCGAGTTTCTACATGTTGCCCCGACCTGGGCTTTGAACTGTCAACCTTTCAGTTGGAATGATTTAATGCAGCTGGCAGTTAACCTGTTGTGTTAAAGCCCAGCTTAATACTTTGACCCTCCATCTCAAAGTGTCCAAGCATTAATGACCATGTCCCATTAACAGAGCTAAAACAGTGGAAGTGGCTCTTAATGAGACATGCCGCATCATCAGGGGCTGTCTGCGCTCTACACCACTGGAGAAATTACACTGTTTAGCCGGTATTGCACCACCTGACATCCGCTTGGAAGTAGCAACCAATAGCGAAAGGACCAAGGCCCACCCCCTGTTTGGATATCACCCAGCACTCCAACGACTTAAATCAAGAAATAGTTTTCTAAGATCTACAGAGACACTCAGCAAGCAAGAGACCAAAGGTGGCAGGCAAAAACCCAGAACCTCAGTCGATGGCTGATACCAAATAAGAGAATCTCTCCTGGGCACACAGAAAACTGGGTGCCTTGGAAGGCGCTGAACAGACGGCACTCTGGCACCACGAGATGCAGAGCCAACCAGGCCCAGATTAACACCTTTTTGCGCCCTAGGCCACTCTTTGGAATTATGCCCCCTTTAAGCCAACCTCTACTACACCACCACCACTCAGTCCCACACTTGGCTGACTTTCGTCATGGTGCCTCTGGAGCAGAAGAGAAAGGCGAGTAGGCACCATCCCGCTACCTCCAAGGTCCCCATTCCCACCGGTTGGAAAGCTCCGCTGTGCTCTGAAGGTCTCCTCGGGAGGCTTGGGGAGAGCACAGCGGGTGCAAACTCGCTCCAAAGGCGTGCACGAGAGAGAGAGAGAGAGAGAGCAAGAGCAAGAGAGAGGGGGAGGGAGAGCGAGAGAGGGGGGGATGTCCGCTTGGCGTGCGCTCCCACAGAGCGAGGGAGGATTCAGGTTGGGGTTTGTGTGGCTTTTGTTCGGCTGCTCCCGAAGGCAGGAGAGCCAGACCCTGGCCTTGATCCTTCCCTCCCTCCCGCAGCTCCCTTTGGCCAAGCAGGCTGCCACGGTTTGGTCCGAGAGTGCAGGAGTGAGCCTGGGTTGGTGTGGTCTCGTGCTGGGGACCTGGGAGAGGTCCACCCAAGCAACGCCCTTTCTCTTCACTCTCCCTCCCTCCCTCTCTTCCTTCTTTACTTTCTTTCTCTCCTCCTAGTTGCCTCCTTCTCCCCTCCCTCCCACCGCCTTCTCCCGGACTCGGTTCTGCTCGGCTCTGGCTACAGGAATTTACAGTCTGCCGCCGGGGGAGCCAGGAGGTCAGGCCAGCCAGAGACCCGCGGGCAAATCAATGGATCAATGCGAGCGCCCCGCCGCAGCCCAGAGAGCGAGAGACGGAGGGGACGGAGCAGAGACTTTGCCGGGAGAAGGAGCAAGGAGGGGCATGAGAAAGGGGGAAAGAGGGGTGCGGGCCAGTTTATTATTATGTTTTGGTCCGTGATCTGCGCCCTCCCCCGGCTTGCGCCCCTAGGCCATTGCCTAGGTTGGCTTTATGGGTAATCCGGGCATGGAGCCAACCTTAAGAAATGGGGCTACAAAGTGGAATCCACGACATGCGAGTGCAGAGAAGAACAAACTACAGGCCGCCTACCACAATGCAACCTGAGCCCTGCCACAATGGAGGACCTTCTTATAGCAACACCAGAGGGATTCCAAGTGGCCGGCTACTGGTCAAAGAACATTAAATAAAATGCCAAATTTGCAAACTTTGTGTTTTGTTTTGCTTGTTTGTTTTTTAAATACAATGCAACAGTTTGGTTCGGTCCTGACACGATAAATAAAACTAATAGAGCTTCTTCCCCTGGGTTTAGATGCACCCTGAGCAAACTGGAATGCTAGAGCTCTCCCTCGTCCCAGTTAAACATAAGGTTTGGTTGAGGGAAGCATCCATGATCAGCAAATGCTCCATCCGAGATGTGCTCCTCCGCTGCATCCATGGCATTTCAGCCAGCCAGGTCCAGAGAAAACACCAAGGAGCCTTTTTCAGGGATCTGGACCCAGCTGAAAAAAGATTTCTTGTGAGATGGAACATAGCTAGCCTAGTCATTTTTAAAAAGCTGCTGAAACTTTTTAAGTCGTGGACTTGAAATGGCCGTACTCGGGGTGACAGATGTGTTTATTTCAATCAGGCAAGACCTTTCCAAAGCAGGCAGGAAAAGCCCAAAGATGCTTCTAATGTGCTTTCCAAGGCCCACCGGAAAGTCAGGCAGAAGCTTTTAAAATGTTCCACCGGGTCTTCTTAATGATCAGCTATTGACTTTTTTCTTCTTCAGCCAGGCAAACGGCATTTTGGATTCTCATCTGGTCCAGATATTTCTTAATCTTCGCCAACAATGTTTTTGCAGACTGACTTTGTGACTGCTCTTGGGATGAGACAGCTTTGTCAAATTTCGTTGCTATCGACTTCCTAGCAACCAGACCTGAAGTATATTGCTATGAATTCACCTTGGGTTTATATATGTGTGTGTGTATCTGCAGTCACAAAACTGTCACCATTTGCAAGATGACAGTATTTAATATCGGCAGTAGGAAATTATTTAGTTGCTGGGTTTGGGGTTAAGCAACTATTGAAAAATAGACACAAAAGGGATTCCCTGTCTCATCCAACTCATGAATCTATGTATATAATAAAAGTCAGTGTTTGCGGTGGGAGGTGCGGAGGGCGGGAGGAGCGGAGGAATATGTGCCAGCATTTCGATTGGTTGCCACTGTGGGATTATTTGCCTAAAGGACACTGATTGGCCAGCCTCAGCACTCGGACACTCTAAGGCACCAGACAGAGGGCATTGGTTGCCACTGAGGAACTATTTGCATAAAGGACTCTGATTGGCCAGCAAAACAGAATGCAACTGAATGCTTGAGTTAGCCAAATGACAGGGTTTTTTCCCGTGGGAAATGGAATGTTCATTTTCTGGGAGGTGCGGAGGTGCCAAGGAATATGTGACAGCGTTTCAATAGGTTGCCACTATGGGATTATTTGCATAAAGGACTCTGATTGGCCAGCCTCAGAACTCCAACATTCTACAGCCCCAGACAGAGGGGATTGGTTGCCACTGAAATGGTATTTGCATAAAGGACTCCGATTGGCCATCCACATCCCAACATTCTATGGTGACTCAGAGGGAAAAGGAAAGGCCCCAGGCAGTCAGACACTGCGGCCCACAGCAGTGACGGATCAGGACCACACTTGGCACACAGGAGCCCAATGGCCCACTTCACAACGCGGCCCTCACTCAATGACCACTACAGACCAAAATTAGCACACAGAGCCCCCTTGACCCACTCTACACCCTGGTGCTGTTTCAGGGAGGATGGACCACAGATGATGGGACTTGAAATGCCTTCACTCACCTTCCGAGACCGCTGCAACCCTCATCCAAAGAATGATCAAGACCAAACCTGGTACACAGAGCCCCCATGACCCACTCTACATCCCAGTGCTGTTTGGAGGGGGATGGACCATGGCCAATGGGACTTGCAGTACCTTTACTAATTTCCTGAGACCACTGCAAGCCACATAAACATCTAATAGGAACCAACCTTGGCACACAATGCCTTCCTCAAATAACCCGGGCACCACCGGGTCCCCAAGCTAGTAGTAAATAATACTTGTTATCATTAGAAATGTGATCTAGGGGTCTTAGGAGACCACAAGCTGACCATGAGCTAAGAATGTGATGCGGCAGCTGAAAAGGCCAATGCAATTCCAGGCTGCATCAACAGGAGGAGAGTGTCGAGATCGAGGGAAACCATAGTCTCGCTCTCTTCTGCTTTGGTCAGATCTCAGCTGGAATAACCCTCTGTCCAGTTCTGGGCAAACCAATTCAAGAAAGATATTGGCAAACTTGGAACATGTCCAGATAAAAGGCCTCAAAAATGACCCAAGGTTTGGAAGCCAAGTCCTATGAGGAACGGCTGAGTGAGCTGGGTATGTTTAGCTTAGAGAAGAGAAGGCTAAGAGAAGGGGGCAGGGGAGCCATGTTTAAATACTTGAAAGGGGGTCCCATTGAGAAGGCTTGCTTCCTGCTGCCACGACTAAATGGGGCCATGAATTGGAGATTCCACATAAACATTAACATTAAACTTTCAGAAGGTAAGAACTAGAAGTATACAAATAAATCGGTTCTTGTCATAACTCGGACCTATTTCATATGTTTCGTAGTTACGACACATATTCCGGCGGTCCTGCACAGTTCATGGAAAACATTAAGAAACTGAAACTTTTGATGGTTTTGATTTTTTCAGAAGTGCCTGTGATGCGGTTCCTCTGCTGAGAGGCGAAGCCAAACCTGTTGGCATGCCTCTCAGCCAATCAGAGCTGATTGTAGGAGGGAGGAGGAGACAGAGGCAGTGTGGACACCAAGTTGCCTTTAAATTTGGGAAGGGGAGGAGCCCTATCCTATGCCAAAGAATTCAAAAGGCTTTGCCCTAAACTACATTTCCCAGTATGCATCAGAATGAGAAAGGATCATTCAGGAGAGGAGACTGCATTGAGCATCGTTACCTTTCTGCTGGAGTGGTACCTATTGATCTACTCACATTTGCCTTTTTTTTCCAAACTGCTAGGTTGGCAGAAGCTGGGGCTAACAGCGGGAGCTCACCCAGTTCTCCGAATTTGAACCTGTGACCTTTTGGTTAGTAAGTTCAGCAGCTCAGTGGTTTAACCCACTGCACCACCAGGGGCAATCCACCTCCATTGAGGTCTAAAATAAAATAAAATAAATAAAAGCATATGGTATACAAAATGGAGTCCTGAGTCTGAACATGCTCAGTATATTGTTATTTATTATTATTATTATTATTACTTCAAACTTGTATACCGCCACTCCCTGGAGGCTCGGAGCTGTTTACAACAGTTTGAGTCACACACAATAATACATCAATACAGCAAATTGGGATGGGGGAGGGGGGAGCAGGGCAAGAGAGGGGACGGGAAGGAGCACAGGGTAGGAGTAAAGAGCCAAGAGCGGCTATAGTCCTGCTAAGGCATCATCTTGCCATCGAAGGAAGGAAGATTAGGACGCCCTAACGGGATCACTGGTGACCAGTTGCAGGTACAAGGTAAGACCTGCGTACTTCTATATGGCAGTCTGAGGTGGGGGTTCTGACGTGCCCCAGGAGTGTCCTTGTAGTCCTTCTTGGGGCCAGAACGTATCCCCCGGGGCTCCAGCTGCTTGTAGCACGGGCTCCAGAGCGTCCTAGATGTAAATGACCTCTGGGTCCTGAACTCCATGGACATGGACCTCTTCACCTCCAACTGAAGGGGAAGAGGCAAACAGGGTGCCAATGGGGGGGGGGGGATACGCTGATTCCTCCTCCGACTGCACCTCCGGCCCCTCCTCTGGCAACGCCTCTGTTCGCCCGGAAAGACAGGTGGTATTGCCCGTCGCGCACGGCCAAAGGAAGGAGGCGGAGGGCCGGAAATCCCTCCTCCATCACGGCGCCTCTGGAGGCCGGCGCCATCCCGCCAGACTCGCCCCAAACCCCCCGAACTGGGTGCAGGTCCCCCGGGACCCTCGCCAGGACCCCCGGGTCATCTGCTGCCCCGGGTGCGCTCCCAGTGCTCTCGGGGAGTGTCACGCGGGAGCATCGGATGCCCAAGCGGGACCAAGGGCAACCACCTAGCCCCGCAAAGGGGCAGTCGTCACCGAGCGCGCACGGCGTCTCTTCCAAAGGGCCCCCCTTCCGAGGGGACTTAAGGGGACAACTCCCTCCACCTCGGGGCTCTATGGTGGCTGGTAAGCGTCCATGCTCCTCGCTGTCTGTCTGAATTGTCTGAACCAGAGTTGTTCTAGGCCCCTCCGCCACGGCAGAGTCAGAGGTTGAGGGAAGGCACTGTACCTCACTGGGCTTCCCAGTTGTTCCAGTTTTGGGCTTTGCCACAGATGTTCCGGACCCCCCAGTCCCTCGATCGGAGGCCATATAACCCAAGATGGGCTCATGGGTTGCGGGAAGGCTCTGCGCCTCATATAGTCACATGTCTATAACCCCTCCCACACCAAAGAGGTAAGTCAAACTGGCAAATCAACATACACATAGAATACAGGTTAGCAAGTATATACATTAACAAATCAATGGTGAAAGGCTTGGGAGGTTGTGATTGCCAAGAAGGGTTTTGATTCTTTGTATGGTAGACACGGGCTGGACTTGATGGCCCTGGTGGTCTCTTCCCACTATATTACTCTTTGATTCTAACAGACTGTAGCTAGAGGGAGTTACAGTAATTAGCTCATCTCGCAACCAAGAGAGCTACTTGAAATGTCATTGTGTCAGGAAGATACCCTTTACCTCTTCTATAATATGTGTTGACTGTATTGCGTAAAACCAGCTCAGGGACGGAGCAAAGTGTTGGATGCTCCTCTCTAGGAGAAACAGCAATGTCACCCATATTATCAGGGAATTGCTGCCTATAGCTAACATTTCACAATCAAACTCTGCTTCGTCTGTCAGAGGTGCAGAAGAGGAGAGAGAAAAAGAAACAAACACTGCCTCATTTAATTAATGTTGCTATTTCGCCCATTGGCTTGAAAATAATGAACAGAAAAAGAACACTGACCAACACACATTTTGGTCTCTCAAATTTTTACCGTGTTTATGGGTATATTTGACCTGCTGATTGCAAAAATGGCATCAATTTTCTCTATCTGCTCTATTTTTGTGATACACAACATATGGCATCTACCAGTCACCATAAGAAATCATTCTATGTCTAATAAATTAGTGCCGAAGCAGTTCTCCGATGCCATTTTCCAAATCAGTGCCCCAAATAAACCCAGGATGAGCCCTAAACACCTGGAGAATGTATAGTATCACAGAGGATTAACACCTTGTTTGCTTCATAGGAAATCTGCTACAAAATAGGAGCCTTTTTGTTGAGTTTTAGGGTGAGAGAAGCAGATGGTGAAAACACAATAACGGCCTCAATCAATATTCATTGCTCTATCAATAGCCTTTGTGGTACAAACACATCTATACCAGTGTTTCCCAACCTTTTTTGAGCCGCGGCACACTTTTTACATTTGCAAAATCCTGGGGCACACCACCAACCAAAATGACACAAAATGACACTCTAACACAGTAATGCATATAGTTAATATGTTTTTAAATGTATTTATACACTCAGTGTGAAACCTGGGCCTGTTTCGATGAACACAATATAGATATCCTGGCAGGAATGGCAGAAAGACACAAACTTCCCACACAGAACTCCCATAACCAAGAGAAAATGCTATAAGAGTTTGGTGGGCATTGACCTTGAGTTTTGGAGTTTTAGTTCACCTATATCCAGAGAGCACTGTGGACTCAAGCAATGTTGAATCAGGACCAAACTTGGCATGAATACTCAATATGCCCAAATATGAACACAGATGGAATTTGGGGAAAATAGACCTTGACATTTGGGAGTTACAGTTTCTGGGATTTATAGGTAACACACAATCAAAGAGCACCCTGAACTCTCGCAACAATGGAATTGAACCAAACTTGGCATATTGAACTCTCATTACCAACAGAAAGTATTGAAAGGGTTTGCTTTGGAATTGACCTTGAGTATGGAAGTTGTAGTTCACCTACACTCAGAGAGCACTGTGGACTCAAATAATGATGGATCTGGACCACTCTTGGCATGAATACTCAATATGCCCAACTATGAACACACATGGAGTTTGGGGAAAATAGACCTTGATGTTTGGGAGTTGTAGTTCACCTACATCCAGAGAGCACTGTGGTCTCAAATAATGATGGGCAGGCCTCATGGGGAGGGGGACACTCCACCCCTTTCCAACCCTCCCTCCGCTCACCTCAGCCTCTTTGCCGACCCTTCCTCCTCCCCCCCCCCTGCAAGCAGCAGCAGCAGGATTTGGCAGGAGGGGGAAGAAAGAGTATATTGGAGGGGCCGACACCTCTGCGCAGCCACACCTTCCCCTCGCTTGTTGTCCCTCTCCCTGCTGTTGTTCCCGCGCCTCCTCCCGTCTTCGTCCGAGCCGTCCGTGACATCCTTCTTCCGAAGGAAAAGCAGTGGTGGCGGCGGAGGCCGCTTCCTCCTTGCCCTGGCCCGCTCTTTCCCTCATGCTCATTCAAGTGTGAGGCGAAGGGGCGGCTCCTCTGCGCAGCCGCCCCTTCCCCTCGCTCTCGCACACACTTTCTCTCTCTACGCCGCTGGGACTTGTAGGCCAAAACATCATGGAAGAGGGGAAAGGGTGGGGCTGATGGCGCTCAAAACAGTCCTCGGCTCGGGCGAAGACAGGAGGAGGCGCAGGAACAACAGTAGGGAGAGGGACAACAGCAGCAGCCATATCAGCAGCCTCCTTCTCCCAAGGCACACCTGATGATCGGCCGTGGCACACTAGTGTGTCGCAGCATAGCAGTTGGGAAACACTGATCTATACTTTGACTTTTATCTATACATGGGCAGTCCGCAGAAGAACGGCCTTCCTCAGGGGAGCATGCTTGCTCCATCAATGTTCAACATTTACACAAATGATCAGCCACTGCCAGAAGCGACAGAGAGTTTCATCTACGCTGATGATTGTGCCATCACTGCTAAAGCTGCAAACTTTGAAAGGGTTGAACAGAAGCTCTCCGAATATTTAGGTACTTTTACTGCCTATCAAAGGGAAAACCAACTGATTCCTAATCTATTTAAAATGCAGATGTGTGATTTTCATCTTCAGAACAGACAAGCATCTCGAGCTCTGAGGATAGGGTTGCCACTCTTTGATATAAGTAATAAGGGACATTTACCTAAAAATATGGGATTTTCCACAAAAATAAGGGACACTTCATAAAAACTTCAAAATCAAACGTTAGGTATAAATAGCTTTAATAACAGAATAAGATAATGATTGAAATTCATAAAAGAAACTGACTTACACCCTCTTAACAGTACATAGTATGTTTCTGCATACTGGGCCTCTGCATGTTTTTTCTGCATGTTTTGTCATACCTAATGCATTGTACTGTATGTAATTTCAGATCCAATTGAGATGAACAACTTCTGAGGGAGGGAAGCAAAAAAGTATGCAAAAATTCCGAGATCTAGTCTAGAGAACTGGGAAACGTAGTATTTTGAAAGTTCTTTAATCAATTACCATTTTAATAACTTAATTCTGGAATTAAGCTTGTGGTGGATTACTGTCGCTCTATAACAAGGGTCTTGGGGTGTATAGAGTCCAACATATTGGTGCCTTCCAAAAGGATATGAATATTTTCTTCCTTTGAAAAACTGTTGTCGAAGCCTTTCACGGCCGGAATCACTGCATTGCTATGGGTTTTCCGAGGTGTCTGGCCATGTTCCAGAAGCATTCTCTCCTGACGTTTTGCCCACATCTATGGCAGGCATCCTTGGAGGTTGTGAGGTCTGTTGGAAACTTGGAAATGAGGTGTATGTGTGTGTGTGTGTGTAATGACCACGATGGGAAAAAGAACTCTTGTCTGTTTGAGGGAAGTGTGAATGTTATCATTGACCACCTTGATTAGCATTGAATGGCCTTGCAGCTTCAAAGCCTGACTGCTTCCTACCTGGGGAATCCTTTGTTGGGAGGTGTTAGCTGGAACAATCACACTTCCTCAAATGTGAGCCCTCTGCACCTTTCACATCAGACTCAAACAGACACGAGTTCTTTCTCCCACCCTGACCTCACAACCTCTGAGGATGCCTGCCATAGATGTGGGCGAAACGTCAGAAGAGAATGCTTCTGCAACATGGCCAGACAGCCCAGAAAACCCACAGCAACCCAGGTTTTCTAACAGTTTGTGGGTTTGATGTGCTACTTCTTGTGTGACTGGATATGGTTCCATCTGGGAATTTGTAGGCTTAGAATAAAGTTCCTAAGAGATTGACAAAAATGATAAATTTCGCAGGAAAATGGTGCCAATTCTGGGTAGATGCTAATATCAATCAATCAAAGCATCTCCCGTCACCAAACATCCAGCCAATCTGCCAATAAAAGCCATTTAAATCTTACCATCAATCCCGAGAGCGCCTTGTTGCCGGTTTTCTGGACAGGGTTCAAACTGGTTGATAATTTCCAGGCAATGGTCCTTGGTTACGTTGCTCATCTGGAGATGGAGACACAAGCAAACCATCCATTCAACACTGCGTCTCTTCCCCTAGTTGTATCCTTTCAAGCGATGCACGCTCCCTCCCTCCCCTTCCCATTCACTCAATTAGATTCTCATTCCTACCAATCAATGTCAGTTCTGATAAGAATCAGGCTTGTCAATGTAAACACAATAATCCCATTCGCCGTTTTCCATGTTGAGTCCAGCCAAACGCATGGACAGGGTTTACTACAGGTCCTTCATTCCCAAAATCACCCAAGTGTTTGATAGCAGAGGGTGCATCTACACTGTTGAATTAATGCAGTTCGGCAAAACATTAGCTCTCTTGAAATTAACACTATGGAAGAAGTATGGGCTATAGTATGGGCTATAAGTATCGTAAATAAATAAATCGTAAATAAATAAATAAATAAACAAACTGCGTTGGGAGACGGTGATCGGGAAATGAATGTTGGAGAATCATTGTCTCAATGCTGGTGGTCTTTGCTTTTTCCAGCACCCTGACAAATGCAGTTATTATTATTATTATTATTATTATTTGCATTTGTGAGTTGCCACTCCCGGGTGGCTCGGGGCAACTTACAACAATGGATTCAGGTTAAAAACAAAATATAAAACACTATAACACTATAAAATACAAAGAGACACAATAAAATACACAGCAAACTGATGAGATAGACGTGGATCACTTCATCGGAGTTATACATCATAAGGAGGCGAAATAGCCTGCAAATCACAGCTTAATGTCCAAAAGCCTGTCGAAACAGGAGGGTTTTGTGCGCCTTCCGGAATGCCATTAAGTCCGTAAGATCATGGACTCCGGAAGGCAGTGCATTCCACAGGGTAGATTATTGAAAAGTCCCTCCGTCTTGTGGCCATCAGATGGTATGTTTTAAAGCTGGGAACCTCCAGAGTTGGCCGAACTCTGAACGTAGTGGCCTAGCGGGACAGTATGGGATGAGGCGGTCCCTAAGGTACATTGGCCCCAGACCGTTCAAGGCCTTAAAGGTCAACACCAACACTTTGAAGGTGATCTGGTGCTCGATCAGAAGCCAGTGAAGCTGCCGAAGGATGGGAGTAATGTGGCTTCTCGCCGGCACTCCAGCGAGAAGGCGTGCAGCGGCATTCTGGATGAGCTTAAGTTTCCAGACCACTGACAAGGGCAGGCCAACATATAGGGCGTTACAGTAGTCAAGTCTTGAGATGACCGTGGCTTGGACCACTGTGGTTAGGTCATCCCTGGACATATAGGGGGCCATCTGCCTAGCGGTTTTGCTGACAAGATAGGGAGACTGTAGTACAACGGGGTGGACAGTATACTAACAGAATCCCTATTCTGTCCCGGTCACCCAGGTGGAACCATTCAAAATTGATTGACTGGGGGTTGGGGCACCTCGTCAGGAAGATGGAATTCCTATAGACCACCGCAAGCCCACCTCCCCGCCCTCCAGATCTCGGCTGATGCTGCACGGACAAAGCTGGGTCACATTTACACCTCCAGCCTCATCCAACCAGGTCTCCGTTATGCACACCAGATCCGCCCGTTCATCCAGAATTATGGATGAAAGCTGTTTTTCTGTTGACAGATCCAGCATTCAACAGCACCACCCTTAAAGCAGTTACTTTATTCTCAGCTCAAGAGCCAAAAATGGAATGGACAACAAAAAAAAGATGCAAAGATGGGTTTAAAGCTAATCTTTAAAAATGTGGAATAAATACCAAGAACTGGGAAGCCCTGGCACTCGAGCACCGTAGCTGCAGATCAGTTATTACTAAGAGGGCTATGGATTTTGCTATGGTCCTCTTTTACTAATGATTGTGGGTCCTTCCTACCGTCATGCTAAGGTCAGCCCATAGAGTTGCTTCCTTCCCTTCCTTCGCAGAAGGACATCCTTGAGATTTTTTAAAAAATAGTGTTTATTGAAGACCTTGAGATTTTGAGAGAGCGCACTTCTCCAGGAATCTCTAGGTTTCTCAACCTGGAGATCGGGATCCATGTGGGGGTCGCAAGGGCGTTTCAGTGGGGTCACCAAAGATCACCAGAAAACATATATTTCCGATGGTCTTAGCAGAGAAGGCTGAAAATCTCTCTGCCTGTCCTTCTCTTCCTTTTTGGAAACAGACAGCGAACCCTCCCCCCAAAAGCCCTCCTCCACTGTGATTGGCCGGCCTCTCAGCCAAGGGGAGGACTGTTTCTGAGACTCTAAGTGGGGAGGGGAGAGGAGGCGTGTTTGACACATGGTAGTATGGTGTGCATGTGCAGGCAAGGGAGAGCATATGAGGCTGGAGGGAGGCTTACACTAGTTTGGTCAAATTCTATCGTTGGTAGGGTTCAGAATCCTCTTTGATTACCCCTCACCCACCCCCAGTGTTACCACCTTGGCTTCCAGCACTAATCCCCACAGAGTTTATGCACATTTTATTTAACCCTCTATACTTTTAGCTCAATAAATTCCTCTTGTTTTTATTTTTTAAAATCTCCTGTCAAGTATGCTAAGGCCAACTTCCAAAACATTAGCTCTCTTGAAATTAACACTATGGAAGAAGTACAAAACTTTTTTTAAAAAAAGAAGCTCAACCTTGTGTATTAAAGTTACGTCAGGGCTCCAGCACACACAGCTTGTCCTTAGGGAAACTGTGTACTGAATGCTTAGGGGGAGAAAATGCCAGCGGAGGGGAGTTGGTGCAGCAAAAGAAGAAGCAACCTCCCGAGCCTGCTGGGAGGAGCGGAATATAAGAACGAACAATAAATAAATAAATAAATAAATAAATATGCTGCAGCAAGAAGGGGGAAGGTATTTTGGGAAAGGATTCAAACCCATGGCACAACAAGCTACCTGTATGCAATGTAGGCAAAACAGGAGTATCAGCACTACTGATTCAGCAGTAATAGCCGCCAGAGAAACAGGGAGAAGGAATATATTTATTTTGGTAACGAACCAAGAAGATGGAGCAATTAAGGTCTACCGGGAAAAGGCAGAGTGAATAAGTTTGCAGTAAAACAATGCTGAGTAATAGCATCACTCAATTACTCAATAGCAGAGCACCTAATGAACCAACCTGGACAGAACATATTATTTGAGAACACAGAAATGCTGGCTCACTCAACAAAACTTTATTACGGTCACTGACCAGCACAAAGCGGGCACAAGCACCCTGGGAGGGAAAGGACAACTCCCCAGTAAGCAGTTATTTTAAATTAGATTAGAAATCAGTATACATATATTTTAAAAGACAGGTATGGAACCGAAGGGGAAGGGGAGTGGTTGATGAGAGAGGTCTAAAACACTGGGGGGACGACAAAGGGGGAAGGGAGTCTAGTATCATTTCAGCTGTAACATGTTGTTCTAACTGTATTCCCAGCAGGGTGTTGCCTTACGGTGTCAGTCATCCTCCGTCTAATTGTAAGTGCAGCAGAGAGGCTAAAAGTTTTAAAGAGGCCCCAATGATCTCAGAAACTGCCGCCCACCCCCCCCCAAAGGTTCCTACCTTGAGGCAGAAAACACTCACCCTCCAGGGGAAACAACACTTTGAAGGCTACAGCAACAAAATAACTTCTCCCCCCGCCCTGAGAAGGACCCATGGCTGTTAACGATTCCCATCCTACCTTATACAATGATACAGAGCTGACAAGGAATCTTCAGATTGAAACCCCTGGCTACTCCCAAAATTGACATATTGACGACCAGCACAAACTCCACATTCTGACTTGGAACATTGCAGGGTGGAAGTCTTCTATAAAAGATCCCTCTTTACTAGAATTTTTAACCCAACATCATATTATTCTGCTTCAGGAAACATGGATGGTAGGCGGCATAACAAGTAATAGGTTTCAATCCCACTCAATCAATGCAGGTTTCAATCCCACTCCAACGAACAATCAATGTCAGAGCCCCCACAAAACCAGATATGGGAGGCCCAAAGGAGGTCTATCAATGGATGGGGGAGGCCTAATCTCCAATGAACTACGGAGGTGGGGCTAAGACAACACAGTGGTGGAGCCCTTCTGGGCACGGCCCCCCCCTTAAAGTCAAGTATCCAGCCCCAGCGTCCCTGGCTGTTCTAATTCAATTCAACAACCACAAAATGCTGGCAATAAATGTCTACATACCCCCTATGAGAAGAAAAGCTCAAGTCAAAGCCACATGGTCTGAGCTGGAGTCCCATATCAAGGATCTTATACTGCAGAATCCAGATGCATTTATACTCTTGGGAGGCGATTCCAATGCAAGGATGGGCCCAGATGACCCCTCTCTTTTTAAACAGCAGAACTGTCCATCTCCAATCAGTGAGGATGAGGGACCTTTCCCTTTCCCCGTGTCCAAAGACCCAAAATCAAATTTCACAGGCTTATGTCTTGCCAAAACAGCCTATAGGCTAAATCTCTACATCTTAAATGGGGTGCTGGAAGGTGACCATCCAGCCGAATTCACCTTTCTTTCAGGCACAAAAATGAGCGCTATCAATTACATAGCCATTTCAAGGGATTTCCTTCCTTATTCTAAATCTCTAAAAGTTATGCCCAAACTTGAGAGCGACCATCTCCCAGTCTCTCTTCAATTAAACTCCTTTTCGCAGGAAACTCACATAACGGAACAATACCAGCCTCTACTACTGCCAACAGAAAGATCTTATAACCAAGCCAAATGGACCCCACACCTGAACCAAAGAATAACGGATCTGCTGGCCACAGCAGCCAGCCTTCGCTCCTCTCTGCTGGCTCACTCTTGCAACTACCATGTCATACTACACAGAGAAGCCATTGCAATCCACAACCATGTTGGCAATTTCAATCAAAAGGAAGAAACCATGAAAATGAACAATATCTGGCTACTAGTATTAAAATGTATGAACAGGATATGCTGATCCACTTTTCTTGTGTTTGCAAGCAATTAGCATCATTAAAAAATCACATGCAACATAGGCGGATACTCACACAGAGTCACAAAGGAGAGAGAAAGGTGGATTCTTTCATCCTCTTTATTTATTTACTAGCTTGGGGACCCGGCCCTGCCCGGGTTATTTGAGAAAGGCATTGTGTGCCAAGGTTGGTCCTTATCAGATGTTTACGTGGCTTGCAGTGGTCTCAGGAAGTTAGTTAAGCTACTGCAAGTCCCATCGGCCATGGTCCACCCCCATCCTAACAGCACCAGGATGTAGAGTGGGTCATGTGGGCTCTGTGTGCCACGTTTGGTCTTGATCAGTCATTGGATGAGAATTTGGGCCTGGCCTGTGATTTGTAGGGGCTACAGTGTTCTGTGGGAAGTGAATCGCGTGAAGGTACTGCAAATCCCATCATTTGAGGCCCATCCTGCCCAAAAGTGCTCCAGGCTGTAAAGTGGGCCTCTGTGTGCCAAGTTTGGTCCTGATCCGTCATTGGTGTGGGCCACAATGCTCTAAGAAAGTGAGTTAAAGTACTGCAAGTCCCTTCATCCCTCAAAGTGCACCAGGATGTAGAGTGGGTCTTGGGAGTTCTTTCTGCCAAGTTTGGTCTTGTTCTGTCATTGTTGGGGGTCGCAAAGTATTTTGGCCTTAAACTCCCACTGTGGCTGACTGCCTCAGGCCTTTGCCTTCTCCCCCTCTGCCACTTTAGAGGGTCGGAATGTTCGTGTTGGCTGGCCAATTAGAGGCACTATGCAAATACTCCCTCACTGGCAACCAATCATGTTGTCAGAATGTAGAGGCCGGGAGCCAATCAGAACGCTGCCACATACATACAGTACATACAAACATACAAACATACAAACAAACATTCCGCTTTATTATATATAGAGATTTACTGTTTTTGTATACCGCCTTTCTCAGCCCGCAGGTGAGTTAACGCAGTTTACAGGGCGAAATTCAATGCCCACAATACCATAAATACAATTAAAAACATTAACATATAATAGAAACCATAACAAAAACGTTAAAAACATAAATCATTAGTGTGTCCGATCCCATCGTTTAGTTGTTCCATTTTCCTATGTCAGTTACTCCGCATTTGCAAACACTTGCTCAAAAAGCCAGGTCTTGACTTTTTTCCGGAATGGTAAAAGCGAGGGGGCCGATCTGATATCCCTAGGGAGGGCGTTCCATCAGTAAGGGAAACTGGTTGATGCATATAAGTCCCTTTGCAATAAGTCTCCCATGGTTATGACTCAGTCATTATTACACTCCATTTGATTGCTGGGGGTTGGATTAGATGTCCTTTGGGGTCTCCAACTTTATCATTCTATACGAGTCTACGATTCTGTGATTCTATGATTCTTGGGGGCTGTTTAGAAATGCAAAACCACAATGCTATCAGTAGGTTTGCATAAGGACAGTCTTATTTGTTTCTTTTGTTTCACACTGCATATAATAAATCATGCATTTCCTGCAAAACACACATTTCTCCCTGAAATGTCTATAGATCTTTTATCTATATACAGTTCTGAATAGACAAGCCTTCTTCCAAGAACGCGGAGTCTGAACTCCAGAACATAACTGTGATATTGATCCACGAATAAGTCCAAATAGTGTGAATTAGTGTGAATACCATCAATAATATGGACTGGACCAAAATCTCCATAACTGGAGGACGCTTGCCTACAATCTGATTAGAGTGGCTGCAGGAACGAAGTCTGCATAATCTTTCTCCCGCTGCTCATGTATGCAAAGCAAACCATGCAGCAACAATTTATTTATTTTGCCTCCCTTGCAAGCATCAGGGAGATCAATAATAATCCAGTGACACAGAAACCAATGCTAACTCGTTTAGAGAAACAGTAGGCACAGATAAGATGATCATCTGTGCAAAAGGACACATTTGAAATCTCCAACAGACCATAAAAAAGCAGATGGAGAGGGACTTGGGAAAGAACAGATGCGGAAATTTGTAGCAGAAATCTCTCAAAAAAAGGGCAGCTACATATATTCGCCTAAGTATAAAGAAGAACTGGTTTTAAGAAGTCTCCTGTTTGTGCTTTCCAAAGTCAGAATTGCCTTTGTGTTGAGACCTGATGGAGCTCCAAAACAGTCCTCCCAGTGCCAAAACCCGTAATTGCTTTTGATGGCGTGAAATAAGAAATAAAGAATCGACTGAAGCTGGTACAGAACGCGGCTGCTAGACTGTTGGCTGGCATCCCGATGACCAGCCACATAACACCTGTCCTGTGTGAGCTGCACTGGCTACCCTTGTCAGTGGTCTGGAAACTTAAGCTCGTCCAGAATGCTGCTGCACGCCTTCTCGCTGGAGTGCCGGCGAGAAGCCACATTACTCCCATCCTTCGGCAGCTTCACTGGCTTCCGATCGAGCACCAGATCACCTTCAAGGTGATGGTGTTAACCTTCAAGGCCTTACACGGTCTGGGGCCGATCTATCTGAGGGACCATCTCACCCCCAGAGATCACTCCGCTCTGAAGATCTGAATCTTCTCGAAGGGTCCAGCTTCAAAACCATCCGTCTGGCATCGACCCGACGTAGGGCCTTCTCTGTGGTGGCTCCAATGAGCTGGAACTCCCTGCCAGTGGAGGTTCGTGCCCTGCAAGATTTGTCTTCCTTCCGCAGGGCTTGTAAGACCCACCTCTTCAAGCTGGCCTTTGACTGCTGAACTTTTAATCTACATTTAGCTTAATTAACTCCGTTAATTCTACTACTGCTGTTTTATTTGTGTTGCTTTATATGATTGTAAGCCACTCCGAGCCCTCGGGAAGCGACGGCATATAAGAATGAATAATAAATAAATAAATAAATACCTGAGCTAGCCGGGATGGTCTTGAACCTGGCATTGGAGTCCCAACAGCTCATCATGCCGGGGGACTTCAACATCCACGCCGAGACCATCCTGTCAGGAGCGGCTTCATGTCTTCCATGGCAACCATGGGACTGTCCCAACTGGTAGCTAGCCCTACTCACAGTGCTGGACACACACTAGACTTGGTTTTCTGCCAGGGATGGGAGGAAGATGGCGGTATGGAAGAGCTGACCATCACTCTCTTGCCCTGGCTTACTGTGCCCCCCCCCCACCCCAACCTCAGCAGGGGGGAAGACCATTAAGATGGTCTGCCCCAGGAGGCGAATGGATCCAGATGGGGCATTTCCTGGGGAATTTCCCAAAACCTCTGTTGGTGTTCCTGTTGATGCCCTGGTTTCTCTCTGGGCTCTTTCTGGAATAGGGAAATGACTAGGGTAGTAGACACGATTGCTCCGGTATGCCCCCTCTCAAGTAGCCGAGCTAAACCAGCTCCTTGGTTCAACGAGGAGCTGGCAGTGATGAAGCAAAGGAAGAGAAGGCTAGAGTACATGTGGCGTTATATGTTTTAATGTTATAATGTTTAATTAATTTATATATGTTTTACATTGTCATGTTGATTGTTTTTAATTGCACTTTTATGAATGCCTGGCATTGAATTATGCCAATCTGTAACCCACCTTGAGTCGCCGTATTTCTGAGAAAGGTGGGCTATAAGTATAGTAAATAAATCAATAAATAAATAAACTGCGTTGGGAGACGGTGATCGGGAAATGAATGTTGGAGAATCATTGTCTCAATGCTGGTGGTCTTTGCTTTTTCCAGCACCCTGACAAATGCAGTTATTATTATTATTATTATTTGTATTGTATTGTATAACACTATAAAATACAAAGAGACACAATAAAATACACAGCAAACTGATGAGATAGACGTGGATCACTTCATCGGAGTTATACATCATAAGGAGGCGAAATAGCCTGCAAATCACAGCTTAATGCCCAAAAGCCTGTCGAAACAGGAGGGTTTTGCGCGCCTTCTGGAATGCCATTAAGTCCGTAAGATCACGAACTCCGGAAGGCAGTGCATTCCACAGGGTAGATTATTGAAAAGTCCCTCCGTCTTGTGGCCATCAGATGGTATGTTTTAAAGCTGGGAACTTCCAGAGTTGGCCGAACTCTGAACGTAGTGGCCTAGCGGGACAGTATGGGATGAGGTGGTCCCTAAGGTACATTGGCCCCAGACCGTTCAAGGCCTTAAAGGTCAACACCAACACTTTGAAGGTGATCTGGTGCTCGATCGGAAGCCAGTGAAGCTGCCGAAGGATGGGAGTAATGTGGCTTCTCGCCGGCACTCCAGCGAGAAGGCATGCAGCGGCATTCTGGACGAGCTTAAGTTTCCAGACCACTGACAAGGGCAGGCCAACATATAGGGCGTTACAGTAGTCAAGTCTTGAGATGACCGTGGCTTGGACCACTGTGGTTAGGTCATCCCTGGACAGATAGGGGGCCATCCGCCTAGCGGTTTTGCTGACAAGATAGGGAGACTGTAGTACAACGGGGTGGACAGTATACTAACAGAATCCCTATTCTGTCCCGGTCACCCAGACTCAGGTGGAACCATTCAAAATTGATTGACTGGGGGTTGGGGCACCTCGTCAGGAAGATGGAATTCCTATAGACCACCGCAAGCCCACCTCCCCGCCCTCCAGATCTCGGCTGATGCTGTACGGACAAAGCTGGGTCACATTTACACCTCCAGCCTCATCCAACCAGGTCTCCGTTATGCACACCAGATCCGCCCGTTCATCCAGAATTATGGATGAAAGCTGTTTTTCTGTTGACAGATCCGGCATTCAACAGCACCACCCTTAAAGCAGTTACTTTATTCTCAGCAAAAGAGCCAAAAATGGAATGGACAACAAAAAAAAGATGCAAAGATGGGTTTAAAGCTAATCTTTAAAAATGTGGAATAAATACCAAGAACTGCGAAGCCCTGGCACTGGAGCACCGTAGCTGCAGATCAGTTATTACTAAGAGTGCTATGGATTTTGCTATGGTCCTCTTTTACTAATGATTGTGGGTCCTTCCTACCGTCATGCTAAGGTCAGCCCATAGAGTTGCTTCCTTCCCTTCCTTCGCAGAAGGACATCCTTGAGATTTTTTTAAAATAGTGTTTATTGAAGACCTTGAGATTTTGAGAGAGCGCACTTCTCCAGGAATCTCTAGGTTTCTCAACCTGGAGATCGGGACCCATGTGGGGGTCGCAAGGGCGTTTCAGTGGGGTCACCAAAGACCACCAGAAAACATATATTTCCGATGGTCTTAGCAGAGAAGGCTGAAAATCTCTCTGACTGTCCTTCTCTTCCTTTTTGGAAACAGACAGTGAACCCTCCCCGCAAAAGCCATCCTCCACTGTGATTGGCCGGCCTCTCAGCCAAGGGGAGGACTGTTTCTGAGACTCTAAGTGGGGAGGAGAGAGGAGGCGTGTTTGACACATGGTCGTGTGGTGTGCATGTGCAGGCAAGGGAGAGCATATGAGGCTGGAGGGAGGCTTACACTAGTTTGGTCAAATTCTATCGTTGGTAGGGTTCAGAATCCTCTTTGATTACCCCTCACCCACCCCCAGTGTTACCACCTTGGCTTCCAGCACTAATCCCCACAGAGTTTATGCACATTTTATTTAACCCTCTATACTTCTAGCTCAATAAATTCCTCTTGTTTTTATTTTTTTAAATCTCCTGTCAAGTATGCTAAGGCCAACTTCCAGTTTCTTGTACTGTGGGTGGTGGCTTGTCTACGTATGTGTATACAGTATGTGTATTGGTATATGTTTGCAATGTATATAGTTGGTGTATTACATTTTTAAAATAAAATATTTTTTTAGAAAATATAAAATTTAAAAAATAAAAAAGAATCCACTTTGATTGTAGGTGAACTATAAATCCCAGCAACTACAACTCCCAAACGTCAAGGTCTATTTTTCCCAAATCCCACCAGTGTTTACATTTAGACACATTGATTATTCATGCCAAGTTTGAGTCCACAGTGCTGTCTGGATATAGCTGAACTACAACTCCAAAACTCAAAGTCAATGCTCACCAAACCCTTCCAGTATTCTCTGTTAGTCATGAGAGTTCTGTGTGCCGAGTTTGATTCAATTCCATTGTTGATGGAGTTCAGAATGCTCTTCGTTAACTACAAATCCCAGCAACTACAACTCCCAAATGACGAAATGAATCCCACCCCCAACTGCACCAGTATTCAAATTTGGGCATATCGGATATTGGTGCCTAGTTTGGTCCAGTGAATGAAAATACATCTTACATATCAGATATTTACATTACGATTCATAACAGTAGCAAAATTATGGTTATGAAGTAGCAACAATAATAACTTTAAGTTGGGGGTCCCCACAACATGAGGAACTGTATTACGGCGTCGTGGCATTAGGAAGGTTGAGGAAACCACAAAATAACTGATATTTTTTCAATTATGAACTGATTTATGCCTACACCAGGAATGAAAGGACTAGAGAGAGTTTGTGTACTGTATAAGCCACTTAATTTTCCCCAGAGGCATCACCACAGTAGGTTTGTATCTTTGTGTTGCAAAGGAAACATGATCTGCTACCTTTCATTTACAGCCTGGATTTCATAGGTGGCTGAACAAAAGCCGTGAGAAACTTCTCAGTTTCATTTTTCGACGGAAAGAACAAAACCATGACTCTGGGAGCGCCGAGCATACATCGCAATGGAGAGCTGCGAGATTAATTTACCGCCACTTAATTGACAGCACATAAAAATGTTCAAACAGGGACATATGTTTTATTAGGAAAGAGAGGCTTGTCACGAGCACCATAAGAAGGTAAATGCACTTTATTTTGAGAGAGAATCAAGAATAATGCTTGCCGGCAGGAGAGTACGTGCCCAAAGAGAAATTACTTGTATGGCAATTTGAGACAAAGTGAGCAATATGGCAAAGACTCTATCTCTATCTATCTATCTATCTATCTATCTATCTATCTATCTATCTATCTATCTATCTATACACATAATAAAAGTGAAAATATGTATCCGTGTATGTGGCTGGGATGTTCCAGTGGTGCAGTCACCAACAAGCTCCTGCCACGACAAGGAGCTATAGCTCCCACTACTCAGGAGGCACCAATGGCCCTCCCTCCAATGACATTGCAGGTTATAGTAAACGCTGTAAACATTTACATGAGCCCTGCCAATGTCATCCACAAACGCCATACTGCCTACTACGCAACTAAAGGCTTTCATACGGGGACCATTTCATCCTAGATTTTATGTGTTTCCTCCACCATAGACATCCCAGTGCTTCTGATTCCCTCCATTGGTGTGGAATTTGCATAACCGCACCCATTGAATCTCCCTTACCCCTTTCCTATTCTTTTTTATAGCACACAGCAAATAGAGGAATTGATCAGCAACTGAACATTTGGGGAGAATTCACCATGTTTTATAGGAGTTTTAGGTACTGGGATGTATAGTTCACCTGCAAGCTAAGAGCAGTTTGAACTCCATCAATGAATTAACTTAGCACATAGAACCCCCATGATCAAGGAAAATACTGGAGGCCTTTGGAGGGATTTCTAGAAGTTGTAGTTCACCTACATCCAGAGTGCATTATGAACCCAAACAGCAATAGATCTGGACCAAACCTGGCAATCATACTCGAAATGCCCAAATTTGAAAACTGGTGGGTTTTGAGGGGAATTTGTTTGGGCATTTTGGAGTTGTAGGTACTGGGATGTATAGTTCACCTGCAATCAATGAGCACTCTGAACTCCACCAAAGATGGAATTGGACCCAACGTGGCACACCGAGCCCCCTTGACAAGCAAAAAATACTGGAGATCTTTGGGGAAACTTCTCCTTGATTTGGGGGAGGTGTAGTTCACCTACATCCAGAGAGCACTGTGAACCCAAACACCGATGGATCTGGGCCAAACTTGGCATACATACCTGACATGTCAAAATTTGATTACTGGAGGGGTTTGTCAGGGAACTGACCTTCCTTTTAGGGAGTTTTAGTTCACCCACAACCAGAGAAACTGACCTCCACCGATGATGGACCAGGACCAAACTTGGCACACAGAACCCCCATGACTAACTCTACCTACTGGAGAGGTTTGAGGGGACTGACTCATCATAGTGGGAACTGTAGTTTACCCTACAGCGCGAGGGCACACTGAACCCCACAATGATGTATCTACAGCAAACTTGCCCAACGTAACAAACATTAAGTACTGATGGAGTTTCTCGGGTTTAACCTGGCATGATGTGAGTTGTATGTATTTTGTACAATTTTTAAAAATAACTTTTTTCAAATAACTCGGTCAATGCTGGTTACCCAATTAATAAAAATAATAATTATTATTAATGGCGGCGGTGATTATAAGGGACCTTGTCCAAATGCATGCATAAATTGAGAAAACTCATTGAGACAAAACGAATGCGTATGCTTCCATCAAACACTTATGACATTATCAGGCAGGATCAAAAGTAAGTTAAAAACAAAACACCAATCCCTCAAGGTCATGATATGTTTTATCTGCAAATTCTTGGATCGGTTCCCAGATCATTAAAGGTGACCTTCTTCTCTGAGAAGGAGTTCAAGTTTGAAAAGCATTTCAGGGGAAATCACTTTGCAGAGGACCAGACGTTTCAAAGGGAGAGGAGCAGAACTAAAGACACAGTCAAATAAAGAAGACTTCATCACATTCACTAAATCCCACTGAGTGCCAGACTTCAAATGTGGTAAGACACTGTGTTCATCACATTAGGTTGGGTTCAAGTGTAGGATACAGCATTCTTTGCGTATTTGAAGTGTGGGGGGGTCAAACATTTTAGGAGGTGGTGGCGAAGTGGATTTTTGGTAATGATCCAGATGTTTGGCCAGTTCTGTAATGTGATGCCATTCATTGCTCTCAAGTTTAGAATGAATCGTTTCCCCAATTTGTGGGAAGGGAAAGTGTGGAAGGAGCCCAAAGTACCCTTGTTAGGGAAAGCATTACCAACGCATTAGTTTTTACTTTGCCGGAAGTATTTTTTTAAAAAAATAGCCTTCCAAGTCCTTTCCTTCTGTCTGTGATATGTCTGTGCCTCGTGTTGCATGGGGAAAGCCTGGAGAGAAGATTAGTACACAGCAAAGTCATTATGCTGGCTGTTGTATTGGATCATACATTGGACACTTCCCAAGTTGTTGTTGTTGTTGTTGTTGTTATTATTCCATGTATCCATACTGTGAAGTCCCAGAAACTATAGTTTCTCAAGGTCCATACTCTTCTCTGGGTGCAGCTACACTATGGAATTAATACAGTTGGACCTTACTTTAAATGCCATGTTTCCATGAGATGGTCTTGTGAATTGCAGTTTCCCAAGGTCCATGAACTTTTTCCGGGTGCATCTACACTGTGAAATGAGTGCAGCTGGACCTTACTTTAAATATCATAGCTTCATACTAACAGTGTGATGAAGGTAGAACAGTCATTCGTTTCATTTCAGAACTGAGTGAGACTGAGCAATACTCCACCAAACACTTCCCTGCTTCAATGTGATGAGGTTATAGGACTTGGAAGGAAAGCTGCAAAGGAACTAGAGAAGATTCCCAAGTGTAAAGACAGTTCATTACATATCAAAGCTGGAGTGGTCACTGCATTCCTTATTTGTATATATGGCTGTGAAGGTTGGACAGTGAGGGGATCATATCTACATGGGTGCTATAAAATGGAGCAAGCAAGAGTCGGTCCTTTCTTCTCTCATCCCTTCTGCCTTTTGTGCCATGCCCAAGGAAAGGGCTGCTTGTCTTGTATTACTCTGCAAGCTGCTCAACCTGTGGGTCCCCAGATGTTTTGGCCAGATGTTCCCACAGCAAGACCTTCCAGATCAGTGTTTCTCAACCTGTGGGTCCCCAGATGTTTTGGCCTTCAACTCCCATAAATCCTAACAGCTAATATTTCTGGGAGTTGTAGGCCACAACATCTGAATACCACTGTTCCAGATATTACTGTACTGCAAGTCCCGTGAGCTACAGCCCAACACCAGAGGGCCATAAAATTTCCCTATTAGTCCCTATCAATCAATATCCTACATTGGCAAGGGATAGGATAAGACTCCAAAGTTCCTTCCAATGAACTGATGATTATCCAAAGGATCAGGACAACCAAGGAGTTTGGATCACAAGCTGGTGACCAGCCAACTCGCAACCTTTCCCTCCTGTCATTTTTTGTGGCAGATGAAGCCCAAGAAACACCTGCAAAAGTTAAAGCCCCTGACGGGACATTTGCAAGACCAGTACCTTTTGCTCAGCATCAAGGAAGCGTCTCAGGTCGTCCACATCTAAATAGTCCTTGTGGTTGCTGTAGGTGAGCATCAGCAGATACAGGTCCCGTCTGGTTGACATCATCTTGTAGAATGCACAGAACTCCTCGAAGTCCAGCGTCCCTTGGTTGTCATCCGTATCTGCCTCCTGGTCACACCAAACAGCAAAAAGAAGAGGTTAGTTGGCATCCTTAGCTTGACAATGTCACAATCACTAGGCCGACAACTGAAGTAGAGTGCCACATCTTTAGGGGGCGAAGGCATTCTTCAAGACAGTAGAGCTAACTAAGCTTTTGTTCAGCTTGTTCAGCTAGTGTAGTTATATCGGTTAGAGAGCTGGACTGGGACTTTGGAGTTCTACATTCTAGTCTGTCCTAAGCCATGAAATTCACTGATTGACTATGGGCTATCAAGGCCATTTCCTGCCAACATTCTTCTTATCATCCAATTAACTGACTTCAGACAGTTGTTTCTGCTTCTACAAGCAGCTCTTGTGTTTATTTACATTTCATTCGTGGCAGTAACACTTACACGTTAGCACAGTCACAATGCAAGAGAGATGAGACAGTTCAATGGCATCTGCTATATTTATACCCCACTGATGTCAGCTCATCAATTCAGTATTCCACCTCCTTGTCTATTGCAACATCTTCCTTCTCTGTTCTACACATGCTTCATAATATTCCAAAACACACTCACTTGTAACTTCATCACATGGACTATCTTACCAATTGTAGGATGCTTCAAGCACAGTTCCTGGATGTAGCCTGCCAGATCCCATCAGATGATGAACAGCTACCTTTGACGGGACTCCATCCATGAACTGTGCTGGAAGCATCCCACAACGGAGGCCTGTGAACACAGGAAGCTTCCCGTGTTCTCATTAGATAGAGTGGGGGAAAGCACAGGGGGAGGAAACTCAGGCAGTGATGCTTCTCCCCGTTGGATAAGTAAGGGGACGATGCAGGCCGATGGGTTCTGCGCTGCTCACCAGATTTGTCCCGATCCCAGGGATGCCCCCACTGTCTCCCAGATTCAGGACCTCAATGTGATGAAGTCCTTGAACTAGCACATCGCAGATGGATGTTGTGAGGATGGAAAATGGAATACAAGCATCACATTATGTCACTGTAAGCTCACAGGACGAAAAGCAGAAGAAAATACCTGACAGATAATAATGCTACACATTAGTACTGAAAGAACCAAAGTTAGAAAAAAGCAGGAATACACCCTCCCATTTCGGAAGGAGCAATATGTATTGTGTCTTTTTGTCTATCTTTTGTAGTGCCTAATTTTGGTAGAATGCCGAGGCGAGCTTAAGGCAATGAAAGTAGAAGATTTTATGATATGATCAAATATGGGAAACTTGACCTAGACTAAAACTGTGACCTGAGATGTTTACAAGTAGATATAAACGTCCTCTGGAACATGTTTAATCTGCTGCTCACTTTGAGCTGAGTTACAGCTGATACCGTATGCCTTCACAATTGTGAATAAAGAAATCTTTCTCTTTGACCTGTCTTGAGACTGTTTTTGGGTGCGCCAGGACAAGCTGAGAAGCCAGAGCAGTGACGCATGGTCTCAAGCGCAACAAATCTACCACTTCAGTACTAAAAGAAGACATGGAGATTACAGATAAACTGATTATGGCTCCACAAGACTTGGTGGTGTGATTTGGGCATTGGACCGCCACTCTAGAAATCGACCAGGTTTCGATTTCGTTGGCCAACACACCTTTTGGTGTCTCAAATATTATACTTGTTTTGGGTATATTTGGGGGGATTGATTTTGTCATTTGGGAGTTGTGAGTTGCTCGGATTTAAAGTTCAGAATCAGCATAAGCCTGCACTTAAATCATATAAGCAACATGCAAAAGGTATCAAAATATATAATTATAAGGAATAGCAAGTAGAGGACGCTCCCTCTATGTTCAATTATCACAACTCTTATGGTTTAACAAATTGGACCTCACGGCAGCGTTTGATACTGTCGATTACCAACTTTTGACACACCGCCTGGCGGTGGCGGGGGTGAGGGGGACAGCCCTCAACTGGCTGTCCTCCTTCCTCCAAAACCGCCTGCAGCGAGTGAAGTGGGGAGGGGTGGTCTCCGAGGGCTCCCCCTTACATTGTGGAGTCCCTCAGGGGGCCATTCTCTCCCCGCTGTTATTTAACATCTATATGCGACCACTCGCCCAATTGGTACGGAGTTTCGGGCTGGAATGTCACCCCGACACCCAGCTCATTCTGATGGACCCCGGGGTGGAATCTGTACCCGATAATTTCCATCTCTGCCTAGAAGCCATAACTGGATGGCTGCGAGCCAGTAAGTTGAAGGTGAACCCGACGAAGACGGAGATCTTGTGGCTGGGCCGCCCGGAGGGGGTAGAGACCCAGTTGCCGACGTTTGATGGTGTGGCACTTCGCCCACAGCCCCTAGTTAAGAGCCTTGGGGTCCAGCTAGACGCCCAACTGTCGATGGGCGCAGATTGCCTGCGCTTGCAAGACAGCGTTCTACCATCTGCGGCAGGCGAAACGTCTGGCTCCTTACCTCTCCCGCTGCGACCTGGCCACGGTGATCCAAGCCACGGTCATCTCGAGGCTTGATTACTGTAATGCGCTGTACATTGGCCTACCCTTGTCGGCGATCCGGAAACTTAAGCTGGTGCAGAACGCAGCAGCGCCTGCTGTCGGGAGCCCCAAGATCTGCGCATGTGAACCCACTCCTGCGTGCACTGCACTGGCTTCCTATCGAATTACGGGTCTCCTTCAAGGTGTTAGTTCTAACTTTCAAGGCCTTATATGGTTTGGGGCCAGTGTACTTGAGGGAGCGTCTTACCCCATACAAACCCAGAAGATCACTGCGCTCAGAGGGGCTTAATCTACTAGAGGTCCCTAGTATTAAGATCTGTAGGCTGTCGAGCACCCGGCAGAGAGCATTTACAGTGGCCGCTCCGACCCTCTGGAATTCTCTGCCGGAGGAGATACGAGCACTACGGGGTTTGTTGGCCTTCCGCAAGTCTGTGAAGACTTGGCTATATAGGCAGGCATTTGGTCCCAACTGATGCCTCCTTAGTTGCCAGCTGCCAACATACCGTCCTGCCATGTATTGCCTCTGCGTATTATTGCTTGCCGGGATCATTTGTGGGGAGGGGGCTTTTGGGTATACGTCTTTTATCTGTTTATTGATGTTTTATGGATATGGAAACAATAATACAGCATCGATACATCAAATCGAATTTATAAATAAATAAATAAATAAATTGGAAACAATAACACAGCATCACAGTAATGCAAAGCTGCCCTTTCGGAGCACACAGTAATGCAAAGCTGCCCTTTCAGTGCGGCTTCGTTGTTGTAAGGGGCTAGTAAGCTCAATCAAAGGTCTTTAGGAGTCAATACTCACTGTCCTGTAGATTCTAATTCTCAAATGACAACGAAGCCGTACTGAAAGGGCAGCTTTGCATTACTGTGTGCTCCGGAAAGAGAGGCGCGCACGCGGGACTATTGATGTATCGATGCTGTGTTATTGTTTCCATATGTTTGTTAAACCATAAGAGTTGTGATAATTGAACATAGAGGGAGCGTCCTCTACTTGCTATTCCTTATAATTATATATTTTGATACCTTTTGCATGTTGCTTATATGATTTAAGTGCAGGCTTATGCTGATTCTGTATTGCTACACAAGATAGATCTATTGCTACTGTATTTACTGGGATTTAAAGTTCACCCACAATAAAAGAGCCTTCTCAACTCCACCAACAATGGAATTGAACCAAACTTGGCATACAGAATTCCCATGACTAACAGAAAATACTGGAATGATTTGGTGGGCATTGACCTTGACTTTTGGAGTTGTAGATCACCTGCATCCAGAGAGCACTGTGGACTCGAACAATGATGGATCTGGACCAAACTTGGCACAAATACTCAACATGCCCAAATGTGAACACCGGTGGAGTTTGGGGAAAACAGATCTTTACATTTGGGAGTTTTAGTTGCTGGGATTTATAGTTCACCTACAATCAAAGAGCATTCTGAACCACACCAATGAGAGAATTGGGTCAAACTTCCCACACAGAACCCGCATGACCAACAGAAAATACTGTGTTTCCTGATGGTTTTTGGTGGCCCCTCTGACACTCTTCTCGTGATCCCCCAGGGGTTCCAACCCCCAGGTTGAGAAACACTACCCTAAGTCATTCCTTGGGAAAGGAAGATAAGGAGCTAGAAAGGAGATAGCTTTCCCCTGGGAAAACACCTGAGGTCAGTAGGAGTGGGGGGCCAAATTACGGAGGTCACAGAGACTTCATGAGAAATCCTTGAAACAACAGAGCAGATGTCAACGACATGACTTCATGGCTTTGTGGTCCTTAAATTAAAGAATTGTTCATTAAAAGGGTCAGAGCAGACAAAACTGTGTTATGGTAGACACCTTGCTCTTCTTCCACATTCAAATCTATGTTTAAGTTTCTGGGGAAAGCCTTGTGCTCATGTTCATGGATTCACATTTTGATAGAAGCTCATGTGTTGCTGGTTATGGATTTATGATTATGCTTTGATTCCTGGTTTTTTTCCCCATGTACCTTGTTACTTTTGAACTGAAATCTGATGTAAAGGCTATTGCCTTTTATTAACCTTTTTCCTATTGCTTTTTGGGACATTGCTTTTTGTATTACTTTTTGCCATTCACCTTTTTGTATTTGTTTTCTTCTATAAACTGTTTAGTTAGTAATACTGGACTCGTATGTGGTGCCAAGGTGAATTCAGGCCAGAGTGCAACACTGAGATACAGAACATATGCCATTTACCAGTTGCCATCTGCTCACTCACAGAAAACCATGAGCTACGAAACAAGATGCAGTCTATGCAATGCAATTTTTCCAAATCATTGCCCCAAAGAACCCCAGGAACAAGCCTAAAAAGCAAGACACCAAAATCACCCATTGGCCAGGGAAACCCAACGGGTGACCTTTGGCGAGTCGCACACTCTCAGTCCCAGTAAGCTCTGTGATAGGGTTACTATCAGTTGGAAATCACTTCGAAACACACAGCAGCAACAACAGCATTTCCAAAAAATATTAGAGGTCTAATCCTTTATAGCCGTTTTCTTCTCTGCTTCCCAAATCCATCCAAATTCCTCATCTTTCCTTTGGTTTAGTCCTAGCAAAGATGACCTCAGCTAGAAACTGAATAATTTACAAGGGAGACCTTCAACTCCTACTATCAAAGCTCTGCCGCATCCTTACTTTGGAACAGGTTCTGGAGTTCATCCTTGGTCTAGGGACATGAGCGTGACCAATATTTTGCCCCAGTCCTTCATTGTCAACGGTGGCCGTTACAAACCCTGGTCTAAGCCAGATTGCTTCATCAAACAGGAACTGTGTCCCCGTTATGGCATTTTCTAATCACCCTCTCTGATGATCCGACAGCGACCAAGGCTGCTTTGGCAAGACACAAATCCCTGGCAGACTTCCAGAAAGACTGCAAAGATGGTCCCCTTCTTAATCAAATTCCATTACCATCAGAGAACAGATTGTAACTCAGTGTCGTCTCTATAAATAAACAATGCACATCAACGGGCATTAACCGATTTCTCATTCTGTCTTTTAACAGCATTCACTGTTTCTGCACAAGCCACATTTATTTCAGGTTTCTATTAACATTGATCCACCAATTTGGACAGTAAAACATCTGATTCTCCTTTCGGTTTTTCTATTAGGCAGAGTTTCATAACCCATTAGTATCTGCTGGCATTTAAAAGCAAGCAATGCCAACATGCTACAGCTTTCATATGTCCTATGGAATATAGAGGCACTTCCTGCTTATGTAACGTAAGAGTGTGAAACACGGGAGATGAATAACTGTTTTCTTACATTCCCAAAGTCAAAGCTATTGGGAGGTTTGCTGAACAATGTATTCAAAAAGGGGAATGCATCAACTATCTATCTATCTATCTATCTATATCTATCTATCTATCTATGTATATAGTAAAAGTCAGTGTTTGCGGGCAGTGGGTGGGTGGTGCGACCGAGCAAATATGTGCCAGCGTTTTGATTGGCTGCAACTGTCGGATTATTTGCATAAATGGCTGTGACTGGCCAGCCTCCCAACATTCCAACACAGCACAGAGAAGGAAGGGAAGGGCCTGAGGCAGGCATAAATGGCTGGAGTTGAAGTTAGCCAGCTGACAGTTTTTTCTGTTGGAAATGGAATGTTCAGTACCTTCACCCAATACACTTCTAAGGTGACCCAGAGGGAAAGCAAAAGGCCTCAGGCAGTCAGCCACTGAGGCCCACAGCAATGACGGATCAGGACCAAACATGGCAAACAAGGGACCAATGGCCCACTTCACAACCTGGTGTGGTTTAGGGCAGGATGGGCCACGAATGATGGGATTTGCAGTACCTTCACATCATTCACTTCCCAAACAACACTGCAGCCCCTATAAATCACAGACCAGGCCCAAAATTGACAACAAGGCTTCCTTAACTTGATTTTCCTGACTAGGCCTCAGCTCATGGGACATTGTTAAGCTTCCTCAAATGACAGAACAAGACCAAACTTGGCACACAGACCCCCGAAGATGCACCCTACATCCTGGTGCAGTTTGAGGAAGGATGGACCATGGATGATGGGACTTGCAGTACTTTAATTCACTTCCTTAGAGCACTGTGGCTCACACCAATGACGAACTATGGCACACAATGCCTTCCTCAAATAACCCGGGCAACGCCGGGTCCCCAAGCTAGTTGTACATATTCCAAACTATCCCATGATATATTCCTGTTGTCTAAAATAAAAATCCCACTCGTATTCTCAGCATGTTTTAGAAGTGATCTTCAGCTCTTGAATGAATGTCATCGAGTGTAAACTACAACAAGTTCTGCCAAGATGGTCAAAGGTGCATCCCCAGCCCTATTGTGAAACAGTTATATATAAGAACTAGCTGTACCTGGCCACGCGCTGCTGTGGCGTTGTGTGGTGGTATGGAAAACTAAGTTGGAAAGAAGCAAAGAAGGAAGTAGAGAATGAAATAGCATTCCTTTCCTTCTTTCTTTCCTTCCTTCTATCTATCCATACTACCTTTCTTCCCTCTGTGTTTCCTTCATCCTTTCACTGTTTATTTCCTGTTCTTCCCTCTTCCTTGTTTTCCTCCCCAAGTCAGTCCTTGCAGGGTATTAGGAATTGGGGAAATTGTAGTGCAGAACACCTGGAGGGCAAGAGGGAGGGACCAAGCTTGCTCCCTCCTTCCTATGGCTTCCTCTCCTATATTTATACATGGCTGTCATGTCTCCTCTCGGCCTTCTCTTCTTCATGCTGAACATGCCCAGGTCTTTAAGCCGCTCCTCATAGGACTTGTTCTCAGTCAAAGAGCATTCTGAAACTCACCAATGATAGAATTGGGCCAAACTTGGCAGAACCCCCATGACCTTCAGAGAAAACGCACCTTTTGCTGCCTCAAACTTTGCACCCCTTTGAAACAGGGGGAAAGAGGGAGGGAGGTGGCACCTGGGTGGTGAACCTCCCCCCTCCTCCTTCCTTCCCTCCAGCCTCGCCGGTGGTCAGGTGGCTTCCTCTCCGCCCCGTTGACGTGGAGGCCAGAGGGAAGCCGCCCTTTTCCTGGGCGAAGAGGGAAAGGGAAGGGGGAAAGCCAAGCCCAAGGAGAGGCGGAGACAGGACGGGATGGCGTGGTTGCAGAGGAGGAGGAAGAGGATCAGCAGCAGTAGCAGCAGCAGCCCTTCGACGGCCCCCCTCCCGCTCCTGCCGAAGTCCTGCCCACCAACTTTTTTCTTGGAGGAAGAAGCGAGATGGCTGCAGAAATGGGCCATCCTATTCCTGCCTTCCTTCCCTCCCTCCTTCTTTTCTCCTCTCTTTGCCCCTTCCCCCTTCCCACTTCTTTTCCTTCTCCTGTGCTTGCAATCAGACGGTGCATGTTCGATTCCCGGACTGGTCTGGACACCCAGCTGTGAGCCCTGTCACCTAACAGTTCAAAAACAGCCCAGCTGTGAATAGATGAACTAGGGACCACTCAGCGAGGAAAGATTTTTACAAAAAGGACTTTACAACACCTGAATAAAAGGAAAGATCAGCTGTTGGAAAGTGGAATGCGGAAACAGAGGCTCTCCGTCATGGGGATGAAGCAACTGCACCCCCTTGTGACGTAATGACGTGATGGAGAAACCGCACCCTGTGACGCAGCCAGAAGAAGAAAAAATCCTTCTAAGTTGTACTTGTTGTATTGTAATTGTATGTCAACCGGGAGGGATTGTCTGCCGTATGTGTAATGTAATCCGCTCTGAGTCCCCTTCGGGATGAAAGTGTATTATTATTATTATTATTATTATTATTATTCCTTCCCTTCCTCCCTTTGGCCCTTCCCACTTTTCTTTTTCTTCCTTCCCTCCCTTCCCCCTTTCTTTGCCTCTTCCCTGTTCTCTTCCTCTTTCTTTCCCTTCCTTCCTCTCCTTCTCCTTTTCTCCTTCTTCCTTGCAGGCCACCTCCACACGCCTGTCCTGCATGGCCAATAGGACGTGGCGGGAGTGGGTGGCCTCTGGGGTTCCCTCATCGGCAGCTGTGGGCAACTGGGCAAGGCAGGCGAGGCTTCCAGCTGACGGCCTTTCATCAGCCGAAGTGCCACTTCCGTCCCTGGGGGAGGGGGGCAGAGGAGGAGGCGGAGAGCCCTTTCTAACGGCTGTGCGGCGCGCGTGTCCTGTGCATCGTGAGTGGCCTCCTCCAAGTCCGAAGGCCCCTCATGCGGAGCAGTGAGCGTGTTCCGTGCAGGCCTCCAGTGGGTTTGTTTTCTTTTTCTGTATGCTCTGTGAGGGGGGGGGGAGAGTAGCTGTGTCGCACAGCTGTGTTAGCCACGGGGGATTCTGGGTGTTGTAGTCCCCTAGGTTTTTTTGCGTTTTTTACTTTTGTTTTATTTTTGGGGGTGAGTTGGTGGTAAACATACCTCGTTGTGTGGGGATTTTTGTGGCCTGGTTTGGTGTTTGTGGGTTCAGCGGTTTTACTTTCTATAGGCTACTAAACACGACAGCTCCCATTTTATATATATAGATGCCATAGAAAAGGATCGGCTCGCATTGGATAGGGAAAATGCCATTGAAAAGACGCCTCTGCCTTAGGTCTCAGTGGCACAAATGCAGAACACAAACCACTTCCAAAAGATACAGAATCTCTTTAGATTACCTAGGAAAATAATGGCAGAATTAGGTTTTATAGGAAATAGGGGGCGGGGGCAGAGGAAGAAAATTATTTACCTTCTCAGCACATCTGTCATTGCCGACAGCACATCTAAGTTCCTGCTGATGCTGCAGAAATGTTTCCAAGGCAAACGGCACACTACAAAAGGTACGTACACCTCTGCCTACCACAAAGCCACTCCGACATCCCCGCAGTGCCACAAATTACCCAAGAATGGATGACATTGCCTCGTGCAGCATCAAAGTCACTTTAAAGCCTCCCAAAGTCTTCTCTCGTTGAGATATAAAATATGTCAAAATGCAAAAGCAATCATCCCATCTAAAGCATGTAAAACGTTCTTATTCCGGCAGGCCTTCGAATCCTGCTGATTGGTGATTTCTCTTTGTTTTAATTTGGTTTTTATGTATATTGTTCTTGTTTGCACTGTAAACCGGTCCTCACATCAGACTGTGAGAGCTGTTCAGCAGGGGAACTCTCTGTCCCGGAGTGTGGTGGAGGCTCCTTCTTTGGAAGCTTTTAAACAGAGGCTGGATGGCCATCTGTCAGGGGTGCATTGAATGCAATTTTTCTGCTTCTTGGCAAGGGGTTGGACTGAATGACCTCTTCCAACTCTATGATTCTAAGATTTCCAGGATGTCCCACAAGAGAGAGAATCAGTTCCCTGCTTCCATTTTCGTCTCCCTCCCATCCTTTGCACAGAGCAATTGCAGAAGAAAAGCGAATTATCTCTGCCTATCCTTGGGCCACCTTAGGTACTTGCGAATCATGTTTGTATGAGAATTTTGTCAGTATTGAACTGCCTTTTGTCAGATCAGAAGAAGCCTTTAAATCTGCTCTGGGCCAAGATGAATGAAATTGCTCAGTCGATGCTCGGCGTGAGTCTGGAAAGGGGGCAGAGAGCTCATGGCCTAGGCTTAGAAAGCTGGAATGTTTTCAAAGAGGAAGCGCTGGCAGTCTCTTGCAGCACAAGCGAGCGAGAGGGGTTTTAAGAACGTGGCAGCAGAAGTGAGTTTATATCCCTGAGAGCTCAAGCCAAATTAAAAAAACAATTAGTCTTAAATGTGCTGCCATGTTTCTTTCTTTTTTGTCCCACTTAGGGTTCCCATATGTCCCGTATTATACAGGACGTCCCGTATTTTGGCCCTTTTTGGGGTTTCCGTATTTCCAGCTGCTGTCCCTTATTTTTTGCTCCTCCTGAGAGAGAGAGAGCTGAGAGAGAGAGAGCACGTACGCAGGGCGGGGACATCACTTCTGGCGTGCCGCACGCTCTGCTTATTGGCAGAGCGGAGTCCCTGCCGGTGTCCCTCCTTCTGGACACGCCCGCGCTGGAGGAGGTGGCACTGGAGGGGCTGGACGGCATCACCCCAGGAGCCCTCTGGGAGTGCTTGGCTGCCCGCGTGCCGACCTTCCCGGTTGCGCCCCTTTGGACCCCAGACCCAGGCGCTGGCTGCCAACGCTGAGGTGGCTGCCAATGCCGAGCTCCGCTTCGCCCTCCTCCCCAAGCCGCGTCCCCTGCTGCACCTCTACGACCGGTGAGCCTTGGGGCCACAGTCTCTAGGCCACGCATGGGCCAACTTAGGTCCTTCCAGGTGTTATGGATTCCAACTCCCACCATTTCTAACAGCCCCAGGTCCTGGGGGGGAAAGGAAGGTGCCTGAGGAATGGTGGGAGTTGAAGTGAATGAATCTTTATATATTTATTTATGAATGAATATTTATTTATGAATGAATATTTATTTATTTATTTATGAATATTTATTTATTTATTTACAAAGTGTCCCTTATTTTTGCGAAAAATACCGCATTTTTAGGTAAATTTCCCTTATTTCTATTTCAAAAAGTGGCAACCCTAGTCCCACTCCTTTTCTCCTTTTTAAAGTTGGAAGGGGCCCTGAATGTGAAAGGGATCTAAGAGTCGGAGTAGGCCACAAGTTGAACATGAGTCTACAGCAGTGTTTCTCAACCTCCTAATGCAGCAACCACTTAATACAGTTCCTCATGTTGGGGTGATCCCCAACCATAACATTATTTTCGTTGCTACTTCATAACTGCAATTTACGTCATAACTGTAATAAAACATATATTTCTGATGGCCTAAGTTAGGAACCCCTTTGGTAGAGAAGGCTGAAGATCTCTCCACCTGACATTCTCTTCCTTTTTGGAAACAGAAGGCGAATCCTCCCACCAAAAGCCCTCCTCTGCTGTGATTGGCCGACCTCTCAGCCGATTCTGAGGCTCCAAGCGGGGAAGGGAGAGCAGGTGTGCTTGGCACATGGCAGCATGGTGCACATGTGCGAAGCTGGAGGGAGGCTCATGCCAACAAGTCCCTTCAAAGCATGGGAGTTCTGTGTGGGAAGTTTGGCCCAATTCTATTGTTGTTGGGGATCAGAATGCTCTTTGAGTGTAGGTGAACTATAAATCCCAGCAACTACAACTCCCAAATGTCAAGGTCTGTTTTCCCCAAACTCTTATTTGGGCATCTTGAGCATTCGTGCCAAGTTTAGTCCAGTTCTATCATTGTTTGGAGTCCACAGTGCCCACCAGACCCTTCCAGTATTTTTTGTTGGTCAAGGGAGTTCCCTGGTCAAGTGGTCCCTGGTCAAAGGTGCCCCTGGTCAAAAAAAAATTGGGAACCACTGTTTTAGAGAAATTCTAAATATAAATCAATCTAAAATTGGATCAATTACTTGTTTGAGCTGGAACCCTAGACTACCAAGCAAAGAGCCTACCCAGCACTGTGTCATGAAATAAACTTCCAGATTCCACTCCTGGATCTTTAAGAAAGTCCTCCTCAAAAGAAAAGTGTTGATGATGCAGCTTTCTATTGGAGACCACTACCACCAACAGTGAGAGGCCCCCACTTACCTTGAACATCTGCTTGACTTTCTGCCTGGGTAGGTTGACGTTCAGTTTGTGCATCAGCTGGAGCACCTCGCTAATGCTCAGGCTCCCATCACCGTTTTTATCTGCTTCATCAAAAGTTTGTTTCAACCACATTTGGCAGGAATTAAGGAAAGGGAACAGGGAATTCTGCAAGAGCATACAAAGGTGAGGTGACCCAGACCAAGAATCCTTTTCCTAGGACTTGAAACATTGGGAACAGTTGGCCTCCATGTTTACAATGTGATCGTTTGCTCGTATGTTCTCTAGGTTCTCCTCCACGGCTCTATGGAAACTGTCTGGTGGAGGTTTGACACAGAGTCACATCGGAGGGCCTACAGGTTCCTAGAAAGTGTTCTCACAAGAAAATAACAGTTTTTCTGGTTTTCCACTTCCGTGAGGGTCTTAAACCCCTAACCACATTGAAAGTGGAGGGTATATTGTACTAACTAGAAAGAAACCGCAACTCAATACTAGTAAACTCATTTGTCTTCCAGCCATTGGATGGGATCATCTCTTCGCTGAGTATAGGAAGTGAAGATAGGATCCCATTTAATTGTGGCGCAGCTGGCTAAGTGTCAGCTGCATAAGATCTCTCTGACCAGTAGGTCATGAAATCGAGGCCTGATCGGGTCAAAGTGGGTGCTCGACCTTAAGTGTAGCCTGCTGTTGACCTTTGCAGCCCGAAAGACAGTTGCATTTGTCAAGTAGGAGATAAAGGTCCTACATTAAAGTGGGGAGGCAAATTTTGACTGATTTATGAGGCCAACTCCAGGAATCGCTGAGGAATGCGGAAGAAACAACAAAGGGACGCTGGAAAACGCTGAGAGATGAGGAGTGCGTCAGCTCCCCCTGGTGGCCAGAAGTTTGCCTCTGTTCGTCTATGTGTCATATCTATATATGTCATTTGTTGAACTGCAGGGATTGTCTGCAAGCATGTGTACTGTAATCCGCTCTGAGTCCCCTTCGGGGTGAGAAGAGCGGAATATAAATAAAGTAAATAAAATAAATAAATAAATATTTAATACAGAGCCTTCCAAACATGTCATGTTAGTGACACACTTTGTAGGCACACAGTAATTCAGTCTAAATAGTAAACTGGAGGTTAAACCAACCCTTTAGACACATCCATAAATTGCAATAACGAAATGTATGGGGACACAACATAAAATCATGAAAATCTTTCATATATATATATATATATATATAGAGAGAGAGAGAGAGAGAGAGAGAGAGAGAGAGAGAGAGACTTATCGCTTATTTCACATAGGCTTAGAGCTTCTAATTAGGTTCGCGTGACACTCTTACACACTGCAGCCAACACATCATTATGTGTTGCAACACAGAGTTTAGAAATCTCTTATCGAATAAATGCTCCCTCTTGTCTAAAGCTACATGTGGCTCCCCAAAATCTTTGGCAGGAGTCAATCCTTTCCTAGCTTTGCTACCTGAGATGCTTCAGATGACTGGGATGGGAACTGGATTTTCTGAAGTAGCCAATCTATCAGAGAGCATTGTAACACTGCCTATATACATTTATCCAAAAGATATAACTGTCAGGGAGTAGAGGTGTGCAATTCGGCCAAAAGGCATGCTATTTCAGGGTCCATTTTCAGCTAACCCTTCATGCTGTTTCATGGAAGTTACTCGAAAGGGGAAGGGTGTTTCCATTTTCATTTGGCAGAGATTCGGCCCATTGGCTACAATGGGAAAATTTAAAGGCTCAAACCTCAGCCATTTTATTTATTTATTTATTTATTTATTTATTAGACCTCCTTTACAACTGCAGGCCTGCCAAGTTTCAAAACAATTCACAAATCTACTGCTTTTTAAAATAATTATTTTAAGTTTTAACCATAACATTTTTTTAAATAGGACAAATTGCAAGAGATAGTTTTGGGAATTGTAGTAGATGGTTGTGTCCAGGGCCGTAGCCAGGATTTTGTTTCGGAGGGGGCTGAGTTTGGTTCGGGGGGTGAGACTGGGTGGAAGAGGGTCTACCCTAGCAAATCTTTTGTATTGTTATCCCAATAACCCCATTAATGTGGGATATAATGAGCATGGTGATCAGATCATGATATGAATAAACATAACAGTTTAAATAATGTACCAGTAAGGCCTGGTCGCGGACCACCCTGAGAATTTCGGGGGGGGGGCTGAAGCCCCCTTAGCCCCCCCCCCCCTGGCTACATGCCTGGTTGTGTCTATTCTCAGCCAAGCATAGCATGGGCACCACCAGGCTTTTTATTGGCTGAGAAACACAGAGACAGGTATACTGTTGACTTAACTCTTTCCTCTCCAGAACCGAAAAAATCCAGCTCTCTGAATCTGTTTTGCTGAGCTTTTTGTCTCCCTCCTCCCCATTCTGTTTTCAAATATTATCAAAACAGCCCACCAAAAACTACAAATCTTTTTGTTAACAGTGTTTTGGGCCCAAACCTATCAAGTAGCTATGGTTCTTGCAGATATCTCAAACCCATTGTACCACCTTCCTATTTGTTGCAGGATACTGGTCTCTTGTCCTCTGCCGTTTTGAGAGGCTGTCTTCATCGCTGATCCCAGCCATCAAGTACTTGAGCCCTGTGATCCAGGTTCGGGCCTCCTCTCCGCTGGATGACACCAGGTCAAGAGATTCCATATGGTCACCATAGTAGATGCTGAAGCAGCAGTTGGGGTCAAAGCTGCCATCCGCGTAGCGCTGGAAGATCTCCGACTGCTTTCCCTCGCACACCTCCTGGATGGAATCTATGGAGACTGGGAAAGGAAGGAAGGGGAATGAGTGGAAGTCAAATCAGTGCTGCATAGGGAGCAAAATAAGAGCCTACAGTGTAAAAAATATCATCGACTCAAAGAACCATAGAGTTGGAAGAGACAACAAGGGCCATCCAGTCCAACCAATCATTCTATACCATCACCTTTTCAATTTCTAGGCATGATTGTGAATGCTGAACAGTGAAGAAAGCTGACACGAAGAACCACAGAATCCTATACTTGGAAGGCCCAGGAAAACCTTTAAAAAGCATCCACTGCCTCTACTCTCTCCATTTCCAGTGCTCCTACTGGCTTTTCTGAATGTCTAGGTGAGAAAATGGCCATGGCAGTCATGGGCAGATGGTGAAGACAGAAGTGTGACCTGCCTCAGGGAAGCGTGTTTGCTCCATTAATGTTTCATATTTACACAAATGATCAGCCAATGCCAGAAGGGACAGATAGTTTCATCTATGCTGATGATTGTCAGTCAGTCGTTCGTCTGATCGGGATATTGGGTGGCAACCTGTGCTGGACGGGGTCGCTCTCCTCTGAAGTCACAGGTCCGCAGTTTGGGGATTCTCTTGGATTCAGCGCTGACGCTTGATGCTCAGGTGTCGGCAGTGGCTGGAAGAGCCTTCGCACAGTTAAAACTTGTGCGCCAACTGCGACCATACCTCATGAAGTCTGACTTGACCATGGTGGTCCACGCCTTGGTTACCTCTAGATTGGATTACTGCAATGCACTCTACGTGGGGCTTCCCTTGAAGACGGCCCGGAAACTTCAGTTTGTCCAACGCTCAGCTGCCAGATTAATAACTGGGGCAGGTTACAGGAAGCGGCCGACCCCCCTGTTTAAAGAGCTGCTGTTTATTTTCCGAGCCCAATTCAAGATGCGGGTGATCACCTATAAAGCCCTAAACAGTTTGGGACCCGCCTACCTTTGTGACCGGCTCTCCTCCCATGAACCAACCCGAGCCCTTCGCTCCTCAGGGGAGGCCCTCCTTTCGCCCCTGCCAGTCTCACAGACCCGGCTTGTGAGCACTAGGGAGAAAGCCTTCTCCTCTGTGGCCCCCATCTTTGGAATTCCCTCCCGGGAGAGATTAGAATGCCCCTCACTGGAATCCTTCAGAAAACAACTGAAAACCTGGTTCTTCCACCGGGCCTTTATGATACTCCCAAATGCCCCCTTTTCTGGTGAGACCTCTTCCCCCCTATGTGACCCTTTATGTTTCGATACTACTCCAGTTATCTCCCCCGAGGTTTTTAAAAATATTTTATATGTACATGTGGTCGTTTTGCTTTGGAGTCACTTGTGTTGTTGTGTTTTCACATTTTATTGTGTATTTGATTGTGTTTATTCCTTTTATTGTGTTTACTGTTCTCGATGTTTCTGATATTTTGTGATGTTTTGTTCGGGCACAGCCCCATGTAAGCTGCTCCGAGTCCCCTCCGGGGAGATGGATGCAGGTTAGAAATAAAGATGATGATGATGATTGTGCCATTACCACTCAAGCAGGGAGTTTTGAAATGAACAGAAGATCCAGTACATCCTCTGTTGTGATATCTGCCAGCATGCCAATGTCTTAAATCAAGAAACAGCTAAGATCTACAAAGATACTTGCAGGAATGCCTCAAGCAAGAGTCCAAAAGCGGCAGGTTAAAACCCAGAACCTCAATCATGTGGAAATAATGTGGGATGGAAAGATACCAAGATGGCGACTGCTGTGGAGCTCCCTTTAGGTGAGCTCTGGCATGGCCTCTTTGACTCTCTGGATACACCAGGCCGATCTCATCACCCCCTCCCTGAGGCGACGGCGGCTGATCGCCAGACCCAGAGGGACTCCTTTGATGATCCGCAGACCCCGGAGGATTCAATCTGGCTGGGAAAAAGATCGGACCTGCCCCCGGAGCTATTGGGGAGGACGCCCAGGATGCCCGGGAATGGCTGGATCGTCCGACCGATTACGGCCTCAGGTGCCTGCTTCCTGAGAAGGTTTAGCAAGAGATCGCTGAGCAAGAGCCTGCCTTCCCATCTCTAACGCCACCCTTGAAGACAAAGCAGCTTGTCGGCCCGGGCCCCAGTCCTCGAGGTGTGTGATGCCCCACGCAGCAGCTCCCCACGGAGGGCAGCACAACGGGGCCAAGACTCCACAGCTGGCCAATTCGACCCCCATACCTACACAGAACTGCTGACAGAATACACCAAGCTCATGGCCCATGTTCGGGAGTTTGGAAGCAGATTCAGTGGCCTACTAGAGTCACTAGGGATCCCTACAGCCCAGTTTCCTATTCTGGATCTGGGGCCAAACAGCTTAGGTGATCCCCTCTACCCTCCCCCCGCTGACCAAGAGTTTGCATGGGACCAGTCGTGGGACTTTCCCTCCAGCACTCTGAGAACCACCGGCCCCAAAACCGAAGACCGGCCAGCGTGTACTCGGGGACCCATCCCGCTCGCCGGGGATGTATTAGCTGCTGCGGAGGATGATGACCCCACGATGGCACCGGGCGCAGATGAGCAGGACGATTCCCACCTCATCCACCCATCCTCCACTGAAGCTCCAGCTAAGAACCCTGAAGACTTACTGCGGGCTCTCGGAGGTCCGCCGGCTCTGGCGGACATGCAGGCCGCCGAGTTCGACATCGATGCCGTCCTGCCCCGAGATGCAGCCAGACGCCGCCGCCGTGCTGGGAGAAGTTGGGGAGCATCCTGGAAAAGGTGAGGCCCAACATGGCGGACGTCCTTGACGACGCTCACCCACTCCATGTGCCTGGACCCAAGAAAGAAGTAGGTCCCGGAAGCAATGGGCTGCCGGATGCCCCGGAAGTCCCGCCCCTGGAGGACTCTTTCCCGGATGACGCCCAGCCACCCCACGTGTCAGGACCTGGGGAGGAAGAGGCAGCACCCGGATGCAGTGACCCACCAGAAGCTCCAGAGGTCCCGCCCCCGGAGGACTCCACCCCCACCGACGGACAGGTCAGGATGAGACATGGCCGCCGGAGGAGGAGACGACGCCGGAAGCGAAGGGAAGGCAAATTCCCCACCCCACCCACTGCGGATCTGAGAATAGACTCATCCCCTGCCGGAGAGCCCAAAGGAACCGGGACATCAGGGCCGGAGCCTCGGCTGGCTCACTGGTAGGCGGGCCCCTAAAAATGATGACAGTAAGACCTCAGAGGACGTTCTCATCCAGGATGTTCTGGAGTGCCAGCTACAAGCTGTCACAGCTCCATAGGACCTGCCAGACTACTGCGAAAGCCGACAAGGACATTGCGCAAACGGATCGGGACCTCAAAGACGGACCCCTATGGGGGAGACGTCGGTCCCTGTCCCCTGCTTGCGCTCTAGTGCCAGCGATCCTGCTGCCCCCCCCCCGCCTACCTTCTTTTGATGGCGGGGTGGTGTCTCAGTAGGCACCGCTGCTGACCTCCTTCCCTCCCTCCCTTCCCTTATCCTGGTGTTCCTTCCCATGTCTTCTGTATTTGTCCTGTTTGGTGTTGCCACTGGGCACACAAACTCATGTAAACCGCTCTGGGCGTCAGAGAGAGCGGTATATCAAATCGAATAAATAAATAAATAAATAAATCAGTGCCTGATACCAGATGATAAACACTGCTCTGTGCACACAGAAGACTGGGCAACTTGGGAGGCGCTGAACAGACTGCACTCTGGCACCACAAGATGCAGAGCCAATCTTAAGAAATGGGGCTACAAAGTGGAGTCCATGACATGCGAGGGCTCAGAAGAGCAAACCACAGGCCACCTACTACAATGCAACCCGAGCCCTGCCACATGTATAATCGAGGGCCTTCTCATAGTGACAGCAGAGGCACTCCAAGTGGCCAGCTTCTGGTCAAAGGAAATTTATTTATTTATTTTACTTCTGGAATTTTTATCCTGTCTCTTCTCCGAAGGGGGACTCAGGACGGCTTTGTATAATGCCAAGGTTTTTAAATTTGTTTGTGGTTTTTCTATACATTATAACTGCATTAATTTGCTTCTGACACAATAAATAAAAAATAAATGCGCAGAATTGATACTTTCCCCTCTCTGCGGAATCATCCTTGACTTATCCACAGCTCATATCAAAATCCTCAATCTTGGCGCCCAAACCTGCCATGAAGTCAACTTACTTTTGGCTTTTTCATTCTTTCGCGAGGGTCTCCAGCGAATGCACGACTTGTGTTCATCCAAATAGTAGAAACGGACAAGACCTTTCGAACTGCCTCGGAGTTTGATCATTTGGGTCCCCGCTTGCATGGAGCTCATACATTTCTCCACTGTATAAGAAAACATAGAAAACAAAGGCTTTTTTTTAAAGTCCCAAACACCAGTGATAGTTTTTCCACATTTGAGATAGTCAAATGGAAACTTTTTCAAAATACAGTAAAAGAGCATATGGTGCCAACTGGAAAAGCTGACGCCCATGCAACACTCTCCGAGGAATCTGAAAAGACTGTGAGGTTTTAATTCTCTTCACGTATTTGTAAAGCTCACAAATACACACACACACACACACACTCTAACATTCAGTATCCATAGGTTCTGCATCCATGGATTCAAACAACCATAGCACAAAATATTTCAGGAAACAATTGTGCATCCCTCAGAGCCGTGTTTCTCAACCTTTCTAATGCCACAACCCTTCATTACAGTTCCTCATGTGATGGCGACCCCCAACCATTGCTACTTCAGAACTGTCATTTTGCTACTGTTATGAATCATAATGTCAATATCTGATACGTAGGGTGTCCATTCACTTGGCCAAATTTGGCACAAATATTGAATACGCCCAAATTTGAATACTGGTGGGGTTGGGGGAGATTGATTTTGTCACTTGGGGGTTGTAGTTGCTGGGACTGGTAGTTCACCTACAATCAAAGAGCATTCTGAACTCCACCAACAATGGATTTGAACCAAACTTGGCACACAGAACTCTCATGACTAACAGAAATTACTGGAAGGCTTTGGTGGGCATTGATCTTGAGTTCTGGAGTTGTAGTTCACCTACATTCAGAGAGCACTGTGGACTCAAACAATGATGGATCTGGACCAAACTTGGCACAAATACTCAATATGCCAAAATGTGAACACTGGTGGAGTTTGGGGAAAATAGACATTGACATTTGGGAGTTGGAGTTGCTGGGATTTATAGTTCACCTACAATCCAAGAGCATTCTGAACCTCACCAGCGATAGAATTGGGCCAAACTTCCCACATAGAACCCCCATGCCTTGAAGGGACTCACTGGCACGAGCCTCCCTCCAGCCTTGCATGCTCTCCCTCTCCCATACATGTGCACCACGCTGCCATGTGCTCTCCCCTCCCCGCTTGGAGTCTCGGAAATGGCCCTCCCCTTGACTGAGAGGCCAGCCAATCACAGCAGAGGAGGACTTTCGGTGGGAGGATTTGCAGTCTGTTTCCAAAAAGGAAGAGAAGGACAGGTGGAGAGATTTTCAGTCATCTTTGCCAAAGGGATTCCTAAGATCACCAGAAATATATGTTTTCAGATGGTCTTTGGCAACCCCTCTGAAACCCCTCATGACCCACCCAGGGTACTGATCCTCAGGTTGAGAAACGCTGCTTCAGAGGTTTTTAGGGGCAGAAAATCGGCAATGATGATGATGTTGATGGCTATCATCATCATCTTCAGCACGTACTTATTTATGTAGTGCCATCACGAACTAAAACAGCAAAAAGAGAATCAACCATGATAAAGAAGTCCAGTCTCTCTCTCTCTCGACATAAACATTCGAGAAGAAAGTAATAACAAATTATAAAACCAATTCGACACAATGCAATTGTAAACTACATTAAGACGGATGGTGGAAAATTGCTTTGCTCAAGGATAATCCTTAGGTTGAATCCTGGGGGGGAAAGCAATATCTTTACAGCGCAGTTGCTATCTGAAGTTATCTGGGCTATAAGTGGACATTTGCTGGAATATAGAAAATATATATATGCAAAGATGTCTCCTGTCATCTTGCTTATTAGTTTATTCCAGACAGGTAATCATTTTTCTCAGCCTAGGACTGCAGCAAAGGCTCAGCCCAATTTTAAAAAGTATTTCTCCAACTTGCGGTCTTCATATCGCAATTTTTACATATGGAGAGAAAGGTTGAGAGAGAGGGAAGCGGGGAAAGAAATGAAGGGATAGGTGATGAAAGAAAGGAAAGAAGGGATGCAAAGGAAAAAAAGAAACACAAGAAGTGAACAAAATACAGATAACCCCTTAGCCTGGCTCTGAAGCAAAACTGAAAATTAAAGTATGAAGCTGCTTTATGGCAAGCTATTTTCTTATCTATTCTAATTTGAATATAATAATCTATGTAAATAAAAATGTAATGTTCGTTTGTGGGATTAACATAACTCAAAAACCACTGGATGAATTGACATGAAATTTGGACACTATACGCCTAACAGACCAACGAGTGACCATCACTCATAAAATCCCCCCAAAACAGTGGAAAGGACTTTAAAAACCCCAAAAAGCTAAATGATGAAAACTTAAATAACAGTACAGAAAAAGGGAAGGAAAAAGGAGGGAAGGAAAGGGAGAAAGAAAATAAGTAAGCGGGAGGGAAAGAAAGAAGGAAGGAAAGAGAGAAGGATGGAAAGAGGGAGGTAGAGAAGGAAGAAAGGAGAAGGAAAAGGAAAAAGGGGGAAGAAAGGAAAGAGATACAGAAGGAAAGTGAGAAGGAAAGAAAATAAGGGAAGGAAGGAAAGAGGGAGCGAAGGAAGGATGAGAGAGAAGGAAAGAAGGAAAGAAAATAAGAGAAGGAAGGAAAGAGGGAGCGAAGGAAGGAGTGAAAAAAGAAATTAGGATGGAAGCAAAAAGCGAAGGAAGGAAGGAAAGATGTAGAGATGGAAGAAAGGAGAGGGGAAAGGGGGAAAGAAAAGGGGAGGGGAAGGAAAGAGGTAGAGAAGGAAGGAAGGAGAGAAGAAAGAAAAAAGGAAGGAAAGAGGGAGGGAGGGAAGGAAGGAGAGAAAAAAGAGAAAGAAGGAGGGAATGTTGGCTACAGCAACGCGTGACAGGTACAGCTAGTAGAAGTAATAGTAGTAATAATAATAATTAATAATAATTTATTTGTAAACAACCCTATCTCTATTACTCAGGGTAGTTTCCAACATATATGGCAAACATTTAATGCCAATGAGAAGACATATAAACCAGCCTCTGGATTCCACTGTCGGAGTCCCACATGATCCGGAAGATGAAGCTTCCAGGGAGGAAAAACAAAACTCATGTTCTGGTGGTTACAGTGACAGATGATGTTCACATTCAGGAGATCCCCAAACCAAAGGTTTGCACCCTTAGAGTGAAAAAGGGAGCTCGCACCCGAATCCCGAAATCTGGAGGCCGGATCATGACTTTTGACCAGTTAGCCATGGCTGCCCCTAAAGGCCAGGGAATGGTATTGCTTTCTGAGCCTAGGAAAGCCCAGGAAGTCTACTGGCATTTTGGCAAGGCTGCTGGCACCCCACACAACCATGCTAAGGCATACGTCCGATTAAAACTAGTCGATGGAAAGGCTACATTCTGGATCAGATATTAAAATACCATTCTGGATATATATATATATATATATATATATATATAATCAAAACGGAACACATCAAACAATATAAAATAGCCTATCTTTAAACTTAATAACAGACAAAAATTAACCAAAAAGAATCTTAAATAACCCAAATAGACATAAACACATAGTATAAATTTATCACAGGATAAAACATCTAAAACTAACGACTAAAACCTTAAAGAGAGAGAGATAGGTTGGTTTTCAACAACCAACGGGCTGAAATCAATTCTAGTATCTAGACGTGATATATGTCAAGATGAGTTAGTCTTCCTCTTCTCCGTGTGCCAGAGTGCACAGGTGGGTATTTTGGGAGGGAGTTCCCACTAGCCATGCTTGAGATGGGGGTGGGACCGAGAGCAGGGTCTCCTCTGCAGATCATAGTGCTTCAGCCAGTTTGTAAACACAGATGTGGTTCTGCAAATAGTATGGGCCTGAACCTTTTAGGGCTTTATAGGTAATGACCTGCACTTTGTATTTAGTCTGGAAGGAGATTGGCAGCCAGTGGAGCTGTTGCAGGTTGGGAGTTGTCCGCTCACGATACAGCACTCCAGTTAGTAACCTGGATGCCTATCTCAGCACTTAATTGCAGTTTCTGAACTATCTTCAAAGGCAGCCCCATGTAGAGAGCGTTGCAATAGTCCATGTCCTTTTTTGCCCCAGAAACAGCCTTACAACAAGGGTTAAAGCAACTAAAAAAGCCTTACTTCATCAAAATGATAATACTCTAACAAACAGTATCAAAGAAAAAGAAATAAAATCCCAAAAGCAAAGCAAAAGTCTTACATCAGACATGAAACCAGAGTCTTTGGCAAAAAGTCTTTGCGAGGCACTTGCTGGAGCTGCAAGCAAGGAAACTAGAGCACAGAAGCACTGAGTAGAATAGTTGCTGCCAGCATTGACCACTTGCTTTACTGCTGATTTATATCCCTCAGCTCCCAGCACAGGCGTTCCTAGGGCGAGGTCTGATTGCTCAGCAACAATTCTAGCTGACTTTCTCCTTTCTCATTTCACTCTTCAGCGTTCCTGAAAGGTAGGGCATGGCAGTATGTTTTCCTCGCCCCCTCTTCCTCCTCTTTAACACTTTGTCCCAAATCCCCAACTCTTACATCTTCAGCCTCTTGTTCTACCTCCTCCTCAGAACAACAAGAAGAAGAGTACACAACAGTCCAAACTGGAAGTAACCAAGGCGTAGACTACCATGGCAAAGTCTGGCATCTCAAGGTATGGGCACACCTAGTGAACAAGTTTGAAATGTGCAAAGGCATCTGTAGTCCCAGGGTCAGCGATGAATCCAGGATCACCCCCAGATTGCAAACCCCTTAGCTTGGTTCTGAAGCAAAAATGAACATTAAAATAGAAATCTGCTTTAGGGCAAGCTATTTTCCTCTCTATTCTAATAAAAATCATATAATTAGTAGTATCCCTCCTTCCATGATTTTTAAATGGTCAAAAACATATTTTTCAAGTGTCAAGAAACTCTAAGAAAGAGAATCCTGGACTCATGAGAATCGTTGTGTTTCGGTACTTATTCTGCACATAATTGTCCCTTTGAAATAGAAACAGAACTTCCTGTGTTTAAAAAGAGCATTTTCAGCACCAAAAACAACACTTCAGCAAGAAAATATGATTTCCCCGGCAGAAAAGGTTGTTTCTGGTAAAGAAAGCATAGTTTCCTATGGAAAACAGCCCAGGGTGAATTTTGCGCACAACTGCAAACAGGTTGCAAAAATTGTAATTTTTTTTAAAAAAGGACTTTTATGCATCAGGAAGCAAAGTGCCAACTTCACTCATTGCTTCCCCTGAGAAAAACCTGGGAACCCATCTACACTGCCATATGTTGTGGTTTGAAACTGCATTATATGATCAGTGTAGACTCACATAATGCAGTTCAATGATATGAATCTATATTGACAATATAATGCAGTTTCAGACAGCATTTCATAGCTGCATTTCCTCCAGTTTCAGTGTGACTTACTTCCAAAGAAACACACACACAGGACAAGACTGCGTGTTCGCTAATATGTTGCATGGTTTCAATTAATAATGCAAAAACTAAGAAAAAACTAACACACACAGTATTCAAAGATACCAAGCTACTTAGTATGGATGGTCAATGTTGCCCCATTCTGCCCCCATCAGGCCAGCAACAATGCACTTCTATTGCATACGACAGAAAGCTTCCATCGTGAATAACTGCCTTTCACTAGAAGAAGAATACAAGCATTACAAAAGGAAGCGGCTGGCGGTGCTGGGTTCCATTCGCCAAAGACCCTGCTTTTGCCAGGAAGGGACCCAAAGTTGCCGTTCTAGAGATTTATTTATTATTTATTGATTGATTTACTGTATTTCTATCACACTCCATCTCACCCCAAGGGGGGTGCAGAACAGCTTATATTTTGGCAAAAAACAATGCCACTTCTATCTATCTATACACATTCTAAAAGTGAAAAATGTGTGGATCATAGAATCATAGAGTTGGAAGAGACCTCATGGGCCATCCAGTCCAACCCCATTTTGCCAAGAAGCAGGAAAATTGCATTCAAAGCACACCTGACAGATGGCTATCCAGCCTCTGCTTTTATGTAGTTTGAAGCCATTGTTCCACGTCCTAGTCTCCAGGGCAGCAGAAAACAAGCTTGCTCCCTCTTCCCTATGACTTCCCCTCACATATTTAGACATGGCCATCATGTCTCCTCTCAGCCTTCTCTTCTTCAGGCTAAACATGCCCAGCTCTTTAAGCCGCTCCTCACAGGGCTTGTTCTCCAGACCCCTGATCATTTTACCCGCCCCCCTCTCTCTCCCCCCTCACCCTCCTCTGGATACATTCCAGCTTGTCAATATCTCTCTTCAATTGTGGTGCCCAGAATTGGACACAGTATTCCAGGTGTGGTCAGAGTTATCCTGATTTGTATGCTTGTATAATTTTAACTTGTGTAATTGTAATGTGTGGACACTGGTCCGTTGTTTTATACTGTTTTTATAGTTTTAACACATGTACGTCGCCCCGAGCCTATAGGAAGAGGTGACCAACAAATCGAAATAAATAAATAAATAAATAATATCTGTATGTCAGATATTTACATTACAATTAATAACAGTAGCAAAATTTATTTATTTATTTATTTATTTGAATTTGTCCGTCACCACTCCCATCCGGCTCGGGTAGCAACTAAAATTATGTTATGATTGGGGATCACCACAACATGTGGAATTGTACTAAGGGGTCACTGCATTAGGAGGTTCAGAACCACTGGGCTAGCGATTATCTGGAAATTCATGACACTTTGTACTCTCATCCAGAAGTGCAGATAAAGCTGTTACTAAATACTACTTAAACCCTAAAGCCGTCAAAACGTTATTGTCTTGTATGTGATTGTTTAACTAATTGTATTGTTTTAAATCTATTGCGTATTAATGGTTTTATATTGTTGTTATTCTGTGATTTGTGGCATCGAATTTTTAGCCGCTCTGAGTCCCTTTCAGGGGTTGAGAAGAGCGGGGTAGAAATGTTGTGAATAAATCTCTATATATAATAAAGCGGAATGTTTGTTTGTATGTGGGTGGGTTTGTATGTATGTGCCGGCTTTCTGATTGGCTGCCACTTTCACAGGCCACAGCGACCAGCGCGGGTGATGGACCTGCACCAAACTTGGGACACATAACCCCCCCTGACCCCCTTTATGTACTGGTGCTGATTGGGGGACATGGACCACGGATTATGGGATTGGTAGTACATTCAAACACTATGGTTCCCACAGACCACTGCGGCCACCTAAAAGGACCAAAACAGACTACACTTGGCACACACATCCCCCATCACCCAATCTACATCCTACTGCAATTTGGAGGAGGGTGGCCCACAGATGATGGGACTTGCAGTACCTTCAGAAATTCCATGATACTACTACAACTCCCAATAATGATGGATCAAGATCACACTGGGCACACAGAGCCCCCATGACCCACTCTACATCCTGCTGCAGTTTGGAGGACAACAGACCATGTATGATGGGACTTGCAGTACCTTCCCTCACTTTCCCAGACTGCTGCAAACCTAATCCAATGACCGATCAACACCAAATCTGCCACACAGAGCCCTCATGACCCACTCTACATCCTGGTGCAGTTTGGTGTGAGACGGACCATGGGTGATGGGACTTGAAGTACCTTCACTCACTTCCGGAAAACAATGAAACCCTCATCCATTCGCCAATACAGACCACACTTGGCACACAGAGCCCCCATGACCCAATCTACATCCTACTGCAATTTGGAGGAGGGTACACCATGGATAATGGGACTCGCACTACCTTCACTAACTTCCTGAAACCACTACGAGCCACATACACTTATGATAAGGACCAACCTTCACACACAATGCCTTTCTCAAATGACCTGGGCACCACCGGGTCCCCAAGCTAGTAATAAATAAATATGAAAGAGGAATATAAGTAAGCCACCTTACCTATCTGGCCCATTTTCCATCTGGGAGTGGCTATAATACTCCCACCAATCCAGAAAAACTCTTCGGCAAGGCGTGCCACCGAAAACTTATTTCGGAGCAAAGGCGAACGAGAGTGCTCCATGATGGGCGCCAAGGAGAGCTTCAGGGCTCGATGCCAAATTTCGAACTCACTTTCCGGAGGCCATCGTTAAGCAAGGACAAGATTCCACCAAAAACAAAGCATCAGCACAGTCCCCATAGACGGACAAGGCAATTTTACTCCTTTTCTTGAGAAAGAAACATTAAGTCCAACTTTCTTCTAGCAGACTTGAAACCGCCGTCAAGTTCTGGATCTGGGCTCCCTCGGTCCTTCTATATGGTCGGAAAACACATCCCGAGACTGTTTTCTTACCAATCCAAATCATGAGAACTCTAATTGATGATCATTTTGAAAATAATAATAAAAAAAATAACTGAAGGAAGAATAACCACTACTCTCCAGTTAGGCAAAGCGGCAACCGGGAAGGCCTCTAATCCATGCTGTTTTCTTTCCATGGCCCATCACCATAGTGTCCTGCGGTCTGTTTCTCCAAACCACAGCTGTTCCTTCTCCATGCCACTGAGAGATTATCCCCTTGTGCATATGGGAATGAGAAGGCAATTGCAATGCGCGTGAATTTCCTATGCCTGTTTACGAACTTTTGAAGGATGTACATGCAGAAGGCAACGGGATGTAGATGCAGAAGGCAGTGAATGCCACTTCAGGTCCATCGGTGTGCCTGGAAGTCAATCGTTTACATTTTCTCTCAACGTTTACTGCATCGAGAAAGGCATCTTTGAACCCTCTTCTTGCTCAGGCGTCAACAAACCTCTTGAACAGCTCAATCGGCATCTTTCGAGGAGGAAAGCTCCTAATACAGCAAGCCAAGGAAAAGGAGAAACTATTTGCAGCCCAGCAAGATCCACACATGTTTGCTTGAAACCCTAAATCCGGCGTATATGCTAATCCGAAAGCCACGGCTTCTGCCTTATCCAGTCAAGGGATTTAAAGATGCATCTGTGTTTGTGTGTGCACGCGCATGCAGGCGGGTGTATGCTGCAGCCACAGAAAAATGAAAACAGAAAGAAAAACAGTGACTCTTGGTCTGAACGCATGCCATCTCCCGGCTGGCATGTGCCAAAGGGTCATTGTCCCACGGAGAAGACGGCAGCGTGCAAAGTTCTAAACTTTCAAAATGGCACTTAGAAGTCTGTTCAATGTCCATAAATGTGCTAACTAAGCACATCTAAATAAAAAAATTAAAATAAAGCATATATATATATTGGGTTGTTGTGAGTTTTTTGGGCAGTATGGCCATGTTCCAGAAGCAGCTATGGCAGGCATCCTCAGAAGATGTGAGGTATATTGAAAACTAGGAAAATGGGGTTTATATTTCTGAGGAATGTCCAGGGTGGGAGAAAGAACTCTTGTCCGTTTGTGGTAGGTGACAGCTAATCACCTCTCAACAAAGGAGTCCCCCGGGCAGTAAAAAGCCACACCTTGAAACTGCTAGGCCACTAAATGCTAATCAAGGTGGCCAAGGGAAACATTCAGACCTACCTCAAACAGACAAGAGTTCTCTCTCCCACTCTGGAAATTCCACAGATATATAAACCCTATTTTCCTACTTTCCAACAGACTTCACAACCTCTGAGGATGCCTGCCATAGATGCAGGTGAAACGTCAGGAGTAAGAGCGCATAAAGCTTGGGAGAGCTTCTGTTCAACCACAGAATCCTAGAATCATAGAGTTGGACGAGACCTCATGGGCCATCCAGTCCAACCCCATTCTGCCAAGAAGCAGGAAAATTGCATTCAAAGCACCTTCAACAGATGGCCATCTAGCCTCCATTTAAAAGCCTCCAAAGAAGGAGCCTCCATCGCACATCTGGGGCAGAGAGTTCCACTGCTGAACAGCTCTCACTATCAGGAAGTTCTTCCTAATGTTCAGGTGGAATCTCCTTTCTTGTAGTTTGAAGCCATTGTTCCATGTCCTAGTCTCCAGGGCAGCAGAAAACAAGCTTGCTTCCTCTTCACTATGACTTCCTCTCACATATTTATACATGGCTATCTTCTCTCCTCTCACTCAGCCTTCTCTTCTTCAGGCTAAACATGCCCAGCCAGGCATATAGCCGGGGGCGGGGGGCTTGGGGGCGTCAGCCCCCCCCCCCTGGAAATTCTCAGGGTGGTCCATGAGAAGGCCTTACTGGTACATTAAACTGTTATGTTTATTCATATCATGATCTGATCACCATGCTCGTAAAAAAACATATTCATGGAGGTATTGGGATAACAATACAAAAGGTTGGTAGGGTAGACTCTCTCTCACTCAGACTCACCCCCCCTCCCCCCGCGAATCAAAATCTTGGCTACGGCCCTGCATAGGGCTTGTTCTCCAGACCCTTGATCATTTTAGTCGCCCTCCTCTGGATATATTCCAGCTTGTCAACATCTCCCTTCAGTTGTGGTGCCCAGAATTGGACGCAGTATTCCAGGTGTGGTCTAACCAAGGGAGAATAGAGCATGGGTAGCATGACTTCCCTGGATCTAGACATTAGACTGCTATTGATGCAGGCCAAATTCCCATTGGCTTTTTTTTGCCACCACATCACATTGTTGGCTCATGTTTAACTTGTTATCCACGAGGACTCCTATATCTTTGTCACACGTACTACTCTTGAGCCAGGCATCCCCCATTCTGTTTCTTTGCATTTCATTTTTTCTGCCTAAGTGGAGTATCTTGCATTTGTCCCTGTTGAACTTCATTTTGTTAGTTTTGGCCAATCTTCTCTCTAACATGTGAAGATCGTTTTGAATTCTGCTCCTGTCCTCTGAGGTATTGGCTATCCCTCCCAATTTGGTGTCGTCTGCAATTTGGGCCGGAGAGATAGCACAGTGGTAAGAACAGCTGTGCTTGCAATCTGAAGGATGCAAGTTCGATTCCCGAGCTGGCTTGGACACCCAGCTGTGAGCCCTGTCCACTGTTCACCCAGCAGTTCGAAAACAGCTGTGATTAGATGAACTGGGAACCTGCCAAAAGCGGGGGAGGATTCTTTTCAGTAAGGACGTTACAACACCTGAATAAATAAAGATCGGCTGTCGGAAGGTGGAATGCGGAGCAGAGGAACAGAGGCCCTCCGTCATGAGGATGAAGCAACAGCACCCGCTTGTGACGTAATGACGCATCCTGTGACAGCCAGAAGAAATCCTTCAAAAATTGTATGTGTTGTATTGTATCTGTATCAGGGATTTTCTGCCGCATGTGTGATGTAATCTGCTCTGAGTCCCCTTCGGGGTGAAAAGAGTGGAATATAGATAAAATGTATTATTAAGTGTATTATTCTAACCCTTCATCTACGTCATTAATAAAGATGTTGAACAGGACTGGGCCCAGCCTGCGGCACTCCACTTCAAAGCTTCCTGCTTGAGCGGTGATGGCATGATCATAGGCATAGATGAGGCTCTCTGTCTCTTCTGGCAGTGACAGATCATTTGTGTAAATATTAAACATGGATGGAGCAAGCACGCTTCCCTGAGGCAGACTGTTCTTCTGTTTTTGCCACTTGCTTCTCTGACCTTGGAACTCGACAAAAAAGCTCCTGTTTTGTAGCAGATTTCCTATGAAGCGGTGGTAATATTTTGTGATATGATACATTTTTCTCAGGAGGAGGTGATAATTTACAGTATTTGATCAAGTGATATCCATTTATAAAGTCACCTCTTTTGTTGCACTCTCCGCCTCAGAACTTGGCAGCTATAAATACGGGGCAGAAAGTGTTAAACCGAACTCAAAGGATGAGGTGGGGGGAATTGCTTCCTGAGCCCCATTCAGTAAAAGACGTACATTCAGATAAACCACACTCACTATTAGGATGCTCTTCCCATTATTAGAAACATGTAGCATTCTAATGACAAGGGCCACACGACTGTCATGGCTACTACATATCACATCTCCATCCCTTGCTCCAATTGACTTTTCATGTCCTCAATGGGATTAGCCTTGTAGCAACTGGGAGGCAAACTGTGTTAATCCCTGGTATTGATGACCACACGATAAGATGTGTCAGGCTACTGGCGGGTTATGAGATTAGAAAACTTCACTACATTCCTGCTGGAATGGTACCTATTGATCTACTCACACGTACGTGTTTTCGAACTGCTAGGTTGGCAGAAGCTGGGGCTAACAGCGGAAGCTCACGCTGCTCCCCAAATTCGAACCTGCGACCTTTTGGTCAACAAGCTCAGCAGCTCAGTGGTTTAACCCACTGCGCTACCGGGGGCTCCTATCTAGAATTTAAAGTTGGACAATGAAGGATCTGTATGCTGAGCTTGGTCCCAATCCATCATGCCAAGAATACATAAATACTTTGACTTTTATGTCTAGGAATTGTTGTTAATGCATGCTATTTTGCCAATGGAAGAAGTACACACACATAACCAACCCTTCAGTTCAAACGCCCCCAGTGGCGCAGTGGATTAAACCATTGTGGTGGCAGGACTGAAGACCAACAGGTCGCAGGTTCGAATCTGGGGAGAATAAAGATGAGCTTCTTCTGTCAGCTCCAGCTACTCATGCGGGGACACGAGAGAAGACTCCCACAAGGATGGTAAAACATCAAAATTTCTGGGCGTCCCTGGGCAACGTCCTTGCAGACAGCCAATTCTCTCACACCAGAAGCGACTTGCAGTTTCTCAAATCGCTCCTGACATGGAAAAAAAGTTCAAAATGAAGACAGAAATAAAATGCAAGTAGGACTCTGAGAAGCTTTGCTATGGTCTTCCCTATACCACTATCATGGGCATTTCTTTTGCTTGGCTTGACCCAGAAGGATATGTTTTACCTTTATGGTACTAAGCACGCTCTAGTTTGACATTATCAGGCCCCAGACAGGGGTAAAAGCAGGCGACGGCAAAGAAAGCCGTAAACAAGGCATCTCCCAATCCCGACTGGGAAGACGGGTGACTTAAACCTTGAGCAGATTTATTAGAGAGCTTAGGGTAGCCATCCATATGGCACTGCTGTTCAGAGAAGCAGGCGTCGCTTAAGTATTATGTGTGACAAAGAGCCTAACTTCGATGTTACTAAGATATATATGCAGCACGTTTCGAAATGTATGTGAATTCCACAATATAATAGAATACTTTGCATTTTCAGGGGTTTTTGTAAATAAGCCACTGACTCTACCAAATTCAAATGTATGAGATCTGGGATTCCCACTAGAGAAAGTGTCCACAGACAATCCAGCTCAGAGCAGATTTAAAGAAGGGTGGGATGCAATTTGGAGCATCCAAAAAAACAACAGAAGGGGGATCTGGATTTATGAGTATTTTGCTGGTAGATGACTGAAAGTGAATGGCAAAGATCCCAGACTCTCCTCGATACGACGGCAACAACAACAAAACAATTCCTTGAAATCTCCTGCCGAAAGTAAGAAGCACTTGGGAGTAATCCAGGAATCAATTTTTGTGGAGAAGCAATCTGTAAGCTCCATTTGGGGGCAATTTGTTGTTGTTGTTAAAAACACATTTAAAAGATGATACTGGTACAACAAACACAATTAAATAGGTCATCTTCTGCTCCAAGTTTAAACCAAAGTCTACCTAAATAGAAAGGTCAATTTTAATGTTTTTTTAAAATTAGTAAGAGTGAATCTTAACTTGTATTTTATTAGCATTAGTATCAATTGTTGTTATGTGTATTTTAATGTATGTATTTTAATAGTCATTGAAGTCATGACCACTCCAATGGAGTCTATAATTTGCTGAAAGACTTGTGGTCATAATCACAATAGTGGATTCTATAATTTGCTGATAGACTTGCAGTCATGACTGCTACATTGGATTCAATTATTTATTTATTTAATATTTGTTTATTTGTATGTGTAATGCGGCATTGAATTTTGCCATAATTGTAAACCACCCTGAGTTCCCTTTGGGGTGAAATATGGTAAGTAAGTAAATAAATAACATTATATTTTATTTGTCACTTAAACCATGTTGTAACCCACTTTGATCCGAGAGGAGAGGCGGGAAACACATTATTTTTGATAGTGTCATTGCTGTTGTTATTGGTGTTATTACTGCTATTATTAACGGGAGATTCACAACTTTATCAGCCATTTATCCTGCCCTTCTCAGTCTGGTTCACAGACCTTTTGTTTGCTTCTTAAAACCATGCCCAGAAAGGATACAAAGAAAGGCAATTCCTAGGATGATGTGGAAATTGGCTCTTTAAGAAATGAATACATTTGAGGCTGCCCTATTTGAATCCCACTGAAAATCCAACCACATAAACATTCACATTACAAGAAGCACTGCTTGACTATCAAGCAAAAAGTGGATGACAGAAATCATGGGCAAGCTGACTGACACAACCTGGGGATCACAACCAGACATCGTCTTACCAAAGTTTCCTAGCATGCCAGACAAGAATGCCCGCTACCCACTTAATTGCTAGCGATTAGAGGGAATTAGCCTATATTGCTGCCTACCAAGTAGGTCAAGAAGAAAAACCTATTTTTCCTGGGAAGGAGAAAGCCCAGTGTTGAGCAATCCTGTTAAAAAGGGTAAAAATGCAGGAATAATTGAAAACTTTTTCTATTTTTTTCCAAAAGCCCTATATAACACTTTTAATTATTCCTAAATAACACAACTGCTCTTCTCTTGTGAGAAAGGCCTTCTCAAAGATGGAGAAGGGATGGTGTAGGCAGAGTGGTCCCTCTGACACTTGGGCAATGTTGGGTATATATACACATAATAAAAGTGAAAATATGTACCGTATATAATTGACTATAAGCCTAGTTTTTCAGCCCTTTTTTAGGTTGAAAAAGTTCCTTTCGGCTTATACTTGAGTCAAGGTTATTTATTTTTTAATCTGTTATTAGTATTATTTTTAATACATTCATCATTTTACTTATTATTATTACATTTATCATTTTATTCTATTATTACATTTATTATTTTACATTATTATTATTATATTTATTATGTTACTATATTATTATTATTATTGGAAGGATATGTAAGCAGCACATTGACATTGAAGAAGATTAGAATAATGGTTTAATCAGAGTTGGACAGTCTTATCTTAAATTAGAGTTTTATGTAAATTTTTTAAAACTTCAATTAATGTAATTTGATTGGTATCTATTTTTATTTTGCAATTTACCAGTAGCTCCTGCATTTCCCACACGCTGCTTATACTTGAGTCGATACATTTTCCCAGTTTTTTTGTGGTAAAATGAGGTGCTTTGGCTTATATTTGGGTAGACCTATACTCAAGTATATATGGTATGTATGTATGGGTGGGGTGTCCACTTACACAGATAAGCTCTTGCCTCCACAAACAGCAATAGTTCCCACTACTCAGGAGACACCAAAGGCCCTTTCTCCAATGGCATTGCAGGTTATAGTGAGTGCCATAAACATGTCCAAGAGCCCTGCCAATGTCCCCCTCAAATGCCAAACTGCCCACCAGCCAAGTGAAGGCTTTCATATGGGGGCAATTTCATCCTAGCTTTTATGTGTTTCCTCCAGCATAAACATCCCAGTGCTTCTAACTCTCTCTGGAATTTGCATGACGCCACCCACTGCCTCTCCCTTAGCCCTTTCCTATTCTTTTCTATGGCACACAGCAAACAGAGGAACTGATCAGCTATTGAACATACTGGAGAGGTTTGGGGAGAATTCACCATGATTTAGGTGTTGTAGGTACTGGGATGTATAGTTCACCTGCAATCTAAGAGCACTCTGAACTCCACCAACAATGGGCCTGGAACTAACTTGGCACACAGAACCCTCATGGCCAACAAAAAATGCTGGAGGTCTTTAGAGGGATTTCTAGGAGTTGTAGTTCTATGAACCCAAACAATGATGGATCTGGACCAAACTTGGCATGCATAGCTGATATGCTGAAATTTGAATACTGGTGGGTTTTGAGGGCAATTGACCTGGGCATTTTGGAGTTGTAGGCACTGGATTTATAGTTCACATACAATCAATGAGCACTCTGATGTCCACCAAAGATGGAATTGGACCAAACCTGGCACACAGAGCCCCCCATGACCAGTAAAAAATATTGGAGGTCTTAGGAGAAAATTCACCTTGGTTTGGAGGAGTTGCAGTTCACCTACATCCAAAGAGCATTGTGAACCCAAACACCGATGGATCTGGACCAAACTTGGCACACATATCTGAGATGTCAAAATTTGATTACTTGGGTGGGTGAGGGGGAACTGACCTTCCTTTCTGGAAGGTGTAGTTCACCCACAACCAGAGAAACTGTGACATCCACAAATGATGAACCTGGAGCAAACTTGGCACATAGAACCCCCATGACTAACTCAACCTACTAGAGGGGTTTGAGAGGAGTAACTCACCATAGTGGGAGTTGTAGTTTACCCTACAGCCAGAGAGCACACTGAACCCCACCAATGATGCATCTACAGCAAACTTGCTCAACAGAACAAACTTTAACTACTGAGTTTCTCGGGGTTCACCTGGCATGATGTGAGTTGTAGTTCACCCACAACCTTATGCATTTTGTACAATTAAAATTGACTTTTTCAAATAACTCGGGTAATAGCGAGTCCTCAAGTTACTTTATGATAAAATATAGTTTATCACTCTTTCCAACAAGCAATATTGTGATACTAATTTGCTCTTCTGTGGTACAGTGTTTTGAATAACACAAGACAGTGAATTGACAAAGAAAGTGAGTGTATATCTACGCATATTAAGGAAAATTCTGAGTATTCACATTTCAGATTTCTGGTGGTCACCAAAATCCAACAAATAGGGCACACACAATAGTTTGACTCTTCCACCGAACAAGAAGAAATTTCACTAAGAAAGATATTTCTTCTAATGTATTATTATTCATCCTTGAATACAATTCTAAACATAGTGAGAAAAAGAGTAATGAAGGATTATAACAGAGGCAGTACGCTTGAGGAGACAGAGAAGGACTCTGTTTGCCTTCACTTTTATTCTTTCAAGCTATAATGGGTTGCAGCTCCTGACACTGAATGTAATAGGATGAAGTAGTAATCGGATAATCGCTATCGGTAGGATTGTGTTGGTGTGTGCGTGTGTCTGGGGGACGGGACATTACATGCCTTGCCAAAGATTCTGCAGAAGAGAGACATGGGTACAGGGAAAGAGAAATGCAACTCCAGGAGGCAACAGGCAGAGACAGGAGAAATATCCAGGGATCTCGATAGAAGTGTGTTGAAATTTCACAACTTCTGAACAAAAGGAAGGAAGGCAGGCTTTGTTCTCCGAGCTACTGAAACTCTTGTGGGTTCAGTGGTTAATCCCACTCCGTTCCACATAATGAATGAAATCCCGCTCCTCTTTCCTGTTCCCAGCATCCCTAAAGGCCCCCAGTATCCACTACTGATGTCCCTCGTACTCGCAGGTCAAATGGTACCGGGCCCCTTGTGTATGTGTGTTATAATGTTTTATGGGGTTTTTTTAATGATTACAGTAGAGTCTCGCTTATCCAACCTTTGCTCCTCCAACGTCCTGTATTATCCAACACAGTCTGCCTCCTGCCCGGATCCACAGCTGTTTCAATACATGGTGATATTTTGGTGCTAATTCCTAAATACAGTACTTACTACATGTTACCATGTATTGAACTTTTTTTCTGTTTTAAACCATGATGTTTTGGTACTTAAATTGTAAAATCATAATGCAATCTGACGTTTAATAGGCTTTTCCTTAAGTCCAACATTTTCGCTTATCCAACATTCTGCCGGCCCGTTTATGTTGGATAAGCGAGACTCTACTGTACATGAAATACTTTTGGAGCCACGGAGTCACTGTGAAGATCCTGTGGACCTTTCACCGGCATTACATGACCTGGATTCCTCTTGTGTCTTCCTGGTCCTCACATAAACAAAGGACTCAAGCATCCATCATCTTCAGCCAGCATGAATCATCTGCACAAAGGGATAACTGGACCCTGAATTGGACCAGCCTTCCTCTGTGTGGTTACCTGGATAAAAAGGACCCATTACCATATTTATTTATTTATTTATTTATATATTTATTATTTATTTATTTATTTATTGGACTTCTAGGCCACCACTCCCAAGAGGCTCGGGGTGGCTCACAGCAAGATAAAAACACAATAAAAACACATCACAACTCTAAAAGATCATAGGTTAAAACACAGTATACAATACAGGAATAAACGCACAGCGTGGTGCAATGTAGCACATCAAATCAGCAAGCAGGCTAAACGAACTGAACACTGATGGCATCTTATGGGCCGAAGGCCTGTTTAAAAAGAAATGTCTTACAAGCCCGCCTGAAGGCCATAAGGGACTTAAATTGGATGGCTCGTCTCTCGGCCGGGAGAGCGTTCCACAAAGTTGGAGCAATCACAGAGAATGCTCTCCTGCGGGTTGCAGTCAGTCTGAGTGTCTTGGTAGAGGGAATTGCCAGCGGGTTGGTGTCTTCTGACCGTAGTGATCTCGTAGGGCAATATGGGGTAAGCCGGTCCCTTGGGTACATTGGCCCCAGGCCATGTAAGGCCTTAAAGGTGAGCACCAGCACTTTGAAGGTGATCCAGTGCTCAATTGGAAGCCAGTGCAGATCCTGCAAGGGTACCAGGCAGGAGTTGGGCGGCAGTGTTCTGCACCAGCTTGAGCTTCTGGGTCATCAACAGAGGAAGGCCAACGTAGAGGGCATTACAGTAGTCTAGTCTCGAGATGACCGTGGCTTGGATCACCATGGCCCGGGTGTTCCGGGAGAAATAGGGGCCAGCCGCCTTGCCTGAGATGGAAAAAGCTGTTTTACTGGTCATGGAGATTTGGGTCCAAGTGAACTCCCAGGCTCTTTACAGAAGGTGATGGGCATAACACCACACCGTCCAGGATCAGAAGCTGGACATCCCCATCCTCCAGGCGGCCTAGCCGCAAGGTCTCAGTCTTTGCTGGATTCACCTTCAACCTACTGGCTCACAGCCATCCAGTAACGGCCTCAAGGCAGTGTTGGAAATTATCGGGTACGGATCCAGGCCTGCATCCTCAGAATGAGCTGAGTGTCATCAGCGTACTGATGGCACTCCAACCCAAAACTCCGCACCAGCTGTGCAAGCGGCTGCATATAGATGTTAAATAACAAGGGGGAGAAAATGGCCCCCTGAGGGACTCCACAAACTAATGGGGAGCCCTTGGAGACCACTTCTCCCCTCCTCACTCGCTGAAGCCGATGGTGGAGGAAGGAGGTCAGCCATGGCACCCATACTGAAGTTGGAAGGTTATGCCACTGTTTTCCCTCAGTGCCATTTCCCCTTTCCCAGATATGTTTCCTTCTTGGGAGGACAGGAATGACCAATCTCAATAAAATAGTGAAGAGTAGAGATATTACACTGGCAAAGAAGATCCACATAGTTAAAGCAATGGTATTCCCCGTAATAACCTACAGATACGAGAGCCGGACCATAAGGAAGGCTGAGCAAAGGAAGAGAGATGGTGTTGGAGGAAAATTCTGAGAGTGCCTTTGACCGTGAGAAGATCAACCCAGTCCATACTCCAGGAAATAATGCCCAACTGCTCACTGAAGAAAAGGATATTAGAGGTAAAGTTGAAGTACTTTGGCCACACAATGAGAAGACAGGAAAGCTTGGAGAAGAAAGTGATGCTGGGGAAAATGAAAGAAAAAGGAAGAGGGGCCGACCAAGGGCAAGATGGATGGATAGTATCCTTGAAGTGACTGGCTTGACATTGAAGGAGCTGTGGGTGGCCATGGCCGTCAGGGGCTCTGGCCTGGGCTGGTCCAGGATGTCACGAAGAGTCGGAAGCGACTCAACGAATAAACAATGACAACAGGGACGGATCACCTAATCCCGTCATTATGGACAATATACTGCCTTGATTTCACTATCCGCAAATTGCTCGATATCAAAATGAGCACTAACATGTTGAATATGCAAACGTATTTCTAAAGTGCTCCTCTCCCCTTGCTGCTCAGTTTATATGTCAGCAATTATTTGGGGAATACGCCAGGAGTTTGTCCTCATTTTGAGATCCCGTAGAGAGAACTCAATACCATCAGGTGATAAAACCTGCTGCAAAGAAAAGGTTTTTCTTTTATTTATTTATTTATTATTTCGATTTAATAAACTGCCCTTCCCGAAGCTCAGGGCGGTTTCCAGCATATAAAAACACATAAAATTTTAAAACACATAAAATTCACATCATAAAACAGTTGACAAACCCAACCCCTTACAGTCACATAAAACCATAACCAGACATAGCTGATTCATGCAGAGTGGCAGTGGCACGGCAGGGTGGCAGGTTGTTTATCATGCGCCGGTCAGACATCAAGACCTGAACAGCCAGGTCTTGCAGGAACTGCGGAAAGCCATCAGGTCCCGCAGGGCTCGCGTCTCTGGCGGCAGCGAGTTCCATAAGACCGGCGCAGCCACTGAAAACGCTCTCTGCCGCATGGTAGAGAGCTTGCAAAGTTTCATACCCGGGACTTTTAACCAATTGTCTCCACAAGCTGCGTTACATGATCAGTGTACACACCTATAATGTAGTTTAGCTACATTGGTTTGCATTATAGGAGCTTACACTGACCATATAGGACAGTTTCAAACGGAATATATGGCAGTATAGATAGGGCCGGGCTTTAGCACAGCGGGCTTGTAACGACTCTCAACACACGGTAGGGATCACGAAGATGTTTTCTTGGTCCAACACGATTTTATTGAAGGTACGAGACATGTGAAGCTAAAGCACGGCCCGCCACCCAAACACACCTT
>JARBWK010000017.1:6705721-6725770 GCA_030556195.1 Anolis apletophallus | reverse complement strand
GGAGACCATTATGTCAGGTATGGGGAACCTGAGCTTTGAGGGAGATCATGTTCCCAACCTGTCATGAGGCTGCAGCGACCTTTGGCCCAGTTCCTGGAGTGACCTTGGCCATGTGTGCTTGGAATTGCTGAATCAGCCTGGGAGTGGAGTAACTTCCAGGTGCCAGAGAGGGAAGTGAGGTAACTCCTCCTGGCATGGACATTGGACATTTGGACTCGTGACGTCACTCATGTGACCCTGGGGTCATGCCCCTATGGACTACTGGGATTGCTGATTCATCGGAGCATGATGACACCCTGCTTGGACATTGCATTGGGTAGGGAGGCCTGCTGGGTATATAAGGTGTGTTTGGGTGGCGGGCCGGCGCTTTAGCTTCACAGGTGGTGTACCTTCAATAAAATCGTGTTGGACCAGAACGACGTCTGAGTGTGATCCCTACCGAGTATTGAGGAGTCGTTACAGGCATCTTATGGGCCGAAGGCCTGTTTAAAAAGAAATGTCTTACAAGCCCGCCTGAAGGCCATAAGGGACTTAAATTGGATGGCTCGTCTCTCGGCCGGGAGAGCGTTCCACAAAGTTGGAGCAATCACAGAGAATGCTCTCCTGCGGGTTGCAGTCAGTCTGAGTGTCTTGGTAGAGGGAATTGCCAGCGGGTTGGTGTCTTCTGACCGTAGTGATCTCGTAGGGCAATATGGGGTAAGCCGGTCCCTTGGGTACATTGGCCCCAGGCCATGTAAGGCCTTAAAGGTGAGCACCAGCACTTTGAAGGTGATCCAGTGCTCAATTGGAAGCCAGTGCAGATCCTGCAAGGGTACCAGGCAGGAGTTGGGCGGCAGTGTTCTGCACCAGCTTGAGCTTCTGGGTCATCAACAGAGGAAGGCCAACGTAGAGGGCATTACAGTAGTCTAGTCTCGAGATGACCGTGGCTTGGATCACCATGGCCAGGTTGTTCCGGGATAAATAGGGGGCCAGCCGCCTTGCCTGAGATGGAAAAAAGCTGTTTTACTGGTCATGGAGATTTGGGTCCAAGTGAACTCCCAGGCTCTTTACAGAAGGTGATGGGCATAACACCACACCGTCCAGGATCAGAAGCTGGACATCCCCATCCTCCAGGCGGCCTAGCCGCAAGGTCTCAGTCTTTGCTGGATTCACCTTCAACCTACTGGCTCACAGCCATCCAGTAACGGCCTCAAGGCAGTGTTGGAAATTATCGGGTACGGATCCAGGCCTGCATCCTCAGAATGAGCTGAGTGTCATCAGCGTACTGATGGCACTCCAACCCAAAACTCCGCACCAGCTGTGCAAGCGGCTGCATATAGATGTTAAATAACAAGGGGGAGAAAATGGCCCCTGAGGGACTCCACAAACTAATGGGAGCCCTTGGAGACCACTTCTCCCCCTCCTCACTCGCTGAAGCCGATGGTGGAGGAAGGAGGTCAGCCATGGCACCCATACTGAAGTTGGAAGGTTATGCCACTGTTTTCCTCAGTGCCATTTCCCTTTCCCAGATATGTTTCCTTCTTGGGAGGACAGGAATGACCAATCTCAATAAAATAGTGAAGAGTAGAGATATTACACTGGCAAAGAAGATCCACATAGTTAAAGCAATGGTATTCCCCGTAATAACCTACAGATACGAGAGCCGGACCATAAGGAAGGCTGAGCAAAGGAAGAGAGATGGTGTTGGAGGAAAATTCTGAGAGTGCCTTTGACCGTGAGAAGATCAACCCAGTCCATACTCCAGGAAATAATGCCCAACTGCTCACTGAAGAAAAGGATATTAGAGGTAAAGTTGAAGTACTTTGGCCACACAATGAGAAGACAGGAAAGCTTGGAGAAGAAAGTGATGCTGGGGAAAATGAAAGGAAAAAGGAAGAGGGGCCGACCAAGGGCAAGATGGATGGATAGTATCCTTGAAGTGACTGGCTTGACATTGAAGGAGCTGTGGGTGGCCATGGCCGTCAGGGGGCTCTGGCCTGGGCTGGTCCAGGATGTCACGAAGAGTCGGAAGCGACTCAACGAATAAACAATGACAACAGGGACGGATCACCTAATCCCGTCATTATGGACAATATACTGCCTTGATTTCACTATCCGCAAATTGCTCGATATCAAAATGAGCACTAACATGTTGAATATGCAAACGTATTTCTAAAGTGCTCCTCTCCCCTTGCTGCTCAGTTTATATGTCAGCAATTATTTGGGGAATACGCCAGGAGTTTGTCCTCATTTTGAGATCCCGTAGAGAGAACTCAATACCATCAGGTGATAAAACCTGCTGCGCAAAAGGTTTTTCTTTTATTTATTTATTTATTATTTCGATTTAATAAACTGCCCTTCCCGAAGCTCAGGGCGGTTTCCAGCATATAAAAACACATAAAATTTTAAAACACATAAAATTCACATCATAAAACAGTTGACAAACCCAACCCCTTACAGTCACATAAAACCATAACCAGACATAGCTGATTCATGCAGAGTGGCAGTGGCACGGCAGGGTGGCAGGTTGTTTATCATGCGCCGGTCAGACATCAAGACCTGAACAGCCAGGTCTTGCAGGAACTGCGGAAAGCCATCAGGTCCCGCTTGTCTCCACAAGCTGCGTTACATGATCAGTGTACACACCTATAATGTAGTTTAGCTACATTGGTTTGCATTATAGGAGCTTACACTGACCATATAGGACAGTTTCAAACGGAATATATGGCAGTATAGATAGGGCCGGGCTTTAGCACAGCGGGCTTGTAACGACTCTCCAACACACGGTAGGGATCACACGAAGATGTTTTCTTGGTCCAACACGATTTTATTGAAGGTACGAGACATGTGAAGCTAAAGCACCGGCCCGCCACCCAAACACACCTTTTATACCCCCATAGCCCCTCCCCTACCCATGCAACATCTGGGCAGGGTTACATCAGCCACAAGTGAGTCAGCAATCCCAGTAATCCACAGGGGCATGACCCCAGGGGTCACAAAGTCAGTGTCACCGGTCCCAATGTCCAATGTCCTTGCTTGGAGGAGTTACCTCACTTCCCTCTCAAACACCTGGAAGTTGCATCACTCCCAGTCTGACTCAACAGTCTGAATGAATCTGGGACAAAGGTCATCCCGAAGCTAAAGTGAAGGTCGTTGCTGCCTCATGACAGGCTTGGAACCTGGACTTCATCCAAGCTCAGGGTTCCCAATCCTGACATAGCGGTCTCCTCCACCTCGTCCTCCCCCTGAGGAAACAAAATATCATTCAATCTAAAGGAGGAAAGGGGCTCACGTACTTCTTTAACAGGCTACAATGAAAAGTGGGATGTACCTTTCCCAAACTTTTAGGCAACATGAGGGTATATGACACTTTATTTACAGCAGTTTCAATTCTGAAAGGCCCAATGTATTTAGGACTCAATTTCTTTGACTTGTAACCCAATTTTAAATTCTCTGTTGATAACCACACTAAGTCCCCCTCGCTATACTCCTCCCCTTTCTGCCTTCTGCGGTCCCCAAACAGCTTATATGACTGCTGTGCCTTCTTTAATACTTCCGTCACCTCCTTCCACTCCTCCTGGGCTCTTATCCTCCATTCCTCCTCCCCTTCCTTTCTTAAATCTAACAGCTGGGGTAAAGGGGCCACCTCTCGTCCGTACACTATTTCAAAAGGAGACTTCCCAGTAGAAGAATGTACTGAGCTATTATATGCCATTTCCGCATAGGGCAGGAGGTCTGACCAGTTGTTCTGCTCCTCATTACTAAACATTCGCAAATATGCTCCCAAGGATTTTTGCACTCTCTCCACGGCGCCATTACAAGCAGGGTGATAAGCAGTGGTCAAACGCCTCTGAGCCCCCAATGCTTCCAAGAAACGGTTCCAAAACTGAGCCGTAAACTGGACCCCGCGATCACTCAACACCTGCTCCGGACACCCATGCAACCTGTATACATGCTGAACATACAGCCCAGCTAACTTCTCTGCCGAGGGCAACCCCCTCAAAGGGATAAAGTGGGCCTGTTTCGAGAACATATCCAGCACAGTCCAGATAAAACGATAACCCCGACTTGAGGGCAGCTCCCCACAAAATCCGTGCTAACATGCGCCCACGGCCTCACCGGCTCTACCACTATTTGAATCAACCCCTGCGGCCGCAGGGGGAACTTTATTCCTTGCACACACCTCACAGCCCTCCACATAACGCCTCACTTCCGCCTTCATCCCAGGCCACCAAAACCTCTTCTTAATCGCCAGGATAGTCTTCGTCAGCCCCCAATGACCCGCAGTCTTATGGTCATGGTGCAGCCTCAACACTTTCACCCTCAAACTCTGAGGCACATAAGTCCTACCCTCAACCATCCACAAACCATCCAACAACTGGCACTCCTTTCCATGTTCCTGCAACCACTTGTCCCCTACATAACTCCCTTGCAATTCCAGCCTCCACTCATCTATAACTTCCTCCTCCTGTTTCACTCCCACCACAGTGTGGGACCTGGTTTGCACAGCCAAACCCCAATGCTCTTTAGCAAAAACTCCCTCCGCTTTATGCAAGCCATTCTCTCCCACACTCGGGTAACGGGACAACGCATCAGCAACCACGTTCTCCTTGCCTTTGATATGTTGCAGCCTAAAATTAAATCTATTGAAAAACTGAGACCACCTTACCAACTTCGGAGACAACTTTTGGGGATTTCTCAGATATTGCAAATTCTGATGGTCTGTCATCACTATAAACGGAAAAGCAGCCCCTTCCAGGAAATGACGCCAAGTTAACAATGCATTTCGTATGGCAAACGCCTCTTTCTCCCATACTGGCCATTTCCTCTCATGCTCCCCAAACTTTTTCGAGAAATAAGCACAAGGTCTTAACCTCCCCTGATCATCTGCCTGCATTAAAGCTCCCCCATAAGCCCAGGCAGAAGCATCACATTGAACAACAAAGGGTCTATCTACATCTGGGTGCCACAACAAAGGCCCTCAGTAAATGCTTTCTTTAATCTCACAAATGCTTTCTGGCATTCCTCAGTCCAATCTAATCTTGCACCTGGAGACTTGACTTTCTTCGACTCCCCCTTGCCTTTAGTTTTCAGCAACTCCGTGAGGGGGAGAGTCACAACTGCAAACTCAGAAATGAAAGCCCGATAAAAGTTTGCCAGCCCTAAGAAAGCCTGCAGCTGCCTACGCGTACGTGGAGCCTCCCAGCTCAACACATCCTCCACCTTGGCAGGATCCATTTCAACTCCTTTCTCACTAATTCTATAACCCAAAAATCAATCTGATTTTTACCAAACTCACACTTACTCAGTTTAACATACAACTTTGCCTGCCTCAACCGCTCCAACACTTCACGCACTAACTGCACATGCTCTTTCTCTGTGGCTGTCACTATCACAATGTCGTCTAAATACACAAACACCCCTTTATACAAAAGGGGGTGCAACACCTCGTTAATCAACTGCATAAAAATACCTGGAGAGCCTGCTAAACCGAATGGCATGACGGTCCATTCGTACAGCCCGAGGGGGCAAGAAAAAGCTGTTTTCCACTGATCACTTTTTTCACTCTCACCATATGAAAGGCATCAATCAAATCCAGCTTGGAAAAGACCTTACCTCCTCCCAACTGCCCTAACAGATCCTTGATTAATGGTAAGGGATAGCAGTTGGTAGTACTAACAGCATTCAACCCCCTATAATCGATACACAGTCTCAATTTTCCATCTTTCTTTTCCCGGAACAACACTGGCGCGGCAATGGGGGACTCAGACCTTCTAATAAACCCCTTTTTTCAGATAATCGTCTATTTGTTCCCTTAAGGCCAACTTCTCTTTAACCGTCATAGCATAAATTTTGGGTTTAGGCAGTACAGCTCCTTCTTTAACCTCTATGCTGCATTGCACATTCCGAATGGGGGGGAAGGTTTTGAGCTAATCTGGGGTTGAACACGTCTGCATAATCCTGATATTCAACTGGCACTCCCTGCACTTCGCTTTCAACCCCTTCCTTCATATTAGGAGCACACTGCACAGTCCCCCTTCCAATCTATTTTAGGATTCACCTGTCCCAACCAAGGCATACCCAATACCACCTCATGTCCTTTTATCGGGGCCATTATAAAATCAATATTCCTCCCAGGGTCCTACCCGGCCCTTTAAACCTTTTGTTCCCACAGAGAAAGGTCCTCCCTCTATAGATGACCCATCCAACTGTGTAAAAGTAACAGATGTCTTTAATGGCTGTGTCTCACCTCCCCACTCCTTCACTAATTTGGGGGACATCATATTCTCTGAGCACCCACAGTCCACCAAAGCTTTCCTTTCTATCACTCTATTCCCTTTATATATCCCCAGGGTACATTGGATATTAGTTCTCACCCCAACGCTTTTACTCTCATCTCTTTCCATGAGGACTGCTTTAGCTGCAGCCTCTTTCACTGGGCCCAATCCTGACTTTCGCCGGCATTGGGAAGCAAAATGTCCAGGCTGATTGCAGGAAAAACAAAGTCCTCTTCCGAACATAGGCTTCTTCCCACCGCTGGATCGATCATCATTGCCTCGCTTAGTCTCTCCACCTCTGCCTCGGTCCTGAACCACCCCACGGCCAGCTCCACGAGACCTCATAGGCTGGAATCTACGCCGCTGCACTTGGGCAAGGATTCCCTCCACCTTGCCAGCCAACTGGACCCATCCGTCCAGATCCCCTGGATCATCACGGTGTAAGCACCACTCAAGGATCTCTTTCCGTAGACCATCCTTAAACAGCTCCAAAAGAGTGGATTGGGACCATTCCGCCACCTTTCCCGCTAGTCCCATGAACTCCTCGGCGTACTCCGTCACTGATTTGGATCCCTGAGACAAACAGCGCAACGCCTCCTTCGCCTTGATCCGCTCCAGCGGATCCCGAAACCGATTCCGGATTGCTCGCAGGAACTCTCTCACCGATCTCAAGCAAGGGTCCCGCCGGTCGTGGCACTGCACATACCACTCAGCTGCCCGACCCTTGAACACCGCTCCAACGGCCCGCACTTGACTGCCTTCGCTGGGATAAAGATGACCATAGTCTTCCATGTGGTCTTGCACCGCTGCGATGAAGAAGGCGACTTTACTAGCTTCCCCGGATAGTCCCTCGGACCGGAAATGCCTCTTCCCATCCCTGCTGGCTGCTCACTGCGCCTCGCCTCTGGGACTGGCCTCACTGGACTTCTGTCTCTGTTCCTCACTCCCAAAGGAGATCTAGGACACTCGACTGAAGATCCACCATCCATCCACGCATGGTAAGTGAAGTCTCCTCCTCCCGTGCCTTCCACATCGACTCTCTCTGATCTCTCTGGAACATCACCTGAGACATCCGTTTGACCGTCTGCACCACCGCTTCCATCTGGCAACTCAACACATCCAGCCTAGATGGTGACTCAGGTCCTGGGGTCTCACTACCCCCTTCTGTCAGGTCCTCCTGACCCCTCTGGCACCGCATGCCTCCAGATCCTCCTGGACCTCTGCCGGACGAACGCTCCAACGCTCTCCGGCCTGCTGAGCGCTCCTACGCTCCCCAATCTGCTGAGCGCTCCTACGCTCCTGGATCCGCTGAGCGCTCCTACGCTCCTCGATCCGCTGAGCGCTCCTACGCTCCTCTTCCTGCTGGGCGATTTCACGCTCCTTCCTCCGGCAGGCCAACGTCTTGCTCACCTGAGCGTCCCCACAACCTCTGCCCTTCACGGAGCTCTCTCCATCTCATGTTCCGACGCCATCGCCCCTCCGGAAGCATCCGGGACTCCCACCTGGTCCAAAGTGGTCCATTCCCACTCTTCCACTTTCCGGACTTCGTCGGGATCTACCACAAACTGATCCAAATACGCTTCTTGCTTCCAAGCCAACCTCTCCATTGCTGGGATAGTTGAAAAGGGGCTTTAGCTTCTGTAACGACTCTCCAACACACGGTAGGGATCACACGAAGATGTTTTCTTGGTCCAACACGATTTTATTGAAGGTACGAGACATGTGAAGCTAAAGCACCGCCCGCCACCCAAACACACCTTTTATACCCCCATAGCCCTCCCCCTACCCATGCAACATCTGGGCAGGGTTACATCAGCCACAAGTGAGTCAGCAATCCCAGTAATCCACAGGGGCATGACCCCAGGGGTCACAAAGTCAGTGTCACCGGTCCCAATGTCCAATGTCCTTGCTTGGAGGAGTTACCTCACTTCCCTCTCAAACACCTGGAAGTTGCATCACTCCCAGTCTGACTCAACAGTCTGAATGAATCTGGGACAAAGGTCATCCCGAAGCTAAAGTGAAGATCGTTGCTGCCTCATGACAGGCCCAAACCTGGACTTCATCCAAGCTCAGGGTTCCCAATCCTGACAGGGCTAAACTGCCAGCTGCAGAAAATCTTGCTGATCAAAAGGTCAACCGTTCAAGCCTGGTTTGGAATGAGCTCCCAACTGTCAGCCCAATAGATTTTTAATATTTTATTTAAAGTTTCCAAATTACATTTTTTTAAAGTGGGAAAGGGGAGTAAAAACATAGAGGAGAAGGGAAAGGGGTAGTTGAGGGGGAAAAAAGAGAAGATAAGAAGGAAGAGAGAGAGAGAGGAAAAAGGGGTGGAAAATATGGGGAGGTACAGAGAGGGTTAGGTATAAGGGTATTTGTACTTCCATTATTCTCTATATTGGTTTTAATTTTTCTTATAGTCCTTTTTGCTGCTTTTTTGTTGTATCCTCAGCGATGGCATCTTCAGTCAGCTTTCTTCTATTTAGATTAATAATTTTACTTTATTTTCCTTCAGCCATTCTGTGAAAGGAGTCCAGTCTGTTGTTTTTATATATCTCTACCTTGTGACTTAGAGAGTAATGATGCTAATTTATCCATGCTCATAATTTCTAGCATTTTCTCAATCCATTCTTCTCTTGATAATAGGTCTTTTTGTCTCCATACTTGGGAATAAACTAACCTCACTGCCGTAATTGCATATGTGAAGAGCTTATATTTATTTGTATTCCAGTTCATGTTTGTCAACAGCAATATGAATAGATTAATAGGTACCGCTTTGGCGAGGAGGCAATAAAAGGTGCCCATGCGGACGATTCAAAGAGAAGAGCGCCTAAGGACAACAAAGCTGCTCGGCATGGAAGACTGAGTGACAGCACCCCCCAGTGGCTGGAGTCAAGCACAGCCTTCAGATGGCAGAGATGGGAAAAGATGGGAAGCCTTTACCTCTGCTTATGTTTGCCGTACATGTGTACTGTCATCTGCCCTGAGATAGAGCTGGATATACATAAAGTATATTATTTATTACATATTATTACTAGCCATCGCATGCCACGCATTGCTGTGGCCCAGTCCGGTGATCTGGAAAATAAAGTAATGAGAAACTGTTGGTTTCTAATATATGTAATTTCTTTATGCTTGTGGGTAGACCGTATTTCTTGTTGTTCCTTTGTCAGGGTTGATGTAGAGATTGTCTGGTTTGCCTATTCTGGAACATTCAACATATCTGTAGGGGTCCCTTTCAAATCTATGATACTATATCTGTCATTTACATATATGTGTGTGTGAGCGAGTCATATAGATCTATCAATATCTATGGCTGGATGGCTCTTTGTCAGGAGGGCTTTGATTATGTTTTCTTGCCCTGGTGAAGGGAGTTGGACTGGATGACCTTAAGGCAGCATTTCTCAACCTGGGGGTTGGGAACCCTAGGGGAGTCATGAGGGGGTGTCAAAAGGGTGGCCAAAGACCACCAGAAAACACAGTATTTTCTGTCGGTCATGGGGGTTCTGTGTGCCAAGTTTGGTTCAATTCCATCGTTGGTGGAGTTCAGAATGCTCTTTGATTATGGGTTAAGTATAAATCCCAGCAACTACAACTCCCAAATGACAAAATCATTTTTGAGTGATGGTCACTTTTTGGGTTAGTAAGTGTCTTGTGGCTGAATTTGGCAGCAATTAATCCAGTGGATTTTGAGTTATTATGTCACTCAAAAGGAACAGAGCATATAAATATAGATATATAGATATATATAGATGAAGCTCCTTGGCAGACTTGGACCCCATATAAACAGCCGCATATGGAATCGAACCGCATTATATAAATCTACATTGATGATATAACGCAGTTTGAATCTGCATTATATGTCAGTGTAGATGGGGTTACTGTCACGACTTGGGCCCCGGCGAAACTGCCACATAACACAATGGACTGCATTATATGGATCCACATTGACAGGCTTTACAATACTAGGCTGCAGAATTAAAGATGCGTCTCAGTGTAAGGCATCTTCTTGGACGGTTCTCCAGCTTCCTTAAGACAGGCGGATGAGCCTGACAGCTTGAAAGAATACAAGTCCATTTCAGGAAGACCCAGGTGTTCCCGAGGCAGATCTCATGAGTTTTGTGGAAGACTGACAGACAATCTCCAGCAATGACAGATTTGGGGCTGTTCTGGGAAATGAGTTTTTTGGTGCTTGACTCAACAAAGGGCAGAAAAAGGGGAGGTTAAATTAAATGTCTAATTGTAATTTCTAGAATTTCTGAAATGCAAAGTGCTAAGTCCAACTTGACAGCAGCTTAGGGTTATGAAATGCAATTGGGTGGATGGATGCATCGATAGATAGATAGATAGATAGATAGATAGATAAAGGGCCCATATGGAAACAGAGACTGATGGATGGATGGATGGATGGATAGATAGAGGCCCATATGGAAACAGAGATGGATGGATGGATAATTGGATGAATAGATAGATAGATAGATAGATAGATAGATAGATGATAGATAGATAGATAGATAGAGGAGGCCGTCCCAGAGCGGGAACTGGGCCTAGAGGCTGGGGAGGGCAGGGAATCCACGGTCGGACCCAATCCCTCTGCGGCGGATCCCTGTGAGATGTGTTGCATCTCTGCTGTGACCAATCCTGATCGGAGTCCTGACCTAGTGTCTGGATGTTTATGGCTGACCGAAACAAGCGCCGGCCTGCCCAGCCACTTTGTACCGACGGGGTGCCCCTGGAGTGACCAAGCACCGTTGGATACTACGGAGATCCTGGCCTGTGCCCAGAGGCCCCGTCCTCGACGTCGTGGCTTCGTGATGGCAATGAACCAGGAGCGTGGAGGGCTGTATAAAATGGCCGTCGCCTTGGAGACGCTGAGAGGAGGCGGTCCTCCTCCTCCTCCTCTTCCTTGGATTTAGACTGGAAAGGACAAGCACGCAGGCACTGAAAGAGAGGCCGGAAGAAGAAGTCGAAGAAACTCCTGCCAATGAAGAGCCCGGACCTAAAAATCAACCAAAAGGCTGATGTTCCGAAGGAGCCGAAGTCCTCCTCCTCGAGGGCCGCCAAGGACATCGAGCTGCCCCCAAAAACTCTAGTGAGAGCGTGGGAAGCAAGGATAGCCCTTGGACCAACCCTGACGGTGCACGGGGGAGGAGCAAACACAGGAAATACAATTCCAGGACTTTCTGGGCTTTGGGAGCTGGGCCAGATCAGGCTCCCATGGCCCCAAAATAAATTGAAACACCCTGAGGCCGTGTAAGTTGGGGCGAGGAATCCCCTAGTTACTGACCGACCCCTCCTTTAGATTCTATTGGGGAAGATCTTTTGGAGCTAACTTGGGAAAGGGCATAGTGCCATTGTCTATATTACCTTGTTTAGTGTAAATTAGTATGTAGTTAAATTGTATTGTATTGATGTTTGTATGTTTATCTTGTTTACTATATGATGTTTTATTCTTCAATTCTGTAAACCACTCCGAGCCCTCGGGGAGTGGCGGTCTAGAAATTTGAAGTATATTATTATTATTTATCTATTTATTATTTATTTATTCATACTTGATTGGCCACCCTTCCCGACAGGCTCGGGGCGGCTCACAACATATGTAAACAGTCAAGTAGAAAACAATGGTTAAAAACAAGGTTAAAACACATCTAAAAGCACAATAAAAAACACAGAGCCATAGGCCAAGCAAAGTACAGAAATGGCTGAGGGGGCATTGACAGTGCCTGTGGTTCATCCTACTCCAAACGCTTGTCGAAAAAGCTTCACCGCTTTCCGGAAGGACCTCTCCTCATATTCCGCATGGCACGCACGTCAGCGGGCAGCCAGTTCCAGAGTGTTGGAGCTATTATAGAAAAGGCCCGTCGGCGAGTTCTAGGCGAAGGGATAACCAAGAGGTTCTGCTCCTCAGAGCGCAGCGATCTGGTGGGATAATACAGGATGAGGCAGTCCCTCAGGTACACTGGCCCCAGACCATGTAAGGCCTTAAAAGTTAGAACTAACACTTTGAAAGTGATCCGGCATTCTACTGGCAGCCAGTGCAGTTCGCGCAGAATAGGCGTGATGTGAGCGCTCCACGCACTCCCCGTGAGGAGGCGGGCTGCAGCGTTCTGCACCAGCTTGAGTTTCCGGATCACCAACAAAGGAAGGCCAATGTAGAGAGCATTACAGTAGTCCAGTCTGGAGATTACCGTGGCTTGGATCACTGATCAGGTCGCCGCGGGACAGATAGAGGGCCAGCTTTCTCACCTGGCGAAGATGGAAAAATGCCACTCTGCTGACGGCAGAGACATGTGCCTCCATCGACAGCAGAGGATCCAGGGTCACCCCAAGCCTCTTAATGGAGGATGACGGGCATAGTGCCATGCCGTCAAGGGTCGGAAGCTGGACATCCCTACCGCTCGGACGCCCCAGCCACAGGATCTCCGTCTTAGCCGGATTCACCTTCAACCTACTGTCTCGCAGCCATCCAGTAACGGCCTCGAGGCAGCGATGGAAATTATCGGGTACAGATTCAGCCCGGCCATCCATTCTCAGAATGAGCTGGGTGTCACCAGCGTACTGATGGCATCCCAGCCCGAAGCTGCGCACCAGCTGGGCAAGTGGTCGCATGTAGATGTTAAATAAATAAATAAATAAATAAATAAATAAATAGATGGAGATATACACACGTATTGGGCAGGTTTTGTAATGCCGATCACATGTGTTTTGTCCCTGTTAATTTGAGGAGTAATCAGCCTCTTACGAAGGCGAGATAAATATTAATTGGCCTGGAGGATTAAAATAAACCACCATGAATTAATGCACTTAGAATGATACATCCTGTGTTTCCATTAAGATAAATTTTTAACAGCTTCAGAGTATACTTAAAAGGCAGAGGAAGGATTGGAGTCCAGACCTCTTCTGGATACACCTTAAAATAGCTTTCTGAATGCTTCTCACAGCAGCCACTATAGCTTAGAAAGCGGAAATATTATTTGGGAGACCTTAGTATCTGGTGGGGTCTGGTTTTAGGAAATCCCAAGGATATCAAGATCTGGGGGCACTCAAGTCCCATTAGATGCAGTTGGTGCAGTAAAATTATGCCTTTTATCAGAAGGCCAAATCAGCTTTGGCTTTTTGGAGTGGGGTTCAATCCATGGATAGTTGAATCTGTGAGCACAGGATCCACTAACTCAGTGTTTCTCAACCTTCGTAATGCCACGACTCCTTAATACAGTTCCTCATGTTGTGGTGACCGCCAACCATAACATTATTTTCGTTGCTACTTCAGAACTGTCATTTTTCTACTGTTATGGATTGTAATGTATCTGATATGCAGGATACACTGGATGAAGTTTGGCACAAATATCCGAATACTGGTGGGGTTGGGGGGTATTGATTTTGTCATTTGGGAGTTGTAGTTGCTGGGATTTATAGTTCACCTCCAATCAAAGAGCAGTCTGAACTCTACCAGTGATGGAATTGAACCAAATTTGGCACACAGAACTCCCACAACCAACAGAAAATACTGGAGGGGTTTTATGGGCAGTGACCTTGAGTTTGGGAGTTGTCGTTCTCCTACATCCAGAGAGCACTATAGACTCAAACAATGATGGATCTGTACCAAACTTGGCACAGATACACAATATACCCGAATGTGAACACTGGTGGAGTTTGGGGAAAATAGACCTTGACATTTGGAAATTGTAATTGCTGGGATTTCTAGTTTGCCTATCAGATATTTATATTACGATCCATCCAGTCCAACCCCCTGCCAAGAAGCAGAAAAATCGCATTCAAAGGACCCTCAACAGATGGCCTCCACCTAAAAGCTTTCGCTTAAAAGCCTCCATAGAAGGAGCCTCCACCACACCCATGATCAACAGAAAATACTGGAAGGGTTGGTGGGCATTGCCCTTGAGTTTTAGAGTTGTAGTTCGCCTACATCCAAACAACACAGTGGACTCAAACAATGATGGATCTGGACCAAAGTTGGCACAAATACTCAATATGCCCAAATGTGAACACTAATACTCAATATGCCCAAATGTGAACACTGGTGGAGTTTGGGGAAAATAGATGTTTGGGAGTTGTAGTTTCTGGAATTTATAGTTCACTTACAATCCACACAGAAACCCCATGACCAACAGAAAATACTGTGTTTTCTGATGGTCTTTGGCGATCCCACTGACACCTTGTGACCCCCAGGGGTCCCAACTCCCAGGTTGAGAAACACTGCACTATCTGTTTCCATAGGCTTCCTGTAACAGAGATGTGAATGAGGCTTACAAGAAGAAATAAAATAGATTAAAATGCAATCAAAATTAGAAGAACAGCAATACACGACTCATGCGTACAATAGAGGAGATACAACAATTTTTCTGTCTCTCGAGCTCTGAAACCACATGGATAAGATCACAACTTCAACCCCTATGGATATTACACACACATATATACGAGGATTGAATGAAAAGTAATGCCTCCAACTTCAATACTTGGGTAAGGATGGGCACATTTTAATAAATCAAAACCAGAAATAGTCCTTCGAATGTGCTCTTTAACTCCCACTATTCACTTTTCCACATAATCACCAGACAATTGGATACATTTCTGCCAACAATGAACAAGTTTTCTGAAGCCGCCATGGAAGAAGTCTGTGCGCTTTCATTTCAGGCGTCAGCATCCTGAGTACCCATCGTGCACAGATCTTCTGATAGCCAAGCACAGCGATACTGTGACCCACACATTCTTGTGAAATGCCGATTATGTTTGAAATTTATCTCTGAGTGATACGATGATCATCCTGAATCAATTTGTCAACTTTTTGCTTGTGAAACTCGGTGGTTGCTGTCACAGGACGTCTAGCTCTTTGTTTGTCACCCAAGTCCAGATGTTCCCACCTCACAATACTCACATCAATCACCATAAACAGCTTGCATTCTCTGATGAATCTCCTTTGGGGTGACACCTTCTGCTGTCAAGAATTCAATGTCTGCGCATTGCTTAAGTCGCATTGACCGACCATCTGCACAGGGCTCCATACTTTGCACGTTAACAACACAACCATTCAATGCTAAGGCTTCCCGCCAAAATTGAAACTGTAGAGCAGTGTTTCCCAACCAGTGTGCCGTGAGCGATCATCAGGTGTGCCGTGGGAAATTGGAACCTCCCATACCCTTTCTTCCCCCTCCTGCCGAACACTTTTTCTTCTCCACTCGGGCTCCCTTCTTCCCAGCCTCGCTCTGCTCGCTTTGCTCACGCTGCCGCTTCTGCGGGAGGGGGGAGGGAGGGAGGAAGACGTGACCCGCGCGGGCGCTACTGCGCAGACTCGCCCCACGTCTTCCCCCCTCCCCTCCCCCCTCCCCTCCTGAACACGCTTGTGCTGTCCCCCTCGGATCAAAATGGCGGCAAAAGCGGCAGTGTGAGCAAAGCGAGGCTGGGAAGAAGGGAGCCCGAGTGGAGAAGAAAAAGTAAGTGTTGGGCAGGAGGGGGAAGAAAGGGCGCAAAGGGGAAGGGAGAGGAAGAGGTCTCTGTCGAAAGCTGGCATGGGCAAACTTGGACCTTCCAGGTGTTTTGCACTCCAACTCCCACCATTCCTAGCAGCCTCAGGCCCTTTTCCTTTTCCCCCCTCAGCCACTTAAGCAGGAAATGGCCTCAGGCTGTTAGGAATGGTGGGAGTTGATGTCCAAAGCACCCAGAGGGCCCAAGTTTTCCCATGCCTGTTTTAGGGACCTTAAAGTGGTGAGCCTCCTTCCAACATTGTGATTCTGGATAGAAAACAAACAACAACATAACATAACATTGTTTAACACTGAGTGTATAAATACATTTAAAAACATATTAACTATATGCATTACTGTGTTAGAGTGTCATTTTGTGTCATTTTGGTTGGTGGTGTGCCCCAGGATTTTGGAAATGTAAAAAGTGTGCTCAAAAATGTTGCAAAACACTGCTGTAGAGGAGAGTCTACTGAACAAGCCAGTACCAGCCGCATACCAGTACTGCCATCTATTGCGAAGTTACAAAGGTGGAGACGTTACTTTTCATTCAACCCTCAGAAAGGGCCACCCAGTTCACTACCTTCCTATGGACTTGTATTTGGCTGTGCCCAATCTCTATAGGCATTGAAGCCGGGCTCTAAAGGTTGCATTTAGCAAGCTAGCATTGCCATCAACAACAACCACATTGGCTCACCGGTTTTGCATTTTTTTAGGAGGAGGAGGCAGTCACAAAGGATTACCACCTTATCCACGTCATAGGAAATGAAGCTACAAAACAGGAGCTTTTTTGTTGAGTTCCAAGGTCAGATAATGTTCTTCCACAGTGAGGTCATCGGTTTCAAGATTAGTGCTCCACGGCCACCTACATATCCACCGCCAAGACACTACACTTGGAGGGCCATCATACTCGGACAACGAGGGATCGCCTAAGTAAGTAAAGTAAGCTCTTGCAAGTTCTTGTCTTCTTCTGATTTCTCAACTGCAGCCTCTATTCTGGTAAATGACTGAGCAAATGGACAAACTATTTCAATGTCTCCATCCTTGTTTTTGAAGTTATGTAAATCATCTGAATATGTACTTCTAAAAAAGGATACCATAAATTAAGAGGTACATGTATTTTGATGGGGGGTTTAAGGCAGTCGGGGGGAAAGTCATAATCTGGTGCAGAAATGGAGTGGATTTAACTGTGGAAATTAGAACTTGAGCGGAATTGAGCCTGACAGATCCAGCCATCCCTAGCCTGATTATCCCCATGTACTGCTCTCTCAGCAGTAAATGCTGATCCCCATATGCAGGTTCCTCACTTGAAAACCAATATAAATAGACGATTAGAGGTATAGCAAACTGTCAGGCAATGGCCTTTTTCTTTTTCCAGGCCAGTTCATCGGTTGTCTTTTTGTAATGATGGGCAAGTGGCAGTTTCCCTGCTCTTTGTTATCCTCACAATGACCCTGAGAAAAAAGCCAAAACTCTGTTTTTGGAAGAGGCGAAATGTCACCGCCGCTTTCAACCTTCCTTCAGGAGGCATCCAATGCCACGCTTCTCCGATTCCTTATTCCTGGTTACTTATTTTTACGAAAAAAATAACAGCAACAACCATAGACCACTGGTTGGGAACCAATGATATATACGGATCAAAATCCCTGTGGTGTTTCCTTTGCTGTCTATGCCCCAGATCAGAAGATTTCACCTCACTTTCCATCCCTGTGAGAATTAGATTTTGAAAAATGTGAATTGTTGTGGAAACAAGGATCGGTGAGAAAGCTTCAATTGAGACACCTTTCCCTCTGATAACTCAATCAGGTATTAATTTCCCTTCCTTGGGGCAATTTCTCTCACTTCCTGTTGTTTCATCCCCGTTCTTAACTATAAGTCGTTTGTAACTCAGATGTTTGTAACTCATAGAAACCACTATCATTCTGCTTGGGTTCGTTGATCTGTTATTTTCAAGAATGGCTGCAGAAAAACAAGAATATTTTTCAGTTTCTTGATTATGATAATATTCATTATGGAGCATTTATGATATGCCGGTTCATTGTAACTGTATATGAGTGATTTTGGGTCTTTTTATGAGCCGCAGTTAGCACTGTGGGATAAACCACCAGCTACAGAAAATGTCGCTGACCAGAAGGTTGGTGGTTCAAGGGTGAGCTCCCACCGTCAGCCCTAGCTTCTGCTTACCTAGCAGTTCGTAAACAGCAATGTGAATAGATAAATTGGTACCACTGTAGCAGGAAGGTAAAAGGAGCCCCTGAAGACATGCCAGCAATTGGATGAGGAAGACATCCATGGACAACAGGCACCTCAGCGTGGAAAGATGGAACAACAGCATCTCCCCATGGCTGAGTCGAGCACAGCCTCCAAGATGCCGGAAATGAAAAAGGGGAAAGCATTGCCTCTGTCTATGTATTGTCTGTCTTTGTTAATTATATAACAGCATTGAATGTTTGACATAGTGTAACTTTCCTCGCTACTTCACGGTACACTTATTGCGGACCCGCTGTTTCACGGATTTCAAAAAATATTAATTTAAAATATATATCATGGTATTTTTGCTGTTTTGCCGCTGCTGCTCTCCAAGGTGCTTTCCCTCCTCAGTGCTCCCTCCCTCCAGCCTTGAAGGGCCTTTCCTTTCTTTCACTTTATTTAAAGTATATAAAGACTTAAAATAGTGTTTAACTCCTAAAATTATATATACATATTAAAATAAATAGAGCATCCCTACATCGTGGTTTTTCACCTATTGCGGGAGGTCCTAGAACCAAACCCCAGCAATAAGTGAGGGAACACTGTATATGTATTCTGTAATCTGCTCTGAGTCCCCTCGGGGAGATGGAGCAGAATATAAATAAAGTATATTATATTATTATTATGCTGTCCTTACTTTGAAAGTTGTTGTTCAAATTCAGAAACTTCATTTGTGTAGCTGCCACAAACTAGGTTGAATTGGTTGAGATTTGATGAGATATTCATTGAAAAACTACAGCAAAATGTGCTACATGATGTCCCTGCCGCAAAAACTAATTTTTTGCAGTTTAATAAAATTTTCCAATGATTTTATGAAGGAACTAATTAGGAAATGAAGAAAAAAAACCCGTGTTACATAGTGTAATGAAAAGTCTTTGTGCCATGTTTGGTCCAGACCCATCAAGCCATGGAAGAGCCCTTATGATACAAATCAGCAAACCAACGTACATACTCACTTTGACTTTTATATATAGAAATATGTATAAATGTCTCAATCTACATTTAATGTATTAACACAAGCTTCTGATATCTATTTTTTAAACTTCTTTTCCCATCTCTCGCGTGAATCTGCTTTAGCAAGGTGCCATTTATTTCCTACGGGATGCAAACACCAGCAGAAAAACACCTGCAGAGCAAATAACTCCAGATGGAAGTTTGGGGAAAAATATATTATCCACTGTTTGCACTCTTCATCACAGGGGTTTTTCAAGCACTGTTATCAAGGACAACTCATGGCTAAGGAAGCAGCTGCACAAAGAGTACTCAAGGTAATGAAATAATGGCTTTAGAATAAGTTGGTCCAAGAAGGAGAGGGAAGGGATATACAGCTCACGCCTATTTTTGTCTGTGTACAAACAGACAAGAGACAAAAAAAGTTTCCATGTGAAATGAAATAATTCTTTATGTTTCTGTGTGTCTCCGTGTTACATTGGTCATCCTGAAAAAATGTATAATATCACAAAGGATTACCACCTCGCCTGCTTCATAGGAAATCTGCTACAAAACAGGAGCTTTTTTGTTGAGTTCCAAGGTCAGAGAAGCAGATGGCAGAAACAAAAGATCGGTCTGCCTCAGGGGAGTGTGCTTTCTCCAGCAATGCTGAAGTTACACAAATGATCAGCCACTACCAAAAAGGACAGAGAGTTTCACCTATGCTGACGATGCTGCCATCAACACTCAAGCTTTGAAATGGTTGAACAGAAGCTCTCTGAAGCTTTATTTATTTATTTATTTATTTATTTATTTAATGATATTTATATGCCGCCCTTCTCAACCCCGAGGGGGACTCAGAGCGGCTTACAGCAAACTAGAAATACAACAAACTACATTACTGCCATAGCACAATATCAGTACTACACATCACATTGCACTATAACATTATATCACAATGTTATTAGTAATATTGCATGTAAAACATACAATTATAATATCACAATATCATTAGTAGTATTATATTGTATCAATGTATAAAGATGGCATGCGGAGAGCAGCAGGAGCAACGCTGAGCTCCGCCAGGCTTCTGGAGAATATACTATTAACGCAGCAGCCTCACCTGCCTGGTTGGCTAT
>JARBWK010000017.1:6619324-6698439 GCA_030556195.1 Anolis apletophallus | reverse complement strand
GGGTGTACCATGTTTGGTTCAATTCTATCATTGGTGGAGTTCAGAATTCTCTTTGATTGTAGGTGAACTATACATCCCAGGAACTATAACACCCAAATAACAAAATCAATCCACCTCAACACTACCAATATTCAAATTTGGGTGTACATTGTTCCCTTGCGACTTTGCGGTTTGCTTTTAATGGAGTTGCTGTTTTGCGGTTTTCAAAAAATATTAATTTGAAATATATATTGTGGTATTTTCGCTTTTTTGTGGGTTTTTGCCCCTGCTGTTCTCTGGGGCGCTTTCCCTCCTCAGTCCTCTCTCCCTTCAGCCTTGAAGGGCCTTTCCTTCCTTTCCTTCACTTTATTTTAAGTCTATAAAGACTTAAAATAGTGTATAACTACTAAAATAATGTATAAATATTAAAATAAATATAGCGTCCCTACATTGCGGGAGGTCCTGGAACATAACCCTGGAACACTGTATCGGGTATTTGTGCCCAATTTGGTCCAGTGAATGAAAATACATCCTTCATATCAGATATTTGGATTACAATTCATAACGGTATCAAAATTATAGCTCTGAAGTAGCAACAAAAATAATTTGTGGTTGGGGATCAGCACACCATGAGGAACGGTATTAAAGAGTGCGGAAGGTTGAGAAACACTGCAATAACACAAAAGGCTCAACTCTAAATCGGGAGGAAGATTTGCTTGCTCAGTCTGCATATCTAATATAAATCAGCTAATTGAACATTTTTAGCCCAAATTTGCAAATTTCCTATGCGTTACAGAATCCAATAAAAAGCTAGTAGGCAAAAACAGCGGTTGTGTTAATATACCTCCCGCTCCACACAGAAAAAACCCGACGGAGGTGCACAAAATTAAAACTGATTAACAGTCATTCTCTCTTCCAAACATCTCTACTCGCCGGAGGGAATTATATACATGAGGGAACCTCACTGAGAATTCCCATAAGGAGCCCCTCCGAAAATTAACATTTGCAGAGAGGAGCAAGGGCTGTTAACGGGACATAAAACCCTGCTTGTGGATCTGCAGGGAACAGGATATTAATTGAATTAATGTAATTAAAATTTTAATATTAATATTCCTGTTCTGTAGCATTACACCTCTGGGTGGCTTCCAAGATCGGCACAGAACCGCCAAACCTAAATTCTCTTGCTTTTTTAGTTTTTTGTACTTATCGAGTGTATCCATGGGAACAAAGCTAGGGCAGAATGTAAGCAGCTGGGTCTCAGGGGAAAACAAATCGGGGATCTTCAATAGACATCACTGGTTACTGAATTATTATTATTATTATTTTACATTACTAGACAGAAAGACAATTTAACTTAAGAGAGCGGCAGAATTAGTTACTTGGAAAGACTAAACGGAGCCCTCAACCTAAACTGAAGAGTAGATGACCTCTACCGCTTCCCACTATCTATGAGAAGATAAAGGAACGATGAGAGAATGGGGTGGACTAGATGGCCTATAGGGTCTCCTTCCCACTCTCTACGGCAAGATAAAAGAAAGATGGGAGAATGGGGTGGGCTAGATGTCCTCTGAGGGTCCCCTTCACACTATCTATGAGAAGATAAAGGAAAAGTGGGAGAATAGGGTGGACTAAAAGACCTTTAGGGTATCCTTCCCACTCTCTATGACAGTGGTTCTCAACCTCCTCAATGCCGTGACCCCTTAATCCAGTTCTTCATGTTGTGGTGACCCTCAACAATAAAATTCTTTTTGTTGCTACTTCATAACTGTAATTGTACTACAGTTATGAACTGTAATATAAATATACTATATGCTGGGTGTATTTTCATTCACTGGACTAAATTTGGCACAAATACCCAATATGCCCAAATTTGAATGCTGGTAGAGTTGGGGGTGGGGGGCTGATTTTGTCATTTGGGAGTTGTAGTTGCTGGGATTTATAGTTCACCTACAATTAAAGAGCATTCTGAACTCCACCAATGGTGGAATTGAACCGAACTTGTCACATAGAACTCCCATGACCGACAGAAAATACTGGAAGGATTTGGTGAGCACTGACCTTGAGTTTTGGAGTTGCAGTTCACCTACATCCAGAGAGCACTGTGGACTCAATGATAGATCTAGACCAAACTTGGCATGACTACTCAATATGCCCAAATATGAATACTAGTGGAGTTTGGGGGGAAATAGACCTTGACATTTGGAAATTGTAGTTGCTGAGATTTATAGTTCTCCTACAATCAAAGAGCCTCTTGAACCCCATCAATGATAGAATGATCAAACTTCCCACACAGAACCCCCCATGACTAACAGAAAATACTGTGTTTTCTCATGGTCTTTGGTGACCCCTCTGACACCCCCTCGTGACCCCTCCAGGGGTCCCGACCCCCATGTTGAGAAACACTGCTCTATGACAAGATAAAGGAAAGGCGAGAGAATGGGGTTGACTAGATGACCTTTAGAGTCTCCTTCCCACTCTCTATGACAAGATAAAGGAAAGGTGGGAGAATGGGGTGGACTAGATGGCCTTTAGGGTCTCCTTCCCACTCTCTATGACAAGATAAAGGAAAGATGGGAGAATGGAGTGGACTAGATGACCTTTAGGGTTCCCTTCCCATTCTCTATTAGAAGATAAACATGGGAGAATGGGGTGGACTAGATGACCTTTAGGGTCTCCTTCCCGCTCTCTACGAAAAGATAAAGGAAAGATGGGAGAATGGGGTGGACGAGATGACCTTTAGGGTTCCCTTCCCATTCTCTATTAGAAGATAAACATGGGAGAATGGGGTGGACTAGATGACCTTTAGGGTCTCCTTCCTACTCTCTGTGACAAGATAAAGGGAAGGTGGGAGAATGGAGTGGACTTGATGACCTTTAGGGTTCTCTTCCCATTCTCTATGACAAGATAAATTCCAAAACATCTGTATGCCCTGTATTTCCAAACATCCAAACATTTGCATGCCCTTGTATACACCCAGCATCTACATGCCTTTCCATACTTCCCAACATTTGTATGCCTCCTGTGCAGGTGCCTCCCTTACACCTTGGCTTCTGTATGCCTCCTGCACTCCCCAACATCTTAATGCCCCCTGTACTTGAGAACATCTGTGTGCCCTCTTGTACTTCCTTACAGCTACATGCCATTCTGTATTCCCCAACATCTGTAGGCCTTCCTTTGCTCCTCTGCATCTAGATATCCTAGTATATGCCTCAACATAGAATCATAGAGTTGGAAGAGACCCCATGGGCCATCCAGTCCAACCCCATTCTGCCAGAAAGCAGGAAAATCACATTCAAAGCACGCCCGACAGATGGCCACCCAGCCTCAGCTTAAAAGCCTCCAAAGAAGGAGCCTCCACCACACTGCTGAACAGCTCTCATCATCAGAAAGTTCTTCCTCATGTTCAGGTGAAATCTTCTTTCTTTCCTGTAGTTTGAAGCCATTGTTCCATGGCTATGCAGCCTGAAAAACCTACAACAACCCATTGTTCCACATCCTAGTCTCCAAGGCAGCGGAAAACAAGCTTGCACCCTCTTCCCTATGACTTCCCCTCACATATCTCAGCCTTCTCTTCCGCAGGCCAAATACGCCCAGTTCTTTAAGCCGCTTTTCATAGGGCTTGTTCTCCAGACCCTTGATCCTTTGAGTCACCCTCCTCTGGACACATTCCAGGTTAGAGTCAACATCTCTCAGCAATTGCGGTGCCCAGAACTGGACACAGTGTGATGCCAAGGCAGAATAGAGAAGTAGCACAACTTCCCTGGATGTAGGCACTATGCTTCTATATATGCAGGCCAAAATCCCATTGGCTTTTTAAGCTGCCACATGGCGTTGTTGGCTCATGTTTCCTCCCAACGAGAACTCCAAGATCTTTTTTACAGGTACTGTTATCAAGCCGGGCACCCCCATTCTGTATATCTGCATTTCATTTTTTTCTGCCTAAGTGGAGTATCTTGCATTTGCATTTTGCTTCCAGATATCTGGGTGCTTGCCTGTACACCCCAATCTCTATTTGCTTTTCTGTACTTCAACTTTTTTGCTGACAAGATTTCGACCCTCCACCGGGACATTCCTGCCACTCTTGATACAGTTAGTGAACTCGAGACTCCGCCGCCACTCGGTGGGCCCACCTTCACCCGTTTCCAACTGTTGGACGCAGCAGCTGTCGATAGGTTACTGACTACAGCTAGACCAACTACTTGCTCCCTCGACCCGTGCCCCTCCTGGCTTGTTAGTTCTTGCCGGGAGGGTCTACGTGGCCCCCTGGGCATGATCTTAAATAGCTCCCTTGAGCAAGGAGTCTTCCCAGGGGGATTAAAAGAGGCTATGGTAAAACCGCTGCTGCGCTGGACTTGATCCCTTCCAGTCCGGCTTCCGTATTGGGCATGGGACGGAGACCGTGCTTGTCACCATTACAGACCAACTTCGCCGCCAGCTGGACCAGGGTGGATCAGCACTGCTTGTCTTGTTAGATCTGAAAGCAGCGTTTGATACTGTAGATCATGCATTGCTGACCCACCATTTAGCCGCTTCCGGGGTTGGGGGGACTGCTCTTAAATGGGTGGCCTCCTTCCTCCGGGACCGGGGACAATGCGTGGAAGGGGGCGGGGAGGTCTCCGGGAGACTCCCACTTGACTGTGGAGTCCCCCAGGGGGCCATCCTCTCCCCCTTATTATTCAATGTTTACATGCGCCCCCTGGCCCAGCTGGCCCGTGACTTTGGTCTGGAGTGTCATCAGTACGCTGATGACACCCAGCTTCTGCTGAGAATGGACGGCAGGTCGGACTCCGTACCCGATTGTTTCCATCTATGCCTTGAAGCCGTGACTGGTTGGCTGCGTGCCAGCCGGCTGAAGGTGAATCCATCGAAGACGGAGATCCTGTAGCCTGGTCGGCCTGGACTGGGTGGGTGCCGGTTGCCTACCCTGGACGGCGAGCGGCTTAACCCATCGCCGTCAGTTAAGAGCTTGGGGGTTGTGTTGGACTCCTCGCTGACCATGGAGGCCCAGGTCTCTGCGGTCAGCAGGACGTCATTTCATCACCTCCGACAGGCTAGGCGACTGGCACCCTACCTGTCCAGGGATGACCTGGCCACGGTAATCCAAGCGACAGTCATCTCGAGACTAGACTACTGTAATGGCCTCTACATTGGTCTTCCCTTGTCGACAATCCGGAAACTCAAGCTAGTGCAGAATGCCGCGGCTCGCTTGCTTGCAGGAGTGCCGGCGAGAGAGCATATTACACCTATCCTCCGGCAACTGCACTGGCTTCCTATTGAGTACCGGATTGCCTTCAAGGTGTTGGGTTTGACCTTTAAGGCCGTGCACGGCCTAGGGCCTGCGTACCTGAAGGACCGCCTTACCCCGTACGTTCTCCCGAGATCACTGCGCTCAGATGAGCAAAATCTGTTGTTGATTCCATCAGTCCGCTCCTGCCACCTGTCAACGACCAGACAAAGGTCCTTTTCTGTGGCGGCACCAGTGCTCTGGAACGCCCTCCCGGACAGCACCCGAGCCATCTCGGAACTGGGCCCGTTCCGGAGGGCGTGCAAGACGGCCCTCTTCGGGCTGGCCTTCAATTAGGCACACTGGACCAAAAAACCATGATATATGTCCTCTTAACCCGTGTCTTGATAATGTAACCTGTTTTAATTGTGGTTTTATGTTTTTATGTTTTTACTATTTGTAAGGCCGCATGTTGATATGTTGCAACATGCCGCTCATGTACTTTCGTTGTGATCCGCCCCAAGCCTGCAGGGAGGAGCGGAATACAAAAATGAATAATAAATAAATAAATAAATAAATAAATAAATAAAGCAACCACATGCCCTCTCCCACTTCCTGGCATCTTCAGTACATGCCCTTCTGCACTCCCTGACATCTGCATGTCATCCTGTACCCACCGAGTTCTGGATGCCATCCGGTAACTCCCAACTTCTGTATGCCTTTGTGTACTTCTTGAAGTCTGCATGCCCTCCTGCACTTCCTGACATATCCATGTCCCATATAAAGTGGGTGGGGAGTATACCAATTGGAAGAGATACAAGACCACTGATAGTTTTCCTCGATCTGGGGCTCCATGCAAAATCTCACCCCGTGTGGTCAAAAGGTTCGCAAGAACGGTGAGCCAAAATCCCAGAACCACACGGGGGAACCTAGTGAATGACCTGCAGAGAGCTGGGACCAACGTCACAAAGGCTACTACCATTAGTAACACACTACGCCACCGCCAGGGACTCAGATCTTGCAGTGCCAGTACATGTCTGGGGCCATCTGAAGTTTGCTAGAGAGTATTTGGATGATCCAAAAGAGCATTGGGAGAATGTCATATGGTCAGATGGAACCAAAGTAAAATGCTGAGTTTCATCCAAAGAACACCATCCCTACTGTGAAGCCTGGGGGTGGCAACATCATGCTTTGGGGCCGTTTCTCTACAAAGGGACCAGGGCAACTGAAAGAATGAATGGGGCCATGTATCGTGAGATTTTGAGTGCAAGCCTCCTTCCATCAGCAAGGGCACTGAAGAAGAAACGTGGCTGGATCCTTCAGCATGACAATGATCCCAAGCACACCGCCAGGGCAACGAAGGAAGGAGTGGCTTCTTTGTAAGAAGCATTTCAAGGTCCTAGAGTGGCTTAGCAAGTCTCCAGATCTCAACTTTATATAGGGTTGCCAACTGTCCCATATTGTACGGGACGTCCTGTATTTTGGCCCAGAATTCTGTGTCCCATTTTCTAAGCTTCTGTCCCGTATTGACAGGACAGGTGGCAGCAGGAGGTAAGTCTCTTTTTGAGTTTCAGGTGGAGGCTCAAGAGACCTCCTCCTTGTTCTTCATGCCTGCCTGTTGGGCCATTGCCATGGCAACGCAAGGAGAGCTGAGAGAGAGAACGAGAGCACAGGACGGGATGTCACTTCTGGCACGTGGCGGAACTGAGTCCCTGCCGGCATCTCTCCTTCCGGATACACCTGTGCTGGAGGAGGTGACGCTGGAGGGGCTGGACAGCATCACCCCAGGAGCCCTCTGGGAGTGCTTGGCCGCCCGTGTACCACCCTTCCCGCCCGCACCCTCGGAGTCCAGACCTGGGCGCTGCTCTGGATCTCGCGGGCCACCAACGCTGAGCTCCGCTTCGCCCTCCTCCCCAAGCCGCGTCCCCCGCTTGGGAAACACTGGCCTTGTGCTCTAGGCCAGTGTTTCCCGACCGCTGTGACACGGCACTAGTGTGCCATGAAGGACCTCCTGCTGTGCCGCGAGAAAAGCTCTCTGCCCCCCTTCCTCCCACCTCCTGCCGAACTCCTGCTGCTTGGGGGAGGAGGAAGGGCTGGGCGGCGGTGAAGAAAAAGAAGAAGGGGCCGGGGAGCCACCTCCTTCGGCCGTTTCCCCAGCCAGCCTCCAATCCGCCATGACTCTTGCCCCTCACTTGCCAAAGCCGCGTGGAGGAGCCCCGCCCACTGAAGCCCATCCACTGCTCATGCTCCTCCTCTGTGGGAGAGCTGAAGCCGGGAGAGGGGCAGGGCATGGCGCTGCCTGGCTCCACCCCCTCCCCGGCTTCGGCACTCCCAGGAGCTGCTCCAGCCTTGAGGAGCCAGTGCCAAGCCAGCATTGCGCTGACTCTGCCACCGCTGGCTTGGCACTGCCCCCTCAAGGCTGGAGCAGCTGCTGGGAGAGCTGAAGCCGGGGGAGGGGAGGGGCATGGTGCAGCACTCCCAGCAGCTGCTCCCAGCAGGTCATCATTCCCCAGCTGTTCTTTACTGTGTTAGAGTGTCATTTTGTGTCATTTTGGTTGGTGGTGTGCCCCCGGATTTTTTAAATGTTAAAAGTGTGCCGCAGCTCAAAAAAGCTTGGGAAACACTGCTCTAGGCCACACATGGGCCAACTTGGGCCCTTCCAGGTGTTATGGACTCCAACTCCCACAATTCCTAATAGACCCAAGTCCTTTCCTTTTTCCCCTCATCCCTTTTCCCTAGAGCTTACGCGGCCGAGGGGGGAAAGGAAGGCACCTGAGGCCGTTAGGAATGGTGGGAGTTGAAGTGAATGAATATTTATTTATTTGTGAATAAATATTTATTTATTTATCTACAAAGTGTCCCTTATTTTTGCAAAAAACCCCATATTTTTAGGTAAATGTCCCTTATTCTTATCTCAAACCTTATTGAAAACCTTTGGTGGGAGTTGACAGTCCGTGTTGCCTAGCGACAGCCCCAAATCATCCCTTCTCTTGAGGAGATCTGCATGGAGGAATGGGCCAACAGACCAGCAACAGTGTGTGCCAACCTTGTGAGGACTTACGGAAAATGTTTGATCTCTGTCATTGCCAATAAAGGATATAGAACAAAGTATTGAGATTAACTTTTGTTATGGCCCAAATACTTCTTTTTCCACGAAAATTTGCAAATAAATTTGTTAAAAATCAGACAATGTGATTTTCTGGATGTGTTTTCTCATGTTGTCTCTCATAGTTGAGGTCTACCTATGATGTCAATTACAGGCCTCTCTCATCTTTTTAAGTGGGAGAACTTATACAATTGGTATCTGACTAAATAATTTCTCCCCCCCGTACTTCTCAAAATCTTCACTTTCCAACATCTGGATGCCATCCTATACCTCATGTCTGCATGGCCTCCTGTATTTCCTAACGTATGTGTGCCATCTTGTATTCCCTGATAGCTGTATGCCTTTGTGTACTTTCTGATGTCTGCATACTCTTCTGTACTTCGCAACATTTGGATATTCCTTGTATTTACCATCATTTGAATGCCTTCACATACATCCCAAAATCTGCATGGGCTCTCCCTGACATCTCCATGCCTTTCCGTGCGCCCTGACATCTGTATGCCTTTATGTACAGTACTTCCAAACATACAGATGTTAGGAAGCACAGGTATCAGGCGGTAGAAGATGATTGTTGCACTCTTTGAAATTCGCATATCAACTTGTGTTCCCGAACATCTGTATGCCTTCCTGTGCTTCTTGACATCTGCATTCCCTCCTGTATGAGGCTGTGGTAGCACAGTGGGTCAAACCACCAGCTGCAGAAGAGCTTGCCAACCAGGAGGTCGGCAGTTCAAGCCATAGTGCGGGGTGAGCTCCTGCCATTAGTCCTAGCTTCTGCCTACCTAGCAGTTTGAAAACAATAATGTGAGTAGATCATTAGGTACCCACCTTTGGTGGGAAGGTAAAAGGCACCCATGGAGACATGCCAGCAATTCAATCAGGAGGGCTTCCATGGACAACAGGCTCCAGATATCGGAGATGAAAAGGGGGAAGCCTTTCCCTCTGTCTGTGTACTGTCTGTCTTTGTTGTTAATTGTACATACAGTATAATGGCATTAAATGTTTGCCATATATGTATTCTGTAATCCATTCTGAGCCCCTCAAGGAGATAGAGCAGAATGTAAATAAAGTGGGGTGTGTGTATACAGTATATACACACACACACACACACACATATAGGTGTCCTTAAACCCATCAGCTGTGACCATCAGACCAGAGGACCAGGAGCTCCCTCGACATCCGGGAAGGGCTCCACTGAGATGAGGCCGGCCCCCAGACAAAGACTGTCCCTGGGGCCACTTCCTGAACTGAGGAGGCGAGCTGCCGATGCCTCTGCCCCCCTTCCCCCCAACGACTCCTACCAAGTCGGAGGGTGGGAGATATAGATCCAGGACCTTTTGGGGAGCGGGCTTCAACAGCTGGAGCCGTAGGGATCCTACCGGCTCCGGCTCCCCCCCCCCCCCCCCCTCAACTGTTAGACTATCCCGGTCCTTGCTCCGATGGACAGCTGCAGCATCCTCCTCCTTTTCAGAGGGGGGTGGGGCAGGAGGCCAGATACCTAGTCCATCCACTGGATGAAGAGGTGCAGGGGCGGGCAATACGCGTGATCTCGGGCAGGGGTAACAGGGACGGTAGCCGCAGGCCTTATGAGAGAGGGCGGAGGAGCCGAAGAGAGGCTAGTCCTCCCTCTGACCTGCGAGCTATCCCTAGGCACGCAGTTGGGGAGCCCCCATCTACCTCTCCTCCAACTCTGATACTGGCCAACACCAGGTCCGTGCGCAATAAGTCAGGGATCATCAGAGACCTTCTCTTAGAGAGGGAGGCCGATTTAGCCTGTTTCACGGAAACTTGGCTACAGGAGGGCGAAGGCGTTATTTTGCACGAATTAACATCGCCTGGGTTCGTGGCCAGTTATCAGACGAGGACAGAGGGGCGGGGGGGGGGAGGGGTGGCCATTCTCAGTCGAGACAAATTCAATTCCCGGACAATTCCGACAGCGAACATCCCCGGGATGGAGTGTGTGAGCCTGGTATGGGACCTCGGTGAGAGTGTAGCCTTCCTGCTGGTGTACCGTGCACCCAACGCACCAGCAGGAAGTCTGCCTAAGCTGCTGGAGGTGGTTGCGGAGTGGGCATTGAGGTTCCCCAAGCTTATTGTCTTGGGGGACTTCAATGTCCACGCCGACACCACCTCCCCGTCGACAGCAGCCATGGACCTGGTGTCCACCATGGAGGCACTAGGACTCTCACTTTGTAAGACCGGCCCCACGCACCAAGCTGGGCACACCCTAGATCTGATCTTCGCTGCCAGAATTCAGGTGATCCTAACCTCCATCACGGAGGTTCCATGGTCGGATCACAGTGTCCTGGAAGTCTGATTGGACTTGGTCCCCCCCTCCCGGTAAGGGTGCCGAACCCATTCTGGTTCGCCCGAAGAGACTTATGGAACCCATTAGGTTCCTGAATGCTCTAAGGGACTGGGAACTCCCCAGCGACTCGGTCGATGGGCTCGTGGAATCCTGGAATGCCAGTCTTTCCACTGCCTTAGACGAGATCGCCCCCAGGCGCTCTCTCACCCCCGTAGAAATCGCTCGCCGTGGTACACCGAGGAGTTGCGGGCGATGAAACGGAGGAAGAGACAGCTAGAGGACGTGTGGCGGAGTCTCCGTGACGGAGCGTCGAAATCGGCTTATAAGCAGTTTAAAGAGGTTTATGAGCGAGCTATCAAGGAAGCGAAAAAAGTCTATTACTCTTCCTTGATAGAGTCAGCTAGTTCACGCCCAGCTCAACTTTTTAAGATAATTCGGTCCTTGACAACAATCCCAACTGTCCCAAATGATAGGGGTTTGGCGCTAACAGCTGAGGCTTTCCAGAACTATTTTACTGACAAGATTTCGAACCTCCGCCGGGACATTCCAGCCACTTTTGATACAGTTAGCGAGCTCGAGACCCCGCCGCCACTCGGCGGGCCCACCTTCACCCGTTTCCAAATGCTGGACGCAGCAGCTGTTGATAGGTTACTCGCTGCAGCTAGGCCAACTACCTGCTCCCTCGACCCGTGCCCTTCCTGGCTTATTAGATCTTGCCGGGAGGGGCTACGAGGCCCCCTGGGAAATATCATAAATAGCTCCCTTGAGCAAGGAGTCTTCCCAGGGGGATTGAAAGAGGCTATGGTAAGACCGCTGCTGAAGAAGCCGAATTTAGATCCTTCGGCTCCCTCCAATTACAGGCCTGTTTCCAACTTGCCTTTTTTGGGCAAAGTAATTGAGAGGGCAGCAGCGGATCAGCTGCAGCAGTTTTTAGATGACACAGCTGAACTTGATCCCTACCAGTCCGGCTTCCGTATTGGGCATGGGACGGAGACCGTGCTTGTCGCCATTACAGACCAACTTCGCCGCCAGCTGGACCAGGGTGGATCAGCCCTGCTTGTCTTGTTAGACATAAGAACATAAGAACATAAGAAGAGCCATGCTGAATCGGGCCTCAGCCCATCTAGTCCAGCATTCTGTGTCACACAGTGGCCCACTAGTTGTACACAGGGATCTCTAGCCAAAACCCTCACCTGCTCCCGACCCCCCACAACCAGTACCCGGGGAAATCCTGCCTGCCTCCATCAACACAGAGGTGGCACTTGGATGTCCATTTCAGTAGCTACTGACCTGACAGCAGCGTTTGATACGGTAGATCACGCACTGTTGACCCACCGTTTAGCCGGCGCTGGGGTCGGGGGGACCGCCCTTCAATGGGTGGCCTCCTTCCTCGAGGGCTGGGGACAACGTGTGGAGGGGGGTGGGGAGGTTTCCGGGAGATCCCCACTTAATTGTGGGGTCCCCCAGGGGGCCATCCTCTCCCCCTTATTATTCAACATTTACATGCGCCCCCTGGCCCAGCTGGCCTGCGACTTTGGTCTGGAGTGTTATCAGTACGCTGATGACACCCAGCTTCTGCTGAGAATGGACGGCAGGCCGGACACCGTACCCGATTGTTTCCAACAATGCCTCGAAGCCGTGACTGGTTGGCTGCGCGCCAGCCGGCTGAAGGTGAATCCGTCGAAGACGGAGATTCTGTGGCCTGGTCGCCCTGGGCTGGGTGGGTGCCGGTTGCCTACCCTGGATGGCGAGCGGCTTAGCCTGTCATCTTCGGTTGAGAGCTTGGGTGTTCAGTTGGACTCCCTGCTGACCATGGAGTCCCAGGTCTCTGCGGTCAGCAGGGTGTCCTTCTTCCACCTATGACAGGCTAGGCGACTGGCACCCTACCTGTCCAGGAGCGACCTGGCGACGGTGATCCAAGCGACGGTCATCTCGAGACTGGACTACTGTAACGCCCTCTACGTTGGCCTTCCCTTGTCGACAATTCGGAAACTCAAGCTAGTGCAGAATGCCGCCGCCGCTGCTGACGGGCTCGTCGGTGAGGAGCACATCACGCCCATCCTTCGGCAGCTGCACTGGCTCCCTCTTGAGTACCGAATCGCCTTCCAGGTGGTGGTATTGACCTTTAAGGCTCTACACGGCCTAGGGCCTGCGTACTTGAGGGACCGCCTTACCCCGTATGTACCCCCGAGATCACTGCGCTCAGATGAACAGAATCTGCTGACGATACCACCAATCCGCTCCTGCCACCTGTCTGCGACTAGACAGAGAGCCTTTTCTGCGGCAGCTCCAGCGCTGTGGAACTCTCTACCGGACAATGCTCGAGCCATCTCAGAGCTGGCTCCATTCAGAAGGGCCTGTAAGACCGCCCTCTTTGGACTAGCCTTCAATTAGGCCCAGAAGGATTGTACCCCAAGAAACTTTTATATGTCACCCTGCACCTCGTGATGTGATGTATTGTGTTTTTATGCTTTTATTGTAGGGCTGCATGTCTGTGACATGATGCCCATATATATTGCTGTTATCCGCCCCGAGCCTGTGGGGAGGAGCGGAATACAAAATCGAAGAAATAAATAAATAAATAAATATATCGGCATTACTTCGCGAATGAAGATTCTTAGGAAGGACTCATCCCACGCTTTTTACAAGTTCGTTGATGACTAAAAAGGCCAATCTGAGATAGGCAAGTTCAGTTGCAGAAAGCACAGCAGAAAGTCTCCTTGGGTGATGTTGTTTCCAAGTTGCGGTTCTTTCTGCATTGTCATTTCTCTTTGAGACCCGTTCAGCGTATCTTCTCAAAAGAGGCCACAGCATTGTGGATAGTGCCTCTCCATGCCTCCCGAAGTGAGGCCAGGGTGGACCATTGTTAGTGATCAATCTGGCCGAGCCTGAGATGTTGTTTCAGGGAGTCCTTATATCTCTTTTTGGGGGCGCCTCTTGCACTGACCTGTGGCAAGTTCACCATAGAGCAGTGTTTCCCAACCAGTGTGCCTTGGCACACTAGTGTGCCGTGAGCGATCATCAGGTGTGCCATGGGAAATTGGCACTCTCCCTCCTCCTAGCAACCCCCTCACAGGTTTCCAAGAGACAAATTGAGCCTCTCCGCTTGGAAATGTTTTCTTTTTTACTATTTTACTGGAATTTTTGAGAGTGTCCTCCCCCAGGGAACTGTTTATAACAGCTTCATGACATCCATAGTTAACTGGAAGCAAGTTTCACTCAGGGTGAAATTTCACAAAAGTGTGCCGCGGCTCAAAAAAGGTTGAAAAACACTGCCATAGAGTATATATGTATAATGTAAATCTCATATATATATATATATATGTGTGTGTGTGTGTGTGTGTGTGTGTGTGTGTGTGTGTGTGTAAAGCTTGTTTGTGGGATTGTGCTTTGAAATGCCCCACTTTCCCTCTTTGCCTCCCATCTTCCTCGTCCTCAGCTGGCATCGAATTCAAATCCATTCACACTCAATTAACTCAGCAAAGGAGAAAGGAGAGGAAGGATGGCGCACTTCCATCCCTTTCTACAACCCTTCCCAACTTGTATGTTCTTCCTCAATACTACTTTCCATGAAATATTGAAGGTTATGCCGCCACAAAGATATGATGACCTCGAGTATTATTGAGTCTGGAACATCTAATTTAACATAACTTTCCATTTCATAAGTCACCAACTTCTCATATCTTTACAACTATTATAATGCCAGCTGTTCCTACTTAATAATTCATGAGCCGAAGCATAGGAGAAAGTGTGGCTTGGAGAGTTTGCAGGCATTAAAGTAAAATTTAATGAAACCAAGAGACTAGTAGAGAGAGTGAGAACAATCAACCTAATGGCTAGAAAGCAAAAATTCTTCCAATGGATTCAAGAATAGGGTAAAATTCTCTCTTATTTCTGGCAGAAAAGACTGAAACAATCCAGGCTGAAGTTCTCACTAAAGTGGTCAATGGCTTTCTAGCCCACGTCAGACTTCAACTGATGCTGAAATGACTGAATCCTTATAAACAAAAGCTCACAGGTTGACAAAAAGTATTTCCCAATATTTCAATGGACTCTCTTGACTTATTATTTGTATCCCTTGGTTTATGATCCCGTCTTTGGAGCAGCAGAAAAGAAAGAAGATAGTATTCTTTTTTTAAAGGTTTTATTGATTTAAACATTTAAAACAGAACAGTAGTTGTTCAATATACAGAAAAAAGAAGAAGATAGTAGTCTTTAGGGCAGTGTTTCCCAACCAGTGTGCCATGGCACACTAGTGTGCCATGAGCGATCATCAGGTGTGCCGTGGGAAATGGGAACCTCCAATCCCCTTTCTTCCCCCTCCTGCCGAACACTTTTTCTTCTCCACTCGGGCTCCCTTCTTCCCAGCCTCGCTCTGCTCGCTTTGCCTCGCTTTGCTCTGGGGCGAGTCTGTGCAGTAGCGCCCGCATGGGTCACGTCTTCCTCCCTCCACCCTCCCCTCCTGAACACGCTCACGCTGCCCCCTCGGATCAAGCAACAGTAGAAGAAAAAGTAAGTGTTGGGCAGGAGGGGGAAGAAAGGGTGTGAAGGGGAAGTGGGAGTAAGAGGTCTCTGTCGAAAGCTGGCATGGGCAAACTTGGACCTCCCAGGTGTTTTGGACTCCAACTGCCACCATTCCTAGCAGCCTCAGGCCCTTTTCCTTTCCCCCCTCAGCCACTTAAGCAGGAAAGGGACTCAGGCTGTTAGGAATGGTAGGAATTGAAGTCCAAAGCACCCAGAGGGCCGAAGTTTTCCCAAGCCTGTTTGAGGGATCTTAAAGTGGTGAGCCTCCTTCCAACATTGTGATTCTGGATAGAAAACAAACAACAACATAACATAACATTGTTTGAGTCCACAGTGCTCTCTGGGTGTAGGTGAACTACAACTTCCAAACTCAAGGTCAATTCCCAAGCAAACCCTTTCAGTACTTTCTGTTGGTAATGAGAGTTCAATATGCCAAGTTTGGTTCAATTCCATTGTTGCAAGAGTTCAGGATGCTATTTGATTGTGTGTTAACTATAAATCCCAGAAACTGTAACTCCCAAATGTCAAGGTCTATTTTCCCCAAACTCCATCTGTGTTCACATTTGGGCATATTGAGTATTCATGCCAAGTTTGGTCCTGATCCAACATTGTTTGAGTCCACAGTGCTCTCTGGATATAGGTGAACTACAACTCCAAAACTCAAGGTCAATGCCCACCAAACTCTTATAGTATTTTCTCTTGGTTTTGGGAGTTCTGTGTGGGAAGTTTGTGTCTTTCTGCCATTCCTGCCAGGATATCTATGTTGTGTTCATCGAAACAGGCCCAGGTTTCACACTGAGTGTATGAATACATTTTAAAACATATTAACTATATGTATTACTGTGTTAGAGTGTCATTTTGGTTGGTGGTGTTCCCCAGGATTATGTAAATGTAAAAAATGTGCCGCGGCTCAAAAAAGGTTGAAAAACACTGCTTTAGGGCATGGGTCTGTCAAGAGACCATGGTTAGCACAGTGGGTTAAACTGCCAGCTACAGAAAATCTTGTCGTTGGCAGTTCAGGCATTGGGTTGGGGTGAGCTCCTGCCGTCAACCCCAGCTTCTGTTTACCTAGGAGTTCGAAAACAGCAATGTGAGCACATAAATAAGTACGGCAGTAGCGGGGATGTAAAGGGTGCCCCTGAAAACAGGCTGGCAATTCGATCAGGAAGGCATCCATGGACCACAGTCTCCTTGGCATGGAAAAATGGAACAACAGGACCTCCCTGTGGCCAAGTCGAGAACAGCCTCCAGATGCCGGAAACGAAAAAGAGGGAAGCCTTGCCTCTGTCTATTTATTGTCTGTCTTTGTTAATTTTCCCCTTGAGGAGATAGAGCAGAATATAAATAAAGGTTGTTGTTGTTGTTGTTGTTGTTGTTGTTAAGTGTTGGGGATAACATCCCAAATGTTATAAAGAGAACATTACAAGAACTCAGTGGGAAGAACAAATCCTAATATAATTACCCGTGGTCATTGTTATTGCACAGAGAATGGGAAATATGCAATATGAACTTGAACTCTTAACATAGCAAAGCCAATATGATATGATAGACATGGTGGAACCTGGTGGAATGAGTTTCATGATTGGAATGTTGTAGTCCTTGTTTTTTGGATTAGGGTTTTAAATAAAGCAACGTCACTCCTGCCTCGTCCCTGGTTCATGCTTCAGTTCAAGACCCAAGATTCCTGGTCAAGTTTTGCTCTGCACTGGTGTAAGCATCATTTGATAGATAATGCTACTCCTCTTCCTCTCCTGGTTGGTCTATTGTGTAGAGATGACACCCAACTTTACAACTCCAGATGGCCTCACCCAACAGTTTCATGTAGATGTTGAAAAGCATGGGGGAAAGAATACAAGTCAAAGGCCAGGGATCCAAGCAGGTGTCCCCCAGCATCACCATCTGGGTATGATCCTCCAGGAAGGACCCATCCTGGAGAGCCCACCTGGAAAGATACTATGGTCAATGGTATTGAAAGCCACTGAGAGATCCGAGAGAACCATGGCTCGATACTGTCAAATCCTGGGTTTTGCAGTTCGGCAAGGCACCAACACTATTTGGCAGAGAAGACTGAAGACCCTATGAAACCATATATCCCATGGTTCCATATCACTGTGCCATGGCAGCTAAAGCATTATTAAACTGCATTCATTCTACAGTGTAGATGTTTTTACTCCCATAGTCTCAACCTGGCTTCCAAGGTTAGAGGGGCACGTCTACACTGTAGAATCAATAGAAATAGTCAAAGAACAGGAAAAATAGGGATTTTTTAAAATTTTATTTTTATTTATTTGTTCAATTTTGTATTCCGCTCCTCCCTGCAATTCTATCGATATAGAATTGGTTAAGAGCCGGGTTTAGCACAGCAAGTTAAACCGCCAATGAAAGACTATTCCAGACTACACCTGCTAACCAGGAGAAGAACAGCTTGCCACCTATGGAGGCTGAGCACCCAACCAAGGAGAACACTGGGTCGGGCCCACCAAGGAACAGCCCATCTCCACCCCAGCAGGAGGGATGGGAGGACCTGCCGTGCGGATAACGGCGATGGTACTCAGAGGCCAATTTTACGCCAGCCCCGTCCTACAGACCTTACCGCCAGATGTCCCCTTGTTGGCAACATGCCAGCCTGGGTGGGACCTGAGCCTGACACTCTTTTTAACGTTGTATTTTCTTATATGTCACTTTCTCTTTAAATGCTATATTCCCTTATATGTTTTCTCCCTGCCTTTGTCGATGTAATCATCTTTTACTGTTTTCTATTATGTACCAAACTTTGTAAACCGCTCCGAGCCTTCGGGGAGTGGCGGTATATAAGTTTGAAACATAAATAAATAAATAAGCTGCAGAAAATCTTGCCAATCAAAAGGTCGGCAGTTCAAGCTCCTGTTGTCAGCCCAGCTTCTGCTAACCTAGCAGTTCGAAAACAGCAATATGAGTAGATAAGTTACTGCTTTGGCGGGGAGGTAATAAAAGGCAGTCATGCCGGTGTTTTGATTGGGAGACAACAAAGCTCCTCGGCATAGAAGATGGAGCGACAGCACCTCCCTGTGGCTGGGGTCAAGCACTGCCTCCAAATGTCAGAGATGGAAAAAGATGGAAAGCCTTTACCTCTGTTTACGTACTGTCTGTCTTTGTCATTGTATAATGGCATTGAATCTTTGCCATATATGTGTACTGAGTCCCTTCAGGGAGATACAGCATAATATAAATCAAGTATATTATTATTATTATTATATTAACACAATGTGGGCAATAGTTTTATCAGAAAAAAATATACAAAGTAAGATCAGAGAGAGGAGAAATAATAGAGTATTTGAGGCAATATGGAAACTCAGTTCCAAGCACCAGAGCAATTACAAATTTCAATTATCCTTAGATAAAGGTAAGATTTTGGATGAATGGCAGGAGGGAGATATGACTAGTGTTAACAAAATTAGGCGGTGGAGTAATTTACTGGTAGGAAGACTGAAAGGAAAATAGCTTGTAAATACCTTGGGGAGGGGAGGAAGAGTGGACGCTGCTATCCTGTAAAATTGTATATATTGTGAAATTTTAATTAATATTATATTAACTAAAATTTAAAATGTTCTAAAAGAAGCTAAAGCCTTCATCCAGCCCACTCTTACTAGGGAACAGCGGTCTTATCACAATCTAGGCATTTTCCATTGTGTGAATGGCACCAGGAAGGAGTTATAACATAGCAAATCCAACTTATTACATGGTAACTAACAAAATGACAGCCTTTCAAGTTGCATTATACAGTAGTGTAAATGGGTCCCTTGTCTTTCTCCTAGCTCACTGCTTCTTAAACCTTGGGTCCCTTACCTCAAAGTTCGAGGTCATGAGAAATTGGTCTACAGTAAGAGGTTTCTGGATGCCACCTAGTGGCTATTTTAGGCATTGCATGCATTTGTTGTGCAGCATTTACAGTAGACTCTGCAAATGATGCTTTACCTTTCCCAAAAAGGAAAATCAGTCCCTTTAGCAAACTTTGAAAATACCAATTTATTACCAGTCAATGTTTGATGTTTAATTCTATTTTATACACCTACTAACGGGTTCCCAGCATTGCCCAGGTTATTTGATAACTCAATTTTAATTGCACAAAATGCATATGGTTGTGGGTGAACTACAACTCACATCATGCCAGATTAACCCCAAGAAACTCCATAAGTACCTAAAGTTTGTTATGTTAGGCAAATTTGCTGGAGATGCATCATCATGGGGTTCAGTGTGTAAAGTAAACTACAACTCCCCCTATGGTGAGTGAGTCTCCTCAAACTCCTCCAGTAGGTTGAGTGAGTCATAGGGGTTCTGTATGCCAAGTTTGGTTCAGGTCCATTATCGGAGATCAGTTCCCCCCAAATCCCTCCAGTATTCAAATTTCAACATATCAGATATGTGTGCCTAGTTTGGTCCAGATCCATCGGAGACTGGGTTCACAGTGCTCTCTGGATGTAGGTGAACTACAACTCCTCCCAAATAATGTGATTTTCCCCCAAAGACCTCAAGATTTTTTATTTTTATTTTGCTGAACATGGGTTCTCTGTGTGCCAAATTTGGTCCAATTCCATCTTTGATGGAGTTCAGAGCATCATTGAACTATAGTGAACTATATATCCCAGTACTTACAACTCCAAAATATCCAGGCCAATTCCCCTCAAAACCCACCAGTATTCAAATTTGGGCATATCAGGTATCCATGCCAAGTTTGGTCCAGATCCATCGTTGTCTGGGTTCATTGTCTGGATGTAGGTGAACTACAACTCCACTAAATCCCTCCAAAGACCTCCATTATTTTTTGTTGGTCATGGGGGTTCTACGTGCCAAGTGAGTTCCAGGTCCATCATTGGTGGAGTGCAGAGTGCTCTTAGATTGCAGGTGAACTATACATCCCAGGACCTACAACTCCTATAAATCATGGCGAATTCTCCCCAAACCTCTCTAGTATGTTCAGTTGCTGATCAATTCCTCTCTGATTGTTGTGAGCCATAGGAAAGGGTAGGAAAGGGTTAAGGAAGAGGCAGTGGGTGGGGACACGCAAATTCCACACCAATGGAGAGAGACAGAAACACTATGTGGTGGAGGAAACACATAAAATCTAGGATGAAATTCTCCCCGTGTGAAAGCCTTCACTTGGGTGGTGGGCAGTGTTGTGTTTGTGAAGGACATGGGCAGGGCTATTGCACATGATCATGGCGCTCACTGTAACCCGCAATGTCATTGGAGGGCGAGGTGTCTCCTGAGGAGTGAGACCTATAGCTGTTTGTGGAGGTGGGAGCTTGTCAGTGTAAGTGGACACGCCAGCTACATACATACATACATACATATTTTCACTTTTATTATGTGTATAAATGAGTACAACACAATGGACATCTGTGTTAATGTGCAGTCTCACCCAAAATTAAACACTTGAACATGTCTCATGAAAAACAACCGGGAAGATGTCTAAAAAGGCAAAGGAGGAAAGACAGAGAGAGAGAGAGAAAGGATGCGAAAATAATACAGAACCAGCTCTAAACTCACACTTTTTACTTCCCGTAAAGCGATCCTCGCGCTGCATGGCTAAAAGGAATGAAAACATAGGGCCATCCATAATTTAAGGCTGCTTGACTGCTGTTGCAATGCCAACAGCTATGTTGGATTTGAGCCAAAGGAGCAAAATAACATTTGCTTTTGAGTCTTTAAAAAGGGCACCATGTCTCCTTTGAATTGCACGCATTTATCAAGGGTGTCAGATAAGAAGGTGACCTGCTTTGCGCCTCTCCTTTTAAGTTCTCGATACAAGCAAAATAATGTAAGAGGAGGGGGAAGTATATAATAAACACATGTGAGAATATTGCTAAGTAGCCAGAGTTTGGATACCTGCGGGACAAAGAATGTGTGTCTTTGGGTTCCAAAGATAGTTCCAAAGAAAGTGGCATTTATTTATTTACTTTGTTGGATGGGGTTGAGGAAGGGGCCAGGTGGTTTCTGCTGCTCTGGAGACTAGGACACAGAGCAATTGACTCAAATGGCAGGAAAAGAGATTCCACCTAAACATTAGGAAGAACTTCCAGAAGGTAAGAGTTGTTCAGCAGAGGGATATATATCCTTAGATTCCTCTTTCTCTGGAGGTCGCTAGCTACAGTAATCCATGCCACGGTTACATCAAGGCTGGATTACTGTAACGCTTTGTATGTAGGTCTACCCCGGTCACTAACCCGCAGGCTCCAGACTGTGTAGAACGCGGCCGCCAGGCTTCTCACAGGAACATCGATGAGATGCCACATTACACCATCTCTGCAGCGCCTGCACTGGCTGCCCGTTGAGTATAGAGCCTTACACAAGACCTTGACCTTGGCTTTCAAAGCCCTACGGGGCCGGGGCCCAACATACCTAAAAGACCGCTTGCTGATGCCTGCTTACTCAAGGACCCCGCGGCCAGCAAACAAGAACCTTCTTCACGTACCAGGCTTGGAAGAGGCCCACCTGGAGACCACGAGACGGAGATCATTCTCCATTGTGGCCCCCGTTCTTTGGAACTCGATGCCACCGGACCAGAGAGCCTCCCTCGACCTGCCCCAGTTCCTGACCGCTCTGAAGACCTGGCTATTTAGGAAAGCCCATGGTTAATGCAGAACCAGGAACTCAAATACCGAGCCTGGCCCCTGCATTTAACCACTGAATATTTTAATCTAGTTTTAAATACTCTATTTTAATTGTGGAATTTGTTGTGTGTAAGTCGCCCGGAGCACTAACGTGGAGGGCGACTCAGAAATAATAAAGTCAGTCAGTCAGTCAGTCAGCCAGGGCCGGGCTATAGCACAGCACGTAGGGTTGCCACTTTTTGATATAAGAAATAAGGGACATTTACCTAAAAATACTGGATTTTTCACAAAAATAAGGGACACTTCATAAAAACTTGAAAATCAAACTTTAGGAAACCCTAACTATACTCCTTTTGATGCAGCCTTGGCTTTTTCAGCTGCGGCATCACACTGTTCACTGATCTTTAGATGGGAGTCTAACAGAAGCCTCCTTTCACATGCATTCAGGGCAATATCATCTACTTGGGCCATTCTGCAAGAAGGCACAGCCCAAGCCCTCCCGACAGATGCGCGTCCGGCTCAATAGCCCTCCAGAGACCCCCACCCGCCCCTCAGCCCCAGCGTGGCTGTGATTTGTGTGCCTAGCAGGGGGTCACCTTCCTTCCTCTCCCAGCAGTCGACAGTGAAGGCAGCCCCGCGGTCGAGGTGGGCGAAGGTGCGGCAGACCTGGCTCTGGGTCTCCATGATCAGCAGCTCCATGGGGGCCCGCATCTCCCTGTGCCACACCTGCAGCTCCCTCAGACCGCTCACCGGTGGTGCCATGAAGACCGGCAGGCCCCCTTCTCCCTCTTACCTTTCCTCCTCCTTCTCCTCCCCCCTGGAAGCGAGGGCTCTTGGGAAATGGAGTCCCGCCCAAAAGGGCCGTGCGTGCCTCTCAATCAAGAGGAGGCAGCCTTGGACTACAATTCCCAGAGAGGCGAGAGGAAACGGGAGGAGGAGGTGGAAGAAGGAAGTATGTGAGTGTATGTACTGGGACAGGAGCTGAAAATAAGGGACATGAGCTGAAAATAAGGGACACGAAATTTGGGGCCGGAATAAGGGACGTCCCTTAGAATAAGGGACAGTTGGCAACCCTAACAGCACGGTAACCAGCAGCTGCAGTAAATCTTGCTAACTGAAAGTTTGACAGTTCGAAGAATGGGTAAGGGTGAGCTCCTGGCCTTCCGCCTGCTTCTGCCTACCTAGCAGATTGAATTCAGCAATTTTGAGTAGCTAAATAGGCACTACTTTAAAGTGCAGAGGTATTTAAAAAGATACCCATGTTGTTTCTGATGCTGTGCCTGGGCTGCTGACAATGGGGATGAGGGCTTGCCTGGGCCCAAGATATCTCAGAAATGAAGTCAACAACTCTTGTGTTGCATGAGCAGTGTGCAGAAGCACATTGACATGAAGGAGACAGACTCCCACCATCAGCACCTCACGACGTTTGCTTTGGATAGCTCTGCGACGTTTCTTCATGGTTTCACAATATATTCCATACCAATTTTGTCACATCTTGACATTACGTCTTCTCCATAAACTGAAGATTTCACAATGAATCACAGAGGCGTCCATGCCCTTAGCATTTAGGTAGCGAACTTCACACTTGGAGGGAAACGGAATGAGGACACTCATCTCTAACCTTCACCACAATGCCAGTTGTTGAGCTACTGACGACTGGCACTGCTCGTTCACTTCCGCTGGATTCCAGCTACATGGCTGTGATACCAACTTCCTCCATGAAAATTCCCTGTGAGAGCTATGTGTCTTGTAACCCAGTGTTTCCCAACCAGTGTGCCATGGCACATTAGTGTGCCCTGAGTGATCATCAGGTGTGCCGTGGGAAATTGGAACCTCCAATCCCCTTTCTTCCCCTCCTGCCAAACACTTTTTCTTCTCCAATCAGGCTCCCTTCTACCCAGCCTCGCTCTGCTTGCTTTGCCTCGCTTTGCTCATGCTGCCGCTTCTGCGGGAGGGAGGAGGGGGGAGGACGTGACCCGTACGGGCGCTACTGCACAGACTCGCCCCACGTCTTCCTCCCTCCCTTCCACAGTGCTCTCTGGATATAGGTGAACTACAACTCCAAAACTCAAGGTCAATGCCCACCAAACTCTTATAGTATTTTCTCTTGGTTATGGTAGTTCTGTGTAGGAAGTTTGATTCCATTCCATCATTGGTAGAGTTCAGAATGCTCTTTGATTGTGAGTGAACTATAACTCCCAGCTGTTGAGCAAGACCTTCGTGTGTGTCTTTCTGCCATTCCTGCCAGGATATCTATGTTGTGTTCATCGAAACAGGCCCAGGTTTCACACTGAGTGTATAAATACATTTAAAAACATATTAACTATATGTATTACTGTGTTAGAGTGTCATTTTGTGTCATTTTGGTTTGGTTGTGTGCCCCAGGATTTTGTAAATGTCAAAAATGTGCCGCGGCTCAAAAAAGGTTGAAAAACACTGTTGTAACCTTACGTTCTGGATAACCCTTGTAAACACTATAAATAATTATTTACAATTTTAAGCAGACGCATGGTGGCCATCTGTCAGGATTGCTTTGATTGTGTGTTCATACAGGGCATGGGGTTGGACTGGATGGCCTTTGGGAGCTCTTCCAACTCTAGGATTCTATGTTTTTTATGAGCAGAACCAAACGATAAGAGTCTGGCCACAAAAGAGAGTTGTGGGCAGTGGATAATCTCTCCAATTCCCTGGTTAGGGAAGGTCTGCACTTTTGTCACACATTGTTTCATGGTGGTAAACACACAGGACTTTCCTTGCAAATTTCCCTCTGCCTCACTGTTCATCAGATGGCAAGAAACTGGTGGTCGTGAGCTAGAAATGATGATGAGGGGGCCTACCCAAAAGAGACAGAGTCATAGAGTTGGGAGAGACCCCAAGGGTCATCTACCCCAACCTGGCAGGAACCAACCACCAAATCCCTCCCAACAGATGGCCATCCAGTCTCTGCTTAAAAACCTCCAGAGAAGTAGGCTCAGCCAGACTCCAAGGCAGCATAAGTCATTGCCTCAAGCAGACAAGAGTTCTTTTTGAACTCTTGTCTGTTGGGGACAAGTGTGAATGTTTCCATTGGCCACCTTGATTAGTACAGAATGGCCTTGCAGCTTCAAAAGCCGGCTGCTTCCTGCCTGTAAATCATCTTCTTCTCCTGAGAAAAAATTATAGTATTTATTATTATTATTATTATTTGCATTTGTGAGTCGCCACATCCGGCGTGGCTCAGGGCGACTTACAGTTTAAAAGCACAAGGATGACTTCATCAGGAGTCATTTACAGCAGCGGACAGGTCATCGCCCCATTATCCAAAAGCCTGCCGAAACAGGAGGGTTTTACACGCCTTCCAGAATGCCAGCAGATCCGTGAGGGCACGGACTCCGGAAGGCAGTGCATTCCACAGGATGGGAGCGATTATAGAGAAGGCCCTCCGTCTTGTGGCCATTAGGTGGTATGTTTTAAAGCTGGGAACCTCCAGGAGTTGACCCAACTCTGAACGTAGTGGCCTAGTGGGACAGTATGGGATGAGGCGGTCCCTAAGGTACACTGGCCCCAGACCGTTCAAGGCCTTAAAGGTCAGTACCAACACTTTGAAAGTGATCCGGCATTCCACCGGTAACCAATGCAGCTCGCGGAGAACAGGTGTTATGTGGTTGGTCGTCGAGACGCCAGCCAGCAAGCGTGCTGCCGCATTCTGCACCAGTATAACAAAAGATTACTGCCTCAGCCGCTTCATAGGAAATCTGGTACAAAACAGGAGCTTTTTTGTTGAGTTCCAGGGCCAGAGAAGCAGATGGTGAAAACAGAAGAACTGCCTGCCTCAGGGGAGCATGCTTAATCCATCCATGTTTAACATTTACACAAACAACCAGCCACTGTAAGAAGGGACAGAGTTTCATCTATGCTGAGGATCGTGCCATCACCACTCAAGCAGGCAGCTATGAAATGGTTGAACAAAAGCTCTCCAAGGCTTTAGGTGCTCTTACTGCCTATTACAGGGGAAACCAGCTGATTCCTAATCCGTCTAAAAGACACCTTAAGAACAGACAAGCATCTCGAGCTCTGAGGATTCCCAATGGAGCATTACAGCACACGAAAATACCTGGGAGTCACTCTGGACCATGTGCTCTGACTTATAAAAATAAATATAGAGCAACACTAAAAAAACAGGGGAATTCCAGTAATGAAACCATCAAGGCCAGCTAACACCTCCCAACAAAGGATTCCCCCAAGCAGGAAGCAGCCAGTCTTTGAAGCTGTAAGGCCATTCAATGCTAATCAAGGTTGGCCAATTGCAACATTCACAGTTCTTTCTCCCACCCTGGACATTTAACAGATATAGTTTCCAACAGACCTCACAACCTCTGAGGATGCCTGCAGGAGAAACGTCAGGAGAGAATGCTTCTGGAACATGGCCAGACAGCCCAGAAAACTCACAGCAACCCATTGTCAAATAGTTGTTACTATCAGGAAGTTATTCCTAAGGTATCAGTGGAATCTCTTTACCTGCCATTTGAATCCAGTGCATCCCAGTGTCCGGAGCGACACAAAACACCTTCTCCTCAGTGTGACACCCTTTCAAATATTTCAACATAGCTATCAGCCTTCTTTCCTTCAAGATAAACAGATCCAGCTCTTTCAATCATTCCTCATAAGGTTTGGTTTCCAAACCTTGGATCATTGTAGTCACACATTTCTGGACATTTCTGGACATCTTTGTCAATATCCTCCTTGAATTGCGTTGCCCAGAACCGGACACAGGTGAGGTCTGACACCTCTTTGAATCCTCCCAAAAATAGCTATCTGCTTCCCTGGGATGTCAACTAGGTTAAGATTCCCAGAAAAGCCATAATTGAACGTTAACCATCCCAAACCCCAAATAATGGATCCATCTTTCCTTACCTTGATCTGGGCTGAGGCATCGGATGGCATTCAAATCATCCATATTCCAGCCAGAGAGGCAAAGAAGGGAGCCAGAGGACCTGCCGAGCTCAGATCCAGAAGCATCACCCAGCCTCCGAGATCGTATTTAGAAAGCATGAATAAGTGTGTCATGCATACAGAAGTATGCGCCTTAATGTCAGAGCAGAAAGTTCTTTTGAGAGGCTGCCTCCTCGCGCGGGGTTCATTCTGCAGGTAGGCAGGCAAGCAGGAGAGCGAAGGCGGCAGAGACCAGCCGGCGAATGTTGCCAGCTCCTTTCGTGATCAGCCACCTGGGATAAATTGCTTATTAACCCTCCGCCACCCATCTCCGAGGAGGAAGACGGCAGTTTGATTTATTGGCAAGGGGGAACGGCTCGGAAGGAAGAGTGGCAGGCAGGTGCCCAAAGACGTGCCATCCTGCCTGCCCTGGGGACACTCTTTCCCCCAACTAAAGACGCCTGCCAGTAATTTCGCGTTGCAACTCAGATCGGCAGAAAAGCAACACTGCTCTGTTATGATGATAGAATTATAGAGTTGGAAGAGATCTGAGAGCTATCCAGTCCAACCCCATTCAGCCAGACAGGAAGACACAACAAGAACAACAGCAGCAGCAAAAAATGAAATGCAAAGATACAGAATGGGGGACGCATGGCTCGAGAGCAGTACGTGTGAAAAAGGTCTTGGAGTCCTCGTGGACAACAAGTTAAACACGAGCCAACAATGTGAGGCGGTGGCAAAACAAGCCAGTGGGATTTTGGCCTGCATCAATAGGAGTATAGTGTCGAGATCCAGGGAAGTCATGCTACCCATGTTCTGAGATTCTGCCTTGGTTAGACCACACCTGGAATACTGTGTCCAATTCTGGGCACCACAATTGAAGGGAGATATTGACAAGCTGGAATGTGTCCAGAGGAGGGCGACTAAAATGATCAAGGGTCTGGAGAACAAGCCCTATGAGGAGTGGCTTGGGATCACAGAAGATTAATTGGGGCTGCCCTTTTCAAATCAGGATGGTCGGAGGTGATGAATAAGACACAAGTTACGTTTGATTCCAATGGCTTGAGGCTGTGCTGGTGTTAATCAAAACGTCACTTCTTCTGACTGCCGGCCGCCATTGATATGAAATCAAAAGCATTATCCAAAGAGCTCTTCTTCAGAACACTTTGGTTTTCTCAATGTTCAATGAGAGGTCAAGCTTCTCGTATGCTTCCGCAAAGTTATTTAGAGTGGCTTGTAGGTCTTCTTCTGAATGCACAGAGACTATGTTATCAGCAGCATATTGGAGTTCTATAACAGATGTTCTTGTGACCTTGGTTTTGGCTTTCAGTCTGCTGAGGTTGAATAATTTGCCATCTGTCCAATAGATTATTACAATATAAGCATATGAAGCAAACATTCAATGCCTTTTACACACAGTGAGCAACGACATACAACACAGACAAAGATAAAGCCTTTCCCCTTTTTTTCCCATCTCCAGCATCAGGAGGCAATGCTCAACTATGGCCATGGGGACGTGCTGTGTTCCATTTTTCCATGCTGAGGAGCCTTTTGTCCATAGATATCTCCAATTATGCTGCTGGCATGTCTGCATATCTGCATGGGGTGCCCTTTTGCCTTCCCACCAAGGTGATACCTATTGATCTACTTGCATTGCATGCTTTTGAACTGCTAGGTTGGCATAAACTAGGAATGATAGCCGGGAACTCACCCACAGTTTCAAACTGCCAACAGGTTGCCCCCCCAAAAATCTACTCTCCCTTTAAATATCTTGCTTTTAAATCATGCTCTCAAGAGATAAAAATAAAGTAGTCTTTGTTAAAATAACATAGTCAGTTTACTCACAAACCTCATGTATTCAGCCTACAGGTACTTTGCTTATCAGTACAGGATTTGAAGTAGTTTCTCTGCACAGGTAACACAGGGCATCTTTCTTATAATCAATGGTCCAAAGTCTAAAGCATCTCTCTGTTCTGATAGTCTATTAGAGTCTCTGTCTAGCCTGAAAGTCCAATGGAGTCTGAGCTGAATAGTCCCAGATCTGATCCCAGATCTGATCACATGGTCTGCACCCCCTCCCACAACATAGAGTTAATGAAAACTGCATAGCAATACACAAATATACAATATAGTAATTATATATAAACAAGTTACTAGTGGAGGCTTGAAGAAGTTGGCTATTTTCAACAGAAACGGCCACATCATCAAATATTCTGGGTTTGAACGGTCCGAGAGTCTAATAGTCTCTGTTCTCGGAAGCATTCTGTTTCTGCTGACTTCTAAAAGCATACTGGTTCTACTGGCGCCCAAACTGTACTGTTTCTAAAATGAAGTCTGAGTCCTAAATAGTCCCAGATCTGGTGACATAGTCTGCAGCCCCTCCCATAACACAGAGTTAAGGAAAACTGCATACCAATACAGACAAATACAATACAGTAAACAATCTGAATTACTGTATATAGTTGAGTATAAGCTGACCAAATATAAGCCGAGGCATCTAATTTTACCACAACAAAATGGGAAAACAGATGGACTCGAGTATAAGTCGAGGGTGGGAAATGCAGCAGCTACCGGTAAATTTCAAAATAAAAATAGATACAAATTAAGTTATATTAATTGAAGCATCCGTTGGTTAAATGTTTTTAAATATTTACATGGAACTGTAATTTAAGATAAGACTGTCCAACTCTGATTATTCTAACCTTCTTCAATGTAAATGTGCTTATATCTATCTATCTATTACATATAATAAAAGTCAGTGTTTGCGGGCGGTGGGCGGGTAGGCTGAGCGATGGGAGGAATATGTGTCAGCGTTTCGATTGGCTGCCACTCCGGGATTATTTGCATAAATGGCTCTGACTGGCCAGCCTCAGAACTCCAACTCTCTAAGGCACCAGACAGAGGAGATTGGTTGCCACTGAGGGAAAATTTGCATAACTGACTCTGCATGGCCAACATTCCAACATCCAAAATCTCAAAGGTGCACTTTTAAAAAAAAGCTTCCTTCAGCTGATTTAACAAATTAGGCCACAACCTGATTTGACAGTAAGGCTTCCTCTACTTGATTATCCTGACTAGGCCACAACCAGATTTGACAGTAAGGCTTCCTCAACTTCATTTTCCTGACTAGGTCCACAACAATGACAGAACAAGACCAAACTTGGCCCACAGACCCCCCAAGATGCACTCTAAGTTTGAGGTAGGATGCACCATGGATGACGGAAATTGCAGTACTTTAACTCACTTGCTTAGAGCACAGCCGCCCACAACAATGACGGATCAGGACCACACTTGCCACACAGAGGCCCAATGCAATACCAAGCTTGACACACAGTGCCCCTATGACCCACTCTACATTCTACTGCCGTATGGAGAAGTGTGGGACTTGAGGTACCTCCATGGATTATGGGATTTGTAGTACTTTCAAAGCCTTCATTTCCCACAGACCACTGCAGCCCTGAACAAAGACCTAAAAAGACTACACTTGGCACCCTGTGCCCCCATGACCCAGTCTCCATCCTTCTACAGTTTACAGGAGGGTGGACCATGGATGATGGGATTTGAAGTACCAAAGACCAACCTTGGCACACAATGCCTTTCTCAAATAACCCGGGCACCGCCGGGTCCCCAAGCTAGTATCCTTCTAAAAATAATGAAGCGAGTAAAATAATAAATGTAATAATAATAATCATCATAATAACAGAGTAAAATAGTAAATAATCTTGAACATAAGCCAAAGGGGACTTTTTCAGCCTAAAAGAAGGGCTGAAAAACTAGGCTTATACTCAAGCATATACAGTATATACATAACACATCACTAGTATAGGAGTGTTGTAGAAGGTTGCTATTTCCAACGCCTCCTAGTTCAGCACAGGCCAACACACATTTTGATGTCTCGAATATTAGACCTGTTTCTGGGTATATTTGACCTTCTAATTCCAAAAATGGCACCCGTTTCCCCCTATCAACTCCAGTTGTTGAGATACAGAACATAGGCCATAGTCGCACTTACCCAACATAAATGGGCCAGCAAAATGTTGGATAAGTGAAAATGTTGGATAATAAAGAGGGATTCGGGAAAAGCCTATTAAACGTCAAATTACATTATGATTTCACAAATTAAGCAGCCAAACATCAAGTTTTACAACAAATCGATAGAAAAAGCAGCTCAATACATGGTAACGTTATGTAGTAAGTACTTTATTTAGGAATTTATTGTAGTAAGTACTGTATTTAGGAATTTAGCACCAAAAATCGCAATGTATTGGAGCATTTGTGGATTCGGCAGGAGGCAGACTGCATTGGATAATACAGAACGTTGGATGAGCAAAGGTCAGTTAAGCGAGACTCTACTGTAGTTTATTTGGGGGGGGGGGGGGGCGGTGTTACTTTTGGGGAGAAGAAGCAAACAGATGGGCAGCACTTCCAGTGACATCATATTCTGCTCCTGTTTTGCCTCCGATGCAAAACACGATGAATAAATAAAGCCGCATCTGCAAGCGAGACTTAATAATGCCTCATTTGCGGGCTGGCCGAGGGGATGCTGAGCCGAAATAACAGGGGGAAAGAGAGGGAGATTATACTTTTTGGAGCCAATTCCTGTGATTATGCCGTCTCATTGAGCGATCACATGCCCTCTTATGTTATTAATTCATTTTGAAATTCTGATCCCATCAGTGCGTCCCCCTCCCGCCGCACAGCTCTTCCTTTAGAGGATGAAATGCTATCAATTAATCATCATTAGGCTGCCTGATGAAGGATCAGTTTACAAAACGGATGGAAGAAGAAACCATGTCGGGTAGAATGACAACTCACCAGGTCCTTGAGGGGTTTTGAACTTCTAGCATGCCTATACTTTGGAAGTGATAAATAACCTGGAGAGTCTCCAAAAGGAAGGTAAGAAGCTGCTGGAGAGGCCTGTTGATGCTCTTGAACTCATCGTGTGCTCACACAAACACACCTTACCTACTTTTTGGAGAGTCCAGGCTATAAAAGCTAATTTTTAAAAAGATTTATGGCAGTCTCATTTTCATGTTGTGGTGACACACAACTATTGCTACTTCATAACTGTCATTTTATAAATACAGTGTTCCATTGTTACTTTGTGGTTCACTTTTAGCAGACTCGCTGTTTCACGGTTTTCTAAAAATATTAATTTAAAATATATATCATGGTATTTTTGCTGTTTTGCGGGTTTTTGGCACCACTGCTTTCCCTCCTCAGTCCTCCCTCCCTCCAGCCTTGAAGGGCCTTTCCTTCCATTCCTTCACTTTATTTTAAGTTTATAAAGACTTTAAAAAGCGTATAACTACTAAAATAATGTATTAATATTAAAGTAAATATATTGTCCCTACATCAATGTTTTTCTCTTATTAAGGGAGGTCCTGGAAGGTAACCCCCGCAATAAGTGAGGGAACAATTTACCTTGATAGGAGAACTAGAAATCCCAGCAACTACAACTTCCAAATGTCTATTTTATCCAAACTCTACCAGTGTTCACATTTGGCCATATTGAGTATTTGGCAGGGGGTTGGACTGGATGAATCATAATATAAATATTTGATAGGCAAACTAGAAATGACAGCAATGAAAACTTCCAAATGTCAAGGCTTATTTCCCCAAACTGTTTGAGTCCAGTGTTCACATTTGGGCATATTGAGTATTCATGCTAAGTATTTTCTGTTTGGTTCTGTGTGCAGATCCATCATTGTTTAAGTGCTCACTGGATGTAAGTGAACTACAACTCCAAAACTCAGGGTCAATGCCCACCAAACCCTTCCAGTATTTTTGGTTGGTCATGGGAGTTCTGTGTGCCAAGTTTGGTTGAATTCCATTGTTGGTGGAGTTCAGAATGCTCTTTGATTGTAGGTGAACTATAAGTCCCAGCAATTGCAACTCTCAAATGACAAAGTAAAACCTCCCACCAACCCTATCCGTATTCAAATTTGTGCCAAATTTGGTCCAGTTAATAAAAATACATCCTGCATATCAGATATTTACATTATGAATCATAACAGTAGCAAAATGACAGTTACAAATTAGCAATGAAAATAATGTTATCGTTGGGGGTCACCACAACATGAGGAACTGGATTAAGGGGTCGTGGCATTAGGAAGGTTGAGAAGCACTGGTTTAACACATAGACTTGAACCCACATTCTTCCTCCAACGGAAAAACAACCTTCTCCAAATATATCAGGGAGACAATCCATAAAGTTGTGGCACCCTAATTGCACTCTCATGCTTGCAGACCCCATGCGATAAACCATTAGAAGTCTTTGGACTAGGCAAAAGGAATATATTTTCAGTGTTTCCCAATCCAGGAGGTAGAGTAAATCATGCCTCTCTTTTTTCTTGTGATTTAGTTAAGCAGATAATGGCTATCTGGGAAGGCTGAAGTGTTTTATCATGTCCCAATAAATCCTGTTGATATTTCAAATTATCCGCTTGAACATTTGAGTGTCACCTCCCCATGATATACGGGGCGGGAAAGGCGGGACATGACAATCTATAAGATGTACGCCGTCGGAGGAAACCATAACAGATCTGTTTATCACTTATTGCAGAAAATTGTCTTCGGAAGGCAGGTGAGCAATGTAAACTGTATCCAGGGGAGTCACATTACATCGTTCTGATAATCTTCCAAATCTGCATGCATGCCATCACTCACGGCATCCGGTAAGTCATTTTGTGCCAAAGGAAGAATCATATATTCTGCTTCGGGCTATAACAAGGACGTTTTTCTCTCTTCCAGTTTTCCAGTTTGGCATGGTGAAAAATGAAATGAAATAAAACACACATGGCATGCCCTTTCCAACCCACATCATAGTTGGCCATGGTACTAAACAGAATTTAAAGCCCGTGGACAAAACAGAGGCTCGATGCAATAGCTTTTGCAACCAAACGAGAACGAATATGAGGAACTGCACCCCCTTTGCCCTCGTTGCTAGAATTCAAACCCCTTGTTACGGTTGACATTGGTTAACACAGGGGTGGGCAATTATTTTTTCCAAGGGGCCACTTCAGAGCCAAAAAATATTATGGAGGGCCGCACCTAAAGGCGGAACTACATGCTAATCTACATTATTTATTTATTTATTTATTCACTTACTATATTTACTATATATTACAAATCATTAATATTAACATATTAATATACCAAGAAATATTCATATATTAGTATCAATATCATAATTATTATATTATAGTATATATATATATAGACATTATAATATATTGAAATTATAATATAATATAATATAATATTATATATTATTATATTATTATTTTAAAATTATTATACAATAATAATTTAAACCACTAAAAAAATATAATAAAAACCACTAAAATAAAATAATGCTTCCTTGTAGTCCCCTTCTCAGGAGAGTTTTATGCAGAGGCTTGATGGCCATCAGTCGGGGGTGCTTTGATTGTGTATCCCTGGGGGTTGGGCTGGATGGCCCTGGGGTCCCTTCCCTCTCGATGACTTCCTGTTCCCACCTTTCTAAAAACCTCCTGACAGCGAGCCTTTGAGATTCATGACGGAAAAGGAAGAGATCAAACCCCATTGAAAGGATGGGAAACTCAGGACCAAAGTTGGCACGAATCCTCAATATGCCCAAATGTGAACACTGGGGAAATTTGGGGAAAATAGACATTTGAGAGTTGGAGTTGCTGGGATGTATAGTTCACTTATTAAGGATGATTCCTGGCCTCCTCCTCCTCTTCTCCCCCCTCCCTCCATCTCCATCGGTCGCTCTGCTTGCCTGCCTGCCTCGCCCTCTAGCCCCGCCTGCTCGGCGCTCGCCCACCGCTTGCCTCGCCCCGCCCTGCCCGCTCACCACTTGCCTTGCTTCGCCCCGCCCGCTTGCCCCACCCGCTCGCCGCTCGCCCTCTTGCCCACAAGAGGGTGAGTGGCGAGCACCGCTTGCCTCAGGCCCCCGCTGCCTGGCCCGCGGGCTGCTTGCCCACCCCTGCCACATACCTTCTTGTCACTTTTTTCCTCTACATCAGGGGTGCTCATTAGGTAGCTCGGGAGCTACTAGTAGAACTTCGGCCCTCTTCCAGGTGATCTTCGGGCCTCACCAGCCGGATGGGGCGCTCCTGCCATGCGCGCGCACACCCTGCACGCGCGCGCGCTCCTGCTGCTGGCTTCTGCAGGAAGAAGGAAGCATGAGGCGGGGCCTCTGGAGGGAGCACCCTGCCTCTCTCTCGTCCAGAAGCAGCTGTCCAGCCTCCGTTGCCGCAAGACAGGCAGGGCGGAGCGCTCCCTCTGGATGCCCCGCCTCATGGGGCCATTTCTTCTTCCTGCAATGCCCCTGCTTGGACATTGCATGGGCAATGGGGAAGAAGCGCTGTGCAAGCGGAAAAATAAAATCAGCAGCAGGAGGATGCGTGGTGGCAAGAGCACGCTGTGCAAGCGGAAAACAGGCAGGAGGACGGCGTGGTGGCAAGAGCACACGCAGGAGCGCAAGGTGGCAGGGGCAGGTAGATCTTTTGGACTTGGTTGCTTTAAGAGTAGCTCGCATGCTGAAAAAGTGTGAGCACCCCTGCTCTACATCTATCTATCTATATAAAAATCAAAGTAATAATAACAATACTAAACTTTATTTATACCCCGCCACCATCTCCCCAAAGGGGACTCGGGGCGGCTAACATGAGGCCAAGTCCAAAAACACAATATAGCAAAATAAAATACAAAACAATGAAAAATTACATCACAATAAAATACATAAAATAACAAGATAAAATAAACAGTGTAAAAAGTATTTATGTATGAAATAAAAAGTGTTTATTTATTAGGGCTGTGCATGGATCCTGTTTTCTTCAGTACCTCTGGCACCTTTGGGAACACATAATGGGAACATCCCCCCCCCCCTCTCCACAAAAACCTGCTCAACAAAAAAGCATGCAGGAGCTGATCACTGGCTTCCTCTCTGTCTTCATGAGCATGTGGCGCTTCATGCCTCCTTGCCTTGGAAAAAGAGAGTGTGTGTGTGGCATGTAGGCACAGTGCATGGGCCTACCTGCAGCAAAGTGCCTCCCCTAGAGTAAGGAAGTCAGAACTTGTCTCCTTGCCTTGGAAAGAAGAAGTGTGTGTGTGGCATGTAGGCCCAGCATGCACAACTGCCTGTAGTCGAGCACCTTCTCTAGAATAAGAAAGCCAGAACTTGCCTCCTTGTATTGGAAAGAGGGTGTGTGTGGGTGGCGTGAAAGCCCAGTGCATGTGCCTACCTGCAGCCAAGTGCCTCCCCTAGAGTAAGCAAGTCAGAACATGCCTACTTGCCTTGGAAAGAGGGTGGGCAGGTGTGGCGTGTAGGCCCAGCACACACGCCTGACTGCAGCCAGGCACCTCCTCTAGAACAAGAAAGCCTGAACTTGCCTACTTGCCTTGGAAAGAGGGAGTGTGTGTGTGGTGTGTAGGCCCAGCCCGCACGCCTGCCTGCAGCCAAGCACCTTCTCTAGAGTAAGGAAGCTAGAACTTGCCTACTTGCCTTGGAAAGAGGCAGTGCATGTGTGACATGCAGGTCCAATGTGTGTGTCTGCCTGCAACTGTGCACCTCCTCTAGAGTAAGAAAGTCAGAACTTGTCTCCTTGCCCTGGAAAGAGAGAGTTCATTGACCTTGAGTTTTTGAGTTGTAGTTCACCTACATCCAGAGAACACTGTGGGCTCAAATAATGATGGATCTGGACCAAAGTTGGCACACATACTCAATATGCCAACATGTGAACAATGGTTGAGTCTGGAGAAAATAGACCTTGACTTTTGGGAGTTGTAATTGCTGGGATTTATAGTTAGCCTATCCGATATTTATATCACAATTCATAACAATAGCAAAATTCCACTTATGATGTAGCAACAAAAATAATGTTATGGTTGGGGGTCACCACAACATGAGGAACTATATTAAGAGGTCGCGGCATTAGGAAGGTTGAGAAACATTGATTTATACCCTGCTTTTTCTCTCCACACGGAGAAACTGGTTAAATAAAAATATAGTTGAAAACATCAACAATGGAGTTGGAGATTCTTCTTGTTCAACTGACAAAGACTAGAGTGATTACCACTCCCATCAATAACAATTAAAAGCAGTTACATGTAATGTTACTTAAGGTTGCCGAAAGTAATGACTTGAAAGCAGGCTCTCGCAAATCATTGCATCGTTTCACTCCATAAATGAAGAATAATGAAGATATTTTATCCTGCCAGGATCGAGCGCTTAATTCATTACATGGCAAAGGGACTGTAATTGCTCTCAGCTGCAAACTCTACGAGTCAGTGATGTCTCCGCAAATACTGGCACTTCTTGGGGTTATGAAGGCAACAAAGTGATGCTTCTTTGTAATTGTAAGTGATGGGTTTTCTCCTCTGTGCTGCTCATGAGGTGTGGAACTGTGTACTAGTGTCAACACAGGAGTGCCATGGGTAATGGGTGAGAATTTGGGCAGCTTTCACTAATTTGACAAAATTCCGTTCCTGGTTTGAAAGTGTTATTTTCTGTTCAATTGAGCAATCCTTACTTTGAAAGTAGTTCTTCAACTCAAGGAACTTAGTTTTTGTGGCTGCCACAAACTATGTTGAATTGGTTGAGACACGATGAGATAGTCATTGTGAAAAATAGGTGTAGCTTGCCACCTAGTGGCTGTTTTAGGTGTTTACGTGAATCTAAGAGAATTAAATAAGCACCAACAGGCAAAGTGATGGAAACCATTATTAAAGAAAAAATTACTAAGCACATAGAAGAACAGGCATTGCTGAAGGAAAATCAACATGGTTTCTGCAAAGGCAAATCATGTCTTACTAACTTGTTAGAAATCTTTGAGGGTGTAAATAAACACATAGATAAAGGGGACCCAGTCGATATTGTTTACCTTGACTTTCAAAAGGCTTTTGACAAAGTCCCTCACCAAAGGCTCCTAAATAAGCTCTTCAGCCATGGAATCAGGGGACAGGTCTTGTCCTGGATTGGAACCTGGCTAAACTGTACAAAGGGTGGTAATAAACGGACATTTCTCTGGGTGGAAAGAGGTGAGAAGTGGCATACCCCAAGGTTCAGTTTTGGGTCCGTTACTTTTTAATTTATTCATTAATGACCTGGATGTAGGAGTGAATTCTGAGGTAGCAAAGTTTGCAGACGACACTAAATTGTTCAGGGTAGTTAAAAATGAAACTGATTGTAAAGAGCTCCAGAAAGATCTCTCGAAATTGAGTGAATGGGCAACAAAGTGGCAAATGCATTTTAACCTAAACAAGTGTAAAGTCATGCACATCGGGGCAAAGAACCCCAACTACACCTACCAATTGATGGGGTCAAAGCTTTCCGAGACAAACCAGGAAAGGGATCTTGGGGTTTTGGTGGACAGCTCAATGAAGATGTCAACCCAGTGCGCAGCAGCAGTAAAAAAAGCAAATTCTATGCTTGGCATGATCAGGAAGGGAATCGAAAATAGGTCGTCAAATGTTGTATTGCCTCTCTACAAATCTATGGTGAGGCCACATCTGGAGTACTGTGTACAATTCTGGTCACCGCACCTCAAGAAGGATATAACAGAACTGGAAAAGGTACAGAAAAGGGCAACAAGAATGATCCAAGGGATGGAGCAGCTCCCTTACTTAAATCAGGTTGCAACGCCTTGGTCTTTTCAGCCTTGAAAGACGGCGTTTAAGAGGTGACTTGATCGAAGTGTATAAAATCATGCATGGGATAGAAAAGGTGAATAAAGAAAAATATTTTTCTCTGTCACCCAACACTAGGACTAGGGGCACTCCCTAAAGCTCAAGGTAGGAAAGTTAGGACTAATAAAGGAAATATTTCTTCACCCAGAGGGTCATTGGGTTATGGAACTCACTTCCAGAGGAGGTTGTGACAGCGGTCAGCCTGGACAGCTTCAAGGCAGGATTAGACAGATTCATGGATACCAAGGGAATCAGTAGCTACTGAAATGGACATCCAAGTGCCACCTCTGTGTTGATGGAGGCAGGCAGGATTTCCCCGGGCACTGGTTGTGGGGGGTCGGGAGCAGGTGAGGGTTTTGCCCTCCTTTCTGCTAGAGATCCCTGTGTACAACTAGTGGGCCACTGTGTGACACAGAATGCTGGACTAGATGGGCTGAGGCCCGATTCAGCATGGCTCTTCTTATGTTCTTATGTAGTGTCAATAGACAGTCCTCAAGTTACGAACAAAATAGCCACTGTAGGTTTATTCTTAAGTTGAATTTGCTTGTTAGTCGGAACAGGTACATGTTTTAACTCCAGCCAACGATATATACTTTTTAGCAAAGGGATGGGTTAACACCCCTGTGATGTTTCCTTTGCTCTCTGTACCCCATTGAGGAGATTTCCCCTTTACAGTCTGTCCCTGTGAGAATTAGATTTTGGAAAATTTGGCTAGTTGTGGAAACAAAGATTGGTGGTAAAACTCCAGTGGAGACACTTTTCCTCATGATAATTACTCTTCCAGGAGTGAATTTCCCTTCCAAGAGGTAGATTTCTCTCACTTCCTGTTGTCTCGCCTGTGTTCTTAACTATGAGTCGTTTGTAAGTCAGATGTTTGTAACTTGGGGACTGGCTGTATTCTGCCACGTCAAGCTGCAAGTGTGGCATTAAAAGTGTTGAAGATGCTCTACATCCCCCAGTATCAAATATTTGCCAAGATTTAATAAACTGCTAGGGTCCAGCAGCAAGATGTTGGGAATTCCTCAGAGGACGAAGAGGATGATGGGTTTCCAATTCAAGAGTCTGTGTGTGATAAGAGTGATTTGCAGGCCTCAAATCAGAAAGAAGTGTTGGCAGTTGCAGAAGAGACAGGGGATGTTTGGGATTCCAACGTCCGTTCCTTAGCAATCAGGAAAAAGTCTGTTTTTCTTGGGAATTGGCCTTCAGGGCCTTCTGCAGATGCAGATGGGGAGTTTTCCCATGATATTAGATTAGGCCTCCGCAGGGAGTCAAGGATAGATTAATTAGGCATTAAGAAAGACTCTGTGAAAAGTCCTTGAGACCCAGGTCTCAAAGGCATGACCTCAGGGCTTCTTGGTTGGGTCTGAGCTTAAATTAAGTGATGTTTACTGTGTGTCTCCAGAGCAGACAACTTTGCTATAGATTCACGTTCCTGCATCAGCTCTCATGCTCAGGATTCAAGTCTCTTGTGCTTGCCTATGTTCCTGAAATAACTTTGCCTTGGTAAAGTTACTGTTTTCATGCTTATGGATTGATGCCTATGTTCTTGACTGACTGGATTCCATGTACCTTGCTATTTTGGACTATTGATCTTTTGTATATATGGACTATTGCTATTTCATAGCACCTTTTCTACTGTTTTTTGGGGAAAGCCCTTTCCCCCTTTGTACAGGCTTTGTAAATAAACTGCTGTAATGAGTAACTACTGGACTCCACGTGGTGCTGGGGGAAATGGTGTCCCAAGCCTAGAGTGCAACATAAACAAGGAATAAGTATAGGAATGTCTAGGAATATGCAGCAAAAAGATGGGATGAAAAAAATGTATCGGGACATTGGGAGAGAATCTGCACGTAGGAATGTGGATAGAAATGTTTTCTTGAGGAAGTATGCTTCTGCATTCCCTCTAAATAATACAAAAGATCTAAGAGAACCTGAGCCACTAAAATAACTACCCTCCAGAGCTCCTAGACAAAAAAAGTGTCTTTGCTCTTTTCAACCAAGGAAGAGGTAAAAACATTGTGACATCTTTTGCCAAAGAGGAGATCTGCTCCTGACAGCTGTGCAGTGTCTGGGGTTCATCTGTATTGTTCGGCACTACTTTGTTCTGGTAAAGAAAACGAGTGCCATGATACATTGTGTGCCCTTTTCCTTGGGGTTTTGCAGAGAACACAAAATATGAGCCTGGAGGGCAGGCATAACCCTTGTAAGATTTCTCATTGGGTACGTCATTTAGGATCTTCATTCCCACCTCTGCTGAATTTTGATTCACAAACAGCACCATTAATAAACGGAATACATTGTTCTTTCTGTGCTCAACACCTTCTCTTTTCAACCCATCACCCTTTACTGTTGTGCAACGTTCTCAGGGGAAGCAAAATGAGGATACTTCCTCACCAAATCGGAATTCTTCCCATGGGAGTCATAGCTAATACCTAGAGAGCAGGATCAGAATCCAAAATAACCTTAACAAGTTAGAAAGCTGGGCCAAAACGCACAAAATGGAACTTCAACAAAGACAAATGTAGAGTACTATACTTAGACAATAGGCATGTGCAAAAAACTGGGAGGTTTCGGAAATCGGAAGACAATCGGAAGTTTTGTAAGTCAGAAGCCATATTCAAAATGCTTGCATGGCTCACAGCAAATATTTTACAATCAAAACTTACCCCATATTTTTTCGTTTTAGTTTTGTAAATCTTGGAAGGCTCCCAAATTCAGTTCCATATTCAATGCAAGGCAAGGAAGCAAAGCCTTAGTGCTTTGTCATTCCTCTGTGAAATTAATGCAGTCTAGGCATTAGCAGCGGGCAAAAGAGGGAGCAATACATTTTGGGAACAGCACAGAACTCTAGGAAATGTAGTTTGGGAATTCAGAGAATTCAAAAACTACATTTCCCAGACTGCATCAGTATCAGAAAGCATCAATCAGTTCTTAACTTTGAACTACTTTGTTATTAAACAGAGACTGGATGACCATCTGCTGGCGCTGCTTTGATTGTGTTGGAGCTCAGTCTGTGATTGTGTTAAGGATCAGGGTGCTTTGGATGCGGGGAATGATGACAATGAGGTTCATGAAGGTCTTGCCAATGATACTGATGCAGAGAATGACCAAGAGATCCCTGTTCAAAGTGTATTTTCTCATGAGAATGTCTCTGAAGGGTGTGGGGATGATGGTGTGCTCCCTGAAATGCTACCAGAGAATTCCCATGATTTGGAGCTTGAGAACAGCTCGTCACCTGGCCCAGCTGCAGAAATTAATGAGCAAATAGATAGACGGGATGTGATTAGTCAAAACAGGAGAGCAGATCAGTGGCTCAGGCGCTCTACCAGGCTCAGAGAAAGGAAGATAAGAGATTCAAGGCTAATGCGAAACCAATTTCTGGGCTCTTGGGACATAACTTAACGAGGAGATAAGAGTCCCAAGTACAGGATCTGTAGTCAGATGAAGCATCGTTTGGATTTAAGTCCAGATCTCGACCCTGTTTCTTGGAAGCTTTGCATGGGAAAGTGTAATGACTCTCCAATCTCGGTCAGGAAACAAGCGTAGATAGTAGCACAGTCCAACACGATTTTATTGCAGGTACAAAACTTGTGAAGCTAAAGCAAAGTCCCGCCACCCAAACACACCTTTTTATACCCCAACCCCTCCCCTTGCCCACAATGTCCAGGGAGGGTTGCACACCATATCCGGGTGAGTCAGCAGTTCCCATAGTCCAGGGATAGACCTCACAAGTCTCTGAGTCCGCATAATTAGAACAGTGTCCAATGTTCATGTCCAGAGGAGGTTACCTCACTTCCCCCATGACTCAGCAGGCATCTAGAAGTTGCATCACTTCCAGTCTGACACAGCACAGCCTCTCAGGAACTAGAGCAAAGGTCAGCACAGCTCTCACAGAACTGGGACAAAGGTCAATACCACCTCAGGGCAGACTGGGGATCTGAACTTCATCAAAGCTCAGATTTCCCAGCTCTGACAGGAAAGATTCATGTTTATGTGCCTTTGTTCCATGGTTTTAATGCTTGTATTTTATGGTTTTGTGTTCAAGTGCCTTAGATTCTTGTTTCCAGTTTTTTGGATTTTATTATAGAAGTTTCTGCCGTTGTTTTTCATAAACTTTGATGGACTAATACCCTGGACTATTTTGTTTCAGCTTATCTTCCTACCTAATTGTGGGGTTCCTCAAGGAGCCATCCTCTCCCCTTTATTGTTCAACATCTATATGCGACCGCTGGTCCAGCTGGTGCGCGACTTTGGTCTGGAGTGTTATCAGTACGCGGATGACACCCAGCTGGTGCTGAGAATGGACGGCAGGACACCGTACCTGATTGTTTCTATCAATGCCTTGAAGCCGTGACTGGATGGCTGCGTTCCAGCCGGCTGAAATTGAATCCATTGAAGATGGAGATTCTGTGGCCCGGTCACCCTTGGTAAGAAGCTTGGGGGTCCAGTTGGACCTATTGCTGTCCATGGAGACCCAAGTCTCCATGGTCAGCAAAACATCATTTTTCCATCTGCGACAGGCTAGGCGACTGGCACCCTACCTGTCCAGGGACGACCTGGCCACGGTGATCCAAGCAACAGTCATCTCAAGGCTGGACTACTGTAATGCCCTCTACGTTGGCCTTCCCTTGTCGACAATCCGGAAACTCAAGCTAGTGCAAAATGCCGCTGCTCGCTTACTGGTAGGAGCACCGGTGAGGGAGCACATTACTCCCATCTTACGGCAATTGCACTGGCTGCCAATTGAGTGCCGAATTGCCTTCAAGGTGTTGGTGTTAACCTTTAAGGCCTTGCACGGTCTAGGAGCTGTGTACCTGAAGGACTGCCTTACCCCGTATCTTCCCCCAAGATCACTACGCTCAGAGTAGCAGAACCTACTGATTGTTCCATCGATTCGCTCTTGCCACCTGTCTACGACAAGGCAATGAGCCTTCTCAGTAGTGGCCCCTGTATTGTGGAATGCCCTTCCGGCTGACACCCGGGCGCTCACTGAGCTTATCCCCTTCCGGAGGGCATGTAAGACCGTTCTCTTCAGACGTGCCTTCAACTGAGACTTGGAAATTTAATCTGATTGCTGATCACTGTCTGTATGAGTTTTATGAATTTTATGAATTTTATGAATTTTATGAATTTTATGAATTTTATGTAATTTAAAATCATTTTACGCATGTTGTTTTATGTTATGTTGTGTAAACCGCCCTGAGCCTGCAGGGAGGAGCAGAATATAAAATCGAACAAATAAATAAATAAATAAAATAATTGGATTTACCTATTTCTTTTAAAGTGCTTTAAAGGCAGATTCTGGAACGACAAGGATGTCCCCCCAAATTCCTCAAAATGATTATCCTGCTACATGAGGGCCAGCACGGTCAAGTCGGATATGGCAATGCTCTCTTAGAGCCCTTTCTAATAACTAATGGAGCGAAGCAAGGTTGTTTTCTTGCACCAACCCTATTTACAATCTTCTTCAGCATGATGCTCCAAAGGGCTATAGCAAATCTCGAAGAAGAAGAAGACAGCATATATATATGCTATCGTACTGATGGCAGCTTGTTCAACTTAAGCCGTCTGAGGGCTCGCACTAAGACTCTAAACCAGAGGTGCCCACACTTTTTCAGCATGCGAGCTACTTTTAAAGCAACCAAGTCAAAAAGATCTACCTGCCCCTGCTGCATACATTCTTACCGCCGCGCGTGAGCTCTCGCCGCTGCCTTCTGCCCGCACGCCGCTTCTTCCGCCCACAAGTCATTGCGGGAAGGAGGGTACGCGAGGCGGGGCCTCTGGAAGGAGCGCGAGGTGGGGCACCACCTCGCACTCCGCCCTGCCTCTCTCGCCGGCAGTGGAGGCTGCACGGCTGCTTCTGGACGAGAGAGAGGCAGGGCGGAGCGCGAGGCGAGGCCTCCGGAGGCCCCGCCTCGTACTCCCTCCGGAGGCTTCGCCTCGCGCTCCCTCCTTCCTGCAATGCTCCGCAGGCGGAAGAAGCACCATGTGAGCAGAAGAAGCACTGCGCAGGCAGAAGGCGCCAGCAGGAGCGCGCATGTGGCGGCAGAAGCGACCCATCCGGCTGGAATCGACCTCATTTGGTCTCGACTTCCTGGGCAGCCCTACTCTAAACTATCTAGTCTGTGAGCTGCTTTTTGCTGACGATGCTGCCCTTGTCTCCCACTCAGAAGCAGCCCTGCAGTGCCTAACATCCTGCTTTGCAACAGCTGCAGAGCTGTTTGGGCTGGAAGTCAGCCTGAAGAAAACGGAAGTCCTCTACCAGCCCGCACCACAGGAAGAACACCACCATCCCCACGTCAGCATAGGCACATTTGTGCTTAAGTCTGTTCAGCAGTTCACCTACCTGGGAAGCATCATCTCTTCAGACGCCAAGATTGATAAAGAGATAGATCACAGATTAGCAAAGGCATAGAGTGCATTCGGAAGGCTTCACAAAAGAGTCTGGAGCAACAAGCACCTGAGGCAAAGCACCAAAATTAGTGTGTACAGAGCTATTGTACTGTCTATTCTCCTCTATGGGTCTGAAACATGGGTCACCTATCGCCAACACCTACGACTCCTCGAACGCTTTCATCAGAGCTGTCTTCGCTCAATCCTAAATGTACACTGGACTGATTATGTGACGAATGTTGCTGTCCTTGAGCAGGTAGGGATCACCAGCGTTGAGGCCATGCTATTGAAAACTCAGCTGCGCTGGGCAGGGCACGTCTCTAGGATGGAGGACCACCGCCTCCCTAAGATGCTACTCTATGGAGAACTTGCCACGGGTCAGCGCAAGAGAGCCACCCCCAAAAAGAGATATAAGGACTCCCTGAAACAACATCTCAGCCTCGGCCAGATTGATCACCAACAATGGTCCACCCTGGCCTCACATCGGGAGGCATGGAGACGCACTATCCATAATGCTACGGCCTCTTTCGAGAAGACATGGCTAATGGGTCTCGAAGAGAAACGACAAAGCAGAAAGAACCGCAACTTGGAAACAACATCACTCAAGGAGACTTTCTGCTGTTTCCAAACTGCATAGGAGAGTCAACCTAAGTTATCAGAGGCCACCAGATTGAAAGCCTGCCGGAAGAGCGTTGCTTTGCAGGCCCTCCGAAATGTCAGAGAGAAAGTGTTTTTTTTACTTTACTGCTTAATTATCTTCAATAAACATATTGCATTTATACTCAACTGTGTGGTGTTTACATTCAGAGGGCTTTTCCTGGTCTGGAGTGCAACGGATTGTGCTTTTCCTGCATGGTAGGGGGTTGGACTAGATGGCCCATTTGGTCTCCTTCAACTCTATGATTCTAGAAGAAATAGAAACGGCTGATTTGAGCCTTGACAGCAGAGCTACTAACCAAGGAACAACAACAACCCTTGACTTGAATCCTCTCTCCTGGGTATATGTCTCCATAGAGCCAGGCCTGCAGTGTCCTTTGCACACTTTCCAGTGTCCATGAGTGTCCTTTGCACACTTCCAGTCTCCCAGTATGCAATTATGTTCTGGTGCCACTTAATGTTTCCTGGGCTCAGAAACTCCCCGTCAACAAGCCGCCTGTGCCTTCCTGCCTATGGCATATGTTTCAGTGTGCCTTTGCAAAAGTAGGTCACGTCCTTCCGTCCTTCCCTCTCTTTCTTTCCCTCTCCTTGCAGGCAGTGCAATTGACTTGTCTCTTTGGGACAAAACACTCCAGTAACAGACCTAGAGTGAACTTCTGTTTCTCAAGACTGCCATCCAACTTCCAGCGAGTGTTGCTCTTTTCCCTGCAGCAACGGCGCAATAGTTAAGGCAAATGCAAAGAAAACATGTGTCTATTTGATTTACTCTTCAATGGTTCGTTTGGGGCCAAGTTGGATTTTAAAAGTCTCGTCTATATTATCATATAATCATAGAGTTGGAAGAGACGACAAGGGCCCTCCAGTCAAAACCACCTTCTGCTATACAGAAAGACACAATCAAAGCATACCCAACAGATGGCCATCCAGGCTCTGCTTTTATTTTTAAGAAACCCAGAGGAGACTACTGCCAAACATCTCTTACTTCCTAAATAGCAACCGTCTACAAGCCTCCTATACTAGTTATTTCCAAAAATGTTTAGGTGGAATCAAGAAAATATTGTAGCAATACAATGCAACCCAGGTGCCAAACAGAAAAGAAAATCATGACAGCAATCTGAAAGCAATTACAAATCCAACATCTCTCCTTTCAACATGATCCCAAGCACAAAATTAGCTGTACCGATGGACAAGCGCTCTCTCCATTTTCCAGAAAGAATTCCTTCCCAATTATAGTCAGAAGTCCAATGAGAAGGAAATAAAAATAGAAAAAGGGACAAGACATTATCGCCATTAATTTATATACTGGCCCTAGAGATATCACTTCAAGATATAACGGTCTGGGGCCGTTGTACCTAAGGGACCGCCTCTCCCCATATAGTCCTACAAGACCACAGAGATCCGAATCCTTGAACGTGCTCACGGTCCTGAGCCATACAACCCTCCACTTGACCTCAACACGGAGGAGAGCCTTTAGCGCCATTGCGCCAGCATTATGGAACGCTCTCCCTCCTACCATCCGGGCGCTGCCCAATGTGTTAGCCTTCCGAAAGGCCTGTAAAACCTTCCTGTTCATACGGGCATTTGGTCAAGAATAATCTGGGGGTCTCACTGCACCCGCTACTATGCAGCTCTTACACTGGATGTCAGTCCCTAAAGTGATTTTATTGTGTTTTAATGTATTTTTACTGTGCTTGCTGTGTTTTTACTATGTTTTATTGTGTTTTTAACCTCTGTGAGTCGCCCCGAGCCACACAGAAGGGGCGGCCAACAAGTCAAAATAATATAATATAAATAAATAAATAAATAAATAAATAAATAAGAGAAGATCAATCTCTCCCGGCTACCAAAGTGGGAAAGCAAAGTTGCAAGTATAGAACATTTGCAGATGATTTGATATGTATAGAGAAAGAACCCAGAACAAATATTTAAAAAATGGATAGATAAAATAGAAGAATATGGAAATTTAGCTGGGTTGAAACTTAACAAGGATAAAACAGCAATATTAACAAAAGATATTTCTAAGAAGAACCAACTAGAACTGCAAGAAATAACAGGAATGCGGATAACTTCTAAGATCAAGTATCTGGGTATAAATTTAATGGCAAAAAACTCCCAATTAATGAAAAATAATTATGAAGAGAAATGGAAGGAGATGCAAAAGAATGTAAAACAATGGAATCAATTAAACCTATCTCTAATGGGAAGAATTGCTACTCTCAAAATTGAACTGTAATCTTGGTCATCATAGCTATGTTCTATGTTTTTATTGTATGTTTTTATTCTGTGTGTGATCTGCCCCGAGCCTGCAGGGAGGAGTGGAATATAAAACTGAATAATAAATAAATAAATAAATAAATAATAATAATAACTTTATTATTTGTGAGTCGCCCTCCACCACCGGTGCTCCGGGCGACTTACATCATCTAAAAACCCAAAAATACAACAGTTTAAAACATAGATACACACGCCAGAAAGGCTCAGTCTCCAGGCGTCCGATCAAACCCCAAATGCCTGGCAGAAGAGCCAGGTTTTCAGGTCCGATAGGAATCTGATTTGGGCCGATGTGGCCCTGAGGGCAGGCGGGAGGGTGTTCCAGATCATGGGAGCCACCACGGAGAAGGCTCTCCGTCGGGTCTCCATCAGCCGAGCCTCTCTCACCCCAGGGATGGCTATACGATCACCATTTATGGCACGCGCTGGCCTCTCGGTGCGTTGGACTGTCAGCCGATCGCCCAGATAGGCTGGCCCAATATTATGCCGTGCTTTAAAGGTGAGCGCCATAAGTTTGTAAATCACTCTGAAATAAAATGAACATCCTACCAAAACTTCTTTTCCTTTTCCAAAACCTTCCGATCTTAAAAACTAATAAGTTGTTTATTTATTTATTTATTTATTTATTATTTCACATTTGTCTGTCGCCCGCCCGCCCCCCCCCCCCAACGGCTCGGGGCGACTTACAACAGTTTGTAAAATACAATTGTCAGATATCTCATAAACCACAGTAATACCATTAAGATGGAATTACAATTAGAACAGTTGAAGCAACAAATGGAGTCGCAGTGGGCTGACAGCTAGGCGGTGTGAGCTAAAGTTTAGCTAACTCCGAAGGCTTGTTGGAACAGCAATGTCTTAACTGCTCTCCTGAACGGGAGGAGGCCCTGGGTGGCACGGATGCCGGCGGGCAGTGCGTTCACACATGGTAGGGGCTGCAACAGAGAAAGCCCGGCGGCGGGTTGCGGACAGATGGTAGGTCCTCACATTTGGGATGACCAGGAGGTTTAGCTCTTCGGAGCGCAGTGATCTGGTGGGATGATATGGGACAAGGCGGTCCCGCAGGTACACTGGCCCCAGACCATGTAAGGCCTTAAAAGTCAGGACTAACACTTTGAAGGCAATCCGGCATTCAATTGGGAGCCAGTGCAGTTTGTGCTGGATTGGCGTGATGTGGTGGCCAATCGGGACTCCTGCCAGGAGTCGCGCTGCGGCGTTCTGCACCAGCTTGAGTCTCCGGATTACCGACAGAGGAAGGCCAATGTAAAAAGCGTTACAGTAGTCCAGCCTCGAGATGACCGTGGCTTGGATCACTGTGGCTAAGTCGCGCCGGGACAAATAGGGGCCAGCTTCCTCGCCTGGCGAAGATGGAAAAATGCTACCCTGCTGACGCTGGAGACGTGGGCCTCCATCGACAACAGGGGGTCCAAGGTTACTCTAAGCTCTTAACAGAGGGCGACGGACATAATGTCACGCCGTCAGGGTTGGAAGCTGAACATCCCTACAGCCCGGAGGACCCAGCCACAGGATCTCCGTCTTTGCCGGATTCACCTTCAACCTACTGGCTCGCAGCCATCCAGTGACGGCCTCAAGGCAACGATGGAAATTATCGGGTACGGATTCGAGGCTTAAAGAATGGAATAAAGAAATATTAACATTTATATGGAAAGGGAAAAAACCAAGGATTAAATACAATCATATGATTGACTTGAAAAACTGAGGAGGTTTTGGTTTACCAGACCTCAGATTATATTACGATGCCGCTGGGTTAACTTGGATCAAAAGACTGGATAGCACTCAGGGCCGGTTCGTCCATTAGGCGGACTACGCAGGCGCGTAGGGCGACGTCACCCGGGAGGGGCGTTGCCACCTGGGAGGGCGCGCGGCGCCAGCTCCGCCTTTCTCGCCCGTCCGCGCCGCTGCCCGCCCGCCGTTGCGCCGGCCAGGCCTCCGCAGCCAGCTCCGCGGCCTGCACTGCGCCGCCGCGCCGGCCGGGCCTTTGTTAGGCCGGCTGCGCCTCCGCATGCGCAGAAGCTTCTACAGGCGCTACAGCGCCTGTAGGAGCTTCTGCGCATGCGCGAAAAGCTCTGCGCATGCGTACTGGCTCCAGAGCGCACCTCCCACTTTGGAGCCAGTGCACGTGCGCAGTTTCACGCATGCGCACTGGGCTCCAAAGCGGGAGGCGCGCTCTGGAGCCAGTGTGCGTGTGCACAGATTGGCACATGTGCACTGGGCTCCCCTCGGGAGCAACGGGGGGGCACAAAAAAATTTTTGCGTACCCCCCGGGAACAGGTAGGTCCACCCCTGATAGCACTAAAAAGAGAAAAATTGTTAGCTCTGGAAGGCTTCGATTTAAGAGTTGGTTGGCACATTTGTCTATGGTATGATCAAGAGAAAAAGGAAATTAATTATAATAACCACTTTATAAGAGCCTCCTTACTTAAGATATGGCAGAAATACAGAGGAAAACTTTATATGAAAACTCCTATGTGGGTGTCACCACTGGAAGCGAATTAGAGAAGGTTATTGGGATGGTCCCATTGGCCAACATACTGTATAAGGATCTGTTAAGAAAGGAAAAAGAAGGATTCTGTCTAAAGACAAAGGAGGAGATAACTAATCAATTTAAATCATTCTCTTGGATACAGCATCTACAAACCAAAGAATATTGGAATAAAGAAAAAGACACTTTTTATGAAAAAGTAGTGAAAATGGAAAGAAAAAACATTACAAATATTTATAATAGACTATTGGAATGGGCCACGGAAAAAGAATCAGTAAAAGAATGTATGATAACATGGGCAAGAAATATAGGAAGAACAATAAAATCAAAGGAATGGGAACAAATTTGGCAAAATAAAATAAAATATACATATGCCACAGACATCAAAGAGAATTGGTATATAATGTTCTACAGATGGTATATAACCCCACATAAGTTGGGGTTAATGTACAAAACATCACATAATAAATGCTGGAAATGCGAAAAAGAGGTGGGAACATTTTATCATGCATGGTGGACTTGCCCAAAAGTGAATCTTTTTTGGAGGAAAATACATGAAACAAGTGAAAAAAATATTAAAAATAAAAATAACTATGAAACCGGAATATTTCTTACTGGGTATAACAGATGAAGATTTGATCTTGGACCAAAATCAAGACATTTTATTCACATACCTAATGACAGCGGCAAGGATGGCACATGCAAAATTGAAAGAAAACAGAAGAATGGCTGAATAAGGTAGAGGAAATAAAAGAGATGGACAAATTAACGTTTGCCTTAAAATATCATATGGAAGACCCATAAAGAATACAGACTGGAAGCTTTATGAAGAATTCAAGAAAAACTATAAATAGATAATAAATCTTAATTAAGAAGTATTTTCCAATTGATTATACACCAAGAAGAGAATGAAGGAAAAGAATAAATGGAGAAGTCGATTATGAAAGGAATGAAGTAAATAAAGAAAGAAATAGACTAAAAACACCGGAACGATGATTTGGAAGTCACAGATCCCTGTCCTTACCCAATTTTCCCTAACTTATCCTTACCATTCCAATTCACCTGACCTATTCCCTAGCTTTCCTTAAATTTACCATCCCCAATCTCCTAGATAGAATGTTTTATGTATATATGAAAAATCAATAAAATCATTTAAAAAAAAGGAAGTCCAATGAGATAAAAGGTCATGGTGAGGATGGAAAGTAAAAAGGCCTTCCCTAATAAGACAGTAACTGGGCTCCCTTTGCCAGGTAATATTAATTGCCAAACCTTTTCTTTGCCCCAAGCAATCTGCTCAAAGCATGTCATGCGCCAAGGCTCAATAATTCTAAAAAATGTCTTTATCAATGCAAATGTACCAAACGTGCACACACAAAAGACGACCCAATGTCAACATTTTGGGGAAGGGCATTGAGACAAGCCACAAAACAGTGCTATTTTATGCTACCAAGGGGATACTTCTGGTAACTGTGGGTCCCGACCCCAAATGAGGTCCCTTTTACCCAACATTGATCAAAGGAAGGAAGAAGTCTGTGATCAAGGCTCTCTGTCACAGAGGATAGAGCGACAGCATCCCCCTGTGGCCAGAATCGAGCACAACCTCCAAAACACCAAAATTGGGGGGGGGGGGTTGCCTCCCAGCCAATCAGGGGATACGTTTTGGGGAGGGGAGGGGTTTCGGCAGCCATTGCTCTATATAAAGGGGAGCACATGGCTGAGAGGCTCATTCGGAGCCCGGGAAGGGAAAGGAGAAGGGAAAGGGAAGCAAGCAGAGAAAAAGGACTGGGAGAAGGGCTGTTGCCTGCCTGGCTGCCTGCCTTGCTACTTGTGTTTTGATGCTGTTGGGGATTGGGGCGGGTGGGCACCGCATGGGTATTGGGGTATGTGGGTGCATGGCGTGGGTTGGAGGAGCAACACGGAGGAACCAAAGTACTCCAACATTTTTTAAAGCCCCAGCCAGGCATGTAGCCAGGGGGGGGGCTAAGGGGGCTTCAGCCTCCCCCCCCCCCAAATTCTCAGGGTGGTCCGCGAGAAGGCCTTACTGGTACATTATTTAAACTGTTATGTTTATTCATATCATGATCTGATCACCATGCTCATTATATCCCACCTTCATGGGGTTATTGGGATAACAATACAAAAGATTTCCTAGGGTAAACCCTCTTCCACCCAGTCTCAGCCCCCCCCCCCCCCGAACCAAAATCCTGGCTATGGCCCTGGCCCCAGCATTGTAGCAAGTCTCTCTGGCCTCAGTGTTTCTTAGTTTGTTGCAAAAGAACTAGATCTCCCATCAAAAGAACTAGATCTCCCATCAATTCAAGCCACTCTTTGAACACAAACTCTCCGTCCTAAAGTTGTGAAATCAGCTTCAAAGGCCAAAAGGTCTCTCTGTGTTCTGTTTGTTCCTTGGTTTGCTGTGCGTTGCCACAAAATACACTACAAATCGCATACATTCAAACCTTTCCTTCCCTAACTTGTGAAATCAGCCCCAAAAGGTCTGTCTCCGCCATTAACAAAGTGATTCAGAAATGTTGGAAATTTCGGAAAGTTCCTAATTTATTTCGGAGAAATTCGAAATTCAATTCCGAATCGAACCACCTGTGCCTCCTACATCCGAAACGAGTTTTGAACCTTTTTTTTTTATCAACCAAGCCTAGAGTATAGATTGGGACAGTATGCTTTAGCTCTGGATTGGAAGAGTTCAGTTCAGACCTGGTGATATTGGAATTGGGAATGTTATATCAGTAGAACATTGCGGCTTTTCATAACACCACCAACCATCACTGAAAGGCAATTTCTTTTTCCCAAACCATGGTATTTGACCTGAATCCCACCCACCCAAAATGCAGAGAAGCCTGTTTCTAGGTCACTCGTGGTGTGAGTTTCCTAACAACGCTATTCATCGCTACCTTAAGGCTGACAGATCCACAAGCCACTTGTTTACAAAAGCATAAGCAGAAGGGAGGATTGGCTGGCACAAAGCAACATTGTCTTTATTTCCATGAATGAATTTCCCCCCATTTGTATGTGTCTTCAAAAATACATATATTGTGCCTAAGAGTCTACACAACTGCAAGGATGTGTGTGATGTGGCTCTTTTCTGGTTGCCCAGGGCAACATAACAAAAGGCCTGTGTGTGTGTGTGAGAGAGAGAGGAGACAATCCCCCCCCCCCTCTCTCAGACTTTTTGTTCACAATATACTATTTTGTAAGGTGAATATTCCAAATATTACAGACTAGCTTTGCCCGGGTCATTTGATGGATGTAGGGAGCTCTGTGTGCCAAGTTTGGTCTTGATCCAGCAGTATTGGGAGTTGCAGTGGTATCATGAAATTACTGAAGGTAATGTAAGTCCCATCATCTGTAGTCCACCCTCCCCCAACCTGCAGCAGGATGTAGAGTGGGTCATGGGGGCTGTGTGTGGCAAGTTTGGTCTGTATTGGTGAATGGATGAGGGTTGCATTGTTTGGAGGTAGTGAGTGAAGGTACTTCATCCATGGTCCGTCTGACACAAAACTGTACCAGGATGTAGAGTGGGTCATGAGGGCTCTGTGTGCCAGGTTTGGTGTAGAACAGTCATTGCATTAGGTTTGTAGCAGTGTTGGAAAGTGAGGAAAGGTACTGGAAGTCCCATCATCCATGTTCTGTCCTCCTCCTAACTGCAGCAGGATGTAGAGTGGGTCATGGGGGCTCTGTGTGGCAAGTGTGGTCTTGATCCATCATTCTTGGGAGTTGTAGTGGTATCATGAAAGTAGTGAAGGTACTGGAAGTCCCATCATCTGTGGTCCTGCCTCCCCCAAATTGCAGTAGGATGTAGATTGGGTCATGGGGGCTCTGTGTGGCAAGTGTGGTCTTGATCCATCATTCTTGGGAGTTGTAGTGGTATCATGAAAGTAGTGAAGGTACTGGAAGTCCCATCATCTGTGGTCCTGCCTCCCAAATTGCAGTAGGATGTAGATTGGGTCATGGGGGCTCTGTGTGCCAAGTTTGGTCTGTATTGGTGAATGGATGAGGGTTGTATTGTTTGTAGGAAGTGAGTGAAGGTACTTCAAGTCCCATCATCCGTGGTCCGTTTGATACAAAACTGCACCAGGATGTAGAGTGGGCCACGAGGGCCCTGTGTGCCAGGTTTGGTGTTGATCAGTCATTGGATTAGGTTTGCAGCAGTCTTGGAAAGTGAGGGAAGATACTGCAAGTCCCATCATCCATTGTCTGCCCTTCTCCAAACTGCACCAGGATGTAGAGTGGGTCATGAGGGCTCTGTGTGCCAGGTTTGGTGTTGAACAGTGATTGGATTAGGTTTGCAGCAGTCTTGGAAAGTGAGGGAAGGTACTTCAAGTCCCATCATCCATGGTCTGACCTACTGGAAACTGCAGTAGGATGTAGAGTGGGTGACTGGGGCTCTGTGTGCCAAGTGTGGTTTTCATAGGTGTTTGTTGGGGCTGCAGTGGTCTGTGGTAATAGAGGGGTGTGAAAGTACAACAAATCCCATCGTCCATTGGCAGCCCCCCCCCCCCCCAACCTCACCAGGACGTGAAGGGAGTAATGGGGGTTATGTGTGTCAAGTGTGGTCTCGTTCAGTAAGTGCATGAGGGTCGCAGCGGACTTAGTGAGTAGAGGTACTTGAAGTCCCATCATCCATGGTATCCTCCGAACTGCACCAGGACGTAGAGTGGGTAATGGGGGATGTGTGTGGCAAGTGTGGTCTGTATTGGCCCTTTGAGGTGGTCACAGTCGTCTGTGGGAACCAAAGTGTTGGAATGTACTACAAATCCCATACTCCGTGGTTTATGTCCCCCCAAACCATACCAGGACGTAAAGGGGGTCAGGGGGATTAGGTTACCAAGTTTGGTGCAGGTCCATCACCCGCGCTGGTTGCTGTGGCCTGTGAAAGTGGCAGCCAATCAAAACGCTGCCACATACATACATACATACAAACACACATACCCACATACCCACAAACATTCCGCTTTATTATATATAGAGAAGAGATGGAGAAGAGATAGAGTTACCAGGTTGATCTGGGGGAAAATCCCACCAAACTCAGTGGGATTTATGTCTAAGTAAACAAAGCACCAGGTTCTGTCTGATCGTGGAAACGAAGTAGAGTCAACCAGGTTTGCATTTGGATAGGAGGCCACCAATGAGTCCCATATATAGGCTATACTTCAGAGGAAGGAACTGGCAAAACCATCTCTGAATATCCCTTCCCTTATGTTGGGGAAACTTAATACCATATTAGAACCATAGAATAATAGAATTGGAAGAGACCTCATGGGCCATCCGGTCCAACCTCATTCTGCCAAGAAGCAGGAAAATCACATTCAAAGCACCCCCCAATAGATGGCCATCCAGCCTCTATTTCAAAGCCTCCAAAGAAGGAGCCTCCACCACACTCCGGGGCAGAGAGTTCCACTGCTGAACAGCTCTCACAGTCAGGAAGTCCTTCCTCATGTTCAGATGGAATCTCCTTTCTTGTAGTTTGAAGCCATTGTTCTGCGTCCTAGCCTCCAGGGCAGCAGAAAACAAGCTTGCTCCCTCCTCCCTGTGACTTCCTCTCACATACTTCTACATGGCTATCATGTCTCCTCTCACTCAGCCTTCTCTTCTTCAGGCTAAACATGCCCAGCTCTTTAAGCCGCTCCTCATAGGGCTTGTTCTCCTGACCCTTGAACCTTTGAGTCACCGTCATCTGGACACATTCCAGCTTGTCAACATCTCCCTTCAGTGGTGGTGCCCAGAATTGAACACAGTATTCTAGGTATGGTCTAACCTCAATTTACTTCTAACATGTTAAATAAATAAATAGCCATTTTGATCCATGCCGCTGATTCATTTAATGAATACCAATGTCCACAGCACCTTGAAAATTGTAAAAAAAAAACAAAACAACAACAACAACAACAAAAACAGAACCAACAACAACTCACGGGAAAAGGGAAGCATGTCAGACATCTAGGTTCCAAATAAAACAAAAAATAAAGCACAGATGTATGCCAACAGACAGATATAAAGCACACAATATATATTACACACACTGCTACCACTAATTTGGCTTTTTTCTCTTCCTTTCATCTTCCTTTTCATCTCTTGTTCCAACACAGAGGTTTTGCTCCTTGCCCTCCATAAAAGGTAGAAGGTGAGGTTCAACCTTAAATGGTCAAAGCAGATCAGGTCGAGCTTTATGAGATATCTCCCTTGGCAGCAGAAAAGAGAGAGGTTAGATCAATATGTTTTTAAGAATATTAGCAGAGGCTAAACTCTGCCAAGGTTTTTCTAGAGGGATTTCCCCACTGGGAAACAATAAAATAAACTCTTACGACTCTTACAAAAGTAAGACCATCTTGGAGATATCCCTCATACTATTTACCAACACTTTATTTACTTATCACAGTGTTTCCCAACCTTTTTTGAACCGGGGCACACTTTTTACATTTGCAAAATCCTGGGGCACACCACCAACTGAAATGACACAAAATGACACTCTCACACAGTAATACATATAGTTAATATGTTTCTAAATGTATTTATACAATCAGTGTGAAATCTGGGCCTGGTTAGATGAACACAACATAGATAGATATCCTGGCAGGAATGGCAAAAAGACACAAACTTCCCACACAGAAATCCCATAACCAAGAGAAAATGCTATAAGAGTTTGGTGGGCATTGACCTTGAGTTTTGAAGTTGTAGTTCACCTATATCCAGAGAGCACTGTGGACTCAAACAATGTTGGATCAGGACCAAACTTGGCATGAATACTCAATATGCCCAAATATGAACGCAGATGGAGTTCAGGGGAAATAGACCTTGACATTTGGGAGTTGTAGTTGCTGGGATTTATACAATCAAAGAGCATTCTGAACCCCACCAATGATAGAACTGGGCCAAACTTCCCACACAGAACCCCCAGGAGGCAAGAGGAGGTCTCTACTTGGGGAAGGGGAGGCGGGCCTTCCCCAAGTAGACAACGGATGGGGAGGGGGTGTGTTTGTAATTTTGTGCCTTTATCGAGGTAGGTTTCTTAGGGTTTTTATACTTGAACACACTAGACTCCCCCCCCCCTTTCCTGGAGGTTCCAATTTCCCACGGCACACCTGATGATAGCTCACGACATACTAGTGTGCCCCGGCACACTGGTTGGGAAACACTGACTTATCATATCAGCAGCGTATTGAGAATATAGTTATAATGTATAGAAAAACCACACACAAACTTAAAAACTTGGCATCATACTAAATTTCCTTTGACCAGAATCTGGTGTCACTGTGAGAAGCTTCTCCATTGTGCATATGGCGGGGCTCAGACTGCATTGTAGTAAGTGGTCTGTGGTTTGCTCTTCTCTACACTCGGATCCTCAGGTATTTTGGTGTGCTGTAATGCTTCAGTTGGATTCCTTCCTAGGTAATCCTCAGAGTTCAAGATGCTTGTCTGATCTTACAATGAAAAGCACACACCTGCATTTTAGATGGATTAGGAATCAACTGGTTTTCCCTGTAATAGGCACTAAGAGCACCTAAAGCTTCAGAGAGCCTCTGTTCAACCATTTCAAAGCTCCCTCCTTGAGCGGTGATGGCACGATCGTCAGCATAGATGAAACTCTCTGTCTCTTCTGGCAGTGGGTGATCATTTGTGTAAACACTGATGGAGGAAGTTTGCTCCCCTGGGGCAGACCGTTCTTCTGTTTCAGCCATCTGTTTCTTTGACCCTGGAACTCAACAAAAAAGCTCCTGTTTTGTAGCAGATTTCCTATGAAGCGAGTGAGGTGGTAATCCTTTGTGATATTATACGTTTTTCTCAGGAGAAGGTGATGATTTACAGTATCATATCCTGCTGACAGGTCTATGAACTCTCTGTCTCTTCTGGCAGTGGCTGAACAATTGTGTAAATGTTAAACATTGTTGGAGCAAGCACACTTCCCAAGACAGGCTGTTCTTCTGTTTACAGCATTGGTCAACACTACCACCAAAAATGCTGTGGATATTGTACATTTATGAAGGCATACCTTGGACTGAGTTACAGCAATTTATCAAAATATTTCTCATGCCAACTCCTTTGTCGACAAAATTAGTTTGTATGAGGGTTGAATGAAAAGTAATACCTCCACCTTCGTAACTCCTCAACAGATGGCAGTACTGGTATGCGGCAGGTACAGGCTTGTTCAGTAGACTCTCCTCTACAGTTCCATTCATAACAGAGATATGATATATATTTATAACAAAAAGTATTAATAATCCTCACAACAAGTCCTTGTTAGCCAGCACATTCTGCAAAGGTGTTTTATTCTGTAGCAAGTATGGATCAAAATAATTCAACCAATTACTAATATAGCAAGTCCATTGGTCAGGTGGTGGCAATGTCATTATAAGTACTGAATACTTATAATACTTTTCAGTTATGAATGGTTTATGATTCATGTAACAATGTAGTACTACTTTTAGCCACTATGTATGTTCCCTCAGGAACCACTTTTCAAGAGCACTGTCAGTGGACCACTTGCCTCGAATATTGAGCCTTTTTGATAAATAAGTAATGTGTGTATATATATACACATATAAACTTGATGTCTCCAGTTGATAAATTATATATGTGTATATGTGTATTAATAATATGTATTGTTTATAGACAAAACTAGTTGATGGGTCTATAACTACCTGTAAGTTGAAACCGTGTGAATGTTGGAGTCTACTCTTATGTAACAAAGAAAATAGGATATTCATTGTGCAAGGACCTATAGTCTACTCGTCTGTAGTAAAGACACTAGGATTACTCCCACACACGTGAAGATGATTTTTTTTCATCTTTCAAGAAAATAACAGATTCTTTCTATTTAATGTGAATGTAACAATCCTACTGACATTTGTATTTGCATGTATACATTGAGTTTGTTTAGATACATTTGCATTACTGCAATTAGTGGATATTGGTCTCTTCAGTTCCAAGGGAACCCATTTTTCTTTGCCCTGCCTAAAAGAATCCCATACTTTGTGTGACTGCGGAGCAGAACAGACAACTCCACATCTGTATGCTTGTCCACTGTTCCTTGCCTCATGTACAGAGGAGGAATTGTTGGAGGCTACAGACAATGCCGTTGCTGTTGCCCGTTTTTGGTCAAAAGAAATTTAGCCTCCTGTGCACCTTCTCTTTTTTAATCAGTTTTATATTAATTTATGCAATGCTTTTGATTCAAAATAAAATAAAAAATAACTATTTATACAATACTTTTGACACAAAGTAAATAAAAAAATATCGGTAGACAGCCTTCAAGAAATTGCTGCTCGATGGAAGTGGCTGAACTAGATGGACCCTCTTCTGATCTGTGATTCATTGATCCACCTGCCTTCACATTCAATTTGAACAGAACATAGAGCTGGAGTGTGCCAAGTGCACAGAAATGGTGTCATTTTTAACATCTCTAAACATGAAACTGAAAAAGAAAGAGGAACCGGTTTCCGTTCCCAAATGGAGACGAATAGCTCTTGTCCAATCACACCTGTCTCATCCTTGGCCGCTCTACCTGCCTGCTTGGCAAATGCTAATGGAATTAGCTCCAATGCTCTGATTCCTTTTGACGGCCAATGTAATAGGTTTGCCGCATTTTAAGGGGAAACGCTAAGTGAAAGCTTCTTTCCTGATGCCGCTTGCAAATCATACTAAGCCAATGGGCATTCTCGTGGAAGCTGGCAAACGCACCTAGAAGTAATTCATTGCTTGCAGAGTATCTTCTCATATACAAGCAGTCCCCGAGTTACAAACACCCAACATACAAACGAGTCATAGTTAAGAACAGGGCTGAGACAACAGGAAGTGAGAGAAACCTGCCCAGGAGAAGGGACATTCACTCTTGAAAGAGTTGTCATGGGGAAAAGATGTCACAACTGAAGGTTTATCTCCAGTCTACGCTAACCACATAATGTCGCTTCAAAGGGCATTACAGTGGTCCCTCGCTACTTTGCGGTTCGCTTTTTGCTGACTCGCTGTTTTGCGGTTTTTCATTATGGGCTTAAGAGCATTTGTCTGTATGGAGAGGCTGCCTCTGCGGATAAAGCCGGAGCCCAGGATTACGTGAACAACACATTCAAGGAGGGTTATGTAGGGTATACAGTAAGTGTGTAGGGAGGGGTTATAAATACTTAAAATAGAGTATAACTACTAAAATATTGTATAAATATTAAAATAAATATAATATCCCTACTTCACGGATTTTCCACTTTTCGCGGGTGGTCCTGGAATGTAACACCAGCGATAAGTGAGGGAACACTGTATAGGCAATGTAGATGGGGCCTCTGTTGGGTCAAGTGGGTACAATCTGATCCTAGATTATCTGCTTATCCCAGATTATATGGCAGTGGAGACTCATATAATCCAGTTCATAGCAGATCATCTGGGATCAGGTCCTGGGATGTAGGGCAGCATAGGTCCAGCCTATGTTTGCGCTTTGGACTCTGTATCCAGGGGCGGTCCTACAAGTAGGCGGCCGCCTAGGGCGCTGTGAGCGTTGGTAGGCCGCTCAATAATCACACTCACTCGGGTATTGAGGAAATGCTTTATGAGTCCTTAATCCAAGGCAGTAAAACCGTACTGAAGCCTTCCTCCAAAATCCCTGCTCAAAACTCCCGAGCCCTCCCTCTGGCGAAGAGCCAATCCTTGAACAGATAACACCGGAACCCCACCCCTCTTTTCTTTTTTCGGCGTTAACTCCAACAGCTCAGAAACAACAGGGAACAACATGGAGCTACAGAAACAACATGGAACAAAATGGCGGCCGCGCCTCCGATCGCTCGATCCTCTTCCAAGATGGCAGCCGCGTCTTTGTTCATTGCGCTATCCCGCCTTGGACAAGGCGCCGCTGACAGGCGCCATCTGGGAAGGGGGCGCCATCCTGGCCGCATGGGGCGCCATCCTGGCCCTGCCGATGTTCCTCAGACAGTGCTGCAGCTGCCTGCTTTTTGACCCTGGCCTTGTGCGCTCTGACGCCGCTTCTGGGCACGCGCGGAGGTTTTCACGCAGGCACAGTTGCTCCGGAGCTGAAGTTGAGCTTAGGAGCAACTGCACATGCGCGAAAACCTCCGTGCATGCCCAGTAGCTCCCTTGCGCAGAAGCCTGTAAGCAAAGCACTGCCTATCGGGCAGGCAGGGAGTGCTTCCCCTCTCCCTTTGTGTCCGCCGCACGCGCGTTTGCGGGGAAGGAGAAAAGAATCAGTGAAGGAAGTGTAAGTGAAGGAATGAATGAAGGGCTTTCCTCCTCCTCCTCCTCTGTGACCTCTTCTCTCCCTCCTTCCTTTCTTTGGCTCTATTTCTGCCTAGACCTGAGGGGCCTGAGGCTATGAGGAGTTGTGGGAGTTGGAGGCCAAAACACTCAGAAGGAGGGAGGACGGGCCCAAGTTTGCCCAGGCCGCGCTGCCTGTATTCGACCTCATTTGAACATTTTGGCTGTTTTTCTATTTACATTTACATTGGGATCCTAATTTTGGACTTATGGGAGACTCCTATGAATTATGAGTCGAGTGGTAGGTAATATATTCTGATTTTGATGCATTTACATTGCATTTCTTGTTGATTATTATACAGTTCTGCTTAATATTGTCATACAATATAATACAAATACAATATAACAATAGAATAATGATATATTTTATATTACATGTAATATTACAAACAATATTGCAGTATAGTGGTATTGTACAAAATAGTAATATATAATATTTTATTTTACTTTATTTTGGGTTATTTGAATTTTATAGGAGTAATGAAAATATTTAGTAGAGGATAATTTTATTTAAATAAATAATTTTATTATTTTATAATAATAATATAATAGAATGTTACATTATATTATAATGTCAATATATTATAATATAATTATATTGTAATGTAGTATAATATAATTATGATATAATATAGTGTGAGTAATGATATAATATAGTGTGAGTATAGTGTGAGTATGGTATAATACAATATAATACTACTAATGGTATTGAGATATTATAATTGTATATTTGTTTTACATGGGGGGCGGCAAAATAATGTTTTTGGGGGGGCACCAAAATAATGTTCGCCTACCATTTAAAATTACCTTAGACTGCCCCTGTCTGTATCTTACCCTGCAATCACGTTTGATATGCATTAAGACTGTTGTCGACGAAAGAAATACAATAGGATACAGTCTGAAATATGTATTTATGTTGATAGAGTGGATGCATGAAGATGGTGTGCAAAGATTATCTACAATGGAGAATAATCTTCCTGTAACATAAAATACCCTTCTTTAACAGGTAATACTTTCTATAACAGATAATATTATGAACCCCTCCATATTCTTGCAAAAACGCTGTAATATGAAACTAATGTGTAAAGTGCCGCAGGATGTTTTTGCTGCCGTTGAGTGATATCTCCATGGCATCAAAATCTTATTTTCAATTTTTTTTCATATCTATAGTGTTATAAGGTCCAGGTTTCCAGGGAATCGAATGTCTCTGTCTTCCCAGATGTTTCTATCCCCGCATTAGATACTTATAGACAATTCCATATATCTATACACATAATAAAAGTGAAAATATGTATGTGTGTAGGTGGCTGGGGTGTCCACTTACACAGACAATCCCCACCTATGAGGACCCACCAAAGGCCTTCCCTCCAATGACACTGCAGGTTATAATGAGCGCTGTGAATATGTATGACCCCTGCCAGTACCCCCACCAAAACCATACGGCCCACCACAGAAGTGAAGGCTTTCAAACAGGGACCATTTCATCCTACATTTTATGTATTTCCTCCACCACAGACACCCCAGTGTTTCTTACTCTCTCCACTGGTGTGGAATTTGCATGACCCTGCCCACCGACTCTCCCTAAACCCTTTTCTATTCTTTTCTTTGGCACACAGCAGAGGAATTGATCCGCAACTGAACATACTAGAGAAGTTTGGGGAGAATTCACCATAATTTATAGGAGTTGTAGGTACTGGGATATATAGTTCACCTGCAATCAATGAGCACTCCGAACTCCTCCAAAGATGGAACTGGACCAAATTTGGCACACAGAGACCCAACGACCAGCAAAAAATACTAGAGGTCTTTGGGGAAAATTCATCTTGATTTGGGGGAGTTCATCTAGATCCAGGGAGCACTGTGAACCCAAGCACCAATGGATCTAGACCAAACTTAGAACACATATCTGATAGGCCGAAATTAAGTACTGGAGGGGTTTGGGGAAACTGACCTTCCTTTCTGCTGGTTGTAGTTCACCCACAAACAGAGTGACTACCAATGATGGACCTGGACCAAACGTGGCACACAGAACCCCCATGACTAACTCAACCTACTGGAGGGGTCTGAGGGGACTCACTCACCATAGTGGGAGTTGTAGATTACCCTACAGCCAAAGAGCACACTGAACCCACCGATGAAGCATCTAGATCAAGCTTGCTCAACGTAACATTTCATGTTGGTGGCACTCTTTTTAGACATGACTCATTCCACAACACAGTAATTCAGTTTTAGCAGCAAACCAGTGGTTAAACAAACCCCGTATAGAAGTTACAAACATATGCATAAATTGTAATAACAAAACGTAATGTGGACACAACATATCTCCTGAAACGCTTGCACCAAAGTATTCCATTGTAATAATCTGAATCTGCTCTTGAATTGCTGTTATAGCTTCGGTATTAAGTTGGCTGCCAACTTTAAAATGTCGGCCCGCATTTACTTCAATTCAGCTCTAAACAATCCCGACTCTGAAATAATCTCTTGATTTATATCCATTTCCTTGGCTGACTGTTCCAGAGACGTACAGCCTTCTATGGGCCTTTTGACAGCTGTCAAACTGCCGCAATAGACAAAATAGGCAGCCAACTTAAATGCAATTTCTCTTTTCTACCAGAAGATGTTGCTGCCTTTTCTCAATGTCAACACTGGCTACCAATAGCGAGATCTATGATCAAACGCCAAAGTTTTGAAGTTCAGATAATTGTTTTCTAACTTCCTTTCATGTTATCCATTCTCTCAGAATTTTCTTTCAAGTCTCGGAAAGAATCCTTTCCGCTAAAAGAGATTTAAATAATACATCTCGCTTCAATTCTCAAGGGCTGAACACAGCTTTATCGAATGCACTCCCATTGTTTAGTTCATTCATAGAGATCTCTTGAATGCAGTAACCCTTCAGTAAAAATCCAATTTAATAGATCCGAGCTTTCCAAATATTTCATTGTTGGTGACACACCATTTTTAGGCATGCATCATTTCGTGGCCCAGTAATTCAGTCTTACTAGCATCAACACTGCAGAATTGATTGAGTTAATACATTTCTATCTGACTCTCACAGTTTGAAGTTTGGCAAAATTCAATGCAGCAGAATACATACAAAAGAAATACATAACAGTAACTAAAATTGATCTATATAAATAAAAATGTAATGTTCGTTTGTGGGATTAACATCACTCAAAAACCACTGGACGAATTGACATCAAATTTGGACAGAAAACACCTAACAACCCAATGAGTGACCAACAATTAAAAAAAAACACCCAAAAAAGTGAAAGGGACTTTAAAACCCAAGAATGATAAAATAAGGTACAGCACATGCAAGAAAACAACTCCCCTGGACCCACCCCTCTCCTGCATGAGGGGGAAAAAACAAACAGCGGCAGGGAGTGTGGAAGGCTCCGGTGCGCTGGGCAGGCAGACCCTCGGCTTCCCCAGGCCTCCGATTTGGGGTCTCCCCCAATGTGATGCGGCGGCAAAAAAAGCCAATGGGATTTTGGCCTGCATCAATAGGAGTATAGTGTCTAGATCCAGGGAAGTCATGCTACCCATGCTCTATTCTGCCTTGGTTAGACCACACCTGGAATATTGTGTCCAATTCTGGGCACCACAACTGAAGGGAGATGTTGACAAGCTGGAATGTATCCAGAAGGGAGCGACTAGAATGATCAAGGGCAGGGGTGGCTCATTAGGTAGATCGCGATCTACTGGTAGATCGCGTAGGGCGTCCTGGTAGATCGCAGGCAGGGTGGGAGGAAGGCTCAGTCCCGCCCTGCAGGCTCCCGACGCTGCCCAAGTGCTGCCGGCCCTGGGTTATCTGAGGTCCTTTCCACACAGTTGAATAAAATCCCATGTTATCTGATTTGAATCAGATTATATGGCAGCGTGGACTCAGAAAATCCAGTTCAAAGCAGATATTGTGTTATATGTTTCACATTTTTGTAGTGGGTAGGTAGATCATTTTGACTTGGTTGTTTTATAAGTAGCTCACATGCTGAAAAAGTGTGAGCACCCCTGATCAAGGGTCTGGAGAACAAGCCCTATGAGGAGCGGCTTAAAAAGCTGGACATGTTTAGCCTAAGAGGAGACATGATGAAGGTCATGTATCAATATGTGATAGGAAGTCATAGGGAGGAGGGAGAAAGAGAACCAACAGAGACACACTTCCTCGGCCAAGTTCCCTGTGTACATCATCCACTAAGGAGACCAAGGCTATCTCAGTTCCATGACCCGGTCTAAAGTCAGACTGCGACGGATCCATATAATCAATTTCTTCCGAGAGCATCTGGAGTTGCGAGGCCACCACACTTTGGATGAAGTTTGATATCACTTTAATTGCTGTGACTCAAGGCAATATAATCCTGGATGTAATAGTTGGCACTCTTTGGTAGCAAAGGCAGAAAGCCTTGCAAAACATTGAGCCATGGCAATTAAAGTGGTATTAAACTGCATTAATTTGACAGTATTGATGCACCTTTCAAAAACTTGTTAGGACAGGGAAGAATCTTAATTCTTCTTGAAAGCCAACAGAAGAAAAGAAGAATTCAATGAGACATATTAATGAGCAGATCACAAATTTGGACAGCGACCTCACGAAGCAAAAACCAGGACCAAACAGTCCGGTGGCACCTTTAAGACGAATAGACTTCTTACAGCATGAACGTTGTGGATGACAGGCCATTTCTGCAGTTGCTAATGCAGGAAGATAGCAGCTCCCCTCGACCGAAATTAATTTCCATTCTATTTATGTATTTAAACATGTCCACCCTGCCTTTCCACCCCACTGGGTCTCCCAGGCAGCTGACAACCCAAATTTATGAACAATCTCAAATGCCACCGTCAACAAAACAAACAGATGCACCGTAAAAGTCAAAGATTTAAAGCAATACAGAGAAATGACGGTTAATATTAACAAATGTTATTTATTTATTGTGTTCGAAGCAAATTGAGAATACAGTTATAATGTATTTTTTAAAAAACACAAAGTTCAAAAAACTTGGCATTCTGCTAAATGCTCTTTGACCAGAAGCTGACCGCTTGGAGTGCCTCTGGAGTCACTGTGAGAAGTTCTCCATCGTGCATGTGGCATGGCTCAGACTGCATTGTACTGGGTGGCCTGTGGTTTGCTCTTCTCCACACTCGCATGTCGTGGACTCCACTTTGTGGCCCCATTTCTTAAGATAAATATTGTAAAAGATTTTTTGCAGAATCCCTGTGATGCTTTTGCAGAATCCTAGGGTTCCATGGACCAAAAGTTTGGGAACCCCTACTCTAGATCAGTGTTTCCCAACCGTTTTTGAGCCGCGGCACATTTTTTACATTTACAAAATCCTGGAGCACACCACCAACCAAAATGACACTCTAACACAGTAATACATATAGTTAATATGTTTTTAAGTGTATTTATACACTCAGTGTGAAACCCGGGCCTGTTTTGATGAACACAACATTGATATCCTGGCAGGAATGGCAGAAAGACAGCTGTCAGTCTCTCTCTGAGCTTAGTTGTTATCGCAGTAACCCGGTGCTCAGGGAAGCCGGCTGGAAAGAGAGCAGCCAGACGGAAGCGCCAGGCGGGGCGGGGCGGGGCAAGGCTCTCAGTGAAGAGAAGCTTGGGGGCCCTGCCGAAGAGGGGTGGGCGGGGCCCCGGGCAGGCCAGGAAGGCACCCTCCAAGCCCTGCGCCGGGAAGCAGCCCAGCCCCCCCCCCCCACGGACCCCTGCCCCTGCCGCCGGGAGGTGGTCCTTCCCCACCAGGGACTCTATGGAGAAGCAGCACTTCAACGCCCCAGCCCCCAGCGAGGCCTGGAACATGGCCGGCAGGACCGAGAAGACCCCCCGGCCCACCCCACCCAGGGGAGCCAGCCCGACTGCCTTCCCTTTTCCCTTGGCAGGAGCAGCAGCAGCACGGCCCTTCTTCTTCCTCCTCCTCCTCCCCCAAGCAGCAGCAGCAGGTGTTCGGCAGGAGGGGGAAGAAAGGGGGGGAAGAGAGGTTTTCCCGTGGCACACCAGGTGATAGCTCACGGCACACTAGTGTGCCACGGAACAGCGGTTGGGAAACACTACTCTAGATCACTGGCAGTAAACAATATTGATCTGTTTGTTACTGCCAGAAGGGACAGAACGTTTCATCTATTCTGATGATCATGCCATCACTGCTCAAGCAGGGAGCTTTGAAAGGGTTGAACAGAAGCTCTCAAAAGCTTTAGGTGCTCTTACTGCCTATTACAGGGAAAACCAGTTGATTCCTAATCCATCTAAAATCCAAACGTGTGCTGTTCACCTCAAGAACAAACAAGCATCTCCCACCACCAGCCTTGCTGCAACAATGCAATAGACAAATAGCTTTTCATTATTTTTGCTGATATCAAAGTCCAACAGACCGAGAAGCAAAAATGGAAGGAAAAAACCCAGCCCAGGGAAGAGGAGTGGATCCTCAGGCTGTTGGACATTGTTAATATGGACTGCCTTTCGAGAGCCCTGACACAAGACATGGACCCCACAGACTGGCTACCTTTACTTGATTTTTTGAAGAAACAAGGGAAACTAAATACCAGCGATAGCACTTTTTTTAGTTAAATTCTGCCGGCTGGAACAAAAGGGATTTGCTTTAATTAACGGTTCATTGAGATTGAAGAAAGTCGAGATGGTTGGTTCTAAGAGGAGGAAGTCGACGATACTTACGGAATGTGGGTGAATGGAAAGGGGGAGGGAGAGAGGTAGTCGTCTTTGTGATTGTGAGGGGGAGGGTGGGTGGGTTAGCCTCTTGTCTGAGGGGTCGAGTGTTGGTTGTAACTCGTGTTTTATATTATGTTTAAAAACTTCAATAAAACTTGTTTTATAAAAAAAAGAACAAACAAGCATCTCAAGCTCTGAGGATCACCCGTGAAGGAATCCCACTGGAGCATTGCAGCACACCAAAATACCTGGGAGTTATCTTGGACCGTGCTCTGACTTACAAGAAGCACTGCTTGAATGTCAAGCAAAAAGTGGGTGTTAGAAATACTATCATACAAAAGCTGACTGGCACAACCTGAGGATCACAACCAGATACAATGAAGACATCTATCTTTGCACTTTGCTATTCTGCTGTTGAATATGCATGCCCAGTGTGGAATAAACCTCACTATGCTAAAACTGTGGATGTGGCTCTAATACATGCCGCATAATCACAGGATGTCTATGTCCTACACCGCTGGAGAAATTATACTGTTAGGCTGGTATTGCATCACCTGATATCCTTCGGGAAGTAGCAGCCAACGATGAAAGGACCAAGGCAGTGACCTCTCTGGCCCACTCTCTGTTCGGATATCAGCCACCATGCCAATGACTTAAATCAAGAAACAGCTTCCTAAGATCTACATAGATACTTGCAGGAGCACCTCAGCAAGTGAGAGTCCAAAAGTGGCAGGCTAAGACCCAGAACCTCAATCATTGGCTGAGATTGGATGAGAGACTCCCTCCTGGGCACACATAAGACTGGCCGACTTGGAAGGCGCTGAAAGGTGCTCTAGTACTACAAGATGCAGAGCCCATCTTAAGAAATGGGGCCACAAAGTGGAGTCCATGATACGTGAGTGTTGAGAAGAGCAAACCACAGACCACCTATTACAATGCAACCTGAGCCCTGCCACATGCACAATGGAGGGCCTTCTCACAGTGACACCAGAGGCACTCCTAGCGGCCAGCTTCTGGTTAAAGGAAATTTAGTACAAATGCCAAGTTTTAAACTTTTTAAATGTATATTTATACATTATAACTGTATTCTCAATTTGCTTCTGACATGATAAATGAAATAAAACTGGCCCTGGAGGCTTGAATTTATTTAGATTAGCCAGATATTCCTGCGTTGCCTTTTTACCTACTCTATGCTGCATTTCACCTACTGCATCCTCTGCTCCAGGAGTCGGGAACCCCAGAGCAGCCCGTGCTTCGGTTTCCCAGCATGCAGCGGGGAGGAGTGATGCAAATGCGCCACGACTGCCTCTTCCGCGCTGCCATCGCCACTTCTTCCTCATCCCCCTGTCAGATCTGGGAAATCTGAGCTTGGAAGAAGTTCAGGTTTCAAGCCTGCCATGAGGTGGTGCTGACCTTTGTCCCAGTTCTCCGGGGAGTGAAGTGACCTTTGTTCTAGTTACTGAAGGACTATGCTGAGTCAGTCCGGGAGTGACGTAACTTCCAGGTGTCTCCAGGGGAAGTGAGGTAACCTCTTCTGGACTTGGACATTGGACATTGGACTATTAGTGCTGACTCAGGGACTGATGAGGTCACATCCCTTTGGACTGTGGGATTTGCTGAATCACCCGGATATGGTGCAACCCTGCCTGGACATTGCATAGGCAAGGGGAGGGGGGTCTGGGTATAAAAGGTGTGTTTGGGTGGCAGGACGGTGCTTTAGCTTTACAGGTGTTGTACCTGCAATAAAATCGTGTTGGACCGTGCTTCTATCTACGCGTGATCCTTACCGAAATTGGAGTGTCATTACACCCCCGCTGCTCTCGGGGCCCTGCGCCCAACTTTGCCAGAGATGGCGGAGTCCTCATATCCCTCTTTGTCCTCTGCCACGGGCCTCAGGGGAGGCAGCGGAGGCGGGCCTAGCCCTGGCACCATGGACCCGGCCTCGCTGCCCCCGGGGGACACCCAGTTCATCGCCCTCATCGTCGGGAAGCTCAATCTCTTCGACGCCTTCCAGAGGGACTGCGTCGCCGACGTCAACACCAAGGTCCGCCTTGGCCCCACGCCCTCCTCCCCCTTCCTTCTTTCCTCTTCCTTTCTTTTTCCCTCTCTTTTTCTTTCATTCTTTTTCCTCCCTCTCTCCCTACCTTCTTTCCTTCCTCCCTCTTCATTCCTTCCTTCCTCTTCCTTCTCTCCTTCCTTTTCCCTCCCCTTCCTTCTTTCCTCCATTCTCTCTCTTCCTCCCTTCCTTTCTCCCCTTCACCCTTTTCTTCTCTCCTTCCTTTTCCCTCCCTCTCTCCCCTTCCTTCTGTCCTCCATTCTCCATCCCTCCTTCCTTCTTTTTCTATTCTTTTTCCCCAAGTCTTCCTTTCTTTCTCCTTCCTTTCTTTTCACTTCCCTCTCTTTCCACTTCTTTCTTTTCTTCTTTTCCCTTCATTATTTCACTTTTTCCTCACTCCCTTTCCTTTTTCCCCACCCTTTCCTTTCCTCCCTTCCCATTTCCTTCTTTGTTTTTCCCTCCTTGTCTCTCGCCTGCTTTTCTTTTCTTCCTTTTCCATAATTCGTTCTTCTTTTCTTTCTTCCTCTCCCCCTCCCTCCTTTATTTCCTCTGTCTTTCTTTCTTTCTTTCTATCTTTCTTTCCCCCTTCCGTCTTCTCTCATATTTAGTTGAATTCAGTCTTAAAATATGTTATATACAGTATATTATATGGCTCTCACTGAAATAAATTTGCAAATATTTTGCTTTCATGGCTCTCTGAGTCAAAAAGGTTCCCGGCCCCTGCTCTGCTCCATCCTGCACAGGTTGAGCCCTGTTAACCTTTTGGGAGAAAGAAGACCGAGGCAAAGAAAGTGTTGAGGAGTTCTACCTTTTCTCTGCCCGTCTGTCTTTCTCTGGGAGCATTTTGACATTATATACTATATACGCAGTGGCCTTACAATTTCTATATTTTTCCTTTTGCGACTGACATAGGCAAAAATGCTATTTTTATGGTTTTTAACCTCTTTAGTAAGCCTGAGCTCATTCATTCTGCATTTTGGCTTTTTCTAACTTTATTCCTACATATGCTGGCTAAGCAATTAGTATTTTTGGTTTCCCAGATATGAGCTGCCTTGTGATTGGAATGTGTCGTATCAAATCTATTTCCACTTCATTTTTTTTCCAATTTAGTAAAAATTTTGAAAACCTACATTATCTCAATAGCATCCTACAGCTTCTCACTTCGTGCCAGCGGAGGATGTGAAGATTTTAAGAATGTGGGTGCTCATTATTATCCTTTGAGCCAGTCGGGCATTGATCCATCTGGTCCAGTAAAGTCCCCTTTGCTGATCAATAGGAACTTTCATTCTTTGCTGGTCTCATTAGCAGAACATGGAACGATACTGTGAACAGCGTTTGCCATTGCTCTGATACACTTTGTACCTTTTCCATCTTTTCCTATTACATCTGTTTCATATTACAGATATTTTCAGGATCAATTGGAGGATAATTTTTATATTACAGCTGTAAGTTGTCTCTCTCTACCGAAACCTGTTTATATTTGTGGTCTTCAGGGGAAGAGAATGAAGTGCATGTGGGTATGATCCTAGACTTATGAGGTAGCATTGTGAAATAAGGTATCTTGCGCCTCCTTTTGCAGGACCTTTGTTTTCAGGTACTTGTGGGAGCTCTCAGGCTGGAAATGGAAAATGAGCATCTAGCTTTTCTGGGGAACAGGGAGTAATGGCTGCTTCTTCCACTTGGAGAATTCCTGGGTGCAAGACGTAATTGCGCCGTGGTGGCACAATGGGTTAAACCCTTGTGCTGCTGAATTGCTGACCTGAAGGTTGGCAGTTCAAATCCACAAGACAAGGTGAGCTCCAGCTCCTGCCAACCTAGCACTTCAAAATCATGCAAATGTGAGTAGATCAATAAGTACCGCATCGGTGGGATGATAAACAGATGATCAAAGCTGTCATGCCAGCCTCACAACCCGGAGGTGTCTACAGACAACACAGTCTCGGCTTGGAAATGGAGATGAACATCTCCCCCAGAGCCAGAGATGAGAACCGTCTCCAGAAGCCGGAGATGAAAAGTGAATACTTTGTCTGTGAATGTCTGTCTCATTCAGGGCTGGACAAAGGTAATTAAAAATGGTAAGCAAACATTATTTTGGCACCCCCTTGCTCTCCGGCATCGTGGAGGGTGCGCATGCACACCGGGTGTGCATGCGCGGAGCCAGCTGGTTCCGTGCATGCGCACCCGGCACGCATGTGCACCCTCCACGAGGCCGTATACTGAGGAAGAGGGTTTGACGGCCGGGTACGCATGCGCACCCTCCATGAGGCCAGAGAGCGAGGGGGCGCCAAAATAATGTTCGCTTCCCTAGTCTCCAGGGCTTCCATGGGGCCGGAGACTGAGAAGGGGCGTTTGGCGGCTGATGCGCCCCTGAATATGTGCTGCCCTTCGTAGGTGCGTAGTTCACGTAACGTAAGATCTGGCCCTGGTCTCATTGTATCAAGGCATTGAATGTTTGCATGTGTTTGTGTTTGCATATATGCTGTTATCCACTCTGAGTCCCCTTGGGGAGATAGCACGGATTATAAATAAAGTATTATTATTATTGTAGTAGTAGTAGTAGTAGTAGTAGTAGTGGGTTGTTGTACGTTTTTCGGGCGGTATGGCCATGTTCCAGAAGCATTCTTTCTTGACAACTACCATGTCAGACTAGACAGAGAAGCCATTGAAATCCACAAGCATGTGGAAAATTTCAGCAGAAAGGTACAAAATGAACAAAATCTGGCTACCAGTATTTTTTTAAAAACCTCTAAAATCATAACAGTAAATAAAGAACAACATTTCAAAACAGGGGAACTCCAGACAATAAACAAAAAGGGACATCTAATCAGAGTGAAGAGAGAGGCCAGGAAGGCAGTTCCATCTTGCCTCCTGGACTGTGCTTATAATATAATATGATATGATATAATATGATATAATAAAATATTTTTGATATACAATGCAATATTATTATATTGCATTACATTATAATATTATCAATATTATATGTATAATTAGTATATTACTACTAATAATATGATTATAATTATATATTTTTGTATTACATGTAATATTACTAATACAAAAAAAACCAGAGGCTCTCCGTTATGAGGATGAAGCAACAGCACCCCCTTGTGACGTGATGATGCAATCGCACTCTGTGACGCACCATGTGATGCAGCCTGAAGAAAAATCCTTCTAAAATTGTACTGTTGTATGTTGTAATAATACTTTAATAATAATAATAATAATAATAATACTTTAATATTTGTGAGTCGCCCTCCACCGGCGGTGCTCCGGGCGACTTACAACAGTTAAAACCCTAGGGTGAACAATGTACAACAGTTTAAAAACATGGAATATGAACAGGAGGGGTGGCTCAAGTAGTCCAGGGTACCGAGCCAGTCCCGAACGCTAGGCGGAAGAGCCAGGTCTTCAAGGCTGGCCGGAATCCAGATAGAGTCGGAGAGGCTCTGAGGGTGGGCGGCAGTGAGTTCCAAGTCGAAGGGGCCGCGACGGAGAAGGCTCTCCGCCGAGTTTCCGCCAGTCTAGCCTCCCCCGCACTCCAGGGGTAGTCAGGCGGTCACCGTTGATGGAGCGTGCTGGCCTCTCGCTGCATTGGGCCGTCAGCCGGTCACTCAGATAGGAAGGCCCAATGTTGTGCCGGGCTTAAAGGTGAGCACCAGGAGTTTGTAAAGGGCTCTGAACTCTAGGGGCAGCCAGTGAAGTTCTTTAAGAATGGGGGAAATGTGATCCCTCACTGATGACCCAGTAATGAGTCTGGCTGCGGCGTTATGGATACGCTTCAGCCTCTTAGTTGTTGTCTGGGAGGCCCACATATAGGGCGTTGCAGTAGTCGAGGCGTGAGACGACAGTGGCATGGACCACTGTTCTCAAGGCCTCTGGTGGAAGGTAGGAGCCAGCCGACGGCCCTACGGAGATGGAAAAAGGCGCCCTTAGCTGCAGCCTGGATCTGGGCCTCCATCGTGAGATTTGCTCCTAGGATCACTCCCCGGCTTTTCACCGCCGCGGCTGGAGCCAGGGACTCGCCCTCGAAGAGTGGAAGTGGTGGGCGGGGGTCGGGACGACCCGGCCAGAGGATCTCCGTTTTAGCCGGGTTGATCTTGAGTCTATATGCCCTGAGCCAGCTCACACCGCCTCAATCCTAGGCTGAAACTGTCCGGTACTGATGATGACCCTGGGTCAAGCTTCAAGAGCAGCTGCGTGTCGCCTGACAGGTAGCAGGAGAACCCATGGCTCCTAGCAATATTAGCCAGGGGCTGGATGTAGATATTAAAGAGGGTGGGAGATAGAATGGCACCCTGAGGGACTCCACACTCCAATTCGTTTTCAAAGAGACTTGACCCTGCCACTCGACCCCGCGAGCGGCTCCTCGCAGGAACGATTCCAGCCAGGCCAGAGCTCTGTCTTGATCCCGGAGGCCGCCAGGCGATGGAGAAGCAGGTCGTGGTCGACGGTATCAAAGGCCGCCATAAGGTCCAAGAGGACTAGGATTGCCGAGCCTCCCCGATCCAGTTGTCGACGGATGTCATCAGTGATTGCCACGAGAACGGACTCCACTCCGTGGCCCGCGCGGAAGCCCGACTGGGACGGGTCCAAGCCCCCGGATTGATCCAAGAAGACCAATTGATCTAGCTTGCCCAGGAAGGGTAAGTTGGCAACCGGGCGGTAGTTAGCAGGAACCTCGGGTCAAGCGATGTCTTTTTCAAGAGGGGGTGACTCTACGCCTCTTTCAGGGAGTCCGGAAAGGCACTTGTTTCAAGAGAGAGATTCACCAGGTCCCTCAGAGCACCGGACAAGATGTCAGTATTGGACTTGATTAGATGTGATGGGCAGGGATCCGTTGGGCAGGTCGTCGCTCTCGCCCGGTCACCAGCTTTCTCACCTCCCTCCGTTGTTAGGGGCTGAACTCTGAGAGACGCTGTCCGGTTGCCCGGATGGGGAGCTGGGACCTCAGGCCGTCTTCCTCGGGATCGATGGTAAGTCCTTCCGAAGGGCCGCGATTTTTCCAATGAAGTGTCTTTGGAAGTCGTCAGCTGTTAACGCCGAGTTGTTAGGTTCCCTTTGTGGGGGGCGAGGAGACTCCGGACAACTTTGAAAATCTGCGCGAGTGGGAGCCCGCAGCAGAAATCTGGGCTGCGTTATGGGATCTCTTCGCCTTTTTGATCTCGAGTTCATATAGCCTGTGCTGGGCTCTATAGGCGGCTCTGGTTTCCACGCTCGGCTTTCGTCGCCAGGAACACTCGAGTTGCTTCCTCCGATGTTTTATCTGCTTCAGGTGTGTTGTAAACCATGGAGAGCAGGTTTTCCTTGGGCGAAGGGGGCGCCTGGGGGCGATCTGATCAAGGGCCCTCGAGAGCACACTATCCCATCTGGCGACCAGATCTGAGAGAGATCCTCCGGGGACTTCAAGGGTTCCAGCGCCGCTGCAAAAGCCTTTGGGGTCATCGCGCTCTTTTGGCGGGCTAGGATAGGCCTAGGCTCTGGTGGTGTTGCGAGGGGGATGTTGACCTCTACCCTCACGGTCAGGTGGTCCGACCAAGGCACTGCTCTGGTATCATGGTGTTGTATTGCGAGACCCTGACTGAAAATCAAATCCAGTGCATGGCCAGCTTGGTGGGTGGGACCAGTGGCTGTCCTGGAGAGGTCGAGGGCGTCCATATGCATAAGGAATTCTCGTGCAGCGGGTGAAAGGGGGACTGTGTCCGGGTGGATGTTGAAGTCGCCCAGTATAAGAAGCCGGGGAAACTTCAAGGCCCAGTCCACGATCAGATCCTGTAAGGCAGAAGTGGCATCTTGTGGGCCCTGGGGCCCGGTAGACGACCAGGAGCCCCGTCTTTCCTTCCTCTCCAAGGGTTGCCCCCAGGCATTCAATGCCGGTCAGCTCCGGTGTTTGGAGAACAGAAATGGTAACCGCGTCCTTCACAACCAGTCCTTTCCACCACCTCGACCTGTAGGTCTTGGGCGGTGGAAGGCTCGAAAGCCTGGGGGGGCTATTTCCTGGAGGAGGACACAGTCACCGTCCTGAGTCCACGTCTCTGTGATGCAGATAGCATCCGCGTTCTGTTCTACAATAAAGTCCCGCAGGGTGGCCCGCTTGTTGCAGATCGACCTCGCGTTGAGAAGTAGCAGTGAGGACCCGGGTGAAATAGGTGTTTGCTGGCGGGCATGGCAGGTAATGGGACGGAGCCAGAATGGAGGGATTTCTGGCGCTGATTGGAGGAGGGTGGGTTGGTGTTCCTTGCCCTCCTCTGCCCGCTGATTACTGGGATGGGGCAGGTGGGAGCGCCTTGGTACTGATGGTTGTAGCCGGGGCGCTGAGTTTATGCACGTCCCCGAAAAGGGGGCGTTAGGGGGCCTGATTTTGATTGCAGGCTTGTGGAGGCGAGTGGACGGTGGTTGTGTCGCGGAAGGCCGGGCGGGAGCTCTGAACCTTCGAGCCCAGAAGGTTCTGGTCCTGAAGGGACCAGGATTGTCAGCTGGGGGTGCCCTGAGTTGTTATGACCCCTCTGGGTGGCGATGTTGAGTTTGCACTGCTTGGATGGATCTGAGCATGGTGCTTTGGGTCTTTCTTGCGGGGCCCTCTACTGCGCGGGGCCTGTGGGTCGGGTCTGTAGGTTGTGGCGGGGTCGACGCTTCAGTGCCTAATCTGAGGGCGCTCGCTTCCGCCGGCGCCTCAGGGCCTTCCCTTGCCCCCTTGCCCCGCCTGGTCCCTCCGTTGTTATTAATATCACAGTCATCCCTCTAATTCTTGAGGGGATGACTGTGGCGGTATCACGGATATGACCTTTAGAGTGTCTCCGTCTCAGTTTGCGTCTGCGCCTCCCCTTGTCCGTTTGCAGGTGGGGAAGAGGGGCCGGTGGCTGGGGTGTCAGGCCCTCCTTGGGGGGACTTAGACGGGTGCAGGAAGTCTCAGTTGCCGATGGGTCAAAGGGGACAGTGGGGACAGTGGGTGCAGGGGCCTTCTGCTCCTCTATGTCTTTAGGTGGGCTCACCAGCCCCAAATCGGGGGTGGGATCGGTGATCTCATTCGTCCATTGATTCGGGCTACTTCCCTCATATCTGGGCTGCCACTCTGTCTGCAGCGCTGGCTCGCCCATCGCTCCCTTCCAGTGTGGCTGAAGCCGCCTCCCACACAGCTGATGGGAAAGGAGGGGCGGCGACGGCTGGCGGAGCTGCGAGTGCCGGCTCGGCGTCTTGGGGGCCGCGCCATCTTAGATTGACCAGCCCAAACCCCCCAGGTGGGGGAAAACCGGTGGCCCCTGCGGCGGGGCCGCTCACCTGAGCCTTGCCAGAATGGCCGTGATGTTGGGAGGCTCCTCCCGACTCCTCCGGCCCGGCTGCGGGCGGGGCCCGGCGGCCGGCGCGGCGCCTGGGGGGAGGGGCCTCTGGCCGCCCCTCGGCAACTTCCACGGCGATCCCGGCGGCACCGATGTCTCTTGGGGCCCAGGGGCAGCTCTCGGCAGCTGCGCTGGTCTCCCAGACCGCCGCCGCCGCCGGTGTTTTTCCCGGCTGCTGCTGTTGTCAAGCGCCCGGGGACCACAGGCAACTACCACGGCCCAGGGATTCGCGGGCAGGCCTCACCCGAGATGCAGTTCCTCGGCGGGTGAGCTCTGCTGGCTTCATGGGTAGGTTGGGGGGGGCGGGGAGAGGGGGACCTGGAAGGCCGCCATCATCCTCCCCAGTATGGCGAACTGGGTAGCCGCCAGTCGAAATTGAGTACTCTGAGGGCCTGAAGGCCTGGGGATGGAGGCCTGCTTTGCTAGGCACCCCAATAGTCCAGCGCCTCCTTCGCTGGGGACCTTCCACGACCCTTCCAGGTCGGAGGTCTGAACCCCGGGTGCTGACAGGGGTGTGAGCCCTGTGAGATTAGTGGTCTGGCGAGGCCAAAGACGACGCTTGCGGGGCAGGGAGCTCGCTTCCCAGCGACCGAACGCCCTCGCCATCTTCTTTTGTTGTGGCAGGCAGGGATTGTATGTAATTGTATGTAAAACTGGCAGGGATTGTCTGCCGTATGTGTGATGTAATCTGCTCTGAGTCCCCTTCGGGGTGAGAAGAGCGGAATAAAAATAAAGTGTATTATTATTATTATTAATATTACAGTATAATGTTATAGTACAGTGTAATAGTTAATATTAATATTGTGCTATGGCAATAATATAATATATTATATTCACATTTTACTTGTAAGCTGTTCTGAGTCCCCTTCGGGGTGAGAAGTGCGGCATATAAATGTCGTAAATAAATAAATAAATAAATAAATAATCACTTCTCAACAAAGGATTCCTCCAGACGTTAAGAAGCCCCACTTGAAAACTGTTAGGCCATTAAATGCTAATTAAGTTAGCCAATTGAAACATTCACACCTACCTCAAGCAGACAAGAGTTCTTTCTCCCACCCTGGAGTTTCCATAGATATGTTATCCCCATTTCCTAGTTTCCAACAGACCTCACAACCTCTGAGGATGCCTGGCATAGATGCAGGTGAAACGTCAGGACAGAATGCTTCTGGAACATGGCCAGACAGCCCAGAAAACTCACAGCATCCCAGTGATTCCTGCCATGAACGCCTTCAACAGTACATTATTATTTATGGCCATGGAGACGCAATGGCTGATTGTGGGCAAGTCAATCTCTCCGCCTCCAAAGACGGCCATGGTAAACCTCTTCTGAACAAACCTCTTGCCATGAACACACACACCCTGCTAGATTTACCTAGGATTTGGAAGTAACAACAGCAGCAACCAAACATCTGCATGACGGCTTCTGACATGTTGTACACACAGAGAAGCAAAGACGGTGAGACACTCGACGTGTAACAAACAAAACATTATGTGGCTTTTTTCATTTTGTTCTGTTAGAGGGAAAGAAAATGAATAAACATGTTCCCAACTAGAAGATAAACACACCTTTGATTACGGAAGTTTGCCTTTCAAATGCCACGCAGGGAGTCTCGGGGGAGAAGGAAGAGCTCTTTGGATA
>JARBWK010000017.1:6441682-6619224 GCA_030556195.1 Anolis apletophallus | reverse complement strand
TCCGAACCTGAGCAATGAAAACTTCCACCAACGCCGGATTTCCATTGAAACGAGCCGGGGCATTCACCGACGGGTGCCGCCCCGCTCGGGTTCGCAGCTCCGCCACCTCCTGTTGCAACGCCGCCACTTGCGGGCCCGTCAAGTTCGCCATGGCGGCCGTGGAGACAATGGGAGCCTTGGTACGCAGCCGGCGGTTTCTGGTACGTCCCGTGGTGCAAAAAAGGGGTTCGTGGAGTTCTCCGGCCAACTGTCACAATCACCGACTTAGTACTGCCCCTTTAACACACACACGGAGACGTAGCAAAGGCTAACTAATTTTATTGAATATAAAAGGTCCTAAAGAAAATTCTCTTGAAGAGATCAAAGAATCCAGCAAACAGCAAAGCTGTAGTCCAATTACGAAAGCAAAGTTCCAAAAGATAAATCCAAAAGCAAACGTGGCAAAAGCTAGGCAAATTCCCGGATTGCCCCGAACAAAGCAGGGTATCCGCAGCACTGCGAATCGATAACAAGGCAAAGGTCTTGGTCCAAGGCGAGCCAAACTAGGCTCCGTGGTTCACTCCGCTTTCACGCCCTTCAGATCAGACGTGGCCGGAGAACTGAGGATCAGTTCCCACGGGGCCGTTTTATCCTTCGGCCGGGCCCCACGACGATCTAGGGCCCGGCGTCTCCAGTCTCTACTTTCCGAACGGTGACGGTCTAGGGACAGATGCCAGCTCCTCCTGCCCTGCTCTATGTCCCTGCGTCTGTTATGGGAACGGCCCCGCTCTTCCAGTTCAGTATCGCTATCTCCTTGAGAAGCAGCCTCCCCCGAACTTTCCCAGCCGCTGGCCTCCATCTGCTGCTCGGCCAGGTCCTGGGAACCTCGGCCGTTTGGGAATTCATAACTATCTCCGCTATCTGCTTCGCTGCCCTCCATCTCCACCTGGTCCGCTCCTTCCCCGGGAGAATGCTCCCACTCGAAATCCCAGGCTAAGCTCTTTGCAGGTGAACTGGGCAAAGGCACTGCTGACCAATCTTGCTCTGGGCCTTCCAACTCGTCCTCCGAGTCCCCTTCAGCCTGTGCGGGTCCCAGTGGCATCGGGACCCCCGGCGCCTCACCCCCTCCCATTGGCACGAACGGACCCATGGGTGCTACAGAGAGGCTCAATTTGTTTCTTGGAAACCTGTGAGGGGGCTGCTAGGAGTAGGAAAACTGCCAATTTCCCACGGCACACCTGATGATAGCTCACGGCACACTAGTGTGCCATGGCACACTGGTTGGGAAACACTGCCCTAATGAATATGAAAATAGAAATCTATCTATATACGTAATAAACATGAAAATATGTATGCGTATATGTGAATGGGGTGTCCACTTACACAGATAAGCCCCCACCTCCACAAACAACTATAATGTTCCCTTGCTACTTCATGATTCCCTTTTAGCGTACTCGCTGTTTCGCGGCTTAAAAAAAATAATTTAAAATATATATCACGGTATTTATGCTGTTTTGTGGGTTTTTGCTACTGCCGCTCTCCAAAGCGCTTTCCTTCCTCAGTCCTCCCACCCTCCCTCCAGCCTTGAAGGGCCTTTCCTTCCTTTCCTTCACTTTATTTTAAGTTTATAAAGACTTTAAACAGGCTATAACTACTAAAATAATGTATAAATATTAAAATAAATATAGTGTCCCTACATTGCGTTTTTTCACTTATTGCGGGAGGTCCTGGAACATAACCCCCACAATAATGGAAGGAACACTGTATAGCGATTCAGTAGACACCAAAGGCCTTGCTCCAATGACATTGCATGTTATAGTAAGCCCCTTAAACATGCCCAAGAGCCCTGCCAATGTCCCCCACAAATGCCATACTGTCCACCTCCAAATCAATTTGGAAACAATTTCACCCTAGATTTTCTGTTTTTCCTCCACCACAGACATCCCAGGGTTTCTTACTCACTCCATTGGTATGGAATTTGCATGATACCCAGGGCCGTAGACAGGATTTTGATTCGGGGGGGCTGAGTTCGGTTCGGGGGCAGAGACTGGGTGGAAGAGGGTCTACCCTAGCAAACCTTTTCTATTGTTATCCCAATAACCCCATTAATGTGGGATATAATGAGCATGGTGATCAGATCATGATATGAATAAACATAACAGTTTAAATAATGTACCAGTAAGGCCTTTTCGCGGAGCACCCTGAGAATTGGGGGGGGGTGAAGCCCCTTAGCCCCCCTGGCTACATGCCTGATGATACCAATTAACCTTTTCCTATTCTTTTCTAGGGCACACAGCAAACAGAGGAATTTATCAGCAACTGAACATACTAGAGAAGTTTGGGGAAAATTCATCATGATTTAAAGGAGTTGTAGTTCCTGGGATGTATAGTTCACCTGCAATCTAAGTACACTCTGAACTCCAACAACAATGGACCTGGAACTAACTTGGCACACAGAACCCCCATGACCAACAAAACATAGTGGAGGTCTTTGGAGGGATTTAGAGGAGTTGTAGTTCACCTACATTCACCCTCAATATCTGCTTTGAGTGTACACCCTCCCCCCCCCCTTTTTATACGAATGTCCTTTCTTCTCTTGAAAGTCTTCTCCCTCACAAATGATTTGCCCCACAGCTAATTTTATACTGATTGGTGTATCTTATAGTTTATGTAATTTTATATGATTAATTGATTATAGTTTATGTTCTATGTAATTGATTATGTTTTTTTAAATTGATTTTATTGTGTTGTGTTGATGGGCTTGGTCTCATGTAATCCGCCCCGAGTCCCAGTTGGGGAGATGGTGGCGGAGTACAAATAAAGCTGTTTATTATTATTATTATTATTATTATTATTATTACATCCAGAACGCACTATGAACCCAAACAATGATGGATCTGGACCAAAGTTGGCACGCATACCCATAATGCCCAAATTTGAATATTGATGGGATTTGAGCAGAATTGGCCTGGACATTTTAGAGTTGTAGGTACTTCTTTCTCCCACTCTGGACATTATTCCACAAATATATAATCTGAACTGAACTGAAGTTTTATTTTGGGGGGCTGACAACTGTGGTGGGAAGACTTACACAGCTAGCAATGCAGTACTAGAGTTTAAAACATTAAAATATCAAAATATTAAAATGTCTGGGATATAATGAAGGTTCCGGGTCACTGGTTGTGATGCATAGGCTTTCCTAAATCATGTCTTAAGTGCCGCCAATAATTGGGGCAGGTCAGGACTGGCTCTTTGGTCTTAAAGTTAAACGGGGTACCACAGAGAAAGGCCTTTTCGTGGACAGATGACCCTCTCGGATTTCGGGGGGCAGAGGAGGTTCTCGTTTGCTGGCCGTGGTGCTCTTGGGTGGGTGGGTAGGGTCAAGCGGTCTTTAACATGCCTGAGGGCCTGGACATTATAAAGGACTCTGTGTTCGACCGGTAGCCAGTGCAGACGCTGCAAGGATGGTGTGATCCTCATTTGCCACATTTCCAACAGACCTCACAACCTCTGAGGATGCCTGCCATAGATGTGAGCGAAACGTCTGGAGAGAATGCTTCTGGAACATGGCCTTACAGTCCGGAAAACTCACAGCAACCAAATAAATAAATCTCTAGCATATACCAAATACAAAAACAGTTCTTATGTTTATACGCAGAGCTTTGCTGTCCTCCCATAGGAAGAGGGATAAAGCAAACACAACACATTCCAAGTAACATTTAATCCACTGGAAGTGACTGTTGACAAGAGAGAAAAGGAGGATATAGTAAAGAGAGGCAGAGTTAACTGAGAGACGCATGAGCTGCTTTTCAAGCCCAGCGATAAATCCTGCCGCAAGCAGGAGCTCAGTGTGGAATGAGAAAAGTGAACCCTAATTTGCCAAGAAGCAAGCATCAAACTTTACAGAGCGGTCAGTGACCTGGTGCTGGAGCAACGGTTCGGGGCGACGGATGTCTAACGCAGGTGATGGCGGCGTCCAAGCAGAAACCGCTTCGGCAATGAGAAACCCAGATGTTTCGTGGTGAAGAAGGGCTCTTACGTAACCAGACTTAGAAAACAGGCTACTGTCAGCTCAGAAGGCAGCAGCTGCCACAGCCCCCAGCCCCTGCTCCTTTGGGAGGGAAGGCTTTGCCAGGAGCAAAGGGACACGGCGCACACGACAACTGACAGCATGCATCAACGCGGGCTCGCCAGTATTGCTTTCGGCCATCGATCCTCTGGACAGCATCAGAACACAAGCTGGACCATCATGCTAGTCCCTGACAAAGAAACTGATGGACAGCCCAAGCCTACAGGGATGGAAAGGAAATGGGGCGGCTACCATATTGTTTCTGAACTTATTGTGGAAACAAGCAACTTTGTATAATAGCGTAATAATAATAATAATACCTTATTTGTATTCAGTCCTATCTTCCTGAGGTGGATTCCAGCATATATACAGATGAAGGTAAACATTCAATGCTTGAAACACAATGAAACACAAATACACAGACAAAGGCCAAGGCTTCCCCTTTCATCTCCAGCTCTGGAGGCAATACTAATCTCCACTTCCAAGACGAGGAGCTTGCAGATTACAGGAGCCCTCTACATCGACCTGTAAACCATTGCCTTCTCCTGAGAAAAATGTATAATATCACAAAGGATTGCCGCCTCACCCACTTCATAGGTAATCTGCTACAAATCAGGAACTTTTTTGTTGAGTTCCAGAGTCAGAGAAGCAGATGGCAGAAACAAAAGAATGGTCTGCCCCTGGGGAATGTACTTACTCCATCAATGTTTAACATTTACGCAAATGTTACACCCATTGTCAGAAGGGACAGGCAGTTTCATTTATCCTGACGATCATGCCATTACTGCTCAAGCAGGGACTTTTGAAACGGTTGAACAGAAGCCCTCTGAAGCTTTAGGTGCTCTTACTGCCTATTACAGGGGAAAGCATCTGCTTCCTAATCCATCTAAAACACAGACATCTTAAGAACAGACAAGCATCTCAAGCTCTGAGGATTACCTGGGAAGGAATCCCACTGGAGCATTGTAGCACAGGAAAATACTTGGGAATTACCCTGAACCATGCTCTATCTTACAAGAAGCACTGCCTGACTATCATGCAGTGCTTAATTGGCATATTTAATTTATTGTTTAATGAATTGTATAATGTGTTTTAAAGATTTTTTAATGTTTTTAATGTAGTTTTCATTGTTTATATGTCAATAGCATCATGTGATGCTTGTGTGAGGCCGCCCTCAGACCCCCTTCGGGGGGAGAAGGGCGGGGTAGAAATGCATTAAATACATACATAAATAAATAAATAAAAAGCAAAAAGTGGGTATTAGAAATAACATCATACGTAAGCTGACTGGCACAACCTGGGGATTACAATTAGACACAGTGGAGACATCTGCCCTTGCGCTTTGCTACTCTGCTGCAGCATACATATGCCCAGTATGGAATACATCTCACCACATTAAAATGGTGGGTGTGGCTTTTAATGAGACATGCTGCATTATCTACACCTTACACCACTGAAGAAATTATAATGTTTATTTCTCCAGCTGACATCAATTGGGAAGCACCAGCCAGGAATGAAAGGACCAAGGCAGTGACATCTCCGGCCCATCCTCTGTTCGGATATCAGCCAGCATGCCAATATCTTAAATCAAGAAATAGCTTTCTAACATCTACAGAGATACTCACAGGAACAGCTCAGCAAGCAAGAGTCCAAAAGTAGCAGGCTAAAACCTGGAACCTCAATCAGTGTCTGAGACCGGATGACAAGCTCCTTCCTGAAGATGTGACGAAATGAAAATCCTCTCCATTCTCAACTTCCAAACAGAGTGGTTACTGGCATTCAGCCTTGCCATTGGGAAGGCAGCAATATTCACCTCCTTCTTTCCGGGTTCCTCTTTGAAAAGCACAGCTTCAAAAATATTTAACCACAGTCCTTTCAAAATAACTCTAGCAGTGACACTGGCACACACAGATGTGGAACTGGGCGTGAGAGTGAGCCCATAACCTGCGACGAAATGAAAATCATACGTGTTTCACATTTGACCAGTCCACAGACTGCCTTGCCAGAGAAAGAAAAAATATGCCACACAGATGAACCGTAAAGAGCAAGTAGTTTACTGTTCGTAGTTCAGAACAACATATTTACAATTATGGGCTTGGCCGACTTACCGGCCGAGCAGATTGTGGGGCGGGGTTGCCCTTGCTGCCATCTTGTGGAGAGAGAAGGGGCTTCCCCTTCCCAGAAGCCTCTGGGGTAGCGGGAGGTTTCCCACCACCAACGCCGGCCGGCCAATGACGGGGTTGGCCCTTTTTGCGCCGGCTGGCCTGCACTTCCATCTGGGCAGCCTATTTAAGGTCGCCCGGGGCTGCCCAGGCTGCATGTGGGGCCAGCTCTGTTTTTCCTCCCACCCTCCCTTCTTATTGCATTGCTTGTTGGTGTCCATTTTGTTCATTCTTCATGTCATTGTTGCATTGTTCAGGGTGATGCGTTATATTGTTCTTTGTCACAACTCCGTGTGGCATGGCCCCTGGATCAGGCTGGCTTATCGCCCCTTGGTTGTAAGGGGGATAACGCCCAGGCCCCCTGGGGTGCCGAGTTTCCGTGGACAGGCATTGGGCCGCTCGCACCCCAGGCTTGCAAACTAACTCACATAAAGTCATTTTAGAGAGAGATTTAAAATGGTCTTTCTTTGTCCATGTGGGTAATCTCCTTCAGCAGCTCATGAAGCAAGAGCACAGCAAACTTTGTCTCTCTCTGCTTCTCTGCACACAGCTCAAGCCTGAAAAATGTAACCGTATCCAAAGGTCCCAGGCTCAGCCAGTTTCGCAGGAATTGCCCAGCTAATTAACTTTGTGCATCTTGTTTTACAGTTGACACACACACACACACTAACTGATCTCTTGCATGCTCCAACAAAAGACTGGCCGACTTGAAAGGTGCTGAACTGATTGTGCTTTGGCACCACGAGATGCAGAGCTAACCTTAAGAAATGGGGCTGCAACCAGGCCTACCACCTGCTCCCTCAACCCGTGCCCCTCCTGGCTTGTTAGATCTTGCCTGGAGGGGTTACGTGGGCCTCTGTTGAACATCGTAAACAGCTCCCTTGAGCAAGGAGTCTTTCCAGAGTGCTTAAAAGAGGCGGTGGTAGCTCCATTGCTGAAAAAAACGTCACTAGATCCGGCGGTTCCCTCCAACTACCGACCAGTATCGAATCTTTCGTACCTGGGGAAGGTAGTTGAGAGGGCAGCAATGGAGCAGTTGCAGTCCTTCTTAGATGATACAACATGGCTTGACCCCTTCCAGTCCGGCTTCCGTTCGGGGCACGGGACGGAGACGGTCCTGGTCTCCATCACAGACCAACTCCTCTGCCAGCTTGACCAAGGCGGGTCTGCGCTGCTCGTGTTATTGGACCTCACAGCAGCATTTGACACGGTCGACCACAATCTTTTGATCCACCGCCTAGCCATGGCTGGAGTGAGGGGGACAGCTCTGAAATGACTGTCCTCCTTCCTCCACCAGCGGTCTCAGCGTGTGAGGAGGGGCGGGGTGGTCTCTGGGGGTTCCCTGCTAGTTTGTGGGGTTCCTCAGGGGGCCATCCTCTCCCCTCTGTTATTTAACATCTACATGCAGCCGCTTGGACAGCTGGTGCGGAGTTATGGGCTTGAGTGTCACCAGTACGCTGACGACACTCAGCTCATTCTGAGGATGGAGGGCAGGCCCGAAACCGTCCCCGATAATTTCCAACGCTGCCTCGAAGCCGTTACTGGATGGCTGCGAGCCAGTAGGTTGGGGGTGAATCCGCGAAGACGGAGATCTTGTGGCTGGGCCGCCCAGGTGGTAGGGATGTCCAGCTTCCGACCCTGGACGGTGCGGCGTTATGCCCATCGTCTTCCGTAAAGAGCCTGGAGGGCCATTTGGACTCCCAGCTGTCCATGGAGACCCAGGTCTCTGCGGTCAGCAAATCTGCTTTTTTCCACCTTAGACAGGCAAGGAGGCTGGCCCCCTATCTATCCTGGAACGACCTGGCCACGGTGATCCAAGCCACGGTCATCTCCAGGCTGGACTACTGTAACGCACTCTACGTTGGCCTTCCTCTGTCGGTGACCCGGAAGCTCAGGCTGGTGCAGAACACTGCCGCCCGGCTCCTGTCTGGCTTGCCAGCAGGCTGCCACATGACACCTACATTGCAGGATCTGCACTGGCTGCCAATCGAGCACCGGATCACCTTCAAAGTGTTGGTTCTCACCTTTAAGGCCTTGTACGGCCTGGGGCCAGCGTATCTGAGGGACCGTCTCTCCCCATATTGCCCTATGAGACCACTCCGCTCTGAGGACACCAATCTCCTGACTGTCCCCTCTGTAAAAGTGGCCAAATTAACGGCCACCTGTCGCAGGGCGTTCTCAGTGATCGCACCGACACTCTGGAACGCTCTTCCTGCAGATGCGTGTGCCATCTGCGACCTGCTCCCCTTCAGGCGGGCGTGCAAGACCCACCTCTTCCAACTTGCCTTCCACTTGTAGGCCCTGGGATGCACCCCCCTACGGGAAGCTACATCCGCCCTGTCGTTTTTGAGCTCTACTATTGTAATTTTTTAATAATGTTTTATGATGTTTTAGCTTTGTTTTTTCTTTGCTGCTGTTTCTTACCTTGTGATGTTTTATTATTGTGAGCCGCTCCGAGCCCGCCAGGAGTGGCGGCATAGAAGCCGAGAGAAATAAATAAATAAATAAATAAATAAATAAATAAATAAAAAGTGGAGTCCACAACATCCGAGTGCGGAGAAGAGCAAACTACAGATCACTTACTACAATGCAGTCTGAGCCCTGCCACACACACACAATGGAGGACCTTCTCACAGCAACACCAAAGGTACTCCAAGTGGACAGCTTCTGGACAAAGGATATTTAGTATAATGTCAAATTTTAACCTTGTTTGTGGTTTTTAATACATTGTAACTGTATTCGCAATTTACTTCTGGCACGATAAATAAATAGCTAATGTATGAGATTCCAGAGCCCAAATTTGAGCCCCAAAGCCCCCTCTCTAATGGCTTCTAATTACTTTTCATTTCTTTTAAATCACCAAATCATATTTTTTATCCTGAAACATTTCAAAACCACCCCAAACTACCAACATATTGTGGCAGGATGAAAATCACGCGTAGTTCACATTTTACCAGTCCACACACTGTCTTGCCAGAGAAAGAAAATATGCCACATATCATAAATGAGGTTTTATGAGGTTTTATGACGTTTAAATCTATGTTTTTATATTCTGTGAATCGCCCTGAGCTTCGGGAAGGGCGATCCATTAAATTGAAATAATAAATAAATAAATAAATAAAATAATGCAATATTTAATGTATAAATAATATACACTAAATGTATATTATTTATACAGCTGCAGCAGTTCTTGGACAATACAGCCGGATTAGATCCCTTCCAGTCCGGCTTCCGCTTTGGGCACGGGACGGAGACTGTGCTGGTCTCTATCACAGACCAGCTACGCTGCCAGTTGGACCAAGGCGGGTCAGCGCTGCTCATGTTATTGGACCTCACGGCAGCATTTGACACAGATAACCATTCTCTATTGATCCACCGTTTAGCCATGACGGGGGTTAGGGGGTCCGCCCTTAAATGGATCGGGGACAATGGGTGGAGAGGGGAGGGATGGTCTCGGAAAGGGTCCCCCTTAACTTTGGGGTCTCCCAAGGGGCTATCCACTCCCCTCTATTATTTAACACCTATATGTGTCCATTTGCCCAACTGCTACATAGTTTTGGTCTGGAGAGTCATCAGTATACTGATGACGCCCAGCTGGTGCTGAGGATGGAAGGCCGGCCGGACTCTGTACCTGATTATTTCCATCAGTGCCTGGAAGCCGTGAAGGTTGAAGGTGAACCCGTCGAAGACGGAGGTCCTGTGGCTTGGTCACCCCGGGGGGGGGGGGGCAGCTCCGGCTGTCAATAATGGATGGTAAGGTGGTTAGCCCATCGCCAATGGTTAAAAGCCTGGGGGTCCCACTTGACCCTCTGCTGACGATGGAGGCTCAGATCTCCACCGTTAGCAGAGTAGCGTTTTTCCATCTGCGCCAGGCAAGGCAGCTGGCGCCCTACCTTTCCGGTGACGACCTGGCCACAGTAATCCAGGCCACGGTCATCTCGAGACTGGACTACTGTAACGCCCTTTACATTGGCCTTTCTTTGTCAGTAATCCGGAAACTGAAGACGCTGCGGCTCGACTGCTGGCTGGAGTGACACTATCGTGCCACATCACACCAGTCCTACAGCGCTTGCACTGGCTCCCTACCGAGCACCAGATTGCCTTCAAAGTGCTGGTGCTAACCTTTAAGGCCTTGCATGGTCTGGGGCTAGTGTACCTGAAGGACCTCTTTCCCTGCATGTTCCCCAGAGACCACTACGGTCTACTAGAGATCACTTAAGATCTGCCGCTTGTCATCGATGCGGCAGCACATTTTTTTCTGTAGCAGAAAACACCCTCCTGGAGGAGGCACGAGCAATAACTAATCTACAGGCATTTCGGAGGGCCTGTAAGACCAACCTGTTCCATCAGGCGTTCAATCTCTAAGCTGTAACCCCTACTCTGGTCTTAATCTGTTTTTATTATGTTTTCAAGTATGTTGTGTTTTGTTGTTCATTGTTGTGAACGACCCTGAGCCTTTTTGGGAAGGGTGGTATACAAGTCGAAATAATAAATAAATAAATAAATAAATAAATAAAATATAAATATTACAATTAATATAGCATCCCTATTTAGTGGATTTTTACTTATCGCAGGTGGTCCTGGAACGTAACCCCTGCAATATGTGACGGAACACTGTATATACGCAAACACACATACATACACATATACACAAATATATGATACACAAAATACATGTACACAGACTGGGCCACAGCAACGCGTGGAAGGGGACGACTAGTACCTAATAAGAATATTTCTGGCTTAAATGGTACCTTTATTTTTAGTAATTTTTTGTATATTTTCATGTATTTCCTTCCGAAATATTTTTGCTTTTTGACATGACCCCCACATGTGGTAAAAGGTTCCTTCCACATCCACACATTTCCAGCATTTCGAATTTATATTTTTGTTGCATTTTCTTAATTTGTTTGGTGTCATCTTCCTCCTTTAAAATGCTCCAAATCTGTGCAATGGCTTCTGCATCTGGGGCACCAAGGGCATGGCAGATTTTTTATTTCAGATATAAAATCAACGAATGTACATTCTAAGACTCAGGAAAGTAATTCTCTTGTGGCTGTTTTGATTTCCTTATCTGCACTGTTGCAACCTGCCTCTCCCAAAAAGTGACCCGTTGGCCTTTGGAAGTAGGGGACAATGAGTCTGGGGGAGATGGAATGACAGGAAGCAAAGTCCTTCTGTTGCATCCGCCTCAAGGTGCAGCTCTTTTGATTGAAAGTCAATTAAAGAGCTAAAATAAACCAAGAGCTGGCAGTCAATCGGATTAAGGCAGGTGGCGCAAGCAAGCCCCATGCGTTAATAAAGGTCTGGTGTGATGGACAGAGCTAACAAGGTTTGACTTTCTGCACAACAAACACCCAAATTGTGTACGCAGGAACAGGACCTGGTAAAGGAATGGCATTTTGAGTGGCCGTCTCTTCCAGCATGCAACCGTGGCTCACAGTCTTGATAAGCAGAGAGCCGGATCTATCGCAGCCAGTGCTAGCAAGGGGCATTCAGCACAGTTAAGTCAAGCAAGAAGAGCAGCAGTCATCCGCAGGGGTGCGAAAATATGTCTTCATTTCATAACCTTTCACCACATCTCAGTAGAATTGGCTTGCTATACTTGTTCCAGGCATGTAGCCGGGGGGGCTAAGGGGCTTCAGCCCCCCGAAATTCTCAGGGTGGTCCGCGAAAAGGCCTTACTGGTACATTATTTAAACTGTTATGTTTATTCATATCATGATCTGATCACCATGCTCAATATATCCCACATTAATGGGGTTATTGGGATAACAATACAAAAGGTTTGCTAGGGTAGACCCTCTTCCACCCAGTCTCAGCCCCCGAACCAAACTCAGCCCCCCCAATCAAAATCCTGGCTACGGCCCTGACTTGTTCATCTTAGTTGTGAAGTGGACGGCGGTGAGCAGAGAGGATGGCATGGAAATTTGTTCATGTTTTCACATTTTAGTACACATTGGTTAATGCCTATCTCTTGGCTTTGGGAGAAATTCATTTGTTCATGTATGCATTCAAAAGAGGGAAAACCTGTCCCACGTAATTTTTGCCCAGTGGTGCAAAACTATGGGATTATTATTATTGTTGTTATTATTACACTTTATTTGATAAAGTATAATAATAATAATAATAACATTACACTCTGATTGGATTAAAGCATTTACATACATAGGCAAAAATTCAATGCCTTTACAATCATATACAATGAGGCAGACAAACACAAACAAAGGCAGAGGCTTCTCCTTTCATTTCCAGCTTCTGGAGGCAGTGATCTTCTCTGACTCTGGGGAGGTGCTTTCTCCATTTTAAAGCCCAGGAGCTTGCATTGTCACCTCCTGGTTGTGTGGCCGGCAAGATTGCTTGGAGATTCTCTTTGCCCTTTCTCGCCAAAGCAGGAGCTATTTATCTACTCTCATTTTTGGTTTCAAACTGCTAGGTTGACAGGAGCTGAAGCTGACCAAGCTCACCCTGTCTCATGGATTCGGATCAGCAGTTCAACACCATTGCACCACCGCAGCTTATTATTATTATTATTACTAGCTGAGGACCCGGCGGTGCCCGGGTTATTTGAGGAAGGCATTGTGTGCCAAGGTTGGTTCCTATTAGATGTTTATGTGGCTTGCAGTGGTCTCAGGAACTTAGTGAAGGTACTGCAAGTCCCGGGGGCCTAGTCAGGAAAATCAAGTTAAGGAAGCCTTTCTGTCAATTTTGGGGCTGGTTTGTGTTTTATAGGGGCTTTAGTGTTGTTTGGGAAGTGAATGACGTGAAGGAACTGCAAATCCCATCATTCGTGGCACCTCCTGCCCTAAACCACACCAGGTAGTGAAGTGGGCCATTGGTCGCCTGTTTGCCAGGTTTGGTCCGGATCTGTCAGTGCTGTGGGCCTCAGTGGCTGACTGCCGGAGGCCTGTCCCTTTCCCTCTGAGTCACTATAGAATGTTTGGATGTAGTTGGCCATTTGGAGGCAGTTATGCAAATTCCATTTCAGTGGCAATCAATCCCCTCTGTCTGTAGCCGTAGAATGTTGGAGTTCTGAGGCTGGCCAGTTAGAGCCCGTTATGCAAATAATCCCACAATGACAGTGAAGGAAGGAGGGGCGGAGCCGGCACAAGGGAGAAGAAGCCGGGGGGAAGTCCCGCCCCTAGGGCGTCTGCCGTGGCTTCCCCCGCCTCCTCCTCGCGCCGGCCCCACCCTTCCTTCCTTCACTGCGCAGGCGCAGAAGCAAGCGCCCAAAGATCGGATTTTTTAAATAAAAAAATTGAAATTCAATTTGGGGGGGTCCGGATTTGCTGCCCCCCCATGGCTGCTGCCCTAGGCCATGGCCTAGGGTGGCCTTATGGGTAATCCGGGCCTGAGAGGAGAGACTACTGAACAAGCCAGTACCTGCTGCAAACCAGTACTGCCATCTGTTGAGGAGTTATGAAGGTGGAGGCATTACTTCTCATTCAACCTTCTTGGCTTTTTGGAGTTGCCAAGCATGCCGGGCTTCCGAAGTCGTGATTTTGCGTTAGCTGAAATCACTCAACATACTGGTGCTTCATCTGAGAGTTGTAGAGGCCCATTGGAGCTTGTTGAGATATCTTAGGCATGTTTCAGGTACACTATACCTTCAAACATTTCACAGATGAAAACCAGGACATGTGTGGAATTCACAGAGCCTCACATTCTTGAGGCCTGCTGAGAAATGACAATTTTATTTCAAAGCCGGATAGCTCCACAGTAGGTAGGAGCGTCTGACTGTCAACCAGAAAGTCTCCAGTTCAAAACTGAAATGAACTCATTAGAAACTCATTGGCAAGCTTTTCCCAATCTCTCACACACTCTCACAATCTCTGCTCTCTTTCTCTCTCTCATCCTGTCCTCCCACCTGCAATATGGGCATCATAATTTTTGGCAAAGGAAAGGAAACATGAGATGGCAGCTGCAGGAATTGGAAAGTTCCCAAGAAACTTCAAATATATCATATTAAGAATTCTCCTTTGGGGGGGAAAACACACACACACACGACTAGAAATAATTATATATTACTGATAAATCAACAGAATGCAAAATTGATGACAGCCCTGTAACAGGGAGGTAAGTTCAACAGGGGAAATTTTATGGCAATGTATGGGATGTCTATGGCAATGTTTGTCAACCTCCCTAATGCCGTGTCCCCTTAATACAGTTCCTCATGTTTACAAGATTTACATTGTAAATCTCATGTTGTGCTGACCCCCCAACCATAAAATTATTTTCACTGCTACTTCACAACTTTCATTTTGCTTCTGTTATGAATTGTAATGTAAATATCTGATATGCAGGATGTATTTTCATTCACTGGACCAAATTTGGCACAAAAAACTGATACGCCCAAATTTGGACACTGGTGGGGTTGGAGGGAGATATTGATTTTGTCATTTGGGAGTTGTAGTTGCTGGGATGTATAGGTAACCTACAAAGAGCACTCTGAACTCCACCAACGATGAAACCAAACTTGACACACAGAACTGACATGACCAACAGAAAATACCAGAAGGGTTTGATTGATTGATTGATTGATTTTAATATTTGTGAGTCGCCCTCCACGTCAGTGCTCCAGGCGACTTACACATAGAACACATAAAAACAGTTCAATAGTTAAAAAAAAAAAAAAAATTTAAAAAAATTAGAATTTGGTTAAAAGGTCTAATAACTCAGGCTAAGTCTGGAAGGTGACCTTAGCCATAGGCCTTCGAAAGAGCCAGGTCTTCAATGCGGTCAGGAACTGGGGCATGTCCAGGATAGCTCTCTGCTCCGCCGGCATCGAGTTCCAAAGAACAGGGGCCGCGATGGAGAAGGCTCTTCGCCTTGTGATGTCGAGGCGAGCCTCATTCACACCTGGGATGCGGAGAAGGTCCCTGTTCACTGGACGCGGCGGCCTTAAATGGACTGGTTCGAGCAGGCGGTCTTTTAAGTAAGCTGGGCCAGCGCCATGGAGAGCCTTGAAGGTGAGCGACAAGGTCTTATGGATGGCTCTGAGCTCGACTGGCAGCCAGTGCAGGCGCTGCAAAGATGGCGCGATATGGCATCTCAGCGGTGTCCCGGTGAGGAGTCTGGCGGCTGCATTCTGCACTAGCTGGATTTTGCGAGTGGTTGACTGCGGCAACCCCACATACAAGGCATTACAGTAGTCCAGCCGCGATGTCACTGTGGCATGGACCATCGTAGCCAGCGCATCTGATGGAAGGTAGGGAGCTAGTTGACGTGCCTGACGCAGGTGGAAGAAAGCTCCCTTACTTGTCACAGCAACCTGGGCCTCTAGCGAGAGTCTTGAGTCCAGAATCACACCGAGACTCTTCACAGACGGGGCCGGGATAAGCGGCTCTCCCTCAAAGAGAGGTAGCGGAATGGGTGGCTCTGGGCGTCCCGGCCATAGAATCTCCGTCTTTGCTGGATTGATCTTGAGTTTGTATGAGCGGAGCCATCTAGTCACTGCTTCTAGTCCTTGTCTGAAGTTCTCAGGCACTGATGTTACGCCTGGCTCAAGCTTCAGCAGGAGCTGGGTGTCATCTGCATATTGATAGCACCCAAATCCAAAACTTCTGGCTATGCTTGCCAAGGGTTGGACATAGATGTTAAAAAGCGTTGGTGACAAAATGGCGCCTTGGGGACTCCGCAGTCCAGGGTGGATTTCTTGGACACTTGGCCTCGCCACTCAACACACTGCGAGCGGCCCGTAGGGAAGGAATCAAACCAGGCCAGAGCTGTGCCTTGAATCCCAGAGGCTGAAAGTCGTCGCAACAGCAGGTCATGATCCACCGTGTCGAACGCCGCGGTGAGATCGAGTAGCACCAAGATCGCTGAGCCTCCCTTCTCCAATTGGCGGTGGATGTCGTCCGTAATGGCCACCAAAACGGTCTCAGTTCCGTGTCCGGAGCGGAAACCCGATTGGCAGGGGTCCAGGCTTCCTGAAGTTTCCAGGAATTCCTGTAATTGGATCGCTGCTGCCCGTTCAATCAGTTTCCCGAGGAAGGGTAGGTTTGAGACCGGCCGGTAGCTTGCCGGCGTAGCTGGATCCAGATTCGCCTTCTTCAGCAGCGGGCGGACTCTAGCTTCCTTCAGAGCGTCGGGAAAAGCTCCCAGCTCCAATGAGTGATTTATCAACCCTGTCAGAGTGGCCGAGAGGCTCCCGAACAGGATTTAATCAGATGGGACGGGCAGGGGTCTGTAGAGCAGGTGGTTGCCCTTGCTGCGGCCAGGATTTGGTTGATCTCCTCTGGATTCAGGGCCTTGAACTGGTCGAGTTTCTGGCTGGACGATGGGGCTGGATTCTTTCCCATCCCGCTCCTCTCCTCAGGTATAGAGGGTAAATCACGCCTAAGAGCAATTATTTTCTCAGTGAAGAAATCTTGAAAATCTTCCGCTGTAATAGCTGAGTCTTCATTGTCTCTCGGTAGTGAATTGGGCGTAGCCAGGTCTCGAACGATCTTAAAGATCTGTGCCGGGCGCGATCTTGCCGCCGCTATTAGAAAGGAGTTGTAAATCTTCTTGGCCTCTTTGACCGCCCGTTCATATGTCCTGCGCATGTCTCTGAAGGCTGTTCTTGACGTCTGAGTTGGTTTACGGCGCCACGCGCTCTCCAGCTGCTTCCGCCTTCGCTTCAGCATTTGCAGGTCATCCGTGAACCATGGAGAGTGGACTCTTCGTGGACGGATCAGGCATCTAGGGGCTATTTGATCGATGGCTTTCGACAAAACTGAATTCCATCTGTCCACCCGCTGGTTCAAGGTCCCCCCGGGAACTTCCATCGGCTCAAGGGCTGCTGCAAAACAACTGGGGTCCATACACCTCTTCTGGCGGGCTAGGATGGGTTTTGGCTCTGGCCTTGCTGGTAGAGGAATTCTGATGTCGACCTTCAGAGTAAAATGATCCGACCAGGGAACCTTCATTGTTACTTGCTGCGTAACTCTCAACCCGTACCCGAAGATTAGGTCTAAGGTATGTCCGGCCTGGTGTGTGGGGCCGGACTCCATCAAGGAGAGACCTAATGTGTCCATGGAACGGATGAACTCCTTCGCTAGGGGGGATGGCATAGTATTTATTTATTTATTTATTATTTGCATTTGTATTCCGCCTCTTCCCGAGGGCTCGTGGCGGGTTACAAGACATACATAGTGATCGGCAGGCAACACTCATGCCGACTCACGAACAAAAGTGTCTGCATGGATGTTGAAATCTCCTAAAACAATAAGTCTTGGGAATCTGAGTGTCCAGTCCGCGGCAAGATCGAGCAGATTGAGTAAGCTCTCCTTCGGGGTCCCTGGGAGCGATAGATTAGAAGAATCGCTAAGCACTCCTTGGCTTTTAGAGTGATTCCCAAGCACTCCATGCCCGTGATATTCGGGGCCTGCATAACTGTCACCGGAATATCATCCCTAGCTACTATACCCACTCCTCCTCCCCTGCCATCAGTTCTCGGTTGGTGGAACATTCGGAAACCCGGAGGGGACAGCTCATGAAGAGGTATAGTGTCTCCATTCTGTGTCCAGGTCTCCGTGATGCAGTTTATATCTGCATCTTGCTCTGTGATGAATTCATTCAAGGTGGCCAGCTTATTCCGTATGGATCTGGCGTTGAAGAGCAGGAGTGATGAGCAGGTGGGAGATGGTGTCGGGGAGGAGCTTTGTTGGGGACGGATCGTAGGAAGGGGGACGGATGGTGCTTCCTACTGTTCCCATGCTTCCTAATTAGAGGTCGACCCTTGAGTCCAACTTTCCTTCTGCCTGTAACTGTTGGAATTTTTCCCCGCAGGTTGATTGACTCGTAGGGGAAAGTGGATGGTGGTAGGCAGTTTTTCGCCTTTGGCCCAAGATCTTGAAGGGCATCCAGTTTGCGGCAGACCCCGTGAAAAGGGGGGAGGCGCCGCCGCAGGCGAATTATCTATATCAGAGGACCTTTGGTGGGCACTGACCTTGAGTTTTGGAGTTGTAGTTCACCTACATCTCCACTGTGGACTTAAAACAATAATAGACTTAAACTATGATAGATTTGGACCAAACTTGACATGAATATTCAATATGCCCAAATGTGAACACTGGTGGAGTTTGGGGGAAATAGAGCATGACATTTGGAAGTTGTAGTTACTGGGATTTATACTTCACCTATAATCAAAGAGCATTCTGAACCCCACCAATGATAGAATTGGGCCACACTTCCCACACAGAACCCCAATGCCGTGATGGGATTTTTGGGCACAAGCCTCCCTCCAGGCTTGCTGGCTCTCCCTCGCCCCCACATGCGCACCAAGCATGCTTGCTCTCACCTCCCAACTTGGAGTCTCAGAAACAGCCCTCCCCTTGACTGAGAGGCCAGCCAATCACAGCAAAAGAGGGCTTTTGGTGGGAGGATTCGCTGTCTGTTTCCAAAAAGGAAGAGAAGGACAGACTGAGAGATCCTCAACCTTCTCAGCCAAAGGAGTTCCCTAAGACTATCAGAAAGATGTATTTTCTTATGGTCTTTGGTGACTCCTCTGAAACCCCCCTCGCGACCCTCCCCCCAAGGGTACCGACCCCCAGGTTGAGAAACGCTGGTCTATGGCAGTGTTTCCCAACCAGTGTGCCGTGAGAAATCATCAGGTATACCATGGGAAATTGGAACCTCCAATCCCCTTTCTTCCCCCTCCTGCCGAACACTTTTTTTTCTCCACTCGGGCTCCCTTCTTTCCAGCTTCGCTCTGCTTGCTTTGCCTCGCTTTGCTCTGGGGCGAATCTGCGCAGTAGCGCCCGCACGGGTCACGTCTTCCTCCCTCCCCCCTCCCCTCCTGAACACGCTCACGCTGCCCCCTCGGATCAAAATGGCAGTAGAAGCAGCAGTATAGAAGAAAAAGTAAGTGTTCGGCAGGAGGGGGAAGAAAGGGAGGATGAGGTCTCTGTCGAAAGCTGGCATGGGCAAACTTGGACCTTCCAGGTGTTTTGGACTCCAACTCCCACCATTCCTAGCAGCCTCGGACTCTTTTCCTCCCCTCACCATCAATTTCAGCAGGAAAGGGCCCCAGGCTGTTAGGAATGGTGGGAGTTGGAGTCCAAAACACCCAGAGGGCCAAAGTTTTCCCATGCCTGTTTTAGGGACCTTAAAGTGGTGAGCCTCCTTCCAACATTGTGATTCTGGATAGAAAACAAACAACATAACATTGTTTGAGTCCACAGTGCTCTCTGGGTGCAGGTGAACTACAACTTCCAAACTCAAGGTTAATTCCCAAGCAAACCCTTTCTGTTGGTAATGAGAGTTCAATATGCCAAGTTTGGTTCAAATCCATTGTTGCAAGAGTTCTGGATGCTCTTTGATTGTGTGTTAACTATAAATCCCAGAAACTGTAACTCCCAAATGTCAAGGTCTATTTTCCCCAAACTCCATCTGTGTTCACATTTGGGCATATTGAGTATGCATGCCAAGTTTGGTCCTGATCCAACATTGTTTGAGTCCACAGTGCTCTCTGGATATAGGTGAACTATTATTATTTATTTATTTATTTATTAGATTCGACTTAGTATACCGCTCTCTCTGGCGCCCAGAGCGGTTTACAAAAGTGACACAATAAAAACATAACAGATAAACACATTAAAATACGTTAAAACAGAATTTAAAAACCCCCCCAATAAACATGTTGGAGGCCAACTGAATAGCGGCAGCTGGTAGCCGAATGACCGACGCAATGTAGCGGGTCATTAAGTGTTCATGGGCCAAACGCCTTCCTAAAAAGCCATGTCTTTACTGCTTTGCGGAATGGCAGGAGGGCCCGGATAGCCCGAACCTCCTCAGGGAGGTCGTTCCACAGTACTGGCGCGACTACAGTGAACGCCCTCCAGCATGTGGACTCCAGTCTACAGGCTCTAAAACTAGGCACCTCTAGTAGGTTGAGCCCCTCTGACCGCAGTGATCTCCTGGGCACATAGGGGGCAAGTCGCTCCTTCAGGTACACTGGCCCCAAACCATATAAGGCCTTGAAAGTTAGAACTAACACCTTGAAGATGATTCAATTGGAACACCTTAATGATTCAATTGGAAGCCAGTGCAGCTCGCGCAAGAGTGGAGTCACGCGATCAGATCTTAAGGCTCCTGAGAGCAAGCGTGCTGCAGCGTTCTGCACCAGCTTGAGTTTCCTGATCGCCGACAAGGGTAGGCGCATTACAGTAATCGAGCCTCGAGATGACCGTGGCTTGGATCACCGTGGCCAGGTCACGACGGGAGAGGTAAGGAGCCAGACGTTTTGCCGTACGTAGATGAAAGAAAGCTGTCTTGCTTTCAATGCCCACCAAACTCTTATAGTATTTTCTCTTGGTTATGGGAGTTCTGTGTGGGAAGTTTGATTCCATTCCATCATTGGTGGAGTTCAGAATGCTCTTTGATTGCGGGTGAACTATAACTCCCAGCAACTACAACTCCCAGATGACCAAATCAATTTTTTGACTGATGGTCCCTCCTTGGGTTAGTATCAGTGTAGAAAAACCCTCAAATCCCTTCACTTTAAACAAAAATACAAACAACCAGAGAAGCTGGAATAAAGAACCCCTGTTTCGTCCCAATTACGAGCAGCAGCTGCATACACTCCAGTCTGTCCCTTGTCGCTTCCTTAGCTCCAACTGCATCCAAAATAATATTATATCTTCCTAAAGTTTACATAATTTCATCATAAAATGGTTCCTGTGAATCAGTTGGAACTTTTCTTAGTATCTTGTGATCCTAATCAAGATTGCCTCTGTGCAAATATCGTGAGTCGGATTATTTTCTATCTTACACAAGTAATTTTTTTTGTGTTATTTATTATTATTTCTCCGCAGGGGTTGCTATGGCCTGTAGCTAATGCAATTAATAAAACTCAATGACTTTGATTAAGCGGTTGCCACTTTTGCTGATGTCGAACACAGCCCCTGTCTAATAAATTAAACTCCATTAATTTATTAAGGAAAACAACCAAATGATGCTTGCATAATATGCATGATTATAATCATTAATTTTGTTCAGAGTTTTGCTTCCTCGCTACGATCTCCTTGGATTATAATATGAACTGAAAAGAATTAAGACTGCAACCTAAGCTTTGCAGAAGGCCTCTCTTGCCTTATTGGCACCCATCACATGAAACCAAGAGATATAGTTAACCTTTGGTTTCCGCAGGGATTGACTTCCAGGACCCCCCATGGATGCTGAAGTCCCATTATTACCCAATGGTGTCATAAAATTACGTCCCTTATATATAATTGAGGTTTATTATTTAATTATTTTGTTTATTTACTAGCCTTCACGCTGGTGAGTTTCTGATTTCTGCCTCGGAACATTCGAAGTTAGCAGAACTCGCCAGGCTTCCCTTGGTATCCGTGGGTCCGTATAAAACTTCAGACCTTCGGCATCACTCTGAGAAGGCCAATCTCACAATGCTTGGCAATGGTGGGAAAGCTCTCTTTGTGGTTCTTTCCTTCCTTCCTTCATTTTCCTCATTTGCCTTAGAATCATAGAGTTGGAAGAGACCATCTAGTCCAGGGGTGGGCAATCTAAAGCCCACGGGCCGGATGAGGCCCGGCAGCCGATTCTGTCCGGCCCGGGGAGAAGGGCGTCGGGGGCGGGGCCAAGAGGAAGGGGTGCCGCTGCCACCATCCCATTGCGGGCTCTGTGGGGCTTGTGCCGGCAGACACAGATCTCTCCAGCTATTGGGCCATTCCATCTTGGGATCCTTCCTCTCTTGAGGATGTCAGCCTTCATCTTGGTTCGCACCTTGTCTTCTTGAATTTAATTTAATTTAATTTTAGTGGTTTTTATTATTATTTTATAATAATTTTATTATAGTAATATAATACATAATATAATACAATGTTATATTATATTATAATTTCAATATATTATAATGTCTATATATACTATACTATAATAATTATGATATTAATACTAATAATATATGAATATTTCTTGATATATTAATATGCTAATATTAATGATGTGTAATATATAGTAAATATAGTAAGTAAATAAATAAATTATGTAGATTAGAATGTAGTTCAGGCTTTAGGTGCAGCCCTCCATAATATTTTTTGGCTCTCGTGTGACCCCTTGGAAAAAATAATTGCCCACCCCTGATATAGTCCAACCCCATTCTGCCAAGAAGCAGGAAAATTGCATTCAAAGCACTCCCGACAGATGGCCATCCAGCCTCTGTTGAAAAGCCTCCAAAGGAGGAGCCTCCACCACACTCCGGGGCAGAGAGTTCCACTGCTGAACAGCTCTCACAGTCAGGAAGTTCTTCCTAATGTTCAGATGGAATCTCCTTTCTCGTAGTTTGAAGCCATTGTTCTGCATCCTAGTCTCCAGGGCAGCAGAAAACAAGCTCTCTCTCTCCTCCCTATGACTTCTCCTCACATATTTATACGTGGCCCTCATCATATCTTCTCTCAGCCTTCTCTTTTTCAAGCTAAACATGCCCAGCTCTTGAAGCCGCTCCTCGTAGGGCTTTTTCTCCAGACCCTTGATCATTTTAGTCACCCTCCTCTGGACACATTCTAGCTTGTCAACATCTCCCTTCAATTGCAGTGCCCAGAATTGGACACAGATGTTCCAGATGTGGTCTAACCAAGGCAGAATAGAGCATGGGGAGCATGGCTTCCTTGGTTCTAGACAGTATAGAGGCCAAAATCCCATTGCCTTTTTTAACCACCACATCACATTATTGGCTCCTGTTTACCTTGGTGTCCACGAGGACTCCAAGATCTTTTTTGCATGTATTGCTCCCAAGCTATGCGTCCCCCATTCTATCTCTTTCATTTCATTTTTTCTGTGGAGTATCTTGCCTTCTCTCTGTTTTATTCCTTTCATTCCTTCTTCCTCACACATCTTTCCCCTTCTCCTTCCTTCCTTCCTTCCTTCCTTCCTTCCTTCCTTCCTTCCTTCCTTCCTTCCTTCCTTCCTTCCTCTTCCTTCCTGCCTTTTTTCTCATTTTTTGTTTCTCCTCATCTCATCTTCCTTCCTTTCTTTTTTCTTCCCACAGACCACCTACCACAATGTAGCCTGAGCCCTGCCACATGCGCAATGGAAGACCTTCTTACAGTGACACCAGAGGCACTCCAAGTGGCCAGCTTCTGGTCAAAGGGCATCTAGTACAATGTCAAGCTTTTAACTTTGTGTTTTTAAATATATATTATAACTGTATTTTCAATTTTCTTCTAATACGATAAATAAATAAATAAATAAATAACAGTTTAATGATGTGCACTCTTATGATCCTCCGCATCCAACTCCGTGTACTTGCTTGCTTTTGGTTTGCAAGCCGACTCGGTTCTGAACCCAGTTCCCAGACTATTCCAAAGGAATTTCAATAAGAGCCAAAGTATCTTAACTCAATCCCTCCCTTTCTATGCAATGGAAGCTACGGCTTAAAGCGCAACTCTATGAACCTGTAATTGTGCTGTCTCCTTTCATCCAGTTCACTGCAGCTGCTCCTTGTCTACTGAGAAACAGTCAGGCATTTCGACTGCATGCCCCGGTGCCCACATATTTCCAAAAATAGGATGTCATTGTTACCTTTTCATAATAAGCCTGATAGTGAAAATTACTATTTCAATTAAAAAGGAGTAGGCATGCCTTCAGGTATTAAGCAGACGGTTTATTGTGCTGCACAGAAAAGCTCATCTGCGATGCTTGGGAGCTGTATTAATCTGCTTTTATGTGTGAGAACCCAGGTGCCATTATGTGCCAAGGCTGGGGACAGAACATCATCATCATCCTCACCAAGTGATCACTGATGCATCTACATAGTGGAATTGATGCAGTTTGGTACCACTCTAACTGCCATTGCTCAGTGTTGTGCAATCTATATAAATAAAAATGTAGTGTTCGTTTGTGAGATTAACATAACCCAAAAGCCACTGGATGAATTGACACCAAATTTGGACACAAGACATCTATCAGGCCAATGAGTGACCATCACTCATACAAACACTGAAAAACAGCAGAAGTGACTTAAAAAGCCAAAAACCAAAAAATACATTACAACACATGCGCAAACCACACACACACACACACACACACACACACACATATATACACACACGCGCGCAAACACATATACACAGATTTATACACACACATATACACACACAAAACACATATACATAGACTGGGCCACAGCAACGCATGGCAGGGGACAGCTAGTCTATATAAATAAAAATGTAATGTTCGTTTGTGGGATTAACATAACTCAAAAACCACTGGACCAATTGACACAAAATTTGTTTAATGGCATTGAATGTTTGCCATATATGTGTCCTGTGATCTGCCCTGAGTCCCCTCAGGGTGAGAAGGGTGGAATATATACTGTAAATAAATAAATAAATAAAGTTACAACTTGAGCTTGACGGGGTTACACTCCTCCTGAAGTCTCGGGTTTGCATTTTGGGGATGGTCCTGGGCTCTGCCATAAATCTGGAAGCCCAGGTGGTGGTGGTGACCAGGGCTATCTTTGCACAACTAAAACTTGTGTGCCAACTGCACCCGTTCCTGGAGAAATCTGACTGGCCACGGTAGAACACGTACTGGTTACATCCCAAAGAGTGTCTGGAAGCTGCAATTGGTCCAGCTTACGGCAATTGGTCCAGCTAGGGAAAAGAAGAAAAGAAAGAAGGGGGAGAGAGGGAAGTGAAAAGAAAGGAAAAGGAAGGAAAGGAAGACTTGGGGGGAAAGAATACAAGAGGAAGGAAGGAAGAGGGAAGGAGAATGGAGGAAAAAAGGAAGGGGAGAGAGGGAGGGAAAAGGGAGGAGAGAAGGAAAGGGTGAAGGGGAGGAAGAGGAAGGAAGAGGGAGAATGGAGGACAGAAGGGGAGTGGGGGAGAGAAAAGGAAGGAGAGAATGAAAGAATGGAAGAAGGAGGAAGGAACGAAGAGGGGGGGAGGAAAGAAGGTAGGGAGAGAGGGAGGAAAAAGAATGAAAGAAAAGGGGAAAAGGAAGAGAAAGGAAGGAAGGAAGGGGGAGGAGGCCACGGGGCAGGGTGGACCTTGGTGTCGACGTCGGCGAGGCAGTCCCTCCGGAAGGCGGCAAAGAGGCAGCGGCTCTTGAGCTGCCCAACGATGAGGGCAATGACCTGGGCGTCCTCTGGGGACAGCGAGGCCGGGTCCGCAGCACCGGGACCAGGCCCGCCTCCGCCACCTCCCCCGAGGCCCGTGGTGGAGGACAAAGAGGAAGACGAGGCACCGCTGCCGGGCTCCGCCATCCCCGGCAAAGAGGGTGCAGGGCCCTGAGAGCAGCAGGGGATGAGGAAGAAGCGGCGATGGCAGTGCGGAAGCGGCAGTCACGGCGCATTTGCATCACTCCTCCCCACTGCATGCTGGGAAACCGAGGCCCAGGCTGCTCTAGAGAGCCAGATGCAATCATGAAAAGAGCCACATCTGGCTCCCGAGCCATAGGCTCCCTATGCCTGGGAAAAGAGATTTAAAGATGGGCTTAAAGCCAACCTTAAAAACTGTGGCATAGACACAAAAGAGAACTGGGAAGCCCTGGCCCTTGAGCACTCTAACTGGAGGTCAGCTGCAACCAGCAGTGCTAGAGAATTCAAAGAGGCACGAATGGAGGGCAAATGGGCGAAACGTGCCAAGAGGAAGAAGGTGCATCAAGCCACACCTGACTGGGACTGCCTTCCACCTGGAAATCAATGTCCTCACTGCGGAAGAACATGCGGGTCACCTACGATCACCTAAGGAGCCACCACCAAGACACTACACTTGGAAGGCCATCATACTCGTACAACAAGGGATCGCCTAAGTAAGTAAATAAATGGCAGTGTAGATCCAACCTATGTCTCGAACAGGAAACAATGCTTTTCTCTAACTCAGGATTGCAAAAGGTTCATGCTTAACATGTCGGAGCCATGTTCTCTTAAATTAAAAATTACATTGAAAATTCTGTTGCTATAGAATAACAGTCCAAAGGGCATTGCTAAACAGATGGGTATTCGCTTGATAAAAGGGATATGGGGAAAACGTTTGAAGGCTGGATCTACACTGAAAAATAATGCAGTTTGATCTGTATGATATGATTCGTGCAGACCTATATAATGCCGTTTGAACTGGTCATACGGTGCAGTTCAAACTGCATTATTTGGCCATGTAGGTCTAGCCAGGCATTTCTCAACCTGGGGGTCGGGACATATATTTCTAATGGTCTTAGGAACCACTCTGGCAGAGAAGGCTGAAGATCTCTCCGCCTGTCCTTCTCTTCCTTTTTGGAAACTGACGGCAAATCCTCCCACCAAAAGCCCTTCTCTGCTGTGATTGGCTGGCCTCTCAGCCAAGGGGAGGGTTGCTTCAGAGAGCAGGCATGCTCGGCATATGGCAGCGTGGTGCACATGTGCAGGTGAGGGCAAGCATGGGAGGCTGCAGCGAGGCTTGTGCCAGCAAATCACTTCAAGGCATTGGGGTTCTGTGTGGGAAGTTTGGCTCAATTTTATTGTTCTTTGATTGTAGTTGAACTATGAATCCCAGCAACTACAACTCCCAAATGTCAAGGTCTATTTTCCTCAAACGCCAACAGTGTTCACATTTGGGCATGTTGAGTATTCATGCCAAGTTTGGTCCAGATCTATAATTGTTTGAGTCCACACTGCTCTCTGGATGTATATGAACTACAATTCCAAAACTCAAGGCCAGTGCCCACCAAACCCATGTCTCCTCTCACCCTTCTCTTCTTCAGGCTAAACATGCCCAGCTCTTTAAGCCGCTCCTCATAGGGCTTGTTCTCCAGACCCTTTCAAACTGCATTATGTGGCAACACAGACGGGGCCCATGCAGTTAATAAAGATGAATACTTGCTTGGCGAGAGTTTCGTTTTCAGGGTTAATTTTCATGCAAGCGAGCACGTTTGGGGAAACTAGACACAAAACTTCTTTGTGAGTCACTACTCTTTATGCAAAATGGCAGAATGAGATGTTTAAATTAAAATTGCCGAGGACCAAAGCGAGAGCGGCGTTCTGCTCTGAGAATCAGGTCAAGCTCTTGTCTATTACAGTGGAAATGCAGGTATAATTTATTTGATTTCGTAATGGGCAAATCGAAAGATTGCTGCCACTATTTCCTACGTTTCAGTTTAACCTCTCGCATGCCGGTGCAGTTGAATGACTGTGTCGCAAAATGATGTCTGTCTCAAAAGTTGCCAAAGCCTTGGAAAGCTGTGAGATGGATAGATAGGATTTTGATAGAACATATTTTACAAAAATATACACTTGTGGCCATAAAAGCTATTAGATATTAGGTTACTAATATCCTAATGCAGATGGGCTCTGCATGCCATGAATATGTCCAAGAGCCCTGCCAATGTCCTCCACCAACACCACACTGCCCACCACCCAAGTGAAGGCATTCATGCGGGGACAATTCTACATGTTATGGGTTTCCTCCACCACAGACATCCCAGTGTTTCTGACTCTCTTCATTGGTGTGGAATTTGCATGACCCTGTCCACTGCCTCTCACTTAACCTTTTCTTATTTTTCTATGGCACAGAGCAAACAGAGGAATTGATCAACAACTGAACATACTAGAGAGCATTTGGGAAGAATTCATCATGATGTATTGGGGAAATGGTTTGGACATTTTGGAGTTGTAGGTACTGGGATTTATAGTTCACCTGTAATCAATGAGCACTCTGAACTCCAACAAAGATGGAACTGAACCAAACACAGAGCCCCCATGATGAGCAAAAAAATACTGGAGGTCTTTGGGTAAAATTCACCTTGATTTGGGGGAGTTGTAGTTCACCTACTGTACATCCAGAGAACCCAAACACCGATGGATTTGAACCAAACTTGGCACACATACTTGATATGCCAAATTTTGATTACTGGAGGGGTTTGGGGGGAAACTGACCATCCTTTCTGGGAGTTGCAGTTCACACACAACCAAAGAAACTGTGATCTGCACCGATGATTGACCTGGACAAAATCCCACAACTAACTCTACCTACTGGAGGGGTTTGAGGGGACTGACTCACCATAATGGGAGTTGTAGTTCACCCTACAGCCAGAGAGCACACTGAACCCCACCGATGATGCATCTAGAGCAAACTTGCCCAACATAACAAACTTGAAGTACTGATGGGAGTTTCTGGGGGTTAATCTGGCATGGTGTGAGTTGTAATTCACCCACACACAACCTTATGAATTTTGTACAATTTTTTAAAATGACTTTTTCAAATAACCCGGGCAATGTCGGGGACCCAAGCAACTAGATCGGGTATGGGCAAACCCAACCTGGGGGCCGGATGTGGCCACTTGGGATCTTTTTTCAGGCCCCCCTTTCTCTCACCATCCTATCCTTCCTTCCTTCTCTCTTTCCTTCCTCTTTCTCCTTACCTTCCACTCTTTCATCCTTCCTTCCATTTTTTCCTCCCTTCTCTATTTTCTTCCTCCTTTCCCCCTTTCTCCTTCTATTCTTCCCTTCCACCCTTTCATCCTGCCCTCTTTCCTCCCTCTCTTCTTCTTTCTCCTTCATTCCTTCCTTCCCTTTTGTCTTTCTTCCCTTCTCTCTTTCTTTTATCCTTCCCTTCCTTCCTTCCTTTCTTCCATCCTTCTCTTTTTCTTTCCATCCTTCCCTTCCACTGTTTCATCCTTCCTTCGCTCTTTCCCCCTTTCCCCTTTGATCCTTCACTTCCCCCTTTCATCCTTCCTTCATTCTCTCTTTCCTTTCTCCTTTGCTTTCTTCCTTCTATCACTGGGCAGCCAGTCCTCCTAGCCGCCGAGTGCTAGCATGTGGCCCCCAAATTAGAAAGTTTGTCCATGCCTGTAGTAGAAGGATGGATGGGTGGGTGGGTGGGTGGATGAATGGATAGATGGATAGATAGATAGATAGACAGACAAGCTTTGGATGGCATAGGGAAGGGTCACCATCAGTGGTGTTTCCTTTGCTGTCTGTGTCCCTGTTCAGAAGATGTCACCTCACTTTCTGTCCCTGTGATCATTGAATTCTGGGAACTGTGGCTTGTTTTGGAAGCAAGGACTGGAGACAAAGCTTCAGTGGAGACCCCTTTTCCCCAGGATAAACTCTTCCAGGAGTGTATTTCCCTTCCAAGGGGTAGATTTCTTTCCTTTCCTTTCCTGTTGTCTCACCCCTGTTCTGAACTATGAGTTGTTTGCAAGTCAGGGATGGTCTGTATAGCCTTGAATCTCTCGTGAGGATCTCTAGTGATGCCTACCAAAGAGAATCAAACAACTCCAGATAACCTTCTTAGAAACGCCTGAAGTGAATTCTGCCCTGCCTCACTGTCGCAACCCTCTGCACACTCATACTTGGGGATGAATTATGGATGCCATGCTTCTCCCTCTCCTGCCCTTCATGTGCTACTCAACTCTCCGCCTAAATAATATATGAATAAACAAAGGCTCCTGTGTCTGCCAAGGGTTGAACTTTGTCCCATTGCTCCAGGGGCTGCGATCAAAAGCTCTTCTGCTAGGTCTGAACCCAGCTGGTTTCCTTTGGGCAGTGGGTGGGAAGAAGGAAACTTGGGAGGTGGACTTAACCTTTCTTGGAGCCTAATGGCAAGGCAGCGGGAGCTCAGGAGGGACGCGGCTGGCTCAGAAACCCCACAAGAACAGGGCGAAGGAAGGGGGAGGAAGGGGCCCCCGAGGAAGGTAGGGATGTGGAGGAGTCCCACAGGGATTAAAAGCCTCTCCTGTCCTCTGCTCGAGGAGAAAAGCTGTCACAAAAGGTTCCTACAGAGTCGTAATTTTCACTACAGAAAATGGCTTAAAAGGTCCATTTGAGATGTTTACTCTTAGCAAGAGTTGCCACATGTCAAAGTGGGTATCCAATGACAAAGATAGAGTTGGAAGAGACCACAGGGTCATCCAATCCAACCCCCTTCTGCCATTCATCAAAGCACCCCCAACAGATGGCCATCCAACCTTTATTTAAAAGCCTATGAAGAAGCAACCTCTGCAGCACTCCAAGGCAGTGTCTTACACCAGAGCAGGACCCCCTCTCTGACCTTAAACACCACACCAGCATGGTAAAATCGGCAAGTCGTTTATTGAAGAATATATGTAGCCAAAGTAGTAAAATTAGCAAAAATGGTAACGTTCCAAAGAAAAGAACAATCCATGAACTTCAAGGTAAAACAAGATACAAAAACCCATGAAATAAGACATAAGAATCCTTGAATCGAGGCAGCCTGATGAATCCAAACACCAATCAGGAGCTTGGCAAAAACTTGGTACATGAAACTAAGGACACTTGAGAGCAAGACCATCATGAAATTCCAACTTTGACTCAACTGAGGCAACTCAATATAAAGCTTTTCCAGATCCCAAAACTGAAAGATAAGCATTTCTCTTGACCTTAAGACTCAGATAAGAGTTGCTTATCTTTCTTTTCCTGTAAATGAACGTATGTTCTTTGCGCCTGGGTACTCTGTCTCTGTGTACAAAAGCCTTCCTTTCTATCTGTACTAGGGTTGCCACTTTTTGGTATAAGAATAAGGGACAGTTAACTAAAAATAGGGAATTTTATCGCAAAAATAAGGGACACTTCATTACAAACTTGAAAATCATGATAGACAACAAGCAAAGAGGAGGATTTGGACTCCCCGACCTCCAATGCTATTATGAAGCTTGTGCTTTAAAGTGGGTTAAAGAGTGGATATCCCTCAAAAACGAAAAATTACTAACTTTAGAGGGTTTTGACCTAAGAAGAGGGTGGCATGCCTACCTTTGGTATGGTAAAACCAAAGCAGAAAAAAACTTCGGCAACCATTTCATAAGGTCATCCCTTATAAAAACATGGCAAAAATATCTAAAGTACTTCCACTCCAAAACACCTCTGTGGGTTTCACCAATAGAGGCCAAACAGAGGAGACAACAAGGGTGGAAAAAATGGCTTACCTATAAAGAAAATTTGACATTAGGGAATGCCAATTATAAACTAAAAACACAAGATGAGTTAAACCAGCTATCCAAAGAAATAACCTGGCTACAATATTACCAAATCAAAGCAATGTATGAAAAGGATAAAAAAATCTGGTTTTGGTGAGAAAGAGGATTTTTGGGATAAAATAATATCTTCAAGGGAAAAAACAATAACAAAATTATACAGCAAACTTTTAGAATGGGCAACAGAAACGGAAACAATAAAAAAATTGCATGGTGAAATGGGCTAGAAATATAGGGAGACCTATCAGGTTAAACGAGTGGCAAACAATTTGGTCTAAGAAACTTAAATACACATATGCGGCAGATTTAAAAGAAAACTGGATGAAAATGTTTCATTGTTGGTACATGACACCTAAAAAAATAAGCATAATGTACAAAAATAATTCGGCAAGATGATGGAAGTGCCATAAACATACAGGAAGCTATTTTCGCATGTGGTGGACTTGCCCCAAGGCTATATCATTTTGGAGAATGATCCATAAAGAAACCCAAAGTATTTTGAACAAAAAATTTCCATTAAAACCAGAGTATTTTTTATTAGGAATTACAGACAAAGACATTACTTTGGATAAAAATGAAGATAAACTGTTTTTCTATATATCAACAGCAGCAAGAATAACATATGCCAGACTATGGAAAACAGATAAGATACCAGAAAAAGGAGAATGGCTGGAAAAAATCTTTGACATAAAGGACATGGACAAACTGACATTCTATTTAAGGAAGAACACTCCGAATTCTAGACATCAGACGGACTGGTCACGGATTGAGATATATTTTGATGAACAATACAAAGAAAAATAAATATGCTAAGTAACAAGGATGAACTAACAATCTTCCTCCACGAAGGAATTGGAAGTCACATTGTACATATTTTCCCTTCACTAATCTGTAACCCCTCCCCATCTATCTATTCCCCTCTAGATCTTTCTCTCTTACCCTCTCTGTAACTATAATTTAAAGCCCCCCTCCATGTCACACTTCCCTTTTCCTTCCCCAATACCAGTAGTTATAATTGAGATAAATGTAATTCTTACTTTTTCTATTTCACCCTTTCCCCATTGTAACAAAAGTCTATTCAAAACGTAATAAACATACTTTATATATAAAAAAGTTTTTACAAAGTGTCCCTTATTTTTGTGAAAATTTCCCTATTTTTAGGTACCTGTCCCTTATTCATGTGGCAACCCTAATCTGTACTCTCATTAACTTCTGCACCTGACAAATCATCTTCTGAGAAAGACCGTGGAAAGCCTCTCTCAGGGATGTGACTTTCTGGATCTTCCTGAGACGGTTCGGGCCTCTCATCTGAGCGTAACCTCATCCCCATTGCCAACAGACCCAGGCCCACCATCAGAAACATCATCCCCATTCCCATCATGAACATCAGACACAATCACAGGCTGACTTAAAATAGGCAGAGAGTTCCGCTATTGAACAGCGAGGAAGTTCTTCCTAATGTTCAGGTGCAGTCTCCTTTCCTGTCATTGAATCCATGGCTCTGAGTCCTAATCTCCAGGGTAGCAGAAAACAAGCCTGCTCCCTCTTCCTTATGACATCCTTTCAGGTATTTCAACATGACTCTCATGTCTCCTCTCAACCTTCTCTTTTGAAGGCTAAACAGACCCAGTTTATTAAGCTACTCCTCATAAGGATTCATGGCCTCCAGACCTTGGTTCCTTTCAGTTGCCCTCCCCTGGACACATTCCATCTTGTCAACATTCCTCTTGAATTGTGGTGCCCAGGACTGGACCCAACAGTATTTCAGGTGAGGTCTGCCCAAGGCAGAATAGAGGGGCACCATGACTTCCCTTGATCTGGACACTAGACTTCTTTTGATGCAAACCAAAATCCCATTGACTTTTTTAGCTGGTGCATCACATTGCTGGCTCATATTCAACTTGTGGTCCACTATCGACCTCATCAGCTGGGGTGCTGAAATTGTCATGCATTGTGGGGAATCTGGAGGTCCCCGATGGGCCATGTGGTGAACCCGTCGCCCCACGCCCCACATTGCCTTACTCACTCATTGCCACATCCCAAGAGGGGAAAAATCGGCCGCCTGACTTTTCCCTGTTGATCTCAATTCAACCATGGAAGCCTCTTGTGTTGCCACCATTGCAACATATGCCCATTAACCTTCCCTTTTAAGATAGAACCCCACTGGAAGTGGCTCTATGACGTGTGATGGGAGCTGGGGGGTCCGTGACAAAAGGGAAAGTCAACCAGCATATGCCACTGAAAAGTACATCATGACATTGATGACATCATGACTCCATTATTACTTTTACTTGTGTTACCTGTCTTGTATTGGTGCATTTCTTTTCAACCAGTGTGCCGGCAGAACACTAGTGTGCCGTGAGAGATCATCAGGTGTGCCGTGGGAAATTATTTTAAAACTTCATTCATATATAAACTATAAGGCACATCTGTCCCTTTAAGAAGTGACGCGAGAGTGCTATGGTTGCGCCATCTTGGATTAGTTCAGATGCGGCTAAGTAAACAAAGTTAGAGTTAGTGCTGCAGCTGTGCGTCAATTTGGGATCACAGCAAGACAAGCAAGTGACAGTGATGAAGTTTTTGAGAAGGGAAAATGCAAATGCCGAACAGGGCCCTGGACAAAATTATGATACAGATGAAAGCCCTAATATGAGTGGTGGACAAAAGAAAAAAGAAAACTAAAAACAGAGAGAGATTGACAGCTGTTGAGCAAGAGCTCTGTGTGTGTGTGTTTCTACCATTCCTGCCAGGATATCTATTTTGTGTTCATCAAAACAGGCCCAGGTTTCACACTAAGTGAGTATATAAATACATTTAAAAACATATTAACTGTATGTATTACTGTGTTCGAGTGTCATTTTGTGCCATTTTGGTTGGTGGTGTGCCCCAGGATTTTGTAAATGTAAAAAATGTGCCGCGGCTCAAAAAAGGTGGAAAATCACTGCACTAGGCAACTAAAGTCTGAAGCCTTGGGTGCTCTTACTGCCTATTACAGGGAAAACCAACCGATTCCTAATCCATCTAAAATGCAGGCATGTGTTTTTCATCTTCAGAACAGATAAGCATCTCGAGCTCTGAGGACGACCTGGGAAGGAATCCCACTGGAGCATTGCAGCACACCAAAATACCTGGGAGTCACTCTGGATCGTGCTCTGAATGATAAGAAGCACTTCTTGACTATGAAGCAAAACGTGGGTGCTAGAAATCATAATAAACAAAAGCTTACTGGCACAACCTGGGGATCACAACCAGATACAGTGAAGACATCTGCCCTTGCTTTGCTACTCTGTTGAATACGCATGTCCAGTGTGGGATACATCTCACCACATTATAACAGTGGATCTGACTCTTAATGAGACATGCCACATTATCACAGGATGTCTACATCCTACACTACTGGAGAAATTAGCTGTTATCACACCACCTGACATTTGCCAGGAAGTAGCAGCCAATAATGAAAGGACCAAAGTAAATACATCTCCGGTCCATCCCCTGTTCGGATATCAGCCAGCACAACAACGCCTTAAAGCAATAAATAGTTTTTCTAAGATCTACAGAGATATTAGCTGGAACACCTCAGCTTGCAAGAGCCCAAAGGTGGCAGGCTAAAACCCAGAACCTCAATCAGTGGCTGATACCAAATGAGAGACTCCCTCCTGGGCACACAGAAGTGTCGATTATTTGGCCTCAGAGTGACTGCTAAGAGGCACAAAATAAATGAAACGTGCAGCCATCATTCAGCTTCGAAGCCTCGGTGCAGCACTTAAAGATTTATTGCTATTTACACTATAGTACAAGAGCAAAATCACACACGGCTATTCTCAGCAGTTCATCGTTGGAAGAGAACACGGCACATGTGCTCATCTGGTTCTACGTCACTGGAATGTGTGACAAAACAGGAACTGTCCAAAGTTAGACTCTAGGCATTAAATCATTGCTCTGTGTACTTAGCCCTTGCACAGCATTACAATTCTACACCAAACACAGAGTTTAAACTATAAGCAATATTTCATCACAGTGACTTAGAAGGTGTAGATCAGACTGCATTCTGGTACAACGAGATGCAGAAAAAAGTGGGTAGTTCTTCTCGAACAAGTAATCCGTAAACACGGGAAAGAAGGCTCAAAAAGCTCAGTAATCAATGTTTATCGGGACTATTTATACTACACATTTCCCTTTTTGTGTTGTCCGCAAACCTCAGATGAGTGGCTGCATCCACATGTGATTGATGTAATTATATATACTGGTATGTATACTTATTTTTTATGCTCAGCCTCATGGATTTGTTCTTCTAACGGGCTTCTACCATATAGACCTGAACTTTGTATATTGATTATATATCATTACTTGCTTAGATTTACTGGACCAGTGAAATTGGACTATTCTCAACGATTCACAGCTGCCAGGTCCTGAGGAAGCCATAGGCGAAACGGCTTGGCCCTTGACCGTCGACCTGCAACATCCACTAATTTTCCCTTATATGGATTATAAATATTGAAACTAAACGAATATATTGCACCATATAGAGATTTTTTGTTTAAACTTTACCGTTGGATGAATCCTTTGTTGATGAAAATATCTCTGTTTAACTTTAAACATCGTGATATTTGAATATTGATATAAAACATTGATTACTGAACTATTTTTGAGCTTTTTGAGCCTTCTTTCCCGTGTTTACGGATTACTACAATGAGATGCAGAGCCAACCTTAAGAAATAGGGCCACAAAGTGGAGTCCACAACATGCGAGTGCAGAGAAGAGCAAACCACAGACCACCTACTACAATGCCACCTGAGCCCTGCCACATGCACAATGGAGGCCCTTCTCACAGCGACACCAGAGGCATTCTTCTGATCAACGGAAGTACAATGCCATTTTTTTAACTTTGTGGTTTTTCTATACATTATAACTGTATTCTCAATTCGCTTCTGACACGATAAATAAAGAGGTCAACTAGGACCCAACTAGGAGAGCTCTATCAAAATAGTAGCTGGCTCTGAACTTGGAGGTCTATAATGCAACATCAGAACAGCTGCTTTAACTGGAGAAGGTCACAAGTTCAATTGGAGACATCCCGAGGTGTAGCTAGAAGAGATGAAAAACAGACAGGAGTTGCCAATGAATGGGGACAAGCTGAACATGAGTCAATAGTGTGATGTGGCAGCTCAAAAGTCCCCATATGTTGTGTAGGAGCAACTTCAGACCTAATTGTTGGTGTGTGACTCTTATAGACATACTCTTACGGTCAAGACATTCTGCGTAAGTTTACATTGGAGACTCCTCCCTTGTAATTTGAATAATTTGGGGCTGTATTCTGATCTATGGGGAAGAAGAAAGCAAAGTGGCTCCATCTATTACATAACACTTCTTTAGATGGTTATAATTTTACTCTCAGTCTTCTTTTCCCCAAAGTAAATATGGCTCCTTTAACTGTTCCTCAGAGAGTCGGGTGTCAGCACCCTTTACTATTTTGGTTGCCCACTTCTGAAAGTATTCCAGATTGCCCAGAACTGCATACTGTATTTCCTCCGAATGCCATGCTCCTATTGAGTCAATTTAGAATTGCATTGACTTTCTTGGCTGCCACATCACACTGTGGACTCATGCATGGTTGGCTTGTGGTCTACTTTAAGATCATCAGGTCAAGTTCACTTGCCAAGCCATCTGTCACACGCTTTATATTTATGCATTTCGTCTTCCCTGCCTAAACATAGCACTTGAAAATCATCGTGTGAATTTGGACCGGCTCTCCAATATGTTATGGTCAACTTTAATACTCCGAGGTATTAATTAAGCCACTTTAAGACCCCTTTGGAGAGATTAAGTGGGGTATAAATATTATAATAATAACAGCAACAATAACAACAGTCTATACACATAATAAAAGTGAAAATATGGATGCATGTGTGTGGCTGGGTTGCCCACTTACATACAGTAAACAAGCTCCCACTTCCACAAATAACTACTCAGGATACACCAATGGCTCTCCCCCCAATGACACTACATGTTATAGCGAGTGCTGTAAACATGTCCATGATCCCTGCCAGTGTCCTCCACAAACACCACACTGCCCACCACCCAAGTGAAGACTTTCATACAGAGACCATTTCATCCTAGATGTTCTGTGTTTCCTCCACCAGAGACATCCCAGTGTTTCTTACTCTCTCCATTGGTGTGGAATTTGCATGACTCCCGCCCACTGCCTCTCTCTTAACCCTTTCCTACTCTTTTCTATGGCACACAGGATACAGAGGAATTAATCAGCAACTGAACATACTGGAGGGGTTTGGGGAGAAATCACAATTTATAGGAGTTGTAGGTGCTGAAATGTACAGTTCACCTGCAATCTAAAAACACTCTGAACTCCACCAACAATGGACCTGGAAATAACTTGCCACACAGAACCCCCATGAACAACAAAAAATATTGGAGGTCTTTGAGGGGATTTATAGGAATTGTAGTTCATCTACATCCAGAGCACATTATGAACCCAAACAATGATGGATCTGGACCAAACTTGGCATGCATACCTGATATGCCCAAATTGGAATCCTGGTGGGTTTTTGAGGAGAATTGGCCTGGCATTTTGGAGCTGTAGGTACTGGGTTTTTAGGTCACCTGCAATCAATGAGCACTCAAAAATAGAGCACACAATAATGGAATTGGACCAAACTTGAGCCCCCATGACCAGCAAAGAATACTGGACGTTTTTGGGGAAAATTCACCTTGATTTGGGGGAGTTGTAGTTCACCTACAGTACATCCAGAGAGCACTGTGAACACAAACACCAATGGATCTGAACCACACTTGGCACACATACCTGATATGCCAAAATTTGATTACTGGAGGGGTTTGGGGGGAAATGAGTTGTAGTTCGCCCATAACCAGAGAAACTGTGAGCTCCACCAATGATGACTAACTCACATGACTAACTCAACTTATTGGAGGGGCTTGAGGGGACTGACTCACCATAACGGGAGTTGTAGTTTACCCTGCAGCCAGAGAGCACACTGTTCCCCACCAATGATACATCTAGAGCAAACTTGCCCAACATAACAAACCTGAAGTACTGATGGAGTTTCAGGGGGTTCACCTAGCATGATGTCTGTTGCAGTTAATCCACAACTTTATGTATTTTGTACAATTGAAAACTGATCATATATTTTGGCAAATGTTAGATTTGTATGAAGCCCAAAGGAGGGGATCAACTACAAATCAGATAGAAATAGGAATAATAACTATGCTTTCTAATTTGGTGTCACATGTACAGTACATTAGCTAAGCATATTCCCTTTAGGGAGATAGGGCTGGTTATAAATATATTGTTGTTGTTATTATTATTATCTTTACCCAATGCATTTGACTGTGCTGTCACATTGACACAATTTCTGGAAACCCATCACAAGCCATCCGATAGCTCACAAACTACAGTCATTCAATGGTGCCTTTAAAAGCACTGTCTGTCCTCTGTGTGAACAAGATGCTGCACTAATATCTAATCCACCATGGCTGCTATGTCCCTGCAGGATAGCATACAAGCAAGTGAACATGAAGGGCTATTTGCACTCCTTTCCTCTCTCCACCCCTATCTCCACTTTACTGGTGAAATCTGCATTGAGATTTGGAGCATCGCCATGAGCATAAAGGTCTCTAGATTGACCAGCACGGAATTACCTCCAGATCTTGACTTGTCAACAAAGCACGACCTTCTGTTTCTTATGTGCCAGTTTGCAGCAAGTCGAGACTACCTCCAGCCCCTGATTTGAGAGTGAAGGCAACCTAGTTCCCTACTAAAAGGCTTGTATTGCTGGAAAAGTGTCTTGCAAAAGCCAAACAGAATCTGAGCAACCCATAGACAGCCTTGCCCTCAAGCTCATTTCCCTTCCCACTGGTTCCATGATGCAGCAGGAGCCAACCAGTCTCTGCAGGAGCACCTGGCAAAGTAAATACAAACAGACGAGATAAACATCATCCAATATTGCTATTCAGGGATGGAAGAGAGCATGGAAAACAATCTTCTCTGCAGCCGATTTACCTGCCACTGACAGCAGCTTAAGCAGCAGGTGGCTCTCCCGAATCGTGGCACCAGGATGATAAACAGATCACTGGACAAGGTTTTCAATGTGGTGAAGGAATACTGAGCCAAAGTGATGTTCTCACAATTAGGTTGGAAACATTGATTCAGGGTGGGACATGCTCTCCTTCTAGACCAGTGGGTCTCAACTTTCCTAATGCCGCAACCCCTTAATACAGCTCCTCATGTTGTGGTGACCCCCAACCATAACACTATTTTCATTGCTACTTTAGAACTGTAATTTTGCTGATGTTATTAATCGTAATGTAAATATCTGATATGCAGGATGAATTTTCAATCACTGGGCCAAATTTGGTACAAATACTCAATACGCCCACATTTAAATACTGGTGAGGTTGGGGAGCAATCGATTTTGTCATTTCGGAGATGTAGTTGCTGGGATTTGTAGTTAACTTACAATCAGAGAGCATTCTGAACCCCACCAACAATGGAACCGAACTAAACTTGGCACACAGAACTCCCATGACCAACAGAAAATATTGGAAGGGTTTGGTGGGCATTGACCTTGAGTTTTGGAGTTGTAGTTCACCTACATCCAGAGAGCACTATGGACTCAAACTGTTAGGGACCCCCAATTCAGGGTCCCTGCATTGGGTTTGGTTGCAGGAGTCAGAAAGATAAACACTCAGTCTCAGGTGAGGTACAAAAGCAAGGTTTATTTCGTCATAATAGCCACGACGGGAGTTAGGAGGACTGCCCTTAAATGGGTGGCCTCCTTTCTTCAAGACCGGGGACAACGTGTGGAGAGGAGGGAGGAGGTCTCTGGGAGACTCCCATAAAGTTGCGGGGTTCCCCAGGGAGCAATCCTCTCTCCTTTATTGTTCAACATCTATATGCGCCCCCTGGCCCAGCTGGTCCACGACTTTGGTCTGGAGTGTTATCAGTACGCTGATGACACCCAGCTGGTGCTGAGAATGGACGGCAGGCCGGACACCGTACCCAATTGTTTCCATCAATGCCTTGAAGCCGTGACTGGTTGGCTGCATTCCAGCCGGCTGGGGGTGAATCCATCGAAGACGGAGATCCTGTAGCCGGGTTGCCCTGGGTTGGGCAGGTGCCGGTTGCCTACCCTGGATGGCGGGCAGCTAAGTCCGTCACCTTTGGTAAAAAGCCTGGGGGTCCAGTTGGACCCATTGCTGTCCATGGAGACCCAGGTCTCCAAGGTCAGCAAGATCGCATTCTTCCATCTGCGACAGGCTAGGCGACTGGCTCCCTACCTATCCAGGGACGACCTGGCCACGGTAATCCAAGCGATGGTCATCTCGAGGCTAGACTACTGTAACGCCCTCTTCGTTGGCCTTCCCTTGTCGACAATCCGGAAACTCAAGCTGGTGCAAAATGCTGCTGCTCGATTACTGGTGGGAGCACCGGTGAGAGAGCATATCACTCCCATTCTGCAGCATTTGCACTGGCTACCAATTGAGTACCGAATTGTCTTCAAGATACTGGTTTTAACCTTCAAGGCCTTGCACGGTCTAGGGCCAGCGTACCTGAGGGACCGCCTCACCCCATACATTCCCCCGAGATCACTACGCTCAGAAGAGCAAAATCTGCTAACTGTACCATCAGTTCGCTCCTGTCCCTTCTCCACAACAAGGCAATGAGCCTTTTCAGCAGCGGCCCCGGCACTGTGGAATTCACTACCGGACGATGCGCGCACTATTACAGAGCTCATTCCCTTCTGGAGGGCATGCAAAACCACCCTATTTAGGCGTGCCTTCAACTGAAGCCGGATACTGTATCCTGCCTGTCTGATTATCGTTTTATGAATCTTATGTAATTTTAACTTTTATGTATATTGTTGTTTTATGTGTGTCCAATCTGGTTGTTTCAATCTGATTGCTGTGTGAACTGCCCCGAGCCTGCAGGGAGGAGCAGTATACAAAATCGAACAATAAATAAATAAATAAATAAATAAATAAATAATCATGATGTTATGGCCAGCCATACCAAACATGCAGGTCTTGGTACTTTCAAGAGGCTGCCGTGCCCAGTGTCTCTCAGACACACATTATATAGACAAGACTCTTTGGCACTGCGGCAAAAGTTATCCAATTATAAACTACTACCTAGGCTTAATTCCTTATTTAGCACATTGACTAACTAACTTCTCGAATTCCTTATTTGGTACATTAACTAACTGACTTCTTGTAAATCACATGATAATTAGCATAGATGCCTAAAATGACAGGAAGGGGAGCCTGGAAACCCCCCCCCCCGCTTCCATAATGGGCTGGTAGAAAACGGATCTTTCAGCACCCCAGACCAAAAACAGATATCTGCCTTTCCGATTTCAGGAGCCTCCCAAAAAATGAATCGGGGCCCCTACCAAAAGCTGGGACACGAAACGGGTCAAGCTTTACCTAAATTGTACAAGACTAGTGTCCACAGTTCAACATTTGAAAAACTCTCATACTGCATTTATTATAAGAGTCACGCCATTAAAGCTTGGCAGATCTCTCAGGCAGGCTGAGAGCTCCAAAGACAATTGCTCTGAGCCCCTGAGGATGAAAGTATAACAGCGAAATAGCATTGAAGGGTGGATGAGCGGAGTGATTAGGCCACTGCTGGCACTGAGATGCCCCTAAGTAAGCAGCTTTTTCTCTTTTGGCAAAGATACTCATCACAACAACAGCCAATTTGGGGGGATTAGGTGCATTGCATTTCCAGCTCATTCTCTGATGGCATGAAATCATCAGATAACCCAAGGCCTTCAGGTGTACAAATGGAGCCCAGGCAAAGTGATTTCCCAACACAGGAGAGGAAAGCTCCGGTTTCCGGGATATGTCCACATATCCAGCTCTTCCTTCCTCTCTTTCTTCCTTCCCTCCCCCCTTCCTTTCCTCCCTCTTTCTCCCTCCATCCTTCCCTTCCAACCTTTTGTCCTTCCTTCCTTCCCGCTCCCCCTCTTTCACCTTATTTATTTATTTATTTATTAATTGAGGCTTCTTCGCCGCCGACTCCCAAGGGCTCGCGGCGGCTCACAGAGCCAGTGGCACAGCGCCACAGGGTTAAAACAAACAGTTAAAAGACACATTTAAAACAGTAAAATACAATATGATCCAAGAACAACACCCTTTCACCCTTCCTTCCTTCCCTTTTGTATTTCCTCCCTCCCTTCCTTCCCTCCATTCTCTTCCACCCTTCCTTCCTTCCTTTCTTCCTGCCTCCCTTCATTCTGTCCTTCCTTCCCTTTCACGCTTTCATCCTTCCCTCCCTTTTGTCTTTCCTTCCTTCCCTCTTTCTTTCCTTCCTCCTTCCTTCCCTCCCTCCCTCCCTCTTCCTTCCTTCTTTCCCTCACTTTTGTTTTCTTCATTCCCTCCCTCTTTCTCCTTCCCTCCATTCTCTTCTACCCCTTTGTCCTTCCTTCCTTCTCTTTTCTTCATCATTCCCTTTCTTCCAACCTTCTCTTCCTCTCTCCCTGCCTTTCTTCAATCCTTCCCTTTCATCCTTTCTTCCCTTTTATCTTCCTTCCTTCTCCCTCTCCCTCTCTCCTTCCATCTTTCCCTTTTGTATTTCCTTTCTTCTTTCCTTTTCCCCTTCCTTCCTTCCATTCTCTTCCAACCTTTATCCTTCCTTTTCTCTTTCCTTCATCCTTCTCTTTCCTTCCTTCCATCCTTCCCTTTCACCCTTTCATTCTTCCCGTTCTTCCCTTTTATCTTCCTTCCGTCTCTCCCTCTTTTGCCTTCCTTCCTTCCCTTTTGTTTTTCCTTCTTTTTCTCATTCCTCCCTCCCCTCCCTCTTTCTCCCTCCCCATTCCCTTCTACCCTTTCATCTTTTCTTCGTTCTCTTTTCTTTCTTTTGCCCTTCCTTCCTTCCATTCTTCCATTTCACCCTTTCATCCTTTACTCTATTTTGCCTTTCATCCTTCTCTCTTTTCTTCTTCCCTCTCTCTTTCTCCCTCCATCCTTCCCTTCCACCCTCTTCTTTTTTCCCTACCTTCCTTCCTTCTTTCCCTCCCTTTTGTATTTCCTTCCTTTCCTCTTTCTCCTTCCTTCCATTCTCTTCTACTCTTTTGTCCTTCCTTCTCCCTTTCCTTCATCCTTCCTTAAAGTTCAATTAACTTTTTCCATGTTTTTGATGACAGAACCAATTAGGAAATGACATTTATAACCCAGGAACAAAAATCATGTTACACAGTGCAATCATTCCAAATGCTACAAGCTCTGAAATGTGGCAGCATAAAATGATGGCAGGCTGAATTCAGCCTTGAGTTTCACACATGTGGTATACATGGACTAAGATCATCCCCACATTTGCCATTATGAAGACTGGAAGGCAGTACTTATGTAGCTGAAATAGCATGAATTATTCAGAATATGGAGCAGTGGCTTGCAGAGCCAAAACAGCTGGACTTTTTGCTCAGCAGGAACAATGGCATGACTTGCCATCCATTCATGCTGATTTTTGCCATTGAGCATAGAAGCACTCCCCATACTACCTTATGTACATGTGTGCATGTATCCAGCAACAACATACCATATAATAATAATAATAATAATAATAATAATAATGAGAAACAACTGGAAAAGCTGACATGATACGAGGATTTAAAGATCGAACGGCAAAGACTCTGGCACAAGCCAGTCAAGGGGGCCAAGGGGGTCCCAGTGGTGATCGGCACACTGGGTGCAGTGCCTAAAGACCTTGGCCTGAACTTAAACACAATCGGTGCTGACAAAATTACCATCTGCAAAAGGCACTACTTGGTTCTGCACACATTTTTCACCAATACAGCACACAATGAGACACAAGCTAAAAGAGGCTTTTCTTTGTCTTGGTTTGCAACCATTTATGGGAGTTCACACAATGTATGGCTGGATTCACCGCAGAAAACACTGCTTCCAGCCATTAATCCTATACAATAGGAATCACAAAATTGCTCCAGAGTTTCCAGGAAGCTCTAGATCAGTATTTCTCAACCTGGGGTCAGGACCCCTGGGGGAGGGGTTGCGAGGGGGTTTCAGAGGAGTCACCAAAGACTATCAGAAAAGATATGTTTCTGATGATCTTAGGAACCCCTTTGGCAGAGAAGGATGAAGATCTCTCAGTCTGTCCTTCTCTTCTGTTTTGGAAGCAGAAACCAAAAGTCCTCCTCCACTGTGATTGGCCGACCTCTCAGCCAAGGGGAGGGCTGTTTCTGAAACTCCAAGCAGAGAGGGGAGAGCAGGCATGCTCGGCGCAAAGCAGTATGGTGAACTATAAAACCCACCAACTAAAACTCCCAAATGTCAAGGTCTATTGTTCACATTTGGGCATATTGAGTATTTATGTCAAGTTTGGTCTGGATCCATCATTGTTTGAGTCCACAGTGTTCTCTGTGAACTGCAACTCCCAAACTCAAGGTCACTGCCCACCAAACCCTTCCAGTATTTTCTGTGGGTCATGGGAGTTCCGCGTGCCAATTTTGGTCCAATTCCATCGTTGGTGGAGTTCAGAATGCTCTTTTATAAATCCCAGCAATTACAACTCCCAAAATCAACCACATTCAAATTTGGGCGTATTGGGTATTTGTGCCAAATTTGATCCAGTGAATGAAAATACATCCTGCATATCAGATATTTACATTACGATTCATATCAGTAGCAAAATGACAGTTATAAAGTAGCAACAAAAATAATGTTATGGTTGGGGGTCATCACAACATGATGAACTGTTTTAAGGGTTCACGGCATTAGGAAGGTTGAGAAGCACTGCCCTATGTCCAAGCCAAGGAGGGCTGAATCCATGGATACAGAATCTGTGGGTACAGAGGACCACCTGACTTCCAAGATACTAAAAAGTTCAGGTCACATGACCTATGGCCAATTTTTCCAACACTATTGAATATAGCTTCTTTCTCTCTTTGTCCTCGGTGATCCAAAATGGATAGATGGGTGAATGGTAGGCCTGTTTTATCATGGACAAAACAGCTTCAAAACCCGCTTCGGATGTAGGGGGCGCTGGCGCCTTGTATCTGATAGACTTCCGAAGTTTTCAGCAGTTTTTTCAAAATTGATTTGGATGTACTTCCGAAATTCGGAATGGCTTCATTAATGGTGTCCGCGATTGCGCAATGTGTGGAAACCTGCAGAAGGGACAGTCAAAGCTTGGGGGATTCCTTTTCCCTCCATTTTTGACTGCTACTACAGACAAAACTAGCCACACTGGTACAAAATACTGAACACATTTAACACATTAATAAACATTTAAAACATTTTTAACACAATGGGACAAAAATAGAGAAGGGCGGAAATGACATATGAGCCATATCTGAATATGGCGACGGAGACTTCAAAATGGCAAATTCACTTCCTGTTTCCTTAACTCTCTTCGTAATCGCTTCAAAAGTCAAAAACATCCAAATTACATCCGAATTTCGGATGAATCCAACGTTCGAAAACAGGCCTAGTGAACAGCTAACCATGTAAGATAACAAGGACAGGAGGCGTTCTTCCGCACGAAAGAACTGATGAACAAGTTAGCTTAACTCCTTTAAAAAAATTAAAAAGAAGCTGAACGCACAACAGAGTTGAACGCAATGCACTAATATATTATCTCTTCTGCCAACACAGTCCTGGGGGAGCCATTGTGGCAATGCGAGCTGATCCATGTTCCGCAGTCATTCCAAGCAACAACATGGTATTCCTTAATTAACAAAATGTTTCCTTTACGCTCTTATGAAGGCAAAAGACACACAAAACATGTCCCGGAGGACGTCTCCGTGTCACAGTCAAATCCAGTCTTGTCCTCAAACCCCTGACGAAATTGTGTTAATGAAGGGAGCGACAACTTATGCTACAGGAGACAATTACAAAAACTAATGTATTTAGAGATCAAGGAATTTACAAATGTAATCAGAGCGAGTTTATTTACAATACATGTATCAAACCCAAAGCCCACGGGCCAAATTTGGCCCGCCATGTCATTTTTATGTGGCCTTCCAGATGCTGGAGTACCACTCCTATATTCCTCATCACTAGATAGCACAACTTGAGCTTGTGATACAGAGACATCTGGAAGGTTGCAGCTTGTACTGTTTAGTCAGCAGAGTGGGGTTTGAATATAGATAGAAGGCTTGCGGATATGATGTCTGGCTTGAAAACATACTTTAACCATTCCCCAACTTCAGAGCCACAAGTGTGATTCCCATTATTCCCAACAAAAGTGATGGGAGTTGTCATTCAACAATATCTGGGGACCTGACTCAGTACAAAGAAGATGGTTTTGAAAGGCTGCCGGTCACTGGAGATGTCTTCATAGACCTGGCAGCAGCACATGACACCTTCTCCTGAGAAAAATGTATAATGTCACAAAGGATTACCAACTCACTTGCTTCATAAAAAATCTGCTACAAAACAGGAGCTTTTTTGTTGAGTTCCAGGGTTAGAGAAGCAGATGGCAAAAACAGAACAGCCTGCCTCAGCGGAGAGTACTTACTCCATCCATGTTCAACATTTACACAAATGACCAGCCACTGCCAGAAGGGACAGAGAGTTTCATCTATGCTGACAATCATGCCATCACTGCTCAAGCAGGAAGCTTTGAAATGGTTGAGTAGAAGCTCTCCAAAGCTTTAGCTGCTCTTACTGCCTGTTACGAGAAAAACCAGCTGATCCTTAATCCATCTAAAACACATACATGTGCTTAAAAACAGACAGCCATGGACTTGAAAATAGTTTTAGATATTCCAAAACCCTACTACCAAAAGAGTTTCATCTATGCTGATGATGGTGCCATCACTGATCCAAGCACCAAGCTTTGAAATTGTTGAATAGAAGCTCTCCGAATCTGTAGCTGAGTCACTCTGGACCGTGCTCTAATTTACAAAAAGCACTTCTTGACTATCAAGCAAAAAGTGAGTGCTATAAACAATATCATGCGAAAGCTGACTGGCACGACCAGACATGGTGAAAACATCTGCCCTTGCGCTTTGCTACTCTGCTGCTGAGTACACCCCCAGTGTTGTGGAATACATCTCACCACATTATAACAGTGGATATAGATTGTAATTAGACATGCTGCCTTATTACAGGATGTCTATGCCTTACACCACTGGAGAAATTACACTGTTTAGCCAGTATTGCACCACCCGACATCCATCGTGAAGTAGCAGCGTGTAATGAAAGGACCAAGGTATTGACATCTCCAGCCCATCCCCTGTTCGGATATCAGACAGCAAGGCAATGCCTTAAATCAAGAAACAGCTTCCTAAGATCTACAGATATACTTGCAGGAACACCTCAGCAAGCAAGAATCCAAAAGTGGCAGACTAAAACCCGGAACCTCAATCTGTGGCTGAAACCACATGAGAGTCTCCCTCCTGGGCACACAGAAGACTGGGCGACCTGGAAGGCACTGAACAGGCTGCGCTCTGGCACCACGAGATGCACAGCCAATCTCAAGAAATGGGGCTTCAAAGTGGAGTCTACAACATGTGGGTGTGGAGAAGAGCAAACCACAGAATACTTATTACAATGCAGTGTATAGGCAGTGTATAAAATTTATTGCTTTTGACCAAAGGCCGTTGCAAGTCCAAAATAAAAAAAAAAGCGCACACACAAAACAATACATATGGAATTTGCATAGTAGACAATAAAAGGTTACCAGTTACTTATACACCATGAGTCACATTTAAACCTTCTTAAACCAGATTATCTCCTTTACATAGGACAGCCATCTCCGCTATGTGCCTCCTCCTAATCTTCTTAGCCGCAAGGGCAAACAGGGCTACGCGCCAGGTCGTATATTTATCTGTATCCATAAGGAGGTAGAGTAGTATCTCTTGAGGATTCAGAAAGATTTTGTTGTCCAGTAAAGGTAAGATAAAGCGCTCCCTAGGATCTTTGTGTAGGGGGCAGCACATTAAGTAATGTACCAGGTCCTCTGGGTAGGGGCAACCAGCAATACATCTTCGTTCAATTTTGGGGACTTTTTTAAGCCTCCCGTCCCTTTCCGCTGAATCAAACATATTTAGTCTGAGCTCTGTGAAGGCTCATCGGAGCTGGACAAAGGTCAGGCTGTCAAGGTAGTCTGGGTAGCCAGTGGGTTGTCTAAGGCTGTAGTATAGGGGGGCACACGGGGAGTCACAGGCAGCCTGGAGGTCTGTGAGTGTAGTGACTTCTAATATTGTCTTGTTTATTTTTGTCTTCCTTGTGGGGTGGTCTAGCTTTGCCAGCTCACTAACCGAGAGACCATATTTAATGGCCAGTTGTGCTGCCTTGTGGACCCAATTGTTAACAGGTAGACCATTGTTAAGTTCCAAGAGACATTTTTTTGGTAATCTAGCAGTTGGCATTTCTTGGATTTTAAGCCAATAGCACAAGATCCTTTTATCTATTTGGCTTTCTAGGGTTGGGACAGAGGTTTCAAGGCGGATCATGGCAGTTGGAGTGTCTTTAGGGAGGCCTAATAGTGCCCTTAGGAAGTAATTTTGAGGCACTTCTAGACCTAGGGCACTAGGTATGCCCCAGATTTCTGCCCCGTAGAGAAATTGCGCCAGGGTTTTGGCTTTGAAAACAGTTAGGGCAAGATTAACCAGATTACCACCTTGTTTGGCAGCAAAGCTCAGTGTTGCTTTGGCTGATCTGTAAGCTTGAGTTTTGATGTTACTCATCTGTTGTTTCCAGGTGGCTGATTCGGAAAAGAAAATTCCTAGGTATTTAAAGGATTTGACTTGTTTTATTACATGTTCATCTAGGCGCCAAGAGTGTGTTTTGGGGCGCCTACCAAAGACCATAACCTGGGTTTTGCTGTAATTTATTGTAAGAGCGTTTTGTTTACAATAAGTTGAGAATCCAGCCAACAACCGTCTTAGCCCTACCTGAGTTCTTGACAGGAGAATGATATCGTCGGCATACATTAGCAGGGAAAGCTTCTGGTCCAGAATAGTGACCGGGGCGTATTGTAGGCCCTCTAACTCCTTGACAATATCATTGATATAGAAGTTGAATAAAAAAGGTGCTAGGATACAGCCCTGTTTGACACCAGTGTAGGTATTTATTTTTGGTGTGAGATGACCTGCCATATCAACTTTGACCTGTGTCGAGGTATTGGTATATAGGGCCCTAATCAGATACAGCAGACGAGGGTCAATGTCTGCCTTCTCCAATTTTGTCCAGAGCAGGTCTCTTGGGATTGAATCAAAGGCTGATTTTAGGTCAATAAAAGAGGCATAAAGTTTTTGCTTCATATTTTGGGTGTATTTACGGATCAGGAAATTTAATACAAAGCATAGATCAATGGTGGATTTTCCCTTTTGGAAGCCGGCTTGGGTTTCAGATATTAGGTCATTGCTCTAAGACCAATCTTACAATGCAGTCTGAGCCCTGCCACATGCACAATGGAGGACCTTCTCACAGTGGCACCAGAGGTTCTCGAAGTGGACATTATCTGGTCAAAGGAAATTTAGTATAATGCCAAGTTTTAAACTTTTTGTGTGTGGTTTCTTATGCATTATAACTGTATTATCAATTTGCTTCTGATATGAACAATAAATAAATTGACTTAATAAAAAAGGATGCAAATACAGACATGAACACAAGAAACAGCAGCTATAGAGTTTTTAGAGTTGAAGGAGGCTTCACAGCAAAGAATTGTTAACCTTTGGCCCTTCCAATGTGTTGGACTCTCTCTTCGCTGACAGCAAGTGATGCTCAAAGCATCTGGAGGACTGAAGCTTCCCCTGCCCCTGACTTGGAGGTCACTTCTCACAACACTCCCTCTCCTGACCAGTATACAATTGGTAAGAGAAGGATCCGACTATAACAGAGAGCTGTACAGTTTCTGCTTAAATAATTCCAGTGAAGAGAGCCTGTCATTTCCTGAGGCAGTCTGTTCTATTGTCGGAACAGCTCCTACCGTTAAGAAATGCTCTCCTCATGTTCAGCTGCAATCTGTTTCCTTGCCATTTCCTCCCATTAGTTCCTATTCCATCTTCCAGAAACATGGTGAAGTCCATAAGATATTTAAAGGTCTTCCTGCCCTCGGTATCTACTTAAGACGAAACATACTGTATGTACTCATGTATAGGTCTAGAAAGAATCAACTAAAATAAACCCTGGATTAGTGTTAAGTACAGAACTTTAAGTCTTCTTCTTCCTTCTAAGCTATTTTCTCAATGGAGGGGTTAGCATTGTGATTGTCGTTTCCACATGGCTTTATTTGGGCATCCTCAGGCTGGCAGCACGCATATCTCCGTCGATGGTTTATTTATTTATATTGACAAAAATGAGTTGAGAATACCATTACTATCAATACCATTAATACCATTATATACTAGCTGTACCCGGCCACGTGTTGCTGTGGTATAGTCTGCCCAGAAGCGGAGGTCTCGAAGGGCAGCGAGAGGAGTGCTGGGCAGGGCAGCAGCAGTGAGGCCTGCCTTCCCTCTTCCCCTCCAGGGTCTTCCTCCTCCTCTCTGTTTGCAGAGCCCAAACGGAGAGGAGGAGGAAGAGCCCAGAGAAGAGGGACGAAGGCAGGCCTCAGTGCCAGTGCCGCTGCCCTGTGCACCTCTCTCTGCTCTTCGAGGCTTCCGCCAAATAGAGGTACAGGTCTTGCTGTGGAGCGGGGCCTCTTCTTCCTCCTCCTCCTCCCCACCGCCAGATTCGGGGGCCCGGCAGCCATTGCAGGGAGGCGGAGGGGGCAGGGTCAAAGGAGGTGGTGTCGTGAGCCCTCAGAAACGTTAAGAACCGCTGATGTAGGAGCTCTCCTGTGTGTGTGCGTGCACCCAAACCCCCGTCCCTGTACGCTTGCGCAGTGGATTTTTAGGATTTGTAAGTTATGTTTATTTGGGGTTTTTTTGTTTTTTTTAATTATTGTTGGTCACACCTTGCATTGTGAGATGTTATGTTGCCAAATTTGGTGTGATTCTGTTCATTGGTTCTTTTGTTTACTTCAGCCTAACGACGACAGCTCCTTTTCTATATATATAGATTATTATTATTACTAGCCACCCCCTGCCGCATGTTGCTGTGGCCCAGCCTGTGTATATGTGTTTTCTGTGTATATATGTATATGTGTGTGTATTTGGGTTTTGTGTATATGTGTGTTTATGTATATATATGTGGTTTTGAGCATGTGTGTTTGTGTATATATATACGTGTGGGTTTTTGGCTGTTAAGTCTCTTCTGTTGTGTTTTTCAGTGTTTTTATGAGTGATTGTCACTCATTGGCCTGATACATGTATTGTGTCCAAATTTGGTGTCAATTTGTCCAGTGGCTTTTGAGTTACGTTAATCCTACAAACGAACATTACAGTTTTTATTTATATAGATTATTATTATTAGTCTCCTGTCCTACAATCAGAAAACAGGCATACCTCAGTTAGCAAATTTTCTGACAACAAAGCTTCTTTTTACAAAGGTTTCTTACACCAGATTTAAAGTAACATTATTTATTTATGTCTTCATTCACAGTATTTATATTCCGCCCTTCTCACCCTGAAGGGGACTCAGGGTGGATCACAATGCACACATACACAGCAATCAATCAATGATGTTTTAAGACAGACAGACAGATTATTTTGGCATTTCCAAATTTGGCGCCTGGAGGTTATGCTTGATTCCAGCCACAGGGGGGTGCTATCACTTCATCCACTGTGATGTGAATCATTTTGATCGCATTTCCTCCTTGTTTTTTGACTGCCGGCATTTTTATGATGTCGTAAAATACCTCCCTGCTTTAAGCGGTCCCTAATTTCTCTACTCACAGCTCAGCTGTTTTTGAACTACTTAGGTGGACAGAAAGCTTGGCTGGGTGCTCAATCCGACTCAGGCTTCAAACTTGCCACCTTCCAGTCGTCAGTGATGTATTGCTGTTGGTGATTAACCAGCTGTGCTACATCCCAGCATCAGTATTGAGGGGATGGCAAAGAAAGGTCTGGAGTTGAAGTCATATTTGGAAGGAGACAAAGCTTGTTAAATTCCTCCCAGATAATGTTAGGACTCACTTGGGGTGGGGGGCAGCATTAGAAACCTTGAAGCGGAAATGGCATAAAAGCTTAGACTAGAGTTAAGGACATTTTTCCCCTGATAATCCAACTACACTGTGACTGTGGATCAGTTACACCAACATAGTCATGCCAAGTGATTGTGGAACAAAATGGGCCATCTGTGATTCCCCTAGACAATATCCAATTAAGAAGAAAATCCAAGTTGTTCTAAAGTCAAGAGGAGACTGCACAAACTCATGGCAAAGGCAGGATTTCATCCAGCGCGAGAAGCATGGAAAATTGTGTGGAGGGCGGGAGCGAGATGACACGGGTTTCCAATCATTGTGGTTCAGCAGGCAGAGAAAAAGGACTTCTTTCGATCAATAATTTTCACATCAAATTGACATCAAGTCCCTGATGCACCGGCAGTGCTGAAGAAGAGACTCTCCAAAAAGTGAAATTCAATCTGTACCAAATGATTTCAGCTTTCAGCCTCACCGTTCCATTTTCTTTATCCTTTTAAAAAAAGAAAGTTTGAAAGTTTGGCTTCACTTTAAAAAAAAACACCTAAATCCTAGTGATATCTATTATATAAAGGAGGCCCCGTCATGGAACGACCGTCCTAGGCAGAGAAACCTTACCAGGCAGAGACACCAAACTTGGCAACATAAATAGGCCTCAGGCAAGGTAGGTTTTTAGCAAAGAAACTTTCTCCCCCAAAACCTAGAAGGCCCCCAAAACAACAATACAAAAAACCTACATTTCCCAGCATCCTCCGCAGCCGCCAACGAATCTCCCGGCCTCTACATTCTGACAACATGATTGGTTGCCAGTGAGGGAGTATTTGCATAACGCCGCTATTGGCCAGCCAACATGAACATTCCGACCCATAATTTATTTATTTATTAGATTTCTGCGCCACCACTCCCGGAAGGCTCGGGGCGGCTCACAACAAGCATATATAAAACAACACATTAAAACAAGTTAAAAGCACATTAAATATACACAATCTAAACAGATAGATTAAAACCTAACATGCCGAAACAAGGCACAACAGTATAAAAGACAATGTAAAAACATTGCAGCATATTACAGTCGGCGGGCTATGCATTGGCAGACCTATAGGCCGAAGGCCTGTTGGAAAACATAGGTCTTGCACGCCCGCCTAAAAGGCAGAAGATCTCGGATGACACGCGTCTCAGCTGGGAGGGCGTTCCACAACGTGGGCGCAATCACGGAGAACGCCCTCCTACGAGTTGCTGTAAGTTTGGCTGACTTCGCCGATGGAATGGCTAACAGGTTAGTGTTTTCGGACCGGAGTGATCTCGTAGGGCAATATGGGGAAAGCCGATCCCTCAGATACGCTGGCCCCTGTCAGAGGAGGATAAGGCAAAGGCCTGAGGCAGTCACCAACACAAACACCCAATTCACTTCCCACAGAAAATGTAAACCCCTACAAATCACAAACCACGCCCAAAATTGACAGTAAGGCTTCATTAACTTGATTTTCCCGACTAGGCCTCAGCTCATGGGACATTGTGTATGGCCTGAATTGACAGTAAGGCTTCATTAACTTGATTTTCCTGACTAGGCCTCAGCTCATGGAACATTGTATATGGCCTGAATTTACAGTAACCTACCTTGGCACACAGAGCCCATATGACCCACGCTACATTCTACTGCAGTTTGAAGGAGGGTGGACCATGGATGATGGGATTTGATGTACCTCCATGGATTATGGGGTTTGTAGTACTTTCAAACCCTTCATTCACCACAGACCACTGAACAAAGACCGATAAAGACCCAACTTGGCACACAGTGCCCCCATGACCCACACTCCATCCAACTGCAGTTTAGAGGAGGGCACACCATGATGATGGGATTTCAAGTACCTCCACTCACTTCCAAAGTACCCCACCCACACAAGCATCAACCTCTACACCAACACAGCAGACGGAAAGACAAAAAACATTGTATATCCACAAGCTCTGCAGAACGCCAGGAACACCACACACCGACAACTCCACAGGACTTCAACATCCCACCCACCAGAACAACCCACAACGACACAGCCATGACCCCACCAAGACCATAACTAACATCAATTCCAACCCTTACATACTCAGACTTTCTCGCATCTCCTAAATAGGGCACAGCAACGCGTGCCGGGTACAGCTAGTGACATATAAAGAAAGATGTGACTGTTGGCAAGATGAGATTTTAAGTACATGTACCAATATGCTATCATGGCTACATATAAGGGCAGTCCCCAAGTTATGAACAAGAGGGGTTCAGTAGATTTATTCTTATTTATTTATTCGAATTTATGCGCCACCACTCCCAGTGGCTCGGGGCAGCTTACATACCATAAAAATACAGCTAAAAATTCACAATCAAAACATATAATAAAACATCACATTAGAACATCATAATAAAATCACCTCAGTAAAACAGAACAATATAAGATGGCGTATTACAACAAAAGAAAGACCGCAGCTATTCAGGCCCCGAAAGCCTGCCGGAACAATAAGGTCTTGCAGGCTTTTCGAAATGATAGGAGGCTCTGAAGGGCACGGATGTCAGAGGGCAGCGCATTCCAGAGGACTGGAGCTATGATCGAAAAAGCCCTTCGCCAAGTTGCAGTCAAATGGTATGTCTTAGGGTTTGGAACAACCAGGAGGTTTTGCTCTTCGGAGCGTAAGGATCTGGTGGGACAATATGGGATAAGGCGGTCCTGTAAGTACACTGGCCCCAGACCATTTAAGGCCTTAAAAGTCAAAACTAACACTTTGAAGGTAATCCGGCATTCTATAGGAAGCCAGTGCAGCTCGCGCAAGATTGGCGTAATATGACAGCTCATCGGGAGTTGAGCTGCAGTGTTCTGCACCAGCTTAAGTTTCCGGATCACCGACAAAGGCAGGCCAATGTAAAGAGCGTTACAGTAGTCTAGCCTCGAGATGACCGTAGCTTGGACCACTGTGGCCAGGTTGTGCCAGGACAGATAGGGGGCCAGCTTCCTCGCCTGGCGAAGATGGAAAAAAGACACCCTGCTGGCGGTGGAGACGTGAGACTCCATCGACAGCAGAGGGTCCAAAGTAACCCCGAGGCTCTTTACAGATAACGACGGACATAATGTCACGCCGTCCAGGATTGGAAGCTGGACATCCCCACCGCCCAGACGACCAAGCCACAGGATCTCCGTCTTTGCCGGATTCACCTTCAACCTACTGGCTCGCAGCCATCTAGTAACAGCTTCAATGCAACGATGGAAATTATCAGGTATGGATTCGGGTCGGCCCTCCATCCTCAGAATGAGCTGAGTGTCATCAGTGTACTGGTGACACTCAAGCCCAAAGCTACGTACCAGCTGAGCAACTGGTCGCATGTAGATATTAAATAACAGAGGGGAGAGGATTGCCCCCTGGGGGACCCCGCTGTAAAGTGGGGAACCCCCAGAGGCAACCTCGCCCCTCCTCACTTGCTGTAGCCGGTTCCGGAGGAAGGAGGACACCCATTTAAGGACTGTCCCCTTCACTCCGGTCCCAGCAAGACGGTGAGTCAATAGATCGTAATCGATAGTATCAAACACTGCTGTGAGATCCAATAACACAAGCAGTGCCGATCGGCCCTGATCTAGTTGGCAACGTAGCTCGTCTGAGATGGAGACCAGAACCGTCTCTGTCCCATGCCCTGAACGGAAGCCGGACTGGAAGGTGTCTAACCAAGCTGTGTCATTTAGGAAGGACTGCAACTGCTCCATTGCTGCCCTCTCAATCAACTTGCCCAGGAACGATAAATTCGAAACTGTGAGGTAATTGGAAGGGACCGTAGGATCTAATCCCGGCTTCTTCAGCAATGGAGAGACCACAGCCTCTTTTAAGCCCTCTGGAAACACTCCTTGCTCAAGGGAGGTATTGATTATATTCAACAGAGGGTCACGTAACCCCTTGAGGCAGGCTTTCACCAGCCAGGAGGAGCAAGGATCGAGGGAGCATGTGGTCGGTCTAGTTGCAGTAACAATCCTATCGACAGTTTTTGCGTCCAGTAAACCGGTTGAAGGTGGGCCCGGCAAGAGGCCACGGAGTCTTAAGTTGAATTTGTATGTAAGTTGGAACAGGTACATTTTAAAGTGTAACGCCAGCCACACACATATACACACACACACACACCGTCCCCTGCCATGGGCCGGTCTGTGTATTTGTGTTTTGTGTTATATATATATATATATATATATATATGTGTGTGTGTGTGTGTGTGTGTGTGTGTGTGTGTATTTGTGTATATATGTATGTTTGTGTGTATACAGTATATGTGGTTTTGTACATGTGTTGTAATGTATTTTTTATTTCTTGGCTTTTTAAAATCTCTTCTGCTGTATTTCTCAGTGTTTTTATGAGTGATGGTTATTTGTTGGCCTGATAGGTGTATTGTGTCAAAATTTTGTGTCAATTTGTCCAGTGGGTTTTTAGTTATGTTAATCCCACAAACGAACATTACATTTTTATTTATATAGATATAGATAGAATCATAGAATCTCCTTACTTGTAGTTTCAAGCCATTGTTCTGCGTCCTAGCCTCCAAGGCAGCAGAAAACAAGCTTGCTCCCTCCTCCCTATGACTTCCTCTCACATATTTATACATAGCTAGTGCTACCATGTCTCCTCTCAGCCTTCTCTTCTTCAGGCTAAACATGCCCAGCTCTTTAAGCTGCTCTTCATAGGGCTTGTTCTCCAGACCCCTGATCATTTTAGTCACCCTCCTCCCTCCCTCCTCCCTCCCTCCCTCCCTCCCTCCCTCCCTCTCTCTACCTTAATAAAACGGAATGTTTGTATGTATGTTTGTATGTATGTGTCCGGAGGGCGGAAGGATATGTGGCAGTGTTCTGATTGGATGCCACTTTCACAGGCCACAGCGACCAGCGCGGGTGATGGACTCCACCAAACTTGGTACACATAACCCCCCTGACCCCCTTTACGTCCTGGTGCGGTTTGAGGGACATGACCCACGGATTATGGGATTTGTAGTACTTTCAAACACTTTGGTTCCCACAGACCACTGAGGCCACCAAAAAGGACCAATACAGACCACACTTGGCACACACAGCCCCCATCACCCACTCTACATCCTGGTGCAGTTCGGAGGAGGGTGGACCATGGACCATCGTGGACCAGGGACTTGAAGTACCTCTACTCACTTCCCAAGTCCGCTGCAACCCTTATTCAATTACTGATTGAGACCAAACTTGGCACACATAACCCCCATGACTGCCTTCATGTCCTGGTGAGGTTTGGGGGAGGACTGACAATGGATGATGGGATTTGTAGTACTTTCACACCCCTCTGTTCCCAAAGACCACTATGGCCCCCAACAAACACCGATAAAGACCACACTTGGCACACAGAGCCCCAGTGGGGTCACTCTACATCCTACTGAAGTTTGGAGGAGGGCAGACTATGGATGATGGGACTTGCAATATCTCCCCTCACTTTCAAAGACTGCTGCAAACCTAATCCAATGACTGATCAAGACCAAACCTGGCACACAGAGCCCCCATGATCCACTCTACATCTTGCTGGACTTCTCAAATGACCCGGGCACCGCCGGATCCCCAAGCTCTGGTACTCTGATGCTCTCTGAAGCTTTAGGTGCTCTTACTGCCTATTACAGGTAAAAACCATCTGATTCCTAATCCAACAGAAACACAGACATGTGCTTTCCACCTTGAGAACATACAAGTATCTCAAGCTCCGAGGATCACCTGGGAAGAAATCCCACTGGCGACATGGTCTGTAGTCCCTCCCACAACCGCAAACAACATAGAATTAAGGGGAAACTGCATATCTAACTAACTAACTAACTAATTTTATTATTTATGAGTCGTGCTCTACCTACAAAACAGTAAGCAATCTGAATTATATACATAACAAATAACTAGTATAGGAGGCTTGTAGAAGGTTGCTACTTCCAACACGTCCCAGCAGTGGAACTCTCTGCCCCAGGGTGTGATGGAGGCTTCCTCTTTGGAACTTTTAAGCAGATGGCCATCTGTCAGGGGTTCTTTGAATGTGATTTTCCTGCTTCTTGGACTGGATGGCCCATGAGGTCTCTTCCAACTCTATGATTCCATGATTGCATGATTCTGTGTGTAGCTCGCCACCTAGTGGCTGTGTTAAACATTGACACAAATCTATTAGCAATCAGGTGCAGCAAATGCTTCAGCTGTACTTCATTAGAAAAGGGAAATGGCTTGCCTTGGTTAGGAAGCCTTGCAATGCTGATTTTGATTTTTGGCTCTTATAATATTGTGGATTGTTAAACCCGTAGATTCAGAACTCTTGAACACAGAGGACTGACTATATCACTATTAAAAATGCCTACTTACAATTCCAGTTGAGAGCTCTCCTTCTGATACACATACACGCAGGCAAGCCACCTGATTGTCCCTACAATGGCCATATAAGAGAGAGATGGGGGGGGGGCAGGAAATAACCGCCTCCTCTGCCTTCTTCTTTTTCCCAATCCATCCCTTCCTTGTGTTGCATCTTTAGACTGAAAACCACACACACACACCTTTTGCCGCATGCCCCTTATCTTTGTCTGCATGAATCCTCCTTGACTGCAGCTGATTTGGTTGTTATTGTATTTATGCCTCTGGAGTTGAAAAGTGCTGTTGTCACCTACGACTGTTCACGCGCACGCTTTCTGCCTGCTCGAATGCTTCTGAAATCCCACTGGTGAACTGCAATGTATTCAAGCTCCAAATGCAGCCGGGAAATGCTGCCCCACTAAATAAAAAACCAACACAGCGTCCCCAACTGCTACTTAACCAGTTTCCTTTAAAAGCTACGTGCATCCTCTGCTGTCAAGGGGCTAATTAAATTTGTACAATCTTCTCACTTCTTGCATCTCTCCTTTTATACACACTGAGAAACTCTGAACTTATTTTTGGCAACTGGCAGCAAAGATTCTGCAGCCCTCTCTTCAATAGTCCCGCTCGCCCACCCGTACGTTATTTACCCTGCTCTCCAGAAACAAAGCCTGCCTTTGACTAAAAGCGGGACTTTAGGATCTGTTTGCCTCCTCCCTCAGCACTGGCCTGTTTTGAGCAACGCTGCTCCAATCCTGGGGTATAAACAGAGCTTGGGTTTTCATGCTCAACCAAGGTGAGTTTCCACTATGAGCAGCGTTTCTCAACCTGGGGGTTGCGACCACTGGTGGGGTCGCAAGGGAGTTTCAGAGGGGTCACTAAAGACCATCAGAAAACATATATTTCGGATGATCTTAGGAACCACTTTGGCAGAGAAGGCTGAAGATCTCTCCATCTCTCCTCTTCCTTTTTGGAAACAGATGGCAAATCTTCCCATCAAAAGCGCTCCTCCTGCTGTGATTGGCCGACCTCTCAGCCAAGGGGAGGGCTATTCCTGAGACTCCAAGCGGGGAGGGGAGAGCAGGCATGCTCGGAGCATGGAAGTGTGGTGCGCATATGTGAGCGAGAGAAAGTGTGCGAGTCTGGAGGAAAGCTCACACCAGCAAGTCCCTTCAAGGCATTAAGCCCAATTCTATCGTTGGTAGGGTTCAGAATGCTCTTTGATTGTAGGTGAACTATAAATCCCATCAACTCCAACTCGCAAATGTCAAGGTCTGTTTTCCCCAAACTGCACCAGTGTTCACATTTGGGCATGTTGAGTATTCATGCCAAGTTTATTTATTTATTTATTTATTTCTTGGGACTTCTACACCGCCGACTCCCGAGGGCTCGCGGCGGCTCACAAGAGCCAGTGGCACAGCGCCAATGGTTAAAACAAAACATTTTAAAAACAGAATTAAAACATGCAACACTAACAATTAAAACAAAAAGCAGCAGCAAGTATAGTAGCCCAATGGATGAACAGACGGCCTACTCACCGAAGGCCTGTCTAAACAAATGAGTTTTGCAGGCCCGTCTAAACGGGAGTAGGTCCCTCAGGGCTCTGGCCTCAGCCGGGAGAGCGTTCCATAGCGTAGGGGCTATCACGGAGAACGCCCTCCGGCGGGTGGATGTTAAATGGGCCAGCTTTACAGATGGTATCACCAAAAGGTTGGCCTCCTCCGACTGGAGTGATCTCGATGGGCAATATGGAGTGAGACGGTCTCTCAGGTACGCTGGCCCCAGGCCGTGGATGGCCTTGAAGGTAAGAACCAGCACTTTGAAGGCGACCCGGTGCTCTATAGGTAGCCAGTGCAGATCCTGCAAGATTGGTGTTATACGGCAACCTGCTGGAGCCCCAGACAGGAGCCGGGCGGCAGTGTTCTGCACCAGCTTGAGCTTCCGGATCGACGACATAGGCAGGCCAACGTAAAGCGCGTTACAGTAATCTAGCCTCGAGATGACCGTGGCTTGGATCACCGTGGCTAGGTCACTCCGGGAGAGATAGGGGCCAGCCTCCTTGCCTGGCGGAGGTGGAAACAAGCAGCCTTGCTGGCGATGGAGACCTGGGCCTCCATTGTCAGACGGGAGTCCAAATGGACACCCAGGCTCTTCACTGACGGCGCTGGATGCAGCGCCGCACCGTCCAGGGTCGGAAGCCGGGCACCTACCTCGCCCGGGCGGCCCAGCCACAAGATCTCCGTCTTCGCCGGATTCACCCTCAACCTACTGGCTCGCAGCCATCCAGTAACGGCCTCGAGGCACTGTTGAAATTATCGGGGACGGACTCGGCCTGCCCTCCATCCTCAGAATGAGCTGGGTGTCATCCGCATACTGGTGACAGACCAGCCCATAACTCCGCACCAGCTGTGCAAGCGGCTGCATGTAGATGTTAAATAACAGAGGGGAGAGAATGGCCCCTGAGGAACTCACACACTAATGGGGAGCCCTCGGAGACCACCCCGCCCCTCCTCACACGCTGAGACCGCTGGCGGAGGAAGGAGGCCAGCCATTTAAGGACAGTCCCCCTCACTCCAGCCATGGCCAGGCGGTGGATCAAAAGATTGTGGTCGACCATGTCAAACGCTGCCGTGAGGTCCAATAACACGAGCAGCGCAGACCCGCCTTGGTCGAGCTGGCAGCGGAGTTGGTCTGTGATGGAGACCAGGACCGTCTCCGTCCCGTGGCCCGAACGGAAGCCGGACTGGAAGGGGTCTAGCCATGTTGCGTCATCTAAGAAGGATTGCAGCTGCTCCATTACTGCCCTCTCAACCACCTTGCCCAGGTACGAAAGATTCGACACTGGGCGGTAGTTGGAGGAACCGCAGGGTCCAATGATGGTTTCTTCAGTAATGGAGCTACCACCGCCTCTTTAAGCACTCTGGAAAGACTCCTTGCTCAAGGGAGCTGTTAATGATATTCAACAGAGGCCCACGTAACCCCTCCAGGCAAGATCTAACAAGCCAGGAGGGGCACGGGTCGAGGGAGCAGGTGGTAGGACGAGCTGCAGTCACTATCTTATCAACCGCATCTGCGTCCAGTGGCCGAAACCGGTCGAGGGTGGGCCCGGCGGAGGGCCACGGAGTCTCTAGCTCTCTTACTGTATCAACTGTGGCCGGGAGGTCCCGGCGGAGGCCCAGTATCTTGTCTGTAAAAAAGCTCTGAAAAGCACCGGCAGTAAGGGTCTGATCGCAATTTTTTGGGACGGTAGGGACCGTCGTCAAAGATCGAATTACCTTAAACAGTTGAGCCAGGCGTGAGCTTGCAGACGCTATCAAGGCAGAGAAGTATTCATTTTTGGCTGCCTTGACAGCATGCTCATAAGTCTCTTTAATTAGCTTATAAGCTGATAGTGAGGCTCCGTCACGGAGTTTCCGCCACTCGCGCTCTAGCCGTCTCCTTTCCCGCTTCATGATCCTAAGGTCCCCTGTGTACCAGGGAGACCGATGATTGCGGGGTCGGAGAGGGCGCCTGGGAGCAATCTCGTCGAGAGCTCTGGCCAGTGAGGTGTTCCAGGTCTGGACTAGCTCATCGACTGAGACGCTGATAGACTCCAGATCCCTCAGAGCATTCAGGAACCTTTCAGGTTCCATAAGTCTCCTTGGGCGAACAAAAATCTGTTCGGCGCCCTTGCATGGGGGGGGCGGTTGCTCCACCTTAGAGCACAGTGGTCCGACCATGGTACCTCTATTACGGAGGCTAGGTCCACTTGAACCCCTGCGCTGAACACCAAATTGAGGGTGTGTCCGGCCGAGTGTGTGGGTCCCGAATTACATAAGGAGAGGCCCAATGTCGCCATGGGTCCGCGGCTGCAGATGGACCAGAGGCTGCGTCGGCGTGGACATTGAAGTCGCCCAGAACAATAAGTCTGGGAAACCTCAATGCCCACTCCGACACAGTCTCTAGCAGCCGTGCCAGTTTGGTCCAGATCCATCATTTGCTCCAGATGCATCATCAGTGGGGTACACTGTAGGGTAAACTACAACTCCCACAATGGTGAGTCACTCCCCTCAAACCCCTCCAGGTACCTGGAGAACTTGATGTCTCAGTGGCCCCAGAACAGAAGATGTCTCAGTTCCCGACTTGCTTCAGATCTTTTCCAGCTGTTCCTAGCTAGTCATTTTAGCATCCCACCTCTTCCTTCCAACTGCATACATTTCCCCTGTTAATCTGCTCTAATCTAAATCCTTTACTTTGCCTCCAGCAAGTTCATCATCACCACTTGACTTTGGTATTTTCCACTTAGTAACCTGATGCTGTTGAGGCATTTTGCTACTTATTTCCTGTATGGCTGGGCTGATGACAAATAGTTCAGCCCTTGTAAAAAGAATCTAAGTCAGAAGGAAATAGGTCAATTTGAGAATGAGACAGGGCTGCACACTGCGCTTACATACAGAGCACTGAGGGGGTAAACAAGCTGCAACAAGTCCACCCCTTACTGGCCCACTCACATGGCTGAAAAAGGTGGAATGAGGAACGTAGCCATTGGTATTGCTGTTGTTGTGGACCTTCAAGTTCTTTCTAATTTCCAGGGCCCCTGAGACAAATCTGTGATGACGAACATTTTTTTCCAAGGACGTTGGTTGTTGCCTTCCTCTAAAGCTGAGTCTGTACTCCTCAATGTTTCCCAAATGATAACCAGGACATGTGTGGCCAAACATCAGAGGGTGATCAAAATGGCAAAGGCAATGAATGTCGCTCCAGGTGACAGGCAACAGACAATAGCCATGTTGCACTCAGTGACCAACAAGAACAGGACGAGGGTGGTAAGGGCAAAGAACAAGTAAAAGTGAAGAACAGAGAAGGATGGTAAGGGTGGAAAACAGGAGGAAGATGGTATGGGTGGGCAACAAGAGAAGAATGAGAAGGATGGAGAACAGGAGCTGGATGGGAAGGGTGGAGATCGGAAAAAGAATGGTAAGGAGGGAGAAGAGGAAGAGAATAGTATGGGTGTAGAACAGGAGGAAGGTGGTAAGGCTAGACAACAGGAGAAGGGCAGTAAGGATGAAGAACAGGAGGAGTATGAGAATTATGGAGAACAGAGAAGGGTGGGAAGGGTGGAAAGAGCAAGGTAAAGATGGATCAGAGGAGGGAGAAAATGGTAAGGGTGGAGAACAGGAGGATGACATGGGTAGAAAACGAAGGATAGAGAACAGGAAGAAGATGGAGGTAGACAACAGTAAAGGGGTGGTAAGGATGCAGAGGAGATGGAGGATGGGAAGGATAGAGAACAGTAGAAGGATAGCAAGGATGGAGAACCGGGGAAGAATGGTAAGGGTGGAGAAGAGGAAGAAAACGATAAGGATGGAGAACTGGAGGAGGATAGTAAGTGTGGAGACCAGGAGGATGACAAGGGTAGAGACCAGGAGAAGGGTGATAAAGGTAGAGAACAGGGAAAGGATGATAAGGATGGAGAACCTGACGAAGACTGTAAGTGTGGAGACCAGGAGAAAGAAAGCAATGCTGGAGACCAGGAAGAGGAGGATACAGCTAGAGAAGAGGAGAATGGTAAGGATGGAGAACAAGAGGAGGATGGTAAGTGTGGAGACCAGGAGAAAGACAGCCATGGTGGGGACCAGGAAGAGGAGGATATGGCTGGAGAAGAGGAGAATGGTATGGGTGAGAACAGGAGGATGGTAAGTGTAGAGACCAGGAGAAAGGTGATAAGGGTAGAGAACAGGAAAAGGATGACAAGGATGGAGAACAGAAAGAGGATGGTAAGTGTGGCAACCAGGAGAAAGACAGCAATGGTGGAGACCAGGAAGAGGAGGATAGTAAAGGTGGAGAACAGGAGGAGGATGGTAAGTGTGGTCCTCAAGTGACATCAAACTGGGTTCAGTGATGTTGGATGGTTAGGACTCGTTTCCACTTCCACAGAAGCCCAGGGGTTGCTGGTGGAAACCATCCTGGGGCCGATTCAGAATTCAACACTCCAGGTTGGCTCCGGGATAAAGTGTCCATGTAAAACCTCCCTGGGAGACCATGGCTCTAATGTGCGCTTGACTACTGAAATCCCCTGGAGGGCCTTAAGCATTTCACAGTCCCTCAAACTCAGAGCATGTCAATGGTGGCAAGCCCACTTTGAAGAAATCTTGCCAAGGAAACATTAGGATAGTGTCATCCAAGTGCCAGTGTGATGGAGTGGTTTGAGCGTTGGAACATGACTCTGGAGACCATGCTCAGTCATGGAAACCCACTGGGTAACCATAGGCAAGTCATACCCCCTCAGCATCAAAGGAATGCAAAACAAATCCCCTCTGAATAAAGCTTGCCAAGAAAACCTCATGATAGGTTCGCCTTAGGGTCACCATTAGATGGAAACCACTTGAAGGAACACAAGAACAACAACAACAACATGAGTCAGAATCAACTTAAAGGCAGACGACACACATTAAGTGTAAGTCTAAAGGGAAAGGAGAGACAATGAAATGGGCAATCATTGTTATCCTCAAGGCAATTTATTTGTGCAGGTGATGACCTCTTCTTATGAGAAAGGCTACACTCATTAGGCATTGAAAACAGTTTCCCAGTTTGATGCTCCCTGTAGTGAACCAATGTTCATGTTATTTCAGGGGATGGTCGAAATTAATTTACAGGAAATTTAGAAAAAGACTGGTTCTTTCTTCCTCTGATCTGTGCTTCTCCAAACAGGAATCACAAAGGCAGCCTCCACCAGGATGTTGTGCTTGCGTGTGTTGCACCCATAAGCACACTGACTTATGCATTTGGGAGAAAATGAGCACCTACAGCTCAATGTCCCTGCAAATTACATTCCTCCATGACCTGCTTTTTCTCCAGGAGCGGTGAGAGGCTGACTCTGTAAATGATGGTCAGGATTCGGAAACTTTAAATTTGCAGAAACACAAAGATGAAAACAACAACTGGAGGTGTGTCCGTATGTGTTTGTTCAGAAGTGACAGCGAGGCGGCCGATTATATTTAGCTTCATTTTGCATTATGTAATTTGCCATACAAAGGGTGAAAAGGAAAAAAAATCCCTCCCGGCTTTTCTAAAATTAAAAAAGTAGCAAGCTTTCCTTGAATCATGTGTGTGTGTGTGTGTGTGTGTGTGTGTGTGTGTGTGTGTGTGATAGCGAGAGAGTACAGCAATGAAGAGGGCATGGTTCACACACATATACATGGGAATCCGTACCAGAAGGAAAGCGGCATAATCAGGAAGGTTATCTACCTGCCCTAAAACAATTGGAGGGCAGAGATCGTGCTTAGTAGGTATTTGAATCATGCAGCGCTGGCTGCGTTTGCTTTGCAATGCGAAAAATGAAAATCATAGTGAACAGTCGAAGAAAAAACATTAAGAGTGCATAAAATCATAGCATTGGAAGAGACCTCATGGGCCATCCAGTCCAACCCCCTGCCAAGAAGCAGGAAACAAGCATTGAAAGCACCCCTGACAGATGGCCATCCAGCCTCTGTTTAAAAGCCTCCAAAGAAGGAGCCTCCACCACACTCTGGGGCAGAGAGTTCCACTGCTGAACAGCTCTTAGTCAGGAAGCGCTTCCTAATGTTCAGGTGGAATCTCCTGTAGTTTGAAGTCATGCTACCCCTCTATTCTCTATTCTGCCTTGGTTAGACCACATGGCTGGGTGGCCATCTATCAGGGGTGCTTTGAATGTGATTTTCCTGCTTCTTGGCCGAATGGGGTTGGACTGGATGGCCCACGAGGTCTCTTCCAACACTATGATTTTATGATTCTATGAGAGAGAGAGTGGTACCTGCAAGCCGCCTTCCTTCCGTGTCGCTTTGTATGAATTTTCAACGACAGCTCTAGAAACGAAGCAAGAATAGTAAGGCCAATGTTGTACTTAGAAGGCATATGCTGCTCACACATGTCGGATGCCAAGAAAGCATGGAGATGCTTCCAAACTCTTTGGAAGCCTCCCGGATGGGTCTGAAGGCTGCCAATGCTCTCCTTGTCTTTTGCCAAAGCCACACCAAGCTTGCCTGACTGCAGCATCTCCTCTTCTCCTTTGTAGGTTTTTAGTCGATGTTGCAGCTAAAACACTGGCCGATACACACATTGGTGCCTCATATGTTAGACCTGTTTCTTGGTATAATTGACCAGCTGATTCCAAAAATGGCGCCTGTTCCCCCCCCCCCCCCATCAGCTCTACATTTTGAGATATAGAACATATACTATCTATTCTACCAGTCGACATCTGCTCACCCAAAGAAAACTATGATAACTATATCGAAGAAGCAAGAGCTGATGCAGTCTATCCAATGCAGTGCCCCAAATTACCCCTAAAAATCAGGACACCAAGACATTCTGTTGTTTGGTTGTATAATTTGCCTGTTAGTTATCTCTGATGCCAAGTAAGATTTGCCTGTATTATGCCTGATATCTTTAGCAACAACCTCCAAAACATCGCAACAATCTGGGTTGTTGTGAATTTTCCAGGCTGTATGTCCATGTTCCAGAAGCATTCTCTCCTGACATTTCGCCCACATCTATAGCAGGAATCCTCAGAGCTTGTGAGGTCTGTTGGAAACTAGGAGAATGGGAATGTCCTGGGTGGGAGAAAGAACTCTTGTCCATTTGAGGTAGGTCTGAATGTTTCAATGGGCCACCTTGATTAGCATTTAATGGCCTAGCTAGCGGTTTCGAGGTCTGTCTTCTTACTGCCTGGGGGAATCCTTTGTTGGGAGGTGATTAGCTGACCCTGTCACAAAATGCCAAATGAGGTAACCGAGGAATCTTTCTGTTCGATCTTATAGGATTCTTTTCATCCTGTTCTTCCGGATGATGCTTACGGGGTCCTTGGGGCTTCGATTCTAAATAACTACAGACCAATCTCCATCCTTCCTTTTTTGGGCAAGGTACTGGAGTGGGTGGTTGCCTTGCGGCTTCAGTGATTCCTAGATGACACTGATTTTCTAAATCGATTGCAGTATGGCTTCAGGCCTGGGCACAGTACTGAGACGGCTTTGGTCGCCTTGGTGGATGACCTCTGCAAGGAACTGGACAGGGGGAGTGTGACCCTGTTGGTTCTCATGGATATCTCAGCGGCTTTCAATACCATCGATCATGGTATCCTTCTGGGATGACTCGCCGGGATGGGTCTCGGGGGCACGGTTTTGCTGTGGCTCCAGTCCTTTTTGGAGGGTCATTCTCAGTTTGTGAAGCTGGGAGACACCTATTCGGACCTCTGTCCTTTGACCTGTGGGGTCCTGCAAGGTTCCATTCTGTCTCCCATGCTTTTTAATATCTACATGAAACCACTGGGAGAGGTCATCCAGAGTTTTGGAGCTCAGTGCCATCTCTACGCAGATGACACCCAACTCCACTACTCTTTTCCAACAGAATCCAAGGAAGCCCCTCATGTGTTGTGATGGTCTGGATGAGGACGGACAAGCTGAGGATCAATCCTGACAAGACAGCGGTCCTCCAGGTCAGTTGTATGTCTGACCGGGTTATTGGGTGGCAACCTGTGGTTGATGGGGTTGCACTGCCCCTGAAGACACAGGTCTGCAGCTTGGGAGTCCTCCTAGATTCAGCGCTGACACTTGATGCTCAGGTGGCTGAAAGTGCCTTCGCACAATTAAAAGTAATGTGCCAGCTACGACCATACCTCATAAAGTCTGACTTGACCATGGTGGTCCATGCCTTAGTTACCTCTAGAATGGATTATTGCAATGCACTCTACGTGGGGCTTCCCTTGAAGATGGCCCGGAAACTTCAATTGGTCCAACGTGTAGGAGCCAGCTTAATAACTGGAGCGAATTACAGGGAGCGGATCAAACCCCTGTTTAAGGAGCTCCATTGGCTGCCGTTGATCTTCTGGTCCTAATTCAAGGTTCAGGTCATCTATATATATAAAGGAAGAGCCGTCATGTGAAGACTACCTGAAACAGAGAAACCTTACAACGCAGAAACACAAAACTTGCCAACAGAAATAGGCCTCAAGCAAGGTATGTTTGTAGCAAAGAAACTTTCCCCCCCAAAACCTAAAAGCCCCCAAAACAACGAGTAAAAATAAAATTACATTTCCCAGCATCCTCCGGGGCTGCCAAAGACTCCCCCAGCCTCTACATTCTGACAACATGATTGGCTGCCAATAAGGGCGGATTTGCATAACTGCTGTACTGGCCAGCCAACATGAACATTCCGACCCATAACAAACTGTCAGAGGAGTGCCAGAGCCTCCTCCAACACTTTCAAATCAGAAGACCATGATGGAGATCAACACCATTCAAGGGGAGCTCTTCTTCCTTTCCCAAAAGATCTCCAGTGGCTTGGAATTCCACATTAATAAGAGGACCATCCAGTAACAATGGGGTTTGCCAAGGAGGGTGCTCCAGCCCCTCTATATGCTGGCTCCAAGGGATGGAGGCCATCACCAAGTACCTTCTGATGCCCAGCGCTGGAAGAGCTCCCTCAGATGGCCTGTCCATGAGGAAAGCCTCATCGGACATCGACCAATGGGTGCAAAAGACACAGAGCAGGACATCTTGAAAAAGAGAGGAGCAGAAAGTAAGCTAGACATGAAGATCTTGAGAAAGGTGGCTAAAAGGATACAGAAAGGATTTTTAACAGTCCCCCAACAGACACTGGACGCACCTGTGAAGATAGAGATCCCCTGACAGGACAAGCCCTCCCCAAGCTGATCTGTCCTGGCCATGGTACAAGTCAAACCCAAAGGACTGCAGGCAAAGAGCTGAGGCACAAACATAAAACACCCAATTCACTAACAACAATTCCAACCCTTACATACTCAGACTTTCTCGCATCTCCTAAATAGGGCACAGCAACGCGTGCCGGGTACAGCTAGTTACCTATAAAGCTCTGAATGGTTTGGGACCCGCCTACCTTCATGACCGCATCTCCTACCACCAACCTGCACGATCTCTCCGATCCTCTGGGGTGGCTCTCCTCTCACCTCTTCCTTCATCAAAGGTGAGGCTTGTGGGAAGGAAAGAGAAAGCCTTCTCCACTGTGGCTCCCCGTCTTTGGGACTCACTACCTGGAGAGATTAGGCAAGCCCCATCCTTTGCAGATTTGAAGAAAAACCTGAAAACCCGGCTTTTCCGTTGTGCTTTTGGAGAGTGACCATCCATTCCATTTTTGTTGCCCCATTTATAGTGTTGCCCCTACGATGCACTTTCCCCCATTCAAAACTGAAAGCCTTACCCCATTGTTTCATTTTTTGGACTCCCCTCACTTACATATTTTCTATTCCTACCTCACCCAGGATTTTATCATTTTATCTCATCCATTTGGCCTGCCCACCCAGTCTGATTTTATTGTGTGAATTTGCGTTATTATTTTACGTAGTTATTGTAATTTTATTTTCTGATGCATTTTGTTTCCTGTATTATGTATTTCATTGTGTTCTTCTGTATTTTAAAGGGCTCGCCCTCATGTTAGCCGCCCCGAGTCCCCATTGGGGAGATGGTGGCGGGGTATAAATAAAGTTTATTATAAACCCCATCTTCCTAGTTAGAAGCCCCCAGTTGTGCAATGGGTTAAACCCTTGTGCTGGCAGGACTGAAGACTGACAGGTTCGAGGTTTGAATCCGGAGAGAGTGAGGGTGAGCTCCCTCTGTCAGCTCCAGCTCCCCATGCAGGGACATGAGAGAAGTCTCCCACAAGGGTGATAAAACATCAAGACATCCAGGCGTCCCCTCAGCAATGTCCTTGCAGATGGCCAATTCTCTCACACCAGAAGCGACTTGCACTTTCTCAAGTCGCTCCTGACCCAAAAAAAATATCCTAGTTTCCAAAAGACCTCAGAACCTCTGAGGATGCCTGCCATAGATGTTGGTGAAACATCAGGAGATAATGCTTCTGGAACATAGCCAGACAGTCCTGAAAACTCTCAACAATCCATTGATTCTGGCCATGAAAGCCAGAATACAACAATCTGTTCTAGCCGAAGCTAGAAAGGTGTGTGCAAGACAGTAGGAGAGAGAGCGTGTCGCAGAATGTACGCTGCTGCATGCGTGCGTCTCGCTGGAAAAGAAACCTGCTCTAACATTCCAGGCATCTACTTGCTGCTTCAATGTGTGCGTTACCAGAGAAAGATGCAACTCGCACATTGCAACGCCATTGATAGCATGATTGCCATCCGTACAAGAGAGATAACGTCTCTCTTTTCCACCACCCAAAATCAAAGGAGGAGAATGGTTTGGTTTCCCTGGAAGCAGCCACAACAATTGCACAGAATGCTATTATTGAATCAGACATGCATGCTTTCAATGCCATCCCGAGGCTCTGCCTCAACTGGAGGGGCACTTTTCCCACGTGTAAAGTTTCCAAGGCTTCCTTCCGAAATGCTATGCTCACAGCATCTAGAAACATGCTGCCTGAGACCCGTGAACAAGTTCTCATTCCCCATAGACCAGTGTTTCTTAACCTTTCTAATGGCACAACCCCTTAATACAGTTCCTCATATTATGATGACCCCCAACCATAAAATACATTTTGTTCCTACTTCGTAACGGTCATTTTGCTCCTGTTATGAGTCGTAATGTAAATATCTGATATTCAGGATGTATTTTCATTCACTGGACCAAGTTTGCATGAATACTCAATATGCTCAAATGTGAACACTGGTGGAGTTAGAGGAAAATAGACCTTGACATTTGGGAGTTGTAGTTGCTGGGATTTATAGTTCACCTACAATCAAAGAGCATCCTGAACCCCACCAACGATGGAATTGGGCCAGACTTCCCACACAGAACTCCCATGACCAACAGAAAATACGGGAAGGGTTTGGTGAACATTGACCTTGAGTTTTGGAGTTATAGTTCACCTTCATCCAGAGAGCACAGTGGACTCAAGCAATGATGGATCTGGAGCAAACTTGGCACACATACCTGATATGCCAAAATTAGATTCCTGGAGGGTTTGGGGGGAGCTGATCTTCCTTTCTGGGAGTTGTAGTTTGCCCACAACCAGAGAAACTGTGACCTATACTGATGATGGACCTGGACCAAACGTGGCACACAGAACCCCTATTACTAACTCAACCTCTTGGAGGGGTTTGAGGGGACTGACTCACCATTGTGGGAGTTGTAGTTTACCCTACAGACAGAGAGCACACTGTACCCCACTGATGATGCATCTGGAGCAAATGATGGATCTGGACCAAACTTGGCACAAATACTCAATATTCCCAAATGTGAACACTGGTGGAGCTTGGGGAAAATAGACCTTGACGTTTGAGAGTTGTAGTTGCCAGGATTTATAGTTCACCTACAATTAAATAGTATTTCTGAACCCCAAAAATGATAGAATTGGTCCAAACGTTCTACACAGAACCCCCATGACTGACAAAAAAACACTGTGTTTTCTGATGGTCTTTGGCGACCTCTCTGACACCCCCTTACAACCCCCCTAGGGGTCCCGACCCTCAAGTTGAGAAACGCTGTCATATGCCCAAAGCCAGGATATTATTTTCTTAATGCCTGTTGTCTGGATCTTTATTTTCACCTGGAAATCATTTATCAAGTCAATAATGATGCAAGGCGCCGTGGTTTGGAAGCGACTCCCCATCTCCGATCAAGATCACACCTTGTACACGTTCAGGAAAAGCAGCTCAGGTGTACATAACGTGAATTACTCAACAGCACAAAGAGAGAAATGCAAACCATACATTGTGTTACTGCACACACAGGCACAAACAAACTGTTGCTATCACTAGGGAGAATAAGTCTGCCCTAGTTTACTAAATGTTTATTTCTAAATGCAGAAACCGAGCATCACAAAGATTTAAGTCCACCTACTGTGCTTCTGCGGTTGGGTTCCTAAATCCATTGTCTTCTTAAAGCTGACTTTTAGTCGCTCAGTTGCGTAGCTTTGCACACAAATGCCCCTGCATTCCCGTTGCCTGCCTTGATTTCGAGCCGGAGCTCCTGAGCCAGAGTCCGCTCGGAATGAGACGGTAGTTTAAATTTCATCCCATCTATTTGCTCAGCCACTGAGGACTCGCTGTCAGCAGCCCTGCTCTCCTTTGCTGTGCGCTTGCTTCTCTGATGCAGAGCTGGAGCAAAGGCAGGCAGGGAGGTGTGCGGAGACAGAGGGGTGGGAGTGCAGCCAAATAAAGTCCAGGATTGTATACTTTATTTTTCTCTGGATCTGATGATTAACACTTCCGAAGCAGAGTGTTTCTGTTTGCAAGGAGCTGTGATCGGGATCTGTTACTGAAGGATGCACACTCTTACCTTTTGCAGATCTGAATCCTCAATGGAACGAGGGGGGGAATTTCAGCACCTTGGACCAAACTCAGCCTTCCTGAAGGCCGAATCTATGCTGGATGTCTCCCAATTGCCACTTCCTCTTCCCCATCAATTGGTAATATTTTAATGTATTGTCGAAGGCTTTCATGGCTGGAATGACTGGGTTGTTGTCAGTTTTTCGGGCCATATGGCCATGTTCTAGCAGCATTCTCTCCTGACGTTTCACCTGCATCTATGACAAGCATCCTCAGACCTCACAATCTCTGAGAATGCCTGCCATAGATGCAAGCGAAAGGTCAGGAGAGAATGCTTCTAGAACATGGCATATAGCCCAAAAAACTTACAACAACCTGGCAATATTTTGCTGCTTTCTTCCTTCCTAAAAAGCTGAAATGCCGCTCCTAAGGCTTATAGCAGTGTATCTCAACCTTCCTAATACCACGACCCCTTAATCCAGTTCCTCATGTTGTGGTGACCCCCAACCGTAACATTATTTTTGTTGCTATTTCACAGCTGTAATTTTGCTACTTTTATGAATCGTAATGTAAGAATATGTTTTCATTCACTGGACCAACATTTGGCACAAATACCCAATATGTCCAAATTTCAATATTTGTGGGGTGAGGGTGGGGTTGATTTTGTCATTTGGGAGTTGTAGTTGCTGGGATTTACAGTTCATCTACCCCTTATGTACCCGGGAGATCACTGCGCTCATAGGGGCTCAACCTATTGGAGGTGCCCAGCATCGGGGTCTGCAGACTGGCCAACACACGTCGGAGGGCATTCTCTGCAGCCGCTCCAATTTAGTGGAACGGCCTCCCTGAGGAGATCGGCGCCATCCGGGCCCTCCTGCCGTTTCTCAGAGTGCTAACAACATGGCTCTTGAGAAAGGCATTTGGCCCTTAGCCAATCTGCCACCACATTGTACCAAGGTCTGTACTTAGCATGCCACTGTGTTCAGTTCGGCCTGCTAATTGTTTTATTGGGGTTTTTTAAATTGTTTTAATGTATTTTAACCGTGTTTTTTAATGTATTTGATGGGTTGGCTTACCCTCTTTCTGTAAACCGCTCTGGGCACCAGAGAGAGCGGTATAGCAAGTCAAATTTAATAAAATAAATAAATAAATAAATCTACAGTCAAAGAGCATTCTGAACTCCACCCGCGATTGAATTGCATCAAACAGAATTTCCTAAAAAGGAGAAAATACTGAAAAGGTTTGGTGGGCATTGACTTTGAATTTTGGAGTCGTAGTTCACTTATATTGAAGCTGTGACTGGTTGGCTGCGTGCTAGCAGGTTGAGGGTGAACCCGGCAAAGACAGAAATCTTGTGGCTAGGTCACCCTGGTGGAGAAACTGTTCAGCTGCCTACCCTAGATGGCATACCTCTGTGTCCGTCGTCCTCTGTGAAGAGCTTGGGAGTCCTGCTGGACTCTCTAGTATCAATGGAGGCTCAGATCTCCAGTGCCAGCAGAGCGGCCTTTTTCCACCTCTGGCAGGCTAGGCGACTGGCTCCCTATCTGACCAGGGAGGATCTGGCCACAGTGATTCAGGTCACAGTCACCTCAAGAATAGACTACTGCAACACCCTCTACATTGGCCTACCTATGTCGGCGATCCGGAGGCTCAAGCTGGTGTAAAATGCAGCCGCTAGGCTTCTCATCAGTACACCGGTGAGAGCTCACAGAACACCAATATTGCAGCAGCTACATTGGCTACCAGTCGAACATCGGGCCTCCTTCAAAGTGTTGGCTATCACCTTCAAGGCCTTATATGGTATGGGGCCAATGTACTTGAGGGACCGTCTAACCGTATATAAGCCCCAGAGGTCACTGCGTTCTATTGATAGAAATTTTTTGTTGTTTTAAAGTGTGTTTTCTATATTCTCTGTAAGCAGTTCTGAGCCTCGGGGAAGAACGGCATACAAAACTGAATAAATAAATAAATAAAATATCCAGAGATCACTGTGTACTCAAATAATGATGTATCTGGACCACACTTGGCACAAATACTCAATATGCCCAAATGTGGACACTGGTGGAGTTTGGGGAAAATAGACCGGAGAGATAGCACAGCGGTAACAACAGCTGTGCTGGCAATCTCAAGATCTGAAGATTGCAGGATCGAATCCCGGGCTGAGTTAGACGCCAGCTGTAAGCCCTGTCTACCCAACTGACGTATGTGTATTGTAATCCGCACTGAGTCCCCTTCGGGGTGAGAAGAGCAGAATAAAAATAAAGAGTATTATTATTATTATTATTTGGGAGTTGTAGTTACTAGGATTTCTAGTTCACCTACAATCAAGGAGCCCTTTGACCCCCATCAACGATAGAATTTTGCCAAACTTCTCACACAGAACCCCCATGCCTTGAAGGGACTCATTGGTCTGAACCTCCCTCCAGCTTCACATGCTCTCCCTCGCCCACACATGCGCACCACGCTCTGAGCACGCCTGCTCCCCCCTCCTTGCTTGGAGTCTCAAAAACAGCCCTCTCCTTGTCTGAAAGGCCAGCCAATCACAGCAGGAAGAGGGCTTTTGGTGGGGGGATTTGTCGTCTGTTTCCAAAAGGGGGACAAGGACAGGCAGAGAGATCTTCAGCCTTCTCTGCCAAAGGGGTTCCTAAGATCATCAGAAATATACAGTATGTTTTCCGATGGTCTTTGGTGACACCTCTGAATCTCCCACACACACACACACACACACACACACACACACACACCCCAGTTTGAGAAACGCTGCACTAGCAGTCTCAACTCCATATCCTCTGAAGTCGGTTTGAAATGGGTGAAGGAAGTGTGTGTCATCCAAGACTGCCTGGAGTTGGAGGGCATTAGCATTAGTTAGGCCTATTTTTCATAGTAACTCTGAAGCAACCAGAAATTACATTTATTTGGCAACAGGTGCCAGATTACTGTCTACTGTGTTCATTTTTGCATACTTTATTCAGAAATAAGACTTTCTTTTCCGTCTATTCTGTATCTTCAGGCCACAATATCCGCACAAAAATGGGCCATTGCAGATCTTTATTGTATCGTATTATCTCAAACAGCAGCATTTTCTGCATTTCTCATATGCAGATGAAAAGAAGTGTTATTGTTTATTGCGACTCTAAATGAGATACCTACAGATCTCACAAATCTCAGTGAGTACTATTCTTAGTACTCACTGAGATTTGTGAGATCTGTAGGTATCTGTTACAATTCCGCCAGTTGTTCTCGTGTCCTTTCAGACACTTCTAGGAGAAAGAGATTGTAAACTAAGATACCAGTTAAATTAAATTTAAAGCAGGATGCTGCCGCAGAAGATTCATTTAAATGGGAAATACTCGGCAATCTGACATGATATAAAAATGCCCTTCCCCCTCCTGCAAATATTTACTAGTAGCTTGGGTACCCGGTGTTGCCTGGGTTATTTGAAAAAGTCAAATTTTTAATTCTATAAAATGCATAAGGTGGGTGAACTACAATTCATATCATCCCGAAAAAAATCTAGTACTTAAAGTTTATTATTTTGGGCAAGTTTGCTAGTATAGATACATCCTAAGTGGGGTTCAGTGTTCTCTCCAGCTGTATAGCAAACTACAACTCCCACTATGGCGAGTCAGTCCCCTCAAACCCCTCCAGTAGGTTGAGTTAGTCATGGGGGTTGTGTGTACCAAGTTTGGTCCAGGTCCAGCCTCGCTGGAGGTCACAGTTTCTCTGGTTGTGGGTGAACTACAACTGCCAGAAAGGAAGGTCAATTCCCCTCAAACCCCTCCAGTAATCACATTTCAGCATATCGGGTCTGTGTGCTAAGTCTGGTCCAGATCCATCGGTGGTTCACAAACCCCTCCAGTAATCACATTTCAGCATATCGGGTCTGTGTGCCAAGTCTGGTCCAGATCCATCGGTGGTTCACAGTGCTCTCTGAATGTGGGTGAACTGCAACTCCCCCAAATCAAGGTGAATTTTCCCCCAAAGACCTCCAGTATTTTTTGCTGGTCATGGGAGCTCTGTGTGTCAAGTTTGATCCAATTCCATCTTTGGTGGACTTCAGAATGCTCACTGATTGCAGGTGAACTATAAATCCCAGTACCTACAACTCCAAAATGCCCAGACCAATTCCTCCCAAAACCCACCAGGATTCCAATTTGGGCATAGCAGCTATACATGTCAAGTTTGGTTCCAGTTCCATCATTGTTTGATTCCACAGTGCTCTCTGGATGTAGGTGAACTACAACTCTCCCAAATGAAGGTGAATTTCCCCCAAATACCTCCAGTATTTTTCTTTGGTCATGGAGGTTCTGTGTGCCCAATGTGGTCCAGGTTAATCATTGATGGAGTTCAGAGGGCAGGTCTTAGATTGCAGGTAAACTATGCATCCCAGTTCCTACAACTCCTATAATAATGGTGAATTCTCCCCATATCTCTCTTGTATGTTCAGTTGCTGATCAATTCCTCTGTTTGCTGTGTGCCATAGAAAAGAATAGGGAAGGGTTAAGAGAGAGGTCAAGCAAACTCCACGTCAATGGAGAGAGTCAGAAACACTGGGATGCCTGTGGTGGAGGAAAAACATACAATCTACGATGAAATTTTCCCCGTATGAAGGCCTTAACTTGGGTAGTGGGCGATATTGTGTTTGTGGATGATATCGGCAAGCTCTTTTCACGCTCACTATAACCTGCAATGTCATTGGAGAGCGGGCCATTGGTGTCTTCTGACTAGTGGGAGCTATAGCTGTTTGTGGAGGCAGGAGCTTGTCTGTGTAAGTGGACACTCCAGCTACACACACACATATATTTTCACATGTATTATGTAAGCTGCTGGATGTGCTACTTGTCTTGTGTTCCGACTTCCACATTAAATCTTTTTCTTCCTCTTTTCCTGCACTCAATATCTTTTCTGAAAAGCAATTCATAGTCCAGAGCATTCCTAATTATATTTCATTGGATTTCATAAAACACTCAAAATAAATTATGACCTATATGGAGACACTGATATATTGCTCAGTTACGTTAACCAAAGCAGAGTGAATGGGGAGAAAATGGCATCTTTTGTTCAGGGGAGACAACTGCTCTTTCACTAACTTATTAATTAAAACATACTTAATTAAAACTTGTGAACTGCTCAAAAGATTTAAACCAACTCAGGCGATTAATAGATGTCATGCTCATGCCTTTTCTCAAAGCGAACCCTTCAAGGTGCCAATAAATGGAGAAGTGCCAAGGGGATAAAGAACCAAGCGTTATTGTGTGTGTTGGTTTGAGTGTGGAAGGGACTCTTCACAATCCCCATTCGGTCGTGCAATTCAGCGGGAAGCCGTGAGAGTTCTTGGACAGTTTTTGGACGTGTGAGGCCGACATTACAAGTTTCTCTTTGGTGATAGGTATTACGTATGGTTCCTCCTCAGATAAGCTGATTACACTATGTAACACGATTTTCGTTCCCGGGTCACAAATGTCATTTCCTAATTGGTTCTATCATAAAAACATGGGAAAAGTTTATTAAACTGCCAAAGCCTTGTTTTTGTAGGGGGAATATCCCGCAGCACATTTTGCTCTAGTTTTTCAATGAATCTCTCATCAGGCCTCAACCAATTCAACATAGGGGTGAGCCTTACTACAGTTAAGCACCAGCAGCAATACATCTTACCAATCGAAAAGATGGCAAGTCGAAGCCCGGGTCAGGGTGAGCACCTGACCTTCAGCCCAGCTTACTGTCCACCAACTCTTCTAGTGTTTACCGTTGGTCACGGTTTGGTTCAATTCTATCGTTGGTGGAGTTCAGAATATTCTTTTATTTATTTATTTATTTATTTGTCGAATTTCTAGGCCGCCACTCCTGGGAGGCTTGGGGCGGCTCACAACAGGGCAATACACAAAAAAACACATTAAAACACATAAAGCACTCTAAAATATCCATACATTAAAACACAATGTGCTGTACGAAATACGAAACGCACAGCACAATACAGTATAAAAGATAAAATCAACAGGCAAGACTGGGACACTGATGGCGTCTTATAAGCTGAAGGCCTGTTGAAAGAGGAAGGTCTTACAGGACCTCCTAAAGGACATAAGATCTTGGAGGGCTCGACTGGGAGAGCGTTCCATAAAGTTGGAGCTATCACTGAAAACGCTCTCCTAAGTTAGCCTAAGCGTCTTGACAGGGGGAATTGCCAATAGATTGATGTTCTCTGTCCGCAGTGATCTCGTAAGCCGGTCCCTCAGGTACATTGGCCCCAGGCCGTGCAAGGCCTTAAAGGTAAGCACCAGCACTTTGAAGGTGATCCAGTGCTCAATTGGAAGCCAGTGCAGATCCTGCAAGGTAGGTGTAATATGGCAACCTGCTGGGGCACCAGACAGGAGCCGGGCGGCAGTGTTCTGCACCAGCTTGAGCTTCCGGGTCACCGACAGAGGAAGGCCGTTACGTAGAGCGTGTTACAGTAGTCTAGTCTCGAGATGACCGTGGCTTGGATCACCGTGGCCAGGTCGTTCCGGGATAGATAGGGGCCAGCCGCCTTGCCTGTCTTAGATGGAAAAAAACTGTTTTACTGACCATAGAGATTTGGGTCTCATGGTCAGTTGGGAGTCCAAACTCTTTACAGAAGGCAATGGGCATAACGCCACACCGTCCAGGGTCGGAAGCTGGATATCCCCATCGCCCGGACGGCCCAACCACAAGATCTCCGTCTTCGCTGGATTCACCTTCAACCTACTGGCTCGCAGCCATCCTGTAACGGCCTCAAGGCAACGTTGGAAATTATCAGGTACAGATCCAGGCCTGCCCTCCATCCTCAGAATGAGCTGAGTGTCATCAGCGTACTGTTGACACTCCAACCCAAAACTCCGCACCAGCTGTGCAAGTGACTGCATGTAGATGTTAAATAACATCTTTGATTGTAGGTTAACTATAAATCCCAGCAACTACATCTCCCAAATGACAAAATCAATTATTTATAGTGATGGTCACTCCTTGGGTTAGTGGGTGTCTTGCGGCCAAATTTGGTAGCAATTCATCCAGTGGTTTTTGAGTTATGTTATGTTATTCCCACAAGCGAACATTACATTTTTATTTATATAGATAGATTGTGTGGGTCTTTTAAAGCCAAAGCCAGAGAGAATACATTAACTGTAAAAACCACAGTTTGTAACGTTTTTTACAATTCAGGAGGGAATTGTAAACACAGAAGGCGAAGAGGACTGGTGGGGGAAAAGCAGCAGGACTTGGCAATGCAGTATATCAGGGCTGTCCAACTGGCGGCCCCGGGGCCGGATCCGGCCCCGTAGCCTGTTGGACACGGCCCCACCTATGCCCTCAGCCGCCATTTTTAAATTTGAAAAAAAAAATCGATTTTTTTTTAAAAATGGCGGTCGGAGGCCGGGGGGGAGAGGGAGGCGGGGCAGGGAGGAGGAAGAGAGCTAGCTCCTCCTCCTTTTCGGCGCCCCCCCATCCTACCTAGGGCGGGGGAGCCGCCGAAAAAGGGCAGAAGGCGGCGCCAACAGCAGCGTGTCACAGGCCTGGCGTGACGCGCTGCTCCTTGGCACCGCCTACTCCTTTTCGGCGCCCCTCCCTTCCTAGGGCGGAGGGGGTGCCGAAAGGAGGAAGGCGGCGCCAAGAGCAGCGTCACGCCAGGCCTGTGACGCCTGCTCTTGGCGCCACCTACTCCTCCTTTCGGCGCCCCCTCCCTACCTCGGGCGGGGGAGCCGCCGAAAAAGGGCAGAAGGCGGCGCCAACAGCAGCGCGTCACAGGCCTGGCGTGACGCGCTGCCCCTTGGCGCCGCCTTCTGCCCATTTTCGGCGCCCCCTCCCTTCCTAGGGCGGAGGGGGGCGCCGAAAAGGAGGAGTAGGCGGCGCCAAGAGCAGCGCATCACAGGCCGGGCGTGACGCTGCTCTTGGCGCCCGCCTTACTCCTCCGGCGCCCCCCCGCCCTAGGAAGGGAGGGGCGCGAAAAGGAGGAGTAGGCGGTGCCAAGGGGCAGCGTGTCACGCCAGGCCTGTGACGCTCTGCTCTTGGCGCCGCCTTCTGCCCTTTTTCGGCCGTTTTAGGAGGGGGCGGGGCCTGGGTTGGGGCGGGGCCTGGGGGCGGGGCCGAGCGGCCCCCTAGGTCATCAGTGACCTTTTATCCGGCCCTGGACCCCGTAGAAGTTGGACAGCACTGCAGTATATGGTCAATGTAAACTCATACAATGAAGTTCAAATATCATTATATGAGTCTACTAAACTGACCATGTTTCCCACCACACTTAATGGCAGTGTAGATGGGGCCAATTATACACATGTACTTCTAACAGATACGCCAAGTTTATCAGCACCTGTTCTCCACCTTCCCTCTGAGATTTTTGCACTTCTGCTGAAGCAATTACTTTGCCAGCATCAGCCTGGAGTGTCTGTTGTTCCTGTCTGAAAAGCTATCGAAATATCAACAAACCATCCCGTTCTCTCCCCATCACCACCACCACTTTTTTTTAGCGCAAGTCCTTTAGTAGTATACAAGCCGTCACTCCTGATCTGAAAAAGCCTGATCATGCCAGAGGCCAGTTTCCGCCTTCTGGGGAAGCAAAGGGCAGACCCCTTGGCCAAGAAAAATTTCATTTTGTTCCATGGGCAACAAAGGCAAAAGAAAACACAGGTCTTCGCACTGACAGTAGCACATGAATCAGAGCCTTTTAAAAATACAACAATCAATAGGAAGGCCCGTTTCTTCTTTGCCTGTGCTTTGCAATACCAGTCTGAGATTGACAACAAAGCGCAAAACTCACTCTCCCCAGCTGGGAACATCAGTAAGAAGGTAAAGCCAGAAGGGAAAACTGTGAACAAAGACCGGTGATTGACTCGTTTCATCTCATTCTGATGAGATCTGAACAAAGAGCCTTTGGTTAACAAGTCACTCCCTTGTCATGAGGATTTCTCCCATTTCTGCCCTGACTAACTTGCGAAGCCATTTAAGATGATAAAAAGTGAGTGACCCAAGGATTAATGCAAATATTTAAGTGAATATTAGAACTACAGTCCACTAGATCACTGCATTTTAAACTATGGGGCCCTCTTGGCTTGATGTTGGGATCAGAAAACATTTGGCAACAGTAGAAGTTTTCTGAATGCCCCCTAATGGCTGTTTCAGATATTACATGAATCTGTTGTGCAGTGTTGTTCTTGTTTTTTTCATGTCAGGAGCGACTTAAGAAACTGCAAGTCTGCAAGTGTGAGAGAATTGGCCGTCTGCATTGATGTTGCCCAGGGGTCGCTCAGATGTTTTGATGTTTTACCATCCTTGTGGGAGGCTTCTCTCGCATCCCCTCATGGGGAGCTGGACCTGACAGAGGGAGCTCATCCACACTCTCCCTGGATTTGAACCTCCAACCTGTCAGTCTTCAGTTCTGCCGGCACAAGGGTTTTACCAGTATGCCACCGGGGGCTCCTGTCCAGTGCTTAACTCTGCAAAAATTGCTTCTGTTATCTATACACATAAGGTAAGGGTAAAGGTTTTCCCCTGACATTAAGTCCAGTTGTGTCCAACTCTGGGGGGGTGTTCATCTCCATTTCTAAGCCGAAGAGCAGGTATTGTCCATAGACAACTCCAAGGTCATGTGGCCAGCATGACTGCATGGAGCTCCGTTACCTTCCTGCCGGAGCGGTACCTATTGATCTACTCACTTTGCATGTTTTCAAACGGCTAGGTTAGCAGAAGCTGGGGCTGACAACCGGAGCTCATACCATTCCCCGGTTTCAAACCTGCAACCTTTGGGCCAAAGGGTTCATCAGCTCAGTGATTTAACCCACTGTGCCACCGGAGGCTCCATCTATACACATAATAAAAGTGAAAACATGTATGTGTATGTGAGTGTGGCTGGAATGTCCACTTACATAGACAAGACCATTTCATCCTAGATTTTATGTTTTTCCTCCACTACAGGTATCCCAATGTTTCTGACTCTCTCCATTGACGTGGAATTTGCTTGTCTCTCTCTTAACCGTCTCCTATTCTTTTCTATGACACACAGCAAACAGAGGAATTGATCATCACCTGAACTTACTACAGAGGTTTGGGGAGAATTCGCCATGATTTGTAGCTGTAGGTACTGGGATGTATAGTTCACCTGCAATCAAAGAGCACCCTGAACCCCACCAACGATGGACCCGGAACTACGGTAAGTTGGTACACAGAACATCCAAGATCAACAAAAATACTGGAAGTTATTGAAGGGATTTATAGGAGTTGTAGGTACTAGGATTTATAGTTCACCTGCAATCAAAGAGAACTCTGAACCCCACCAAAGATGGGATTGGACCAAACTTAGCAGACAGAGCCCCCATGACCACCAAAAGATATTGGAGGTCTTTGGGGAAAATTCACCTTGATTTGGGGGAGCTGTACTTTTTTCATTTTTCTTACATTTCCTTATTGTAGTTCCACTACATGAATTATAGAATCATAGAATCATATTTATTTATTTATTTATTTATTTATTTATTTATTGTTCGTTCTTATATTCCGCTCCTCCCAGCAGGCTCGGGGCGGATCACAGAAAAATACATGGGCAACATGCCCTACAGTTTGAAATACAATAACATAAAACCACATTAAAACCAGAGTTACATCGACCAATACGGATGCGAGGACATGACATAGTTCTTAAACCGATGTGCCTAATTAAAGGCCAAGCCAAAGAGGGCCGTCTTGCACGCCCTTCGAAACGGGGCTAGTTCAACAATAGCCCGAACATTATCTGGGAGGGCGTTCCAAAGCACCGGTGCCGCCACAGAAAATGACCTTTGTCTGGTCGTCGATAGGTGGCAGGAGCGGACTGATGGGATTAATAACAGATTCTGCTCATCTGATCGCAGTGATCTCGGGGGCAAATACGGGGTAAGGCGGTCCTTCAGGTACGCAGGCCCTAGGCCGTGCAAGGCCTTAAAGGTCAATACCAGCACCTTGAAGGCAATTCGGTACTCAATAGGGAGCCAGTGCAGTTGCCGAAGGATAGGTGTAATATGCTCTCTCACCGGCACTCCTGCCAGCAAGCGAGCAGCGGCATTCTGCACTAGCTTGAGTTTCCGGATTGTCGACAAGGGAAGGCCAACGTAGAGGGCGTTACAGTAGTCTAATCTCGAGATGACCGTCGCTTGGATTACCGTGGCCAGGTCGTCCCTGGACAGGTAGGGGGCCAGTCGCCTAGCCTGACGGAGGTGGTAAAATGACGTCCTACTGACCATGGAGACTTGGGCCTCCATGGTCAGTGAGGAGTCCAACATCACCCCTAGACTCTTAACTGACGGCGAAGGATTAAGCCTTTCGCCGTCCAGGGTAGGCAACCGGCACCCACCCAGCCCAGGCCGCCCCGGCCACAGGATCTCCGTCTTCGATGGATTCACCTTCAGCCGGCTGGCACGCAGCCAACCAGTCACGGCTTCGAGGCATAGATGGAAACAATCGGGTACGGAGTCCGGCCTGCCGTCCATTCTCAGCAAAAGCTGGGTGTCATCTGCATACTGATAACACTCCAGACCAAAGTCGCGGGCCAACTGGGCCAGGGGGCGCATATAAACGTTGAATAACAAGGGGGAGAGGATGGCCCCCTGGGGGACCCCACAATTAAGTGAGAGTCTCCCGGAGACCTCCCCGCCCCCCTCCACACGTTGTCCCCGGTCCCGGAGGAAGGAGGCCACCCATTGAAGGGCAGTCCCCCCAACCCCAGAGCCGGCTAAACGGTGGGTCAACAGTGCGTGATCTACTGTATCGAACGCTGCTGTCAGGTCTAACAGGACAAGCAGTGCTGATCCACCCTGGTCCAGTTGGCGGCGAATCTGGTCTGTAATGGCGACAAGCACAGTCTCCGTCCCATGCCCAATACGGAAGCCGGACTGGAAGGGATCAAGTCCAGCTGTGTCATCTAGGAACTGCTGCAGCTGATCCGCTGCTGCCCTCATAGAGTTGGAAGGGACGTCTTCGGCCATCCAGTCCAACCTCATTCTTCCAAGAAGCAGGAAAATTGCATTCAAAGCACCCCCGACAGATGGCCATCTAGCCTCTGTTTCAAAGCCTCCAAAGAAGGAGCCTCCACCACACTCCGGGCAGAGAGTTCCACTGCTGAACAGCTCTCACAGTCGATCTAGGCACTGGACTCCTATTTACGCAGGCCAATGTTCCATTAGCTTTTTTGGTTACCGCACAACATTGTTGGCACATGTTTAACTTCATTCCCACAAGGACAGCAAGATCTTTTTCACACGCTCTGCTGTCGAGCCAAGCATCATTCCCCATTCTGTCACTTTGCAATTCATTTTTCTTGCCTAAATGGAGTATGACCAGTTTTGGGGAAATTGACCTTGATTTAAAGGAGTTGTAGTTCACCTACATCCAGCGAGCACTGTGAAACCAACCAATGATACATCTGGACCAAACTTGCCATGGATGATGGGACTTGCCACACAGACCCAACATGGTTAAGGGAATTGTAGTTCACACACATCCTTATGCAATTTCTAATGGGGAATTCATAAAAAACAGGAGCAAAGAGTGGCTCTTTTCAAATACATAAATTACCAAACAGATATTACCAAACTTTGTAAAACAAACAATTCCTTCCTCAAATAACCCAGGGCTGCCGGGTCCCCAAGCTCGTATAATAATAATAATATTATTTATTTTATTATTTGAAACACAACAAGATGAGTCCACAGCAGACACTCTGCAGGTTGTTGTATTGGATCACACGTCGGACACTTCCCAAATGTCTAGGACAGTTTGATGTATCGGCGAATAATGCGTGCAGATCCCAGTAAGATGGCCTTCTGCAGCTGGCAGGTGGTAATTTTGTCAGTGCAGATTGTGTTTAAGTGCAGGCCAAGATCTTCAGGCACTGCACCCAGTGTGCCGATCACCACTGGGACCACCTTGACTGGCTCTTGCCAAAGCCTTTGCAGTTCGAACTTTATATCCTCGTATCGTGTCAGCTTTTCCAGTTGTTTCTCTTCAATCCTGCTGCCACCTGCGATTGCGACATCGACAATACATACTTTGTTTTTTAACACGATCATGAGGTCAGGAGTATTGTGCTCCAAAACTCTGTCTGACTGAATTCAGAATTCCCAGAGTAGTTTGACGTGTTCATTTTCTGTAACTTTTTCAGGGTTGTGATCCCAACAGTTTTTTGTCACAGACAGATGGTGTTTATGGCACAAGTTCCAATGAATCATCTGAGCAATGGTGTTGTGCCTCTGCTTGTAGTCTCTCTGTGCGATCTTCTAGCAGCAGCTGAGGATGTGATCTATTGTTTCATTAACTGTAGGAAACAAAGGGTGGTAATAAATGGACACTTCTCTGGATGGAAAGAGGTGAGAAGTGGCGTACCCCAAGGTTCAGTTTTAGGACCGTTACTTTTTAATTTATTCATAAATGATCTGGATGTACAAGTAAATTGTGAGGTAGCAAAGTTTGCAGACGACACTAAACTGTTCAGGGTAGTTAAAAATGAAACTGACTGTAAAGAGCTCCAGAAAGATCTCTCGAAATTGAGTGAATGGGCAACAAAGTGGCAAATGCATTTTAACCTAAACAAGTGTAAAGTCATGCACATCGGGGCAAACAACCCCAACTACACCTACAAATTGATGGGGTCAAAGCTTTCCGAGACAAACCAGGAAAGGGATCTTAGGGTCTTGGTGGACAGCTCAATGAAGATGTCAACCCAGTGCGCAGCAGCAGTGAAAAAAGCAAATTCTATGCTTGGCATGATCAGGAAGGGAATCAAAAATAGGTCGTCAAATGTTGTATTGCCTCTCTACAAATCTATGGTGAGGCCACATCTGGAGTACTGTGTACAATTCTGGTCACCGCACCTCAAGAAGGATATAACGGAACTGGAAAACGTACAAAGAAGGGCAACAAAAATGATCCAAGGGATGGAGCAGCTCCCTTATGAAACCAGGTTGCAACGCCTTGGTCTTTTCAGCCTTGAAAGACGGCGTTTAAGAGGTGACTTGATCGAAGTGTATAAAATCATGCATGGGATAGAAAAGGTGAATAAAGAAAAATATTTTCTCTGTCACACAACACTAGGACTAGGGGCACTCCTGAAGCTCCAAGGTAGGAAAGTTAGGACTAATAAAGGGAAATATTTCTTCACCCAGAGGGTCATTGGGTTATGGAACTCACTTCCAGAGGAGGTTGTGACAGCGGTCAGCCTGGACAGCTTCAAGGCAGGATTAGACAGATTCATGGATACCAAGGAAATCAGTAGTTACTGAAATGGACATCCAAGTGCCACCTCTGTGTTGATGGAGGCAGGCAGGATTTTCCCCGGGTACTGGTTGTGGGGGGTCGGGAGCAGGTGAGGGTTTTGCCCTCCTTTCTGCTAGAGATCCCTGTGTACAACTAGTGGGCCACTGTGTGACACAGAATGCTGGACTAGATGGGCTGAGGCCCGATTCAGCATGGCTCTTCTTATGTTCTTATGTTCATCTGCTTTCTTGCAGAATCTACATTTGGGATCTGTCGCCAACTATTCAATTCTGGCTTTGATGGCATTGGTTCTAACGGCTTGTTCCTTTGCTGCCAGAATCAGGCCCTCCGTCTCCTTCTTCAGTGTTCCATTCGTGAGCCATAACCAGGTCTTCTCCCTGTCAACTTTTCCTTCAATTTTGTCAAGGAACTGCTTTGTTGTGCCAGCTGTCCGCTCTGGTTTGGAGTGCAGTTTTCTTGTACTGATTCTTTGTCTGCTATGCTTTGAGAAGTTTGTTGTTGTTGTTATTGTTATTATTTGAAACACGATGAGTCTACAGCAGACACTTTGCTGGCTGTTGTATTGGATCACACGTTGGACACTTCCCAAGTGTTGTTGTTGTTATTATTATTATTCACTAGCTGAGGACCCGGCGGTGCCCGGGTTATTTGAGGAAGGCATTGTGTGCCAAGGTTGGTTCCTATTAGATGTTTATGTGGCTTGCAGTGGTCTCAGGAACTTAGTGAAGGAACTGCGAGTCCCGGGGGCCTAGTCAGGAAAATTAAGTTAAGGAAGCCTAACAATATCCCATGAGCTGAGGCCTAGTCAGGAAAATTAAGTTAAGGAAGCCTTTCTGTCAATTTTGGGGCTGGTTTGTATTTTATAGGGGCTTTAGTGTGTTTGAGAAGTGAATGACGTGAAGTTACTGCAAATCCCATCATTCGTGGCCCCTCCTGCCCTAAACCACACCAGGTAGTGAAGTGGGCCATTGGTTGCCTGTTTGCCAAGTTTGGTCCTGATCTGCCAGTGCTGTGGGCCTTTCCCTTTCCCTCTGAGTCACTTTAGAATGTTTGAATGTGCTTGGCCATTTGGAGGTAGTTATGCAAATTCCATTTCAGTGGCAACCAATCCCCTCTGTCTGGGGCCGTAGAATGTTGGAGTTCTGAGGCTGGCCAGTTAGAGCCCGTTATGCAAATAATCCCACAATGGCAGCCAATCAAAACGCTGCCACATATTCCTCCCATCGCTCGCTCGGTCCCTCGGCCGCACCACCGCAAACACTGACTTTTATTATATGTAATAGATAGATAGATAGATAGATAGATAGATAGATAGATAGATAGATAGGTCTCCATCATAGCTTAAGTTCCTTTTATATGTAGGACTTACCTAGCTAAGACTAGGGCATCAAGACTTAAGTTCCTTGCACAGGTAGGACTAGGGCAAAGGCTGTTCCAGAGCAACAGCTCCAATCTAAATTAAGAAGATCATCACTGCCCTCTAGCGTCAACATCGAGCCACATGCCTTCTGTGATGGAACATTTTTGGAGGGAAGAGGGTGTACTAGTTGCCCTTGGTACATCTTCCAGATGTGTCTGAAGTTACAAGAAAAAGAGGAGTCAGTGTCCAAACGGTCTCACACGATCCAGTGTGGGAACAGGCTCTCAAATGTCTAGATCCCAAAACAGGGTCAGGACGGAGCCTTACACCATGGTCTTGTTCAACAAATGGGATCTCAAACAGAGCGACTTCCCCAGTTTTCACTGCAGATACTAAGGAGCAAGCATGAGACATTTGTTATGGGAAGCGAGAGCTCGAACTCTGCAGTTGGATCCTTCTCCCAAATGGTATCAGGACAAGGGATGGGAAAATAGGAGTAACCACTGCCATTTTGGTTCCCAACCAAGCCATGAGTCTTACCTTCTGCCTGACTCAAGAAAAACAGTACAGTGGTTCACGTTCTTTGCACTGCACCAAGTCTTTTGAGGAATTATTCCATGCAGAACTATAGAGATTACTGTAATGTGCTTCCTTTTGAAAAGTGCATGGAAACTTCCATTGGTCCAAATAGATCTAATCTTATCGCTATCCAGGGAGCACACAACAGCATGATTCAGTCCTGCTTCCCATCTGTAAAGCCTTACACCACTGGATTTAGGCCAATGTTTCTCGACCTTCCTAATGCCGCAACCCCTTAATACAGTTCTTCATGTTGTGGTAACCCCCCGCCCCTCCCGCCCCAATTTTGGTGTTACTTCATAACTGTAATTTTGCTAGTGTTATGAATCATAATGTAAATATCTGATATGCATTTTCATTCACTGGATCAAATTTGGCACAAATACCTGATACGCTCAAATATGAACACAGATGGAGTTTGGGGAAAATAGACCTTGACATTCAGGAATTGTAGTCGCTGGGATTTATAGTTCACCTACAATCAAAGAGCACTCTGAACTCCACCAACGATGGAATTGAACCAAACTTGGCACACAGACTAACAAAAAATACTGGAAGGGTTTGGTAGGCGTTGACCTTGAGTTCTGGAGTTGTAGTTCACGTACATCCAGAGAGCACTGTGGACTCAATGACAGATCTGGACCAGACTTGACATGAATACTCAATATGTCCAAATGCAAACACTGGTGGAGTTTGGGGAAAATAGACCTTGACATTTGGGAATTGTAGTTGCTGGGATTTATAGTTTACCTACAATCCAAGAGCATTCTGAATCTCACCAATGATACAATTGGGCCAAACTTCCCACAAAGAACCACCGTGCCTTGAAGCGACTCGCTGGGGCCACACACCCTCTTTCTCGCTTGCACATGCGCACTATGCTGGCATGCGCTGAGCATGCCTGCTCTCCCCTCCCCCACTTTGAGTCTCAGAAACAGCTCTCCCCTTGGCTGAGAAGCCAGCCAATCACAGCGAAGGAGGGCTTTTGGTGGGATGTTTTGCTATCTGTTTCCAAAAAGGAAGAGAAGGACAGGCGGAGAGATCTTCAGCCTTCTCTGCCAAAGGGGTTCCTAAGACCATCAAAATATGTGTTTCCTAATGTTCTTTGGCAACCCCTCTGACACACCTTCATGCCTGCCCCCCCCCCCCCCCCCGGGTCCTGACCCCCAGGTTGAGAAACACAGTTTGGAAGAATGCATCTCCCTATATAAGCCTATGAGAGCTTGGAGACCTTCTCTCAATCCCACCACTTTTCCAGGCTTCATAGTTGAAAACGAGGAAGAGTTTTTAGAGTTTTAATGAATTGCCCTCAAGGTGGGACAGTCCAGCGGAGTCACCTCCACACTGGATCATTGCTCTCATTACCACCAGCCCTCCAACCCCAGTTGGTATTATTCAAAGAGATCCTTTTGTGCAGAGTGGAGATGAGGTTTAACCTACGCGGTGGTGTATCCTAGGTAACCGACTTTTTCACTGGGAAACGCTGAGCTTGACTCTCGAAAGGAAAGAGCTGCACGAAGAACGCGGTGAACAAGCTGTTAATTTCTGTTCGACGTTAGATATAATTTTTAATGAAAGGTATCTGGCAGGGTAACAAGCAGTTAAAGCAAGCGCAATGTTTATTTTATTTGATACTAGCCTTAATATGCCTTGCAAAGGTGTTGGAGAAGTGGCGCTCCTCTCTTCTCATCCCTTCTTTCTCTTTCTCTTTTCCTCTCCTCATCCCTTTTTGTTATTTTTCCTCTTCCTCCCTTCCCTCGTTTTTCTTCCTTCCTTCCATCCCCCTTCCTTTCTTTCCCTTCTTTTTCTCTTTCTTGTTTTCCTTTCTCCCTTTTCCATATTATGAGAAGGCGCAGTTCACAATGGCAACATGGCTCGTTTCTCCCTCCCTCCCTCCCTTCTCATTTCCTTTCTTTCCCTTCTATTTCTCTTTTTTAAAGTAAATTTTTATTGAAAGTATATCACAGTTTACATTTAATAAAAAGTTTCTACGATCTAAGTTCCAGGGGAGGAAGGTCTGAAGGTCTGTTTCAGGGTTAGGATAATAATAATAAGAACAACAACAACTCAGGGCAGATTACAAAACACATATACGGCAAACATTCAATACCGTTACACAATGAGCAAGGACAGACAATACATAAACAGAGGTAAAGGCTTTCCCATCTAGTACACAAACACTGTACTACAGAATGATAATTCTGATGCTAAACATGTATAGGCTATTGGCTTATGTCAAGGCAGACCATGAATCCATATAGCTCAGGCATGGGCAAACTTCGGCCCTCCAGGGGTTTTAGACTTCAACTCCCACAATTCCCAACAGCCTACTGGCAAACATGACAAACTTTAAGTATTGATGGGGTTTCAGGGGGTTAACCCGGCATGATATGAGTTGTAGTTCATCCACAATCTTAGGCATTTTGTTTTTAAAAAATGACTTTTTCAAATAACCCAGGCAATGCCAGTTCCCAAGTTAGTATATAATATAAATAATCTATATAAATAAAAATGTAATGTTTGTTTGTGGGATTAACATAACTCAAAAACCACAGGACTCCCATGACCAACAGAAAACACTGGAAGGGTTTGGTGGGCGTTGACCTTGAGTTTGGGAGTTGTAGTTCACCCACATCCAGAGAGCACTGTGGACTCCAACAATGATGGATCTGGACCAAACTTGGCACAAATATTCCATTTGCTCAAATATGAACACAGATGGAGTTTGGGGGAAATAGACCTTGACATTTGGGAGTTGTTGTTACTGGGATTGATAGTTTACCTGTAATCAAAGAGCATTCTGAACCTCACAAATGGCAGAATTGGGCCAAACTTCCCACACAGAACCTCCCATTACCAACAGAAAATACTTAAGGTCACCCAGTCCAATTCCCTTCACCAGGGCATGAAAACGTAATCAAAGCTCTCCTGACAAAGAGCTATCCAGCCATAGATAGATAGATAGATAGATAGATAGATAGATAGATAGATAGGATTCACACACAGAGATATTATATCATAGATTTGAAAGAGACCCCTAAAGAAGGGCAATTATATGTTGCATGTTCCAGAGTACGCAAACCAGACAATCTCCACACCAACACTGGCAAAGAAACAGCAAGAAATACTGTTTACCCACAAGCATAAACAACAACAATAAAACTTTATTAGGGTCACTGACCAGCACAAAGTGGGCACAAGCGCCCTAAGATACAAGCATAAAGAAATTACATATATTGGAAACTAGGACTTTCTCATTACTTTGTTTTCCAGATCACCAGACTGGGCCACAGCAACGCCTGGCAGGGGACAGCTAGTATAATATAATATAATATAATATAATATAATATAATATAACGACATCTCTTGGGGCTCCACAAGAAACGTTTGCTTCTATGGGTTCCATGGCTGAAAAAGGTTGAGAACCCCTGGGTTAAGGGCATGGTTGATGAACCTAGAAGGCCGGAGCAAAATCCGATGGCAGAAACGGGATGCTACGCCTGGCACTTCTTGCACAAACTTCCTCTTCTGTTTAGAAGTGACACTCCGCTACATCCCTTTGCAGCCAGTTTCCATGGCAACCACTTCTGGGTAGAAGCATTACCAGAGTTTAAAGAAATGTAGAAAGGAACGCCAAAACAAGGAAAGGGGCAATGTGTTAATAGCCAGGAGCAAGCGATGTTATATAACAAAACACATTTCCTGATGCACACTTTTTTTTTGTTTGCAAAAAGATGTGGCTTTTCCATCAGGATGTGTCTTTCTAGCTCATGTCAAAGGCCCATAGGCTAGTAGTCCATTAGAACAGAGAAGCTGGTCCTCAAGGGAAAATGAAAACAATCCAACGGCCTACTGTTAAAGTTACTCCAATCCACTCCAACTTGGATGCTGTTGTTGATACAGTTCCAGTGAAGGTAACCTAGGCTCAGGATTCTCCAGCGTTGAATATCTTTTGACCAAAAACTGGCAACAGCAACGACATTGTAGCCTCCAACAATTCATCCTCTGTACATGGGACAGGACACAGTGGACAAGCATACAGGTACAGAGTTGTCTGTTCTGCTCCACAGTCACACAAGGTGACTGGATTCTTTTAGGTAGTGCCATTTTGCCAGGTTGTCTTTTGATCTGCCCACTCCACTTCTGAGTCTGTTCAGGGACTTCAAAGTTATTTATTATTTATTTATTTATTTATCACATTTCTATACCGTCCCTCTCAGCCCGAAGATGACTCAGGGAGGTTTACGCAAGGCAGTCTCTGTCCTCCAATCAAAACACGAGCAAAACAAACCAAACAATAACCATATAACACAACAATTAGCCATTAAAACACAGGCCCAGATTAACAAATTTTTGCACCCTAGGCCACACTTTGGAATTACGCCCCCTACCGCACTCCTGAGCTGATGCTGCTGCGGGCCCTGGGGAGCGGGGGAAGGCTTGCTGTGGGCAGCAGAAATGGAGCAGGGGCTTTCTTTCCGCTCTGCAAACCTGGCCCTGGATATCTCTCTCTCTCTCGCTCTCTCTCTCCACTGAGGAGGCAGCAAAAGGTGGAAAAGGAGGCCACTCACCCAGGATGCTGCCCTTTCGATGGAGGCAGGAGAAGAGACGGGGCTGCTGGCGCGTGCCTGGCCTCCGTGCCATCACTCTTTGTCCTGTTGCGCCGAAATCCGAGCCCACTTTGGCTACCCCGCCAGCATCCTCTGCCGACAGCCTTTGCAGCAGACAAGGAAGGAAAGGCAAAGTGCAGAGAGGAGCCCCTGCAGATCCCCAGCCTCACCGCCCGCGGCTCCCACGCCTCCCGCGCCTTCCTCCTCCTCTCTCCTGCCCCAGGCCTCTGCTGGGCCCTCCCCCGCCCAAGTGGAGGAGGCCTCCCTCTGGGGCAGGCACCTGCAGCCAGGCGCGCTCTCCTTCAACGGTGCCCGTCTGGGAGGGAGGGAGGCCTCGCTGGAGGTTTCCTCCCAGAAGCACGCTCTCCTGACGTTTCGCCCTCAGAGGCGGGCTGAGACAACATTTGGGGGGGGGGGTCCATGATCTGGGCCCCCTTCGGCTTGCACCCCTAGGCCATGGCCTAGGGTGGCCTTATGGGTAATCCAGGCCTGTTAAAACATACAATTACAGTCTCAGCGTCATGTTGAAATCACTTTCCGTCACATCGTCGTCATTCCATAGATCTAATTAAACCGTTATATTTCATCAGCAAATGCCTGCTCAAACAGCCAGGTCTTGACTTTCTTGTAAAATGTCAGGAGGAAGGTTGTCCATTCTTGGTTTGCCTCTGGAGGAAGACCCTCTCTCATGGGTCTGGGGGCCATCCAGTTGGGATTTCCTGGTTTAGCTGCACAAAGGGATACTCTTGCTGTTGGTGGGGGAACACCAAGAGGAGTGGTCATTTTCATAAAGCTTTTCCTTGATTTGAGTCTACTGGGAGGAGGCTGGTAGCCATGTAGTGGATGGCTTTCACAGTATTCAACTTTATTCCTCTCACATTTACCAGCAACTTCCTGTCGCATATAAGGAAGGGCAATGCCAACTAGCTTGTAGAGTTTATCAACGGGTGTAGGTTTAAGACATCCTGTGATTATTCTGCATGTTTCGTTCAATGCTATGTCCACCTGCTTTGCATGGGCAGGCGTCTGCCAAACAGGGCAGGCATACTTGGCAGTTGAGTAAGACAAGGCTAGGGATGATGTTCTTATTAATTTTGGGTCTGCACCCCATGTGCTGCCAGTAAGTTTCCGCAGGATGTTATTGCATGCAGCTACTTTGTGCTTGGTATTCAAACAGTGTTTCCTATATGCTATTGTTCAATCTAAAGTGATACTGAGATATTTAGGATGGAAACAATGTTCAAGCTCTTGACCTTCCCAGGTGACTTTCATTTTCCTGTTGCATAGGTGGAAATCACACACTTGCGTCTTGGCAGGGTTAGGCTCCAGGTAGTTCTCTTTGGAGTAGCTGGAGAGATCTTTCAAGGCATTAGTAAGTTGGATTTCAGCTGTTTCAAAGTCTTTTGCTTGTGTTGTTAGGCCAAGGTCGTCAGCATATATAAAGCTCTTTGTGAGTGGTGGTTGTGGCTGATTGTTAGTAAAGAAATTAAACAAGGTCGGTGCAAGAACGCTGCCTTGGGGTAAACCATTCTTTTGCCTCCTCCATCTACTTTTCCTGCCTTGAAACTCCACATAGAAGCTACAGTTTTCTAGGAGCACCTGGATAGTGTAAATAAATAAATGTTTGCCGGTATCTGTTTATACTGTAATCCACTCTGAGTCCCCATAGAGAGGAATATGAATCAAGCATTATATTATTATTATTATTATTATTATTTGAAACACAACAAGATGAGTCCACAGCAGACACTTTGCTGGTTGTTGTATTGGATCACACATCGGACACTTCCCAAGTGTCTAGGACTGTGTGACGTATTCGCAAATAATGCGTGCAGATCCCAGTAAGGTGGCCTTCTGCAGCTGGCAGGTGGTAATTTTGTCAGCACAGATTGTGTTTAAGTGCAGGCCAAGATCTTTAGGCACTGCAACCAGTGTGCCGATCACCACTGGGACCACCTTGACTGGCTCTTGCCAGAGCCTTTGCAGTTCAAACTTTAAATCCTCATATCATGTCAGCTTTTCCAGTTGTTTCTCTTCAATCCTGCTGTCACCTGGGATTGCAACATTGACGATCCATACTTTGTTTTTTAACACGATCATCAGGTCAGGAGTCTTGTGCTCCAAAACTCTATCTGACTGAATTCAGAATTCCCAGAGTAGTTTGATGTGTTCATTTTCTGTAACTTTTCAGGCTTGTGATCCCACCAGTTCTTTGTCGCAGGCAGATGGTCTTTGTGGCACAAGTTCCAGTGGATCACCTGAACAATGGTATTAGGCCTCTGCTTGTAGTCTGGTCATTGACTTTTCAATGCATATTTTGTTTTTTAACACAATTGTGAGGTCAGGAGTATTATTATTATTATTATTATTATTAGATTACTATTCTCTTTGCCGTTAGTAACACAAATTTCGAACCTGTGAGAGGTTGAACTCTTGCTATGTCAAAATAAGGCCCGATTTTTTAAAAACTGGAGAGGGGAGTGTGTGTGTGTGGACAATCCACTTGTTCGTGGGATAAGAATGAAAACAATTAGTAACAGAGATACCATAAATTTTGGATGGCATGCAATAAGTAGTGAATAGCGGCATATAGTGTCTTGCAACGCTACAGGACTAAAAACCATAATTACATTACACTACCCCCACACACAAACACACACACAGGAAGGAACCAAGTCACTGTTAAAGTCCCAGAAATTGCAAACATCTAGGCAATGCATTATTGTTGTTTAAAGAAATGCAAAATGGGGCAAACAAAGATAGTCTTTTGAATAACAACAGATATACAGCCGGGTGAGCTGCTTTCGTGGGTTGAAAACCACCCCCAGGGATTCTTTCGGGATTGTATTCTTCCCACACCACTTACAAGCAAAATCCAGCAACAAGAGAAGCCACTTTGACTAAAGCAGACTCTCATTCCTTCCCAGCTCAAGCTTTACTGCATTGTTTACTGCTCTCAGGAGCATGAGTGAGGCCATGCTTAGTTAAGGCTTACCATGTCTGAGTTTCATTTACTAGTAGCTTGGGGACCCGGCGTTGCCCGCGTTATTTGAGAAAGGAATTGTGTGCCAACCTCGGTCTTTATCAGTTATTTATGTGGCTCGCAGTGGTCTCAGGAAGTTAGTGAAGGTACTGCGAGTCCCATCGTCCATGGTCCATCCTCCTCCAACCTGAACCAAAATGTAGAGTGGGTCATGGGGGCTCTGTGTGCAAAGTTTGGTCTTGATCAGTCATCGGATGAGGGTTGCAGCAGTCTCGGGAAGTGAGTAGAGGTACTTAAAGTCCCATCATCCATGGTCCACCCTACTCCAAACTGCACCAGGACATAGAGTGGGCCATGGGGGCTCTCTGTGCCAAGTTTGGTCTTTATCGGTCTTTGTTGGGGGCCACAGTGGTCTGTGGGAACCAAAGCGTTTGAAAGTACTACAAATCCCATAATTTGTGGCGCATCTCCCCCAAACCGCACCAGGACATAAAGGGCATCATGGGGGTTATGTGTGCCAAGTTTGGTCCATGTCTGTCACCGGTGCTGGTCACAGTGGCCTGTGAAAGTGGCAGCAAATCAGAAAGCTGCCACATACATACAAACATTAACTTTTATTATAGATATAGATACAGTAGATATAGATCGTAGATCAGATCTACGACCTGAGGACCTCGCTGCCATCGTCCAAGCATGCTAGGCCCTGGCAGACGAACCTTTGGTTTAAAGGGTGAGGCCAGTTCTGTGCACGCTGCGCTCCATCAGTAAAATCCATTGCACAGGCTCGAAGGACACATACAACTTAGAAAGCATGGGATGAGTCCTTCCTGAATCTTCGTTCGTGAAGAAAAGCCCAGAAGAAGAAGATATATAGATATAGATATAAATAGATGGTATATTATATTTATAATAGCTATGCATATCAAATGGGTTGTTTCAATTGGGAAAGAATTGACGCCCAAATGACTCGAAAATGGCAGCAGGAGAGCTTTGTGTGAAAAGTTCCCCTGAAGGTAAAGCAGTCAACTGAACATTTCTAGAAGAAACCTCCCCAACATGATTGACACAAGTGGCTAACTGTTTTGGTCCAATGAAAATCCCATAAACAAACTAATTCCAAAGGTGCCATTCCATATGATTCTATGATTCTATGTTACATATAAGGCAGTTCTGTGTTGTTTGATGCTTTCCACAGAAGAGCTGCTTATCAAACGAAATCACAACCAACCATTCTTCTTATCCATAAACTTGAGAAATCTCTGGTGGAAGCACAGGAATCCCACTATAGAGCAGACCTCACAACCTATGAGGATGCCTGTCATACGAGAGTTGAATGAAAAGTAATGCCTCCACCTTCGTAACTCCGCAACAGATGGCAGTACTGGTATGTGGCAGGTACTGGCTTGTTCAGTAGACTCTCCTCTACAGTTCCATTTTGGCAGGAAGTCTTAGCATTGAATGGTTGTGTTGTTAAAGTGCAAAGTATTGAGCCCTGCACAGACGGTCGGTCAATGCGACTTAAACAACGTGCAGTCATTGAATTCTTGACAACAGAAGGTGTCTCCCCAAAGGAGATTCATCAGAGAATGCAAACTTTTATGGTTGATTGTGTTGATGTCAGTACTGTGCATTGTGAGTTTCAGTCGTCAACATCCTGGGTACCCATTGTGCACAGATCTTCCGATAGCCAAGCAAAACAATACTGTGACCCACACAGTCCTGCCAAAATGGAACTGTAGAGGAGAGTCTACTAAACAAGCCAGTACCTGCTGCATACCAGTACTGCCATCTGTTAAGGAGTTTTGAAGGTAGAGGCATTACTTTTCATTCAATCCCTGTAGATATGGGCGAAACATCAGAAGAGAAAGCTTCTGGAACATGGCCAGACAGCCCGGAAAACTCACACAACTCAGTGATTCTGGCCATGAAAGCCTTCGACAACACACAGAAGCTACTTATTTTCTTCTCCCAATTCGGCGCAGCGCAACCTCTTATTCGGGAACTACTGCACTACAGCATACAATGCAAACTTATCAGATTCTGCTATGCAATATTTACATATACAGACACACAAAATTCTTCTGTCTTCATCAGAATGTGTTGTGGTTTCCCAATAGATTGAAAGAAAGAGAACAGATAGAGAAGCATAATTTGATAACAATGGCAGCAACAAGAACAATGTTTTGGAGGCAGATTTTGATCATTGGCCATTCATAGCAAATGCTAGACCTGTTTCTGGGTATATTTGACCTGCTGATCCCAAAACCAACACTGGTTTCCCCCTATCAGTTCATGCTTTTGAGATATAGAACATATGCCATCTTCATCTGCTCGCCCACCGAAATCATAATCATTAGGCTTGTGCATAATTCCGTTTTTACATCATATTTCAGGGAAATATGACCCAAATAACCCCAGGAACAGGCCTAAAAACCACATGGCCAACACTAATAAAATAATCTGTTGGCCTGTGCAAGCATATAGTGTAATAAAGACTTGGACTTACCTACTACAACATCATTTCTGGAGAGGAATTTCTGGCCGCGCATGCTCCCGAATGAGGAGTCCTCTTGCGGCTTCAAATCAGCTGACATGTTTTCTAGAGCTGAAATATGTTCTCTTGTACCTCTTTCACGTTTCCAAAATGGCTGCACATACAGTTGTCAGAAGGAATCACTGTTGGACATAGTGAATTCAAATTTTCCAGCAAGAGCATAATCCAGTGAAACTTCAATCGGTGAAACTACCTTGTGTTGACCCACGTTCATTAAGCTAGCACTATCTTTTTCTAATTGGCAACGACTCCCCAAGGTTTCAAGGCAGAGAAAGAAATGTTTCCAGTGTCCATTCCCCCAAAATAGAGGTGTTTGGGATCAAGACTGGTACCTTCTGCATGCACGGCTTGTATTCTGTCATGGAGGGTTAGGATAGCATAGGATCCTCTTCCAACCATTCGATATAACCTCAATTGATGGAGAACTTACTAGGTGGTATTCCAAAAAGCTAAACGGTTGTCCCACATTCGTTCAATACAATCAATAAGAACAAAAGTTCGCAAAGTCTTCCTAACCAGGACTGGATGGTTCTTGAGGTCTCTTCCAACTCTAGGAATCTTTGTTTCTTTGGGACACCGGATGCTTAAAAGTACACAAATCTCCAGGTTTACTTTTGTTGTTACTCTCTGGCTCTCTTCCTTCTTTTTCTCCGGGGGAGATTATACATCTGATAAAGAAAAAAGAAGAAAATGAATAGGCAGTTTTCCTGGGATTACTCCTTTGTTGTGTTGGGGAGTTTTGTAGGAGCATATGTGAGTGAAAATCTATCTACAACAGTGTTTCCCAACCAGTGTGCCGTGAGCGATCATCAGGTGTGCCGTGGGAAATGGGAACCTCCAATACCCTTTCTTCCTCCTCCTGCCGAACACTTTTTCTTCTCCACTCGAGCTCCCTTCTTCCCAGCCTCACTCTGCTCACATTGCCTCACTTTGCTCTGGGGTGAGTCTGAGCAGTAGCGCCCGCACGGGTCACATCTTCCTTCCTCCCCCCTCCCCTCCTGAACACGTTCACGCTGCCTCCTCATATTAAAATGGCGGCAGAAGCGGCAGTGTAAAAAAAAAGTAAGTGTTGGGCAGGAGGGGGAAGAAAGGGCACAAAAGGGGAGGGGAGGAAGAGGTCTCTTGTCAAAAGCTGGCATGGGCAAACTTGGACCTTCCAGGTGTTTTGGACTCCAACTCCCACCATTCCTAGCAGCCTCAGGCTCTTTTCCTTTCCCCCCTCAGCCACTTAAGCAGGAAAGGGCCTCAGGCTGTTAGGAATGGTGGAAGTTGAAGTCCAAAGCACCCAGAGAGCCGAAGTTTTCCCATGCCTGTTTTAGGGACCTTAAAGTGGTGAGCCTCCTTCCAACATTGGGATTCTGGATAGAAAACAAACAACATAACATAACATTGTTTGAGTCCACAGTGCTCTCTGGGTGTAGGTGAACTACAACTTCGAAACTCAAGGTCAATTCCCATGTAAACCTTTTCAGTACTTTCTGTTGGTAATGAGAGTTCAATATGCCAAGTTTGGTTCAATTCCATTGTTGTAAGAGTTCAGAATGCTCTTTGATTGTGTGTTAGCTATAAATCCCAGAAACTGGAACTCCCAAATGTCAAGGTCTATTTTCCCCAAACTCCATCTGTGTTCCCATTTGGGCATATTGAGTATTCATGCCAAGTTTGGTCCTGATCCAACATTGTTTGAGTCCACAGTGCTCTCTGGATGTCGGTGAACTACAACTCCAAAACTCAAGGTTAATGCCCACCTATCCCTTCCAGTATTTTCTGTTGGTCTATTTATTTATTTATTTATTGTTCATTCTTGTATACCACTCCTTCCAGCAGGCTCGGGGCGGTTTGCATAAAATCAATTTTGACATTGCTCCCGTTTTCAACCACATATCTGTGTGAGATGAGCTTCTCTAGCTTGACTGGGGGAAAAACTAAACACAGAGAGAGACTGACAGCTGTTGAGCAAGACCTTTGTGTGTGTCTTTCTGCCATTCCTGCCAGGATATCTATGTTGTGTTCATCGAAACAGGCCCAGGTTTTACACTGGGTGTATAAATACACTTAAAAACATATTAACTATATGTATTACTGTGTTAGAGTGTCATTTTGGTTGGTGGTGTGCCCCAGGATTTTGTAAATGTAAAAAATGTGCCGCAGTTCAAAAAAGGTTGAAAAACACTGATCTAGATACTAGATACATTGAGTAACAAGTGGGATATAAAATGTATGTCGAATCTGTAGCACCGAACCAAGTGGAAAGGATAAGATTTATCCCATTCTCCTCCCAATTAATTGAGCTCAAACTACTTTCTGAACTGAGTCGGCAGCATTTAGGGCACCGATCAAGTGCCAAACGGAAGGCAACTTCATCACAGGAAAACAGAGGATGCGGCTCCAGGTGAAAAGGCTTCATTTTGCTTGTGCCTCAGAGCAACTTAGCAACAGCAAAACTCTATTAAATCTGCTCATGCTGCATTTGGGTATCAAGTGCTGCGCTAATGTCTTCCTTAATTTGGAGAGCATGCCAAGGCAACATTAATTACATCTATCAGCTTAGGAAGGCAATCTCTGTGGCCTTCTAAAGAGGAGAGAAAGTTGATTCTCTGTGTGCAAAACAAACCTAATATAAACTCTTCTTAGCAAGCAGAAAAGGATTATGGCCTTATGCTAACAACTTTACAAGCATTCGCTTTTTTTTATTTTGCAGCCATAACAAGGAAGCCTTGAGAAAGCAAGCTGGTTTTTCAAAAATAGCATTTTGCAAAACCCAGAGTGTTTTTCCACCCAAAACTGCAATATAAATGAATACAAATAGGCTTTGAATTATTTTGATCACTTAGAAGAAAACATAACAAAGTGTGAAATGACCCTGGGATGCTGCAAACAACACAGTATTTTCTGTTGCTCATAGGAGTTCTGTGTGCCGAGTTTGGCTCAATTCAATCATTGGTGGGGTTCAGAATGCTCTTTGATTGTAGGTGAACTATAAATCTCAGCAACTACAACTCCCAAACTCCACCACTGTTCACATTTGGGCCTATTGAATACTCGTGCCAAGTTTGGTCCAGATCTATCATTGTTTGGACTCACTATGCTGTCTGGATGTAGGTGAACTATTATTTTATTTATTTATTTATTATTTATTTATTTCCTCGATCTTGTATACCGCTCCTTCCAGCAGGCCCGGGGCGGTTCACATACAACCAATTAAAATTTGCACCAAAGCGCAACAGTTACATAAAACAGTAAAAACAAGTGCTACACAACTACAACTCCAAAACTCAAGGTCAATGCCCACCAAAGCCTTCCAGTGTTTTCTGTTGGCCATGGGAGTTCTGTGTGCCAAGTTTGGCTCAATTCCATCATTGGTGGGGTTCAGAATGCTCTTTGATTGTAGGTGAACTATAAATCCCAGCAATGACAACTCCCAAACTCCACCACTGTTCACATTTGGGCCTATTGAATATTCGTGCCAAGTTTGGTCCAGATCTATCATTGTTTGAATCCACTATGCTGTCTGGATGTAGGTGAACTACGACTCCAAAACTCAAGGTCAGTGCCCACCAAACCCTTCCAGTGTTTTCTGTTGGTCATGGGAGTTCTGTGCGCCAAGTTTGGTTCAGTTCCATCATCGAGCCAAACTTCCCACACAGAATCCCCATGTAGGGAAACTACAACTGGATGTAGGTGAACGACAACTCCAAAACTCAAGGTCAATACCCACCAAACCCTTCCAGTATTTTCTGTTGGGAGAAAATACTGGAAGCCAAGTTTGGTTCACTTCCATCAGTGGAGTTCAGAATGCTCTTTGGTTGTAGGTGAACTATAAATCTCAGCAACTACAACTCCCAAATGACAAAATCAATCCCCTCCCCAACCCCACCAGTATTCAAATTTGGACATATGGGGTATTTGTGTCAAATTTGGTCCAGTGAATGAAAATACATCCTGCATATCAGATATTTACATGAAGATTCAGAACAGTAGCAAAATTACAGTTATGAAGTAGCAACAAAAATAATGCTATGGTTGGGGGTCACCATAACATAAGGAACTGTATTAAGGGGTCACGGCATTAATAAGGTTGAGAACCACTGGTCTAGATGGTGGGTTTGCCTAGTAGGCTTGATTGAGGAACGGGGTTTTCAACCTGGGTTTCCACTCCCATATCCTCCACCTGACCTACTTAATCCTCTGTTGTACAATGTTACCACTTTAAAAATGTCCCAGTTTCTATCTCCTTCTCCCGCTTTCCTTCTTCCTTCTCATTTTAATCCAACTTCCGCAAAGTGAGCTCAATGTGTAGCGAAGGAGAAGGCAGAATCTTCCTCTTCTGGAAGACTGAGGATGCATATAGCAGGGGTCCTCAAACTAATGCCCGGGGGCCGGATCATCCCTCCAAGGTAATTTACCCAGCCCTCGCCCTGAAACAACTTGAATGCACACAACAACAACAACAACAACAACAACAACAACCCTTTCTCATCAGATAAAAGCAGGCCTACACTTCCCATTGAAATACTACTCTAGTACATATAATAAAAGTCAGTGTTTGCGGTGGTGCGACCGAGCGACCGACCGAGGGACGGGAGGAATATGTGGCAGCGTTTTGATTGGCTGCCATTGTGGGATTATTTGCATAATGGGCTCTAACTGGCCAGACTCAGAACTCCAACATTCTATGGCCCCAGACAGAGGGGATTAGTTGCCACTAAAATGGAATTTGCATAACTGCCTCCAAATGGCCAAGCACATTCAAACATTCTAAAGTGACTCAGAGGGAAAGGGAAAGGCCTCAGGCAGTCAGACACTGAGGCCCACAGCACTGACAGATCAGGACCAAACTTGGCAAACAGGCGACCAATGACCCACTTCACTACCTGGTGTGGTTTAGGGCAGGAGGGGCCACGAATGATGGGATTTGCAATACCTTCACGTCATTCACTTCCCAAACAACACTAAAGCCCCTATAAAACACAAGCCAGCCCCAAAATTGACAGAAAGGCTTCCTTAACTTAATTTTCCTGACTAGGCCTCAGCTCATGGGGTATTGTTAGGCTTCCTTAACTTGATTTTCCTGACTAGGCCCCCGGGACTCGCAGTACCTTCACTAAGTTCTTGAGACCACTGCAAGCCACATAAACATCTAATAGGAACCAACCTTGGCACACAATGCCTTCTTCAAATAACCCGGGCACCGCCGGGTCCTCAGCTAGTAAGTTCATATTTGTTAAAATTATTCTTCATTTTAATTATTGTTTTGTTTTAAAGTGGTTTTGCACTACAAATAAAATATGTGCAGTGCGCATAGGAATTCATTCATGTTTCTTTCACTTTATAATCCGGCCCTCCAACAGTTTGAGGGACTGTGACCTGGCCGCCCTCTGTTTAAAATGATTGAGGACCCCTGATCTATGCTGACGATTGTGCCATCACCGTTCAAGCAAAGGGCTTGAACAGAAGCTTTCCAAACTTTAGGTGCTCTTACTGCCTATTACAGGGAAAACCAGCTGATTCCTAATCCATCTAAAATGCAGGCGTGCGCTTTTCACCTTGAGCATCTTGAGGTCTGAGGAGTAGGCTACCTGCGAAGGAATCCCACTGGAGCATTGCAGCACACCTAAATACCTGGGAGTCACTCTGGACCTTGCTCCGACTTATTATTTATTTATTTATTTATTTATTTACGGCATTTTACCCCGCTCTTCTCAACCCCCGAGGGGGGACTCAGAGCGGCTTCCAAAAGGCACAATTTGATGCCTACATCACTTACAACAGGGCTGTCCAACTTCTATCGGCCCAGGGGCCTGAATTCTGGTCACTGATGACCTGGGGGGCCGTAGGGTCTGCCCCCGTCCCCGACTCCGCCCCCGCCTCCGCCCCCACCCCGGCTCTGCCCCCGCCCCGGCTCTGCCCCGGCTCCGCCCCTCCCCACCCCCGGCTCCGCCCCTCTCCCTGGCGCCCCTATCCCTTATTTTAATTTAATATTAAATATATTTAATTCCATCCTCCCCTCTCCCCTTATTTTAATTTAATATTAAATATATTTAATTCCATCCTCCCCTCTCCCCTTATTTTTATTTAATATTAAATATATTTAATTCCATCCTCCCCTCTCCCCTTATTTTTATTTTTTTTATTAATAATGTTTTTTATTTAATATTAAATATATTTAATTCTATCCTCCCCTCTCCCCTTATTTTAATGTATCCCATCTTGACAGCGAAATCTCGTGTGGATTGTGTATTCTCGCGATACTTGCTCCGAACCCGGAAGTAGGTTTTTTTAAAAAAATATTTTATTTTTCAATTTTTATTTTTTATTAAAAAGCTTAGGGGGCCTTAGGGAAGGGGCTGGGGGGGGCCGTATACGGCCCCCGGGACGCCAGTTGGACAGCCCTGACTTACAAGAAGCACTGCTTGAATTGCCACATGGACTCAAAGCCACCAACCGCTCTGCCTTTATGGTGACACCGCACCGTGCGGGCTCACATTACATCGCTGGATCCTGCGGCACAACACTAGTCCTGTTGCCAGATTAGAACAGAAAGTTGGCACCTCTTTGGTGTCAGAATGGTTTACAATTCAGAAAAAGTATTACCTTACCTACAATGCTCTTCGGCTGAAAGGATGTTCTTGAAAGTGGACGGTTCCAAACAGTTGGATTTCCAACTAACGTGATAGCTTCACTGCAAGGAGAGCAGAGAGTATTTTAAGGACAAAACATTCCACCCCAGCGACCTTTTCATTCACCGAGAATGAGAACCCCAACTTGCAACGTTTTAAGCTCCCTATCCGCTTGAGCAAGAACCAGCACGTGCCGAATACCAAGACGACGAGACGTCCAGGTGCTTTACGGTTCCTCCTGTTCTGTTTCACCCAGCAATTGAGAGGAAAGGCCAAGGGAGACAGAAAGTTCTGTTGCAACCATAAAAGCTTCAGAGCTATTCTTGTAGGAGCTTGTTAGAGGTTGCCAAACTTGCTTTGAAGCACAGGAGACGCGTTAAGGATATATTAAAAAAACAAAACAAAACAAACTGAGAAGAGTGGAGGAAATTTACAGAGCACATACCTCACTTTTCAAGCTCTTTCTTTGGAGAGCTCATGTGGCTTCCATGTCTTCCTCTTGCGGCGTTTACAATATCTTCCATATAGAAATATACACACTCCTCCCTTGTATGAATAAGGGATCGGAGACTACACGGCGACTTTTGATCAGCTCCAAGGTAACAACTTCAGTCGGAGGAGGGCAAAGTGCACTAAGCGGACTCGGTGCTCTCCCTCTTTTCTTCTCTTTGCTGCTGCTTTTGTTACAAAGGAGAACTTGTTCTTCAAGTTGGAAACTGAAGGCAAATTGTTTACGGCTTGATTGTGGTGTCACACTCCCTGCCTTCTTGTACGCCAAGAAGCTGGCAATGAGGCAAAATGGGTTAACTCGCAGGCGGCACGTGGGCGGTCAGGTTAACCATTAGCAAGCACAGCGCCCAGACTGAGTGGGCCATTCTGGCCTGTGCCGATTCTTTTCTGTTGAATGTGCAATGCATGTTGATGCTGTGGGCGACACTCTTCATTACACAGCTGGCATGGTCCAGGACGATGGGTGGTGGAGTTTAGCAATATATGAAACGGCCACTTTTGGAGAAATTATGATATTTGGAAAGGCATGACCTTGTTAGAAATCATAACCTTTTGGCAAAATGATGCCATAACCTTTTGGAAAATGGCATTCACCATAACCTTTTGGGAAATGGAAATCGCCCTGAGAAGAGTTTAAAAAACACCGGGAAGGTGGCGCAGCTGGCTGGGAGTAAGCTGCATAAGATCTCTACTGACCAGATGAGTTCAAGGCCTGCCTGGGTCGGGGTGAGCTCTCGACCAATTGTGTAGCTTGTTGTCTGTCTATATATGTTGTATGTCTATAGCATAACATCTCTGCTGCGCGAACTGCACTGGTTACCTATTGAATTCCGGATCTCCTTCAAAGTGTTAGTCTTGACTTTCAAGGCCTTACATGGTTTGGGGCCAGTGTACTTGAGGGAGCCCTGAAGATCACTGCGCTCAGAGGGTTACAACTTGCTCGCAATCCCAGGTGTGAAGTCCTACAGGTTGGCCAGCACCCGACAGAGAGCGTTCTCGGTAGCTGCTCCGACCTTGTGGAACTCTCTGCCGGCCGAGACGCGGGCCTTGCAGGACCTGATGGCCTTTCGCAGGGCTTGCAAGACTTGGCTATTTTGGCAAGCATTTGGCGACTGATTAGCACTTGAACATTAACCTTGCCACCTAATCATGCCACTTCTGTACTATAGATCGGTCTTAATCCGATCTACTGTGATGTTTTATGCCATATTTGATTGTTTTTTTAGGAATGTTTTTATTATGTTTTTAGGATGTTCGTGTGATTTTATTGTGTTGGAAACCGCCCCGAGCCTCGGGAGGGGCGGTCTAGTAAATCCGAATAATAAATAAATAAATAAAATAAACTGTTAGGGGCAAATATATGCCAATGGCGCACACGCTCACACATATATCAGAGTTTCAGAAGTGTTCTTTCAGTTGCCCAAAAAATATCTTTGCTCCCTTAAAACATCTTGGTTTAAATCATGCTCTCAAGAGAGAAAGATAAGTGTACTTCTTCAAAAGTAACATGCATGGCTTGAGAGCAGTACGTCTAATGACAGACCAGCAGTTTCCTTGGCTTGTGCTCAAATTGTTGTTTTGTACAAGGTCACCATCTAGTGTTCTTTCAGAGAAGACAGGTTTAAAGGAGTTTTTAAAAAGCTCTGTCTGTCTGTCGATCTATCTACATATCTATCTATGGAGGTTGGGCTGGATGGTCCTTAGGAGGATCAATCGATCGATCTACAGTATCTATCTATCTATCTATCTATTTATTTATTTATTAATTATTTGGTTTTATATTCCACCCCTCCCTGCAGGCTCGAGGCGGGTTACAACATATAAAATGGGCAGCATGCAACAGCCATGCAGCCCTACAATAAAACATTAAAACATTTAAAATTACACGTCACAGCGCAATAACGAGGAAAACACAGAAAGTGCCTTAGGTCTGGGACCCCAATAGGCAAGGTAATTATGTCAGCATCAGCCGGCCGAGGGGCCTAGTCAAAGGCTGATCTAAATAGGGCAGTTTTACAAGCCCTCCGGAAGGGAATCAGTTCTGAGATGGTTCGAGTTTCCTCTGGGAGGGAGTTCCAGAGCACTGGGGCTACCACAGAAAAGGCTCTTTGCCTAGTTGAAGACAGATGGCAGGAGCGGATTGATGGTATCAGAAGCAGATTTTGTTCTTCTGAACGGAGTGGTCTCGGGGGAGTATACGGGGCAAGGCGGTCCTTCAGATACGCAGGCCCTAGGCCGTGCAAGGCCTTAAAGGTCAACACCAACACCTTGAAGGCGATTCGGTACTCAATGGGGAGCCAGTGCAGTTGCCGAAGGATGGGAGTAATGTGCTCCCTTTGTGGCGTTCCCGCCAGCAAGCGAGCAGCGGCATTCTACACTAACTTGAGTTTCCGGATCGTTGCCAAGGGAAGGCCCATCTAAAGGGGTTGGGCTGGATAGTCCTTGGGATCTATCTATCTATCTATCTATCTATCTATCTATCTATCTATGGTCATTATACAGATTCCTCAGGAGAGAAACAAGGTGATTTGGTATGCCCTTACCACCAAGAACTTGCCACAATTTATTATGATCCACAGTCAAAGGTTTTAGAATAGTCAATAAAGCAGAAATAGATGTTTTTTCTGAAACTCTCCACCTTTCTCCATTATCCAGCATCCGGATATAGGCAATTTGGTCTCTTATTCCTCTGCCTTTTCTAAACCCAGATTGTACATTTGGCAACTCTCTCTCCATGTATTGCGGGAGTCTTCCTTGCAGGATCTTGGGCATTACCTTACTGGCATGAGAAATAAGAGTCACTGTATGAAAGTTTGAGCAGTCTTTAGCGTTTCCCTTTTTTGGTATGGGGATATAAGCTGACTTTTTCCAGTCTGGTGGCCATTCTTGTGTTTTACATATTTGCTGGCATATGGCATGCATCACCTTGACAGCATCGTCTTTCAAGATTTTGAACAGTTCAGCTGGGATCCCGTCGCCTCCTGCTGCCTTGTTGTTAGCAATGCTTAAGGCTCATTCAACCTCACTCCTCAGGATGTCTGGTTCTAATTCACACACCACACTGTCAAAACTATCTTCGCAATTATTATCCCATCTTCTGTATAGTCTTGCCACCTTCTCTTGATCTCTTCAGCTTCTGTTAGGTCCCTGCCATCTATATACACATACAATATATTATATTATTAGCAAAGTACAGTATCAGAATTATATATTACTATATTACACTATATATATATATATATATATATATATAGCCTCTCCATTGGCACCCCCTTGTTGTGGGGGAGAGGCTTGCGTACCCTAATGAAGTTGTGAGCTATGCTGGTGGTGGCATTTTTGTTTTGTTTTTTATTTTTAATCTTTTTTACTCTTTTGGGCTCAATTTTCTAACTCTCTATTTTCTTACTTCTCTTACTTTTCTATAATCTTATATTGTTCTATCTCTTTCACTGTATCTCACTTAGTTGGTTAAAAACAATAAAAAGTTATATTTTAAAAATAAAATAAAATAGCCACCGGTAGGGCCTCCCATGCCAGGCAGGTCACAGCTGAAGGGTCTGACAAAGAGCGTCAACGGGCAGGATGGGCTCTCTAGCCTTTTGGCAACCACCCTAGGAGAAGGAAAACTCTGATTTCAAACCGGGGCAGATGGTGCTCGTCTAACCCTGTAAGGTCAACCATCTAGAGAAGGAAACTTGAACCAAACCTACGACCTGAGGACCTCGCTGCCACCGTCCTAAGCTTGCTAGGCCCCTGCAAACGAACGTTTGGTTTAAAGGGTGAGGCCAGTTCTGTGCACGCTACGCTCCACCAGAAAGGTCCATTGCACAGGCTCGAAGGACACATCCAACCTCCGAAGCATCGGCGTGCTTGTGGAGAGCGTGGGATGAGTCCTTCCTGGATCTTTGTTCGCGAAGAAAAGCCAAGATATATTATTTTATTAAAGCGGAATTGATGCTTTTAGCAGAAATAATGCTAGGAGAGAGTGCTGCTCAGTATAGGCTTCAGAATACTGGGGTAGCTTGCCAAGTAATAATGACAGGAATAAGCTAATATGATTGGTAGAAAGGCACAAGCAGTGATTTGCCAGGGAACATCAAGTGCCTTTTAGATAATAGCGGCCCTGATAGGCCGAATGCTAGCAACGTGCTTTTGTTTACAATGTTCTTGAATGGATAGAAGACGCGCATGGCAAATGAAAGCCTCCACTTGGCAGGTTTCCCGGTAGTAATGTAACAATTTGGGAACACTTTGCTCATAAAGCAATAACATAGAAAAATGATGGAAATTCACACTGCGCCACAGTTTATTAACAAATAGGAATGAGATGGTAGAATGCTTTGTTTAATTGGGTAATAAAATGAGTTCATGTGTGTCAGCCAATTGCAAGTGATGAAGATGGGAGGGACCAGGGCTCTGCAGCCATTGATTGTATAAAACCTGAGTGTTGGCATTTGTTCGGGGCTCTGCCATATTAGCAGCCTTTATGCTAGACAGACTCCATCAGCTGATGTTTACAATAAACTTGGCTTCATTTGGACCAGTATCAATTGTTGCGTCGTTCATTTGTTCCTGTGCCCGCACGAAAGCCGCTGCCTGAGAGTCAGAAAGTAACTGCCTGGGAGTTTTGGGACTCCAGATTTCCGCTACATTATTTATTTATTTATTTATTTATTGGGCTTCTATGCCGCCACTCCCGGGAGGCTCGGGGCGGCTCACAGCAGGATACAAAACAACATATTAAAACAGATTAAAACACGACAAAGTACAACGACAGTCTAAGACCAACAGAATTAAAAGCCTGATGTGCAGAGTACAAAGCACAAGTGTAGGAAGTTACAAACATGACGGGCCATGCAAAGACAGAGTCTATAGGCCAAAGGCCTGTTGGAATAAATGGGTCTTGCAGGCCCGCCTGAAAGGCAGGAGGTCTTGGATGGCCCGCATTTCGGCTGGGAGGGCATTCCACAATGTGGGCGCAATCACAGAGAACGCCCTCCTACGGGTTGCCGTTGGTTTAGCTGACTCCGCAGATGGGATGTCGGGCAGGTTGGTACCTTCCGACCACAGTGATCCGACCGCAGTGATCTCTATTGATCTCCATTATATTGTAATATTATTCGTAATATTACATGTAATATAAATATATAAGTATAATATTGTATTATTATTGCTAGCATTATGTTGTATTACATTATAATATTATAAGTATGATATGTATATATATTATATTATTAGTAAAGACAAGGGCCGAAGTGTGCCCAGGCCTGCTTTATATCCATCCTAAATATTAGAAAAGCCATGAATTCCAAAGTTTCCTGTTTTGCTCTGCAGAGGTGCATGCCTCGACGCGCATGCGCATTAGTTGCCACCAGGACTCCTTGCCTGGCCTGAACTCCCCTCCCGCGCGCATGCGTGCTTGCCTGCCTCGCTTCCTGAGTGATGACGTCAGGCTTCCGCGCATGCGCAGTTGCTGATAAGAAGCCAGGATCTGCAATGGCGCCGTTGAGGGAGGCGGGCCCGGCTTGCCTGGTTCGCTCGGCTCAGAAGGACGAGCTTTACCGGGCAGCGCTGAGGAGCGGCGCCGGGGCCTCTCTGGGCAGCCTGGCCGGTGAGAGGGAGCTCGAAGCTGCGTCTACACTGTGGAATATAACGCAGTTTGATACCGCGTTAACCGCCACGGCTCAGTGCGGTGGAATTTTGGGCTCCCGACGTTTTTTGGCTGAAGAGGCCGAGCCAGAACTCCCAGGGTCCCACAACACCGGCCTTTGTCGTCAAACTGCGTTAAAGCGGTATCAAACTGCGTTAATTCTAGAGTGCAGACGCAGTCATAGCCTTGGAAGGCCCTTTTTGCATGAGAATTGGTATTTGAAACATGATTAATAGGTGGCTGGATCCACTCTTGTGGCTTAAACCCCGGTTTATCTTCCCCAGTCTGGATCGGGATTATAGGGCCTGATGATGCGGGCCATTGCAGTACACTCTGACGTGCAGGCCATAGAATCCTAGGGTGGGAAGAGGCCTGGTGGGCCAGCCAGCCCAAGCCCATCCTGCCAAGAAGCAGGGAAGTCCCCTTCAAAGCACCCCCGGCAGATGGCCAGCCAGCCTCTGCTTCAAAGCCTCCAAAGAAGGAGCCCCCACTACACTCCGGGGCAGAGAGTTCCACTGCTGAACAGCTCTCACAGTCAGGAAGATCAGTGCCATAGACTCATAATACTGTTTGGTGAAATAGCCTCATATATACAGGTTTATGTAATAAGACTCATGATGCAGTTCTGTGAAATAGACTCAAAATGCAGTTCTGTGAAATAGACTCTTAATTCAGTTCAGTGAAATCGACTCTCAATGCAGTTGTGCAATAGACTCTCAATGCAGTTCGGTGCAATAGACTCTTAATGCAGTTCTGTGCAATAGACTCAAAATGCAGTTCTGTGAAATAGACTCAAAATGCAGTTCTGTGAAATAGACTCAAAATGCAGTTCTGTGAAATAGACTCAAAATGCAGTTCTGTGAAATAGACTCTTAATTCAGTTCAGTGAAATCGACTCTCAATGCAGTTGTGCAATAGACTCTTAATGCAGTTCTGTGCAATAGACTCTTAATGCAGTTCTGTGCAATAGACTCAAAATGCAGTTCTGTGCAATAGACTCAAAATGCAGTTCTGTGCAATAGACTCTTAATGCAGTTCTGTGCAATAGACTCAAAATGCAGTTCTGTGAAATAGACTCAAAATGCAGTTCTGTGAAATAGACTCAAAATGCAGTTCTGTGAAATAGACTCAAAATGCAGTTCTGTGAAATAGACTCTTAATTCAGTTCAGTGAAATCGACTCTCAATGCAGTTGTGCAATAGACTCAAAATGCAGTTCTGTGCAATAGACTCTTAATGCAGTTCTGTGCAATAGACTCAAAATGCAGTTCTGTGAAATAGACTCAAAATGCAGTTCTGTGAAATAGACTCAAAATGCAGTTCTGTGAAATAGACTCAAAATGCAGTTCTGTGAAATAGACTCTTAATTCAGTTCAGTGAAATCGACTCTCAATGCAGTTGTGCAATAGACTCTCAATGCAGTTCGGTGCAATAGACTCTTAATGCAGTTCTGTGCAATAGACTCAAAATGCAGTTCTGTGAAATAGACTCAAAATGCAGTTCTGTGAAATAGACTCAAAATGCAGTTCTGTGAAATAGACTCAAAATGCAGTTCTGTGAAATAGACTCTTAATTCAGTTCAGTGAAATCGACTCTCAATGCAGTTGTGCAATAGACTCTCAATGCAGTTCTGTGCAATAGACTTAATGCAGTTCGGTGCAATAGACTCTTAATGCAGTTCTGTGCAATAGACTCAAAATGCAGTTCTGTGCAATAGACTCTTAATTCAGTTCAGTGAAATAGACTCTCAATGCAGTTGTGCAATAGACTCTTAATGCAGTTCTGTGAAAGACTCTGATATGTAGTTTTGTGAAATAGACTCAGATTTGCAGTTCTGTGAAATAGACTCAGATGTGTAGTTTTGTGTAATAGACTCAGATTTGCAGTTCAGTCAAATAGACTCATATGTAGTTTAGTACAGTAGACTCGGATATTCAGTTCCGTGCAATAGACTGCAGTTCTGTGAAATAGACACATCATGCATTTCAATGCAATATACAGTTTGAAATTGAATTATTTGGCTGTGTAGATGGGGCCGTAGCAAAAGGAAAACTGGGCAGTATCACATCATGTACTACTTCACTACTGAATGGCTCCTACCATCAGGAAGTTAAACTGCATTAGATGAGCTAACAGTGACCATTTAATACAGTTTCAATATGTGTTATATGGCAGTGTAGACGAGGAACACACGGCTATCACAAATATAATAGTCTTTGTGATGAAGCAGGAAGTGAATTGGCTTCACTACAGGGTGGCCTAACAAAGGGAGAAATGTCAGCCTTCTGATTCCTTTCCTATTCAATGATGTAATAGCTTCCATTTCTATGTTTAGTGGCATACATTAAAGAATATCTAACTATTTATTATTTATTTATTTATTTATTTATTTTATTAGTCAGTTTTATATTCCGCTCCTCCCTGCAGGCTCGGGGCGGATCACAACAAGAATAAAATGTACAATACAAATGCACAACAGGTTCCATAAAACAGTAAAAACATAATCAATAGCCAACTAATTACAGTTACTATTTATAAATTCGATTTGGTAGACCGCTCTCTCTGGAGCCCATGACATTACTATGACATTACTATGACATTAAGCAACAATATTAAAGAATATCTAACCTTACAAAAGGCCTCCTGGTGGTGCAGCAGGCTAAACCCACTGAGCTGAACTTGCTTGGTGTTTCGAATCTGGGGAGTGGGGTGAGCTCCCACTGTTAGCCCCAGCTCCTGCCAACCTACCAATTCGAAATATGCAAATGTGAGTAGATCAATAGGTACCGCTTCTGCAGAAAGTTAAATGTGCGCCATATAGTCATGATGGCCACATTACCTTGGAGGTGTCTACGGACAAGGCCGGCTCTTCGGCTTAGAAATGGAGATGAGCACCAACCCCTAGAATCAAACACGACTAGACTTAAGGTCAAGGGGAAATCTTTACCTTTTTACAGAACCTTTATTGACTATAACTTGCGGACTGTCTGTACTATTTTCAGGCCCAGATTACCCATAAGGCCAGACTAGGCCATGGCCTCGGGCGGCAGGTTTTGGGGGACAGCGGATTCGGCCCCCCGAAAGCATAAATTTTTTATTTAAAAAACCCACCCCCTCGCAGCGCTTTCCCCCCACCCTCTCCCGAGAAAGTCATCATACTTCGGGAGAGGGCAGGGGGGAGCACTGCGAGTGGGCGGGGAGGAGGGAATGGCGCCCTCGCCTGGGCTGCCCCCTTGCAAAGGAAGGAGGCGGCGAGGAGGAGGAAGGGAAGCTCCGCCCCGCCGGCGGGCATGCATGCATGCACACGCATGCCCGCCAGCGGGCTTCCCTTCCTCCTCGCGCCTTCCTTTCGGTCACGGGAGGAGGAGGAGGAGGTGGACGGAAGGCGCGCGGCACTGCTCACGGGGCTTCCGTCCACCGCCACCTCCCGCGACCAAAAGGAGGGCGCGAGGAGGGCGGGACTTCCCTTCCTCGCACCTTCCTTTCGGTCGCGGGAGGAGGCGGCAGACGGAAGCCCTTCGAGCAGTGCCGTGCGCCTCCGCCCACGCCCTCCTCCCGCGACTGAAAGGAAAGCGCGAGGTGGACGGAAGGCGCGGGGCTGGTGCCGCACAGCTTCCGTCCACCTCCTCGGGCCCTCCTTCCGGTAGCGGGAGGAGGAGGCGACAGAAGCCGCACGGCACCGGCCGCCACCACCTCCTCCCGCGAACGGAAGGAGGGCGCGAGGAGGCAACGGAAGCTGCACGGCCGGGGCTGCTGCCGCACATGCGCAGCAGAGCCCTGGGGACGTGGCTTCCCGTGCCCTGGGGGTGTGGCTTCCCTCGCCCGGGGGGGGGGGCGGCACGGGGCGTCTTGGCCTCGGCCGGCCGAAGATGCTGATCCGGGCCTATTTGTCATTTTTAGTATTGTTTGCATAGCAACATGGCATCAGATTTCTCTCTTGAAGCAGCGGCAGAGTGTGTCCTCAGTTCCCTCCTTTGTTCTTGGCTGTCTCTAGGTGCCAAAACGTGGCTGGCGTGGCAGAAGGAGATTGAGCTGCTTGCCGACGTGGCATATTTCACTCTTACAACCCTTTCAGGTAATTCCGCAAATCGATCTATGCTTCCTTGCTGTCATCTTAACATTGGGCCGGGCTTTAGCACAGCGGGTTTAACCACCACCTGCAGAAAATCTTCCCAATAAAAAGGTTGGCAATTCAAGCCCAGGTCAGAGCTCCCGCCGTCTGTCCAGCTTCTGCTCACCTAGATCGAAAACAGCAATGTGAGTAGATAAATAGGTACCGCTTTAAGCGGGACGGTAATAAGAGACACCCTTAAGGACATGCCAGCAATTCAATCAGGAGGACATCTACGGACACAAAGCTTCTCGGCATGGATGATGGAGTGACAGCATTTCCCCATCGCCACAGTCGAGCACAGCCTCCAGGTGCCGGAAATGGAAAAAGATGGGAAGCCCTTACTTATGTACTGTCGGTCTTTGTTAACTGTATAATGGCATTGAATGTTTACCGTATATGTGTTCTGTAATCCATCCTGAGTCCCCTTGGGGAGATAGAGTGGAATATAAATAAAGTATATTGTTATTATTTGTTTCAAGATTCCTATTGGTCTTCCTTCAGGTTACCAAACTCTTGGGGAAGAATATGTTGGTATTATTCAAGTGGACGCCTCTAGACGCCGAGTCCCTTCGATGCTTCGACGGGTCGCTCTGATCGCTTTGCATGCGGTCTTGCCTTACGCATTGGACAAAGGACTAATGCACCTTGAGCATGAGCTGGAGGCAGAATCGGACGGGACAAGGCCTTTGCAGAGCAGGCAGTTGGGCGGATGGCGAAGGAGGACTTTTCTACAGGGTTGGTTGCAGCAACAGCTCGGCACATTGACCGAGCAGCAGAGGAAACTGCTTGGGCAGTGTGTCTACGTCCTCAAGCAAAGCCTCCCGCTTCTGCGCAGGCTGCACTTGGCCATTTTTTACATGAACGGTCTCTTCTATCACCTGTCGAAGAGGATGACGGGAATCACGTATGTAAGTGGAAAGCTTTCCTTCTAAGAGGAAATATAATTCACCTTATAATCATTGCACCCCACTGTTTTGTTTTTTTTGGTTCCAAAGACTGGCTTCCTTCACATAATGCACTTGGCTTTGAATGTTTGCCATTTTGTTATTTTTGGAAGCCGCCCTATTCTGACACAAAGTCACAGTATGTCGCAACAAACGAGATCTATCTGCTGGATTTCGTATCAAAAAATCACAAGTCGAATAATAATAATAATAATTATTTGATACATCACAAGATTAGTACAAAGCAAACAAGCTCCCCATGCTGGCTGTTGTATTTGATCACACGTTGGACACTTCCCAAGTGTCAGGACTGTGTGATCTATCAGCAAATAATGCGTGCAGATCCGGGTAGGGTGGCCTTTTGCAGCTGGCAGATGATAATATTATCAGCGCTGTGTCAGGCCTCTCCAACTTCAGGGAAGTATCACGCGGACGCTATCCGGTTGATTCAGCTCTTTATTGAAGGATCAAGAAACTTGAAGCCCAAAAGTGGCTTCTCACCACCAACACCCTACATATATACCCTGGTCCCAGCCCCGCCCCCGGGGCCACATTGCATCCCCCTGTGAAATGCTTGGGTCACATTGCATCATCCTAGGAAACCCTATTGCCAGATTGCATCACCCTGTGACCTTCTAGTTGTATGCCCTGCCAGCTGCACTTTGTTTAGGCTGGGTCGGAATCCGGATCCCACCGGCCATATCCAAGGCCACGGGCATGGGCTTCTACTGTGATACACATGGCGGAGTCTCCAAGGCCAGAGCTCCGGATTGCTCTGGCCTTTGACTCTGACACGCTGATTGTGTTTAAGTGCAGGCCAAGGTCTTTAGGCACTGCACCCAGTGTGCTGATCACCACTGGGACCGCCTTGGCTGGCTTGTGCCAGTGTTTTCAGTTCGATCTTTTAAATCCTCATATTGTGTCAGCTTTTCCAGTTGCTTCTCGTCAATCCTGCTGTCACCTTGGATTACAATATCAACGATCCATACTTTTTTTCTCACAATCTTGAGGTCGGGAGTATTGTGCTCCAAAAATCTGTCAGTCTGAATGTGGAAGGCCCAGTTAAACATGAGCCAACAATGTGATGCGGTGGCAAAAAAAGCCAACGATTGAAGAGAGATATTGACAAGCTGGAATGTGTCGAGAGGAGGGCGACTAAAATGACCAAGGGTCTGGAGAACATGTATTTCTTGGGAATCCCTTTGGCATTTTCTCTTCCATCAATATTTTGACTAAAAACTTATTCCCAAAGGAATCTTCTGTCTCTCAGTTTTACTTAACTGATAATTTAGACTTATATTAGTTTTTTCTTTACTTCAGTATAACAATGGAAGCTACAAACTTAAATGCTGATCCTCTTCCCTCTAGCTCCTGGCTAGAGACTCTCTACTTTTTAAAATGTTCCCCTCTAATTTTATCTACTTCTGCCCCTTTTCTTGCCACCCACTCTCAAATTTCACATTTCTACTGCAAAGAAATCCATGGTAACCCAAAAACCGATCAGATGTAACCAACTCTTGACTGCCCTTGCCATACTATCAACACAAATAAACATCTATGTATATAATAAAAGTCAGTGTTTGTGGGCGGTGGGTGGGTGGTGCGACCGAGCAAATATGTGCCAGCGTTTCGATTGGCTCCCACTGTGGGGTAATTTGCATAAAGGACTCCCATTGGCCAGCCAACATGAACATTCCAACCCTCTAAAGTGCCAGAGGGGGGTAAGGAAAAGGCCTGAGGCAGTCAGGCATGGTGGGAGTTTAAGTCCAAAACACTTTGCAGCCCCCAACAATGAGACAACAAAACCAAACTTGGCACACAGAACCCACAAAACCCACTTTACGTCTTGCTGCAGTTTAGAATAGAATAGAATAGAACTTAATATTTGTTAATCGCCCTCCATCATAGATGCTCCGGGCGATTTAGAGCAACAGAACAACAACATATACAAAAAACACAGAGGGAAGAGCAAACGGGTGGGGTGGGTGGGAGGAAATAGGGAAGTGTCCGCGGCGATGCCCTTAAGGCTCCATTCTGCCATCGAAAGGAGGCAGGCAGGGATGTCCGAATACCATCGCCGGTGCCAAGGCGCCGGTGGGGGTTAAAACCCGTGAGCTCCCATATGGGAGTCTGGTTTGGGAGTCCCGGCCTGACTGCGCAGTGTCCTTCACATCTTTATTGATCGTCCGGTGAGGCCCTCGGAGCTTCGACTGCTTGTAGCAGGAGCTCCAAAACGTCCTGGTGAAGAACGACTTCGGGGCCCTCTCCGTTCTGGACCCGTCAGCAAGGGGATCGATTCTCCGAGCTCGGTCCCTTTGGCCAATCTGGCGGGAGGCTGGTCCCGGCCTCCATTCCATAGTCTGTGGGGCAGCTCGGGTGCCTTCCTTCCTCTTCCGGCGGCGTCTCCTTCTCTTCCGGGGGCCTCGCTGTACTCTGGTCAGGTCAACGCCGGGAGCGGAGTCCTCCGAGGGCGGGACTTCCGGGAGTTTGAGGGAGGATGGGCCATGGATTGGCCAGCATTCCAACATCCCAAATCTCAAAGGTGCCAGACAGAGTTCTTTACAAAAAGGCTTTCTTTACCTGATTTTACAAACTAGGCCTCAGTCTGAATTGACAGCAAGGCTTCCTTAACTTGATTCTCCTGACTAGACCTCAGCCTGAATTGACAGTAAGGCTTCCTCAACTTGATTCTCCTGACTAGGCCTCAGCCTGAATTGACAGTAAGGCTTCCTCAACTTGATTCTCCTGACTAGGCCTCAGCCTGAATTGACAGTAAGGCTTCCCCAACTTGATTCTCCTGACTAGGCCTCAGCCTGAATTGACAGTAAGGCTTCCTCAACTTGATTCTCCTGACTAGGCCTCAGCCTGAATTGACAGTAAGGCTTCCCCAATTTGATTTTCGAGACTAGGCCCCCAACAATGACAGAACAAGACTTACAGTTGGCACACAAATCCCCCCCCCCCCAAGACCCACTCTTCATCCTGGTGCCGTTTGAAGGAGGGTGGACCATGGAGGATGGGACTTGCTGTACCTTCACTCACTTACTCTGACCACCACGGGTGACGGACCTGGAACAAACTTGGCACACAACCCCCATGATGCCCTTTACGTCCTGGTGCAGTTTGGGAAAGATGGACCATGGATTATGGGATTTGTAGTACTTCCAAGCGCTTTGCTTCCCAGAGACCACTGTGGCCCCCAACAAAGACCGATAAATATCAAACTTGGCACACAGAGCCCCCATGACCCACTCTATGTCCTGGTGCAGTTTGGAGAAGAGCAGAGCATGGATGATGGGGCTTAAAGTACCTCCACTCACTTCCCGAGACCGCTGTGACCCTCATCCAATGACTGATCAAGACCAAATTTGGCACACAGAACCCCCTACATCCTGGTGCAATTTGGAGGAGGATGGGCCATGGATTATGGGACTTGAAGTACCTTCACTCACTTCCCGAGACCACTGTGAGCCAAATGAACAACTGATACGGACCAACCTTGGCACACAATGCCTTCCTCAAATAAACCCGGGCAGCGCTGGGTCCCCAAGCTAGTAGACAATAAAACTCCACTTAGAGTCTCTTCCAATTTTGTCTTCTTTGACCTAACACTGCAGCTTCGCTACATGGGTTTTGCTGGAGACCAGAGTTTCCGGTCCAGCTACAGGTTCCTTGGGATCGTCTCCCTGCTGCACCTGGCCCTGACGGTCGGCATGCACACGTATCGCTTCCAACAGATGAAACGGGCACGAGACGAATGGAAGCTACATCGCAGTGTGTCCTATCAAAGGTATCACATGCCTGGCGTTTTGGGAATTGGATAGATCTCAATATTAGATAGTGTGGTGTGAAGGTTGGTGTTAGAAGTGGTATAATAAATTATAAGTTATATAAATTTCTTCAGTGCTGGAGGCCATCAACTGTTTATATTTGGGGCAGCACATCTGGTGAGATGGCACTCGCCTGCTATTGTCTTTCTTCCTCATAAGATCTATGATCTAGGCATAGAGGAATAATTATAGGAGTTTTAACTTTTTATCTTTTAATAATATTAGTGTTTAATATTTTCATGTGTGTATCTCATATCTAGATACAAATAATAATAATAACAATAATAATTATTATTTTATGGTTCATTCCTTTTCCCACATCTTCCCAGTGCAGTTCATTATTCTCATCTGTTTTGTGGATAGGAAACATATTTTTGTGTTATGCAGATTTGGAATCCTCAGCTGTGAACAATTCACCGATATTCATAAATGAGTTCCCATCACAACTGGCAAAGGCTGATGGTACTCAAATAACATCTGGAGAACCTCATTTCGAACCTGTCATTTAGCCTTATGTTGTTCTTCATGTAGAAATAGACTTTTGTGGAGAGATGCTGATGTCACCATGCCTTGAGAATGACATCCTAGCTTCCTAAGTGTCTCCTGATGCTTACTTACCTACTTAGATGATCCCAAGTATCATGGCCTTCCAAGTTCAGTGTCTTGGTGGTGGGCCCGTAGGTGACTGTGGAGCCCTATTCATGACCCACAAGTTCTGCCACAGTGAGGACATCGGTTTCCAGATGGAAGCCTTATTGGCACGTTTCTCCCTTTTGCCCCCCATTCATGCTACTTCAAATTCCACAGTACTGCTGGTCACAGCTGAACTCCAGTTAGAGCGCTCAAGGGCCAGGGCTTCCCAGTTCTCCCTGTTTATGCCACAGTTTATAAACCTGACTTTAAGCCCACCTTTCAATCTCTTTTCCTGTCCACCAACATTACGTTTTCCATTCTTGAGTTGGGAGTAGAGTAACTGTTTTGGGAGATGGTGATTGGGCATTTGGACAATGTAGCTTTCAGTCCAGCGAAGTTGATGGCATAGGAGCATCGCCTCAATGCTGGAGGTCTTTGCTTCTTCCAGAACGCTGACATTTGTCTGGCTTCCCAAGAGATTTGCAGGGTATTTCAGAGGCAATGCTGATGGAATCGTTCCAGGAGTTGAGTGTGACGTTTGTAGACGGTCCACGTTTATCAGCCCTATAACAGGGTTGGGAGGACAGTAGCTTTATAAAGGAGTCTTTCCAGAGGGTTTGAAAGAGGCTATGGTCTCCCCATTGCTGAAAAAACCAGGATCCCTCAGTTCCCTCCAATTACCATCCTGTTTCGAATCTTTCGTTTCTGAGCAAGGTGATTGAGTGGGTGGCAATGGAGCAGTTACAGACTTTCCTAAATGACACAGCCAGGTTAGACCCCTTCCAGTCCGGCTTCCGTATGGGGCACGGTTTTGGTGTCCATCACAGACCAGCTACGCTGCCAGCTTGACCAAGGCGGATCGGCACTGCTTGTGTTATTGGACCTCACAGCAGCGTTTGATACAGTCGATTATGATATTTTGACGCGCCGCCTTGCCGTGGCTGGAGTGAGGGGGACAGCTCTGAATTGGCTGTCCTCCTTCCTCCACAATCGGAAGCAGAGAGTGGAGAGGGGAGGGTTGGCTTCCGGGGGATCCCCCTTACTTTGTGGGGTCCCTCAGGGAGCCATTCTCTCCCCCTTGTTATTTATATGCGTCCACTCGCTCAGCTGGTATGTAGCTTTGGGCTCGAGTGTCACCAGTATGCTGATGACACCCAGCTCATCCTGAGGATGGAGGGCTGGCTGGACTCTGTACCCAATAATTTCCATCGGTGCCTTGAAGCCGTTACTGGATGGCTGCGGGCCAGCAGGTTGAAGGTGAATCCGGCGAAGACGGAGATTCTGTTTCTGGGCCGCCCGGGTGATAGGGAAATCCAACTGCCGACCCTGGATGGCGAGGCATTACGCCCGTCATCATCAGTAAAAGCCTAGGTGTCCATTTGGACCCTCTGCTGTCAATGGAGACTCAAATCTCCGCTGTCAGCAGAACCGCGTTTTTCCATCTGCGACAGGCGAAGCCTGGCCCCCTATCTGTCCCGGAACGATCTAATCCAAGCCACGGTCATCTCAAGACTTGACTACTATAACGCTCTTTACATTGGCCTACCTTTGACCGTGATCCAGAAACTTAAGCTAGTGCAGAACGCTGCAGCCCGGCTGCTTGTGGGGGAGCCATATAACACCGATCCTGCAAGACCTGCACTGGCTGCCAATTGAACACTGGATCACCTTCAAGGTGTTAGTTCTTACTTTCAAGGCCTTATATGGTCTGGGGCAGTATACTTACGGGATCGCCTGATTCCATATAACCCCTCGAGATCATTACATTCAGAAGACCAAATTCTTCTAGGTATCCCCAGTGTGAAATCTATTCGCCTGACATCAACTAGGCGAAGGGCCTTCTGTCATCACCCTGGTACTGTGGAATGCTCTGTCACCGGAGACACGGGCTCTCCGTAATCTAAATACCTTTCGCAGGGCATGCAAGACTCATTTATTTAGGCAGGCTTTTGAATGCTCGTGATTCTTCACTGTGTTTTTGTGTTTTGTTGTGTTTTTATTGCGTTTTATCTATTATTTGTATTCGTTTAAATATGTTGTAAACCGCCCCAAGCCCCTGGGAGTGGCGGTGTATAAGTCTAATAAATAAACAAGCACTTTGGTCTCCCCACGGATGTCCCGATCCTCACTCTCTGCTTCATTAGGAAAAATGCTGCACTTGCAAAGCTCAGGCTGTGTTGTCAATGTTGGCTTTTGTGGAGAGGTGGCTGCCAAGGGAGCGGAAATGGTCAATATTTTCTAATGTTACACCATTAAGCTGTATTTCTCGCATTGCAGAGCGATTGGCTAGTGACTGCTGGAAGAGCACATTGGCTTTCTCGATGTTCAGTGAGAGGCCGAGGTTCTCGTATGCTTCTGCAAAGGGGTTTAGAGTGGCTTATTCTGAATGTGTACAAATTGTGTTATCATCAGCATATTGAAGTTCTCTTAACAGATGTTGTAGTGACCTTGGTTTTGGCTTTCAGTCTGCTGAGGTTAAATAGCTTGCCATCTTTCCGATGGATGTTTTCCACTCTGGTGGGAAGCTTCCTATCAAGAAGATGAAGTATCATAGCAATAAAGATGGAAAATAAGGTTGGGACAATAACACAACCCTGTTTGACGCCTGAATCCACCTTAAATGGGTCACTTTGGGAGCCACTGCTGTCCAAGACTTTTGCCATCATGTTCTCGTGGAGGAGCCGCAGGATATTCACAAATTTGTCAAGGCGTCTGGATTTTTTGGGGAATGGTCCAGAGAGCTCTGCGATTGACTTGTGTTGAATGCCTTTGTAAGGGTTTGCAATGCTATCACATTAATTACAGAAGATTTTAATCCACAGGGCCAAGCTGAACAGAAAAAAAATTATTTTGTACCTTCTTTCCCACAGGACTCAGGCTGAGGAGAGGCTCCTTAACCGCAGCTCTCACTGTACGCTGTGCTTAGAGGAACGGCAGCATACCACGGCCACTCCCTGCGGACACCTCTTTTGCTGGGAATGCATCACTCACTGGTGCAACACCAAGGTAAGCATGGACTTTCTTTAATAGTTGAACTCTGGCCAGTAGTACAGTCCACATCTTAATATCTACGGCATGAACTGAGCTCCAGCAGGTTCTATACACACTCTTATCAGCTCCCACTTCCACAAACAGCTCTTGCTCCCACTACACAAGGAGACACCAAAGGCCCTCCCTCCAAGATGTCCAAGAGCCCTGCCAATGTCCTCCACAAACACCATACTGCCCACCACCCAAGGGAAGGCTTTCATACAGAGACCATTTCACCCTAGATGTTATGTGTTTCCTCCACCACAGGCACCCCAGTGTTCCTTTCTCTGTCCATTCGTGTGGAATTTGCATGATCCCGCCCACTGCCTCTCCCTTAACCCTTTCGTATTCTTTTCTGTGGCACACAGCAAACAGAGGAATTGATCAGCAAGGTTTGGGGAGAATTCACCATGAGTTATAGCAGTTGTAGGTACAAGATAGAACCCCCCCCCCCCCCCGGCTGAGAGGCTGGCCAATCACAGCAGAGGACGGCTTTTGGTGGGAGGATTTGCCGTCTGTTTCCAGTAAGGAAGAGAAGGACAGATGGCCTTCTCTGCCAAAGGGATTCCCAAGAAATTCCCGATCTGAAGACCTCTCACGACCCCACCCTGGGGGTCTCAAACCCCAGGGTGAGAAACACTGCCTTATAACCACAAATGCTGTTGGATTGCAATTCCCGTCATCCTCAGACCACAAAAGTGATGGATGTTGTCACTGAATAACATCTGGGGATGCAAATTTAGAAAGAAACAAGCTAAGAGTATTTTATTTTATGCTTATCTATTTTTTTTCTCTGCCATAGGCTGAGTGCCCACTGTGTAGAGAAAAATTCCGTCCACAGAAGCTGATTTACCTGCGACACTATCAATGAGAGCGCTGAGCCGGCCGGTCAAGTGAAGGACTCAGAGCTGGAAAAAGTACAATTTTTGGCCAATAAAATGCAGGAAATAAAACTGCAGCCAAACTCTTGGGAGTTTATTGCCTGCCCATATACGAGAGATATCCGGAAAGTAAAGTTTCAAGGCATGTAGGTCTCGCGGGGAATTTTCTCGGGGAGAAGTTGCTATTGTTGCCGTGTAGTGGGAAGACAGCAGAAGTGAACAAGCAGTGCCAGTCGCCAGTAGCTCATCGACTGGTGCTGTGAAGGTTAGAAATGAGCGTCCTCATTCTGTTTCCTTCCAAGTGTGATGTTTCCACTGTAATATGCTACCTAAATGCTAAGGGCATTTGCACTGTGAAATGTGAAATGTTTGGAAAGCTCATATATATGAGGGATATCCGGAAAGTAAGGCTACAAGGCACATAGCTCTCGCGGGGAATTTTCAGGGTGCTACCGAAATGCTAAGTGCATGAACGCAGCTGCGATTCATCACGAAATCATTTCAATTTATGGAGAGGACGTAATGTAAAGACTGCATGTGACAAAAGGGGTATGAAATATATTGAGACCATGAAGAAACTTTGCAGAGCCATCCAAAACAAAAATTGTAGGATTTTAATGTCGGGAGTCTGTCTCCTTCATGATAATAATGAGACGCTGAGATTGTGTTCTTTTAATTTTAATTGCTAAATTTGTGGTTTATATGGTTGTTTTATTAATTGCTGATGTATTTTATATGTGGGCAGTTCTTGCCATGTGTACACCGCCTCGAGTCGTCTTCGGGCTGAGAGGGGCGGTATAAAAAATAATAAATAAATAATTCGCGCCCACACACTGCTCATGCAAGACAGGTTGTTGAATGCATTTGGTTGGGATGTTTTAAGCCACCCCTCTCACAACTCCGATCTTGCACCCAGTGACTATAATCTGTTCACTAATTTCTGACGATGAGGAGGTGAAAATTGAGGTTTATATGGTTGTTTTATTTGCTGATGTATTTTATGTGATGAACTGGCTGAATGTTCTGTGTAATACCTAAAACAGCCACTAGGTGGCATTCAGAAAAGGTTTCTGAATGCCACCTAGTGGCTGTTGTAGGCATTACACAGAACTTGCAGTGTTTACAATGCACTCTGCATAAGATGCTTTAGTGGTACTTCATAAAGAGCTAAATCATTTTGGGTTTGGACCTGCAGTTTAAGAAGCAGTGTAATAGTGCACACTAGTTCTCTTTGAGGGTAATCTCAAATAATGTACCTAAACCAAACATGCCGTGAGGAAGTGGAGGAGATAAAGGAGAACACTTAATCCTGGTTTGTTGGTTTTATAAAGACCTTTGAACCCCCCCCGCCAAAAAGGGACGCAGTCTTTTAATAAAGTTGGAATTTTTTAAAAAGTCAATCAGTAAAATTGTTTATAGCTCTGTAACATCAAAAAAATGATACATGCAGATCGTATTTCTCTCCATAGACGATTAAAAGCTGTGTTAAAACCCACAAAGTCTCATCTGTCGTGGCAAAGTCTCTTGGAAAGGTCGTCACATGAAACAAACCTAAGTTAATTTAGAAAAAAATAGGTATCAAAGAAATGTCAATGGCCACCTAATATATTTATAATTCCAGGTATTTAGCAATTTTTTTTTAAAAAAACAATCCTAGCTAAGAATATGGAATTGTTATGAAAGAGCCAAACATCAGCCTCTTCTTCATCACAAAAGCTAAATAAAATCTTGGATTTAAAAAAAAAATCAATACAATGTAGGCTTATTTTGAACTCTAAGCAAAAATAGATATTATTCCATCTAGTAAAACCTAGGATCTTTCAAAGCACAATGAGCAGTTTTTAAAAAATCTGAACAGAACTCTTTGAGTCTTGTTTTCCTCTCATGTTTTTCAACAAAGCATTGAAGTAATTATTGTAAAAGAATGGTTAAAACTCTGTTCTGCTTTAAGCTGCACCTGGAGGCTCTGCAATGATTACCGTATAGACTCGAAGATAAGCCGAGTTTTTCAGCCCTTTTTTTGAGCTGAAAAAGCTTCCCTCGGTGCAACGTAGGATATGATACATTTCTATATATCAGTGGCTTTGGGCCTCCAGGTGTTTTGGGCTTCACCTCACACAGTTCCTAACAGTTGGTGAGCTGGGTTGTTGCAGGGTTTTTCTTTTAAATCATAGGCCATATGGCGAGAGAATGCTTCTGGAACATGGCTATATAGCCCAAAAAACCGACAACAACCCAGTGATTCCAGCCATGAAAGCCTTCGACAATACAGTTGGGGAGCTGGCTGGGATTTCTGGGAGTTGAAGTCCAAACCAGCTGGAGGCCCAAAGATTGGGAACCACTGCTATATAGGCATGTTTCTCCTGAAGTCTTTGCAAACCACACACATATCTGTCTATCTCCATCCATCCATCCGTTAATCTTATAAAAGCATTTTTGTTAGTATCTCCTACAGATACATAGGCATTTCCCCCTGCAAGCCTTTGCAATCCCTATGTACCTATATATCAGTATCTATCTATCTACATTGATTTTATACATGAATTTCCCCCTCATATGTTTGTAGGACTTTGCAAATCCTATCTACATATATCTAGAGATTTCCATGTACCTGTATATCTGTATCTATACGTATACATTATTTCATATATGAATTTTCCCCTCACATGTTTGCAGGTCTCTGGAAATCCTATATAGCTAGAGATATCTACAAATATATAGAGGTACCCATATATCTGTATATCTGTGTGTGTATGTATATGTAAGAATTTTCCCCCTCACGTTTGCAAGTCTAAGCAAATAGATATAAGGACCTATATAGAGATTCTAGATAGATATAGATGAATATAGATATATAGGGCTTGCAAATATTGGAAGGAAATGCACATAGAGAGGGGATCTGTAAACATTTCAGGGGGAAATGCATAGGTGAAATTAGTATATATAATTATAGATCTTTATCTTTGCATTGTTTATATAGGCATTTAATGTTTGCCTGTTACTACTGTATGTTGGAAGCCTGTATAATAATAACTATTATTATGTTATTGTTGATACCATATTGTTTTTATTGCCCCTACTTTCCCACTTACAGAGCTAGTTTACTGTTTTTCTTTGAAATATGGTAAATCTTCAAAAAGATTTAACCTCCTGATACCCCAATTAATGTAATTTTATGGCTATCTATTTTTATTTTGAAATTGACCAATAGTTGCTGCATTTCCCACCCTTGGCTTATGCTCGAGTCAATGTTTTCCCAGTTCTTTTGCAGTAAAATTTGGTGCCTTGGCTTATATTCGGGGCAGCTTATACTCGAGTATATACGGTATGTGGCTTAAAAAGTTACTTCCACATTTTCCTATGCTTTGCGATGTGCGTGGCTCTCAAAAAGACTGGTGACACTAGCCACCGAACCCTGAAGATGATGACCATATATAGTTCCTATGAAAATTCTGTACCCATAAAAACATAGGATGGCTTGTTTTAGCCTCCCAGAAAAAGACAGTGAGGGGAGAAACAGCTTTTGGCAACTGGCTCCAAAGAATAAATCCAATATAAATCTGCAATACTTAAAGGCGGGGCGACGCTTGGCCCACAATTTTAAAAAATGGTAATTCCTCTCTTATTGATGATTTAGTATGAAGAAAAGAGGCATCGTTACAATGGCTCAAAACCGGTCTTTTTAATTACAATGTATAAGGAGTTGGTCAGCAGGCTCAAGTGGGATATTCTAGCTCGCAAAGGCCTTCCCCACCTCTTCCTTCCCTTTATATTTCCTCTTGCCATGCGTGAAGGGTATATATCGGTATTTTATCATATGCTGCAAAGAAAGAAAAAGAGGAAAATGAAGTAACACCTTACAATTCCCTTTGTGTCCCCTCCCCCACATAGATTCCTTGCTCAAACAAAGCCCAAATTCAACAACAGATGAAGCTATTGTTTCATCTATAAATATTATAGCATTCATTCATGACCAACAGTCAGCTATTGCTGTATATCTTCAATGGTTTTAAACTGTCTTTTATTGCTGGTATATTAGTATATTGATTGTATTGTTTTATTATTTGCTGTTGTGTTGTTATTATGTGTTATTAGGCTTGACCTCGTGTAAGCCGCCCCGAGTCCCCTTGGGGAGATGGTGGTGGGGTATAAATAAAGTAAATAAATAAATAAGAAGTCATCAATTGTAAGATGCTCCCAAATTTCAGTACAAGTACCACCAAAAATACTTGTTGTCGTTCTTGTTCTTGTATAATATTACCATCTATACCAGTGTTTCTCAACCTTAATAATAATAATAATAATAATAAACTTTATTTATACCCCGCCCCATCTCCCCAATGGGGACTTGGGGCGGCTCACACAAGGCCAACCTTCCTAATGCCGCGGCCCCTTAATACAGTTCCTCATGTTGTGGTGACCCCCAACCATCACACTACCTTCGTTGCTACTTCATAACTGCAATTTTGCTCCTGTTATGAATCATAATGTAAATATCTAATATGCAGGATGTATTTTCACTCGCTGGACCAAATTTGGCACAAATCCCCGATACGCCCAACCTTGGGTTTGGGGGGAAAGGATTGATTTTGTCATTTGGGAGTTGTAGTTGCTGGGATTTACAGTTCACCTACATTCAAAGAGCATTCTGAGTTCCACCAACGATGGAATTGAACCAAACCTGGCACACAGAACTCCTGTGACCAAGAGAAAATACTGGAAGGGATTGGTGGGCACTGACCTTTGAGTTTTAGAGTTGTAGTTCACCTATATCCAGAGAGCACTGTAGACTCAAACACTGTTAGCTCTGGCACAAATACTCAATATGCCCAAATGTGAACACTGGTGGAGTTTGGGGAAAATAGACCTTGACATTTGGGAGTTGTAGTTGCTGGGATTTTTAGCTCACTACAATAAAAAAAGCACTCTGAACTCGGCCCACAATGGATCTGCACCAAACTTGGCACACTATCTACACGTCCAACATTGAATGCTGGTGAGGTTGGGAGCGGGGCTGTTTTTGAATTCCGGGAGTTGTCGTTCACCAATGCCAACAAGTAAAAGAAGGACAGGCAGAGAGATCTCCAGCCTTCTCTGTCAAAGGGATTGCTAATACCGTCAGAAATGTATGTTTTCTGATGGTATTTGGCGGCCCATCTGAAACCCCCCTTGCGACCCCAACCCCCAAGTTGAGAAACACCATCCTAGAGTCTCAACCAATTCAACGCAATTTGTGGCAGCCACAAAAACAAAGTTTCCGGAGTAGAACAACTACATTCAAAGTAAGTACTGCACAATTACACGAGAAATAACACTTTCAAACCAGGAACAGATTTTTTTTTTCAAATTTTGTTCTGTAGCGTAATGAACAACCCTATTCTTACCTTGATTTGCCTCTTCATGGTGATGCAGAAAAGCATAATGAAATACATCACGAGAATTGGCCAAAACACTGGAACGTTGAAAGCCTCAAAGAATGTACACGTCATTGCGACAAGGATGCCTTTCGTAGCCGAGTGCCTTGAAGGGAAAAATTGCTACTGGAATGAAATCTATACACATAATAAAAGTGAATTTATGTACGTGTGTATGTGGCTGGGGTGCCCACTTCCACAGACAGGCTCCCACTTCCACAAACAGCTATAGCTCCCACTACTCAGGAGACACCAATGTCCCTCCCTCCAATGACATTCCAGGTCAGCACCATGAACATGTGCAAGAGCCCTGCCAAAGTCCACCAACACCACACTGCCCACCACCCAAGGAAAGGCTTCCATACAGGGACCATTTCATCCTAAATTTCATGTGTTTCATCCACCACAGACATCCCAGTGTTTCTGATTCTCTCCTTTCAGTGTGGAATTTGCATGTCCCCGCCCACTGCCTCTCCCTTAACACTTTCCTATTCTTTTCTTCAGCGCACACCAAACACAGAGGAACTGTTCAGCAACTGAACATACTAGAGAGATTTGGGGAGAATTCACCATGATTTATAGGAGTTGTAGGTACAGGGATGTATAGTTCACCTGAAATCTAAGAGCTGCACTCTGAACTCCGCCAATGATGGACCTGGAACTGACTTGGCACAAAGACACACACACACACACACACCCAAGACCCACTTTACGTCCTGGTGCAGTTTGGCGGAGGACATACCATGGATTATGGGATTTTTAAAACTTATTTATTTCACGATCTTTATATGCCACCCTTCCCAACCCCAAAGGAGACTCAGAGCAGCTCACATTGAACTTTAACAATTATATCACAATATTATTAGTAATATTGCATGTAACACAAAAATATAGTTATAGAATATTATTAGTGGTAATATATTGCATTACATTTCATTATCAATATATGTATACACAATATATTATACCATATAATATTATATTATAATATCAAATACAACATACTATGTCATTGTCACAATACAACAATTACATATCACGTTGTATTATAACAAATTATATTGCAATATAATAAGTAATATTACATATAACGTAAATATACAATTATAATATCTTATTATATATTATAATATATTGTTTCTGGTTTTGCAGTTCCGTCGCCCAATTGAGCTCCCCCAGACCACTGTGACCCCCACAAATGATTGATATGGACCAAACTTGGCACATAGACACCCCATGACCAACAGAACATAGTGGAGGGGTTTTGGGAGACTGATACACCTGTGTGAGAGTTGAAGTCCACCCTGTATCCAGAGAGCATTCTGAACCCCACCAATGGTGGACCTGGACCGAACTTGGCACACAGGACCCTGATGACCAATAGAGCATACTGCAGGAGTTTGGGAGGAATTGACCTTGGTTTTGAGAGTTACAGTTTGCCTGCATTCAGAGAAACGGTGACTCCCACCAACAACATACTGGGACAAAACTTGGCACAGAGAAATCCCATGAATAATTGAACATACTGCAAGGGTTTGTGGGAATTGACCTTGGTTTTGGGAGATGTAGTTCACCTGCATCCAGAAAGCACTGAACCCAGCTGACGTTAGGTCTAGACCAAAGTTGGCACACAGGCCCAACATAACAGGCAGGGTTTAGTGGTGATCGCCCTTGGAATCTGGGAGTTGTGGTTCTCCCTTATCCAGAGAGCATTGAACCTAGCCAATGACAGATCTGGACCATGATGTTACCTAGCATCCCATAACAAGCAATGCCTTCCATTAATTCAGTTCCAAATTAAAATCTTAAGAAATGAGACATTGGGTTAAAGGAGAGTGCACATTGGGGGAAGAAGAAAAGGGAAAAAACAGTCTCATCAGAAGTTACTCACCAGAACTTGAACTCTGGCAGCCTTCGAATGAAGGGCCGGAATTCCTCATTTTGTTTTGTGGGTAATGAAGGACCCTCATCTGGGGAGAGAAGAAACAATATCTTTAAAACAAGCATTCCAGATTATTTGATTACGAGTGGTTAAGGGCACTGTCATGGCTCAATGTTTTTATTATTACTAAAACGCTAGGAAGAACTTCCTAACTGTGAGAGCTGTTCGGATAATCCACACTGGGCCACATCACAAGAAAATTAGTTGGTCATACTGGGTATTTGTGTAGGGAGAACTACAACTCTCATATGCTTGTATTCACAGCTGACCATGTTGCAGGGAGAACTACAGTCGCTATCATGTTCGATCAGTCCCCCTCAAACCCCACCAGTGTTCAGACTTGGTCATATTACAGCAAGATGGCCGCGTCGAGCAGACGTTCAAACGCCGAGCTCCGCCGAGCCTTTGGAAATTTTTCCTGTGTCGTTGCCCGCACAGCACCCCCACTGCTGAGGGGGGGACGCTTTTTGCCTGGGGAACGACTCACCGGACTTGCCTGTCCTATCTGACTTGCCTGGCTCGGGCGCTGCTTGAGGCTCCGAGGTGCTCCCTCCCCCTTCTCGAGGCCCTGCAGGCCGACGCCGAGCTCACCTTGGAGGCTGTTCGGGCGCCGGCCTCCGTCCTCAGGGCCCTTGCGGGACTGAGGGACGTTGCTGCCCCTGGGAGGCCCCCCGGCTTGGGGACTGCAGCGACTGCGGTGACCACAGCGACCCCCCAGGGGTGCCTGGTTTGGTCCCCTATACCTTGGCCGGGCCTGGAAGAGGCCGGGCCTTCCTCCCCTTCCAACTCCACCCAAGGGGACGCTAACGAACAACCCGGGAACACCAGGGACGTACCGCAGGACCTTGCCGGCCTCGCCCATCATCTCGGCCAGTTGGTCGGCGCCTGGCCTTCTGGCTGGGTGAGTTGGACAGGCTGGGACCGGCGCTGGCGTCCTTGTGCGCGGCCGCCCCCGCTGCCCGGCCCCTGCCCTGGGCCTGGAGAGGCGCGGCCGGCGGAGCACAGGGGCCCGCCTCGTTCGGCCTCCCGCACCCGGGGCTGGAGGGAGAAGGCCGAGTGGAGTGACCAGCCCCGACCCCACAGATGGACCTTCGGAGGAGGGCCGGCGGGCTGCCGAGGGCCCCCTCTCAGAGGAGGCGACCCCGCCCGTGGTCGGGACCCCAGCGAGAGCGACGGCGGTCCAGTGGTGGAGCCCGTGGGCGGCCCTGGGCCGCCCCCCCTGGGCTCGACGGTGGAAGCATCGGCTGGCTGCCCCAACATGGCGCCGGCCCCATTCAGCCCGGCGTCCCTGGCCCCTCCCCCTCCCCCTTCCCCAGTGGCTGGGACCGCGTCCCCGGTGGCCCCAGTCGTGGAGTTGCCGCTGCTGCCGGTTCCGCCGCCTAAAGCCGCGAGCTCCCCTTTGCCGCTGCGCAGGCGGCCCGCGACGGATGCGGTGGACATCGAGGGAGTCCTGGCGAGGGTTCCGGGGGAGCGGCCCCGGCGACGCGCGGGGCGGCTGCCGGCGGCGGTCCCCCTGATTGTGGCCAGCCCGGGCCCCGGTGGGTCTCCCAAGTCCGATGGTCACCCTATGAGGCAGAGACGGGGTCGAGGACGGGGTAGGGGCGGGGCGGAGGACGCCCTCCCTGCTCTGTAATACCTCCCCCCCCCCACGGTGGCTGTCTTCCAGAAGGTGCCCCCCCGGAGGGCCCCGTCCCAGGACGTTCCGGAACACTGCCCGCAGGCTCGGGGCGCCCCCACCGGCGAACCCCCAACCTAGGAGGGTGGACAAGCTGCCAAGGACGAGGCATGGTCTTCAGGCTGGCAACAACCGACACCACAGTGACTGTCACTGTTTAGACTTGGAGTCTCTGAGGATGTTCCTCGATTTGTGGGACACCCTCCCCGGCTCCCCCCATTTGACTGTCGCCCTCGATAGCTCCACCAGGTGGCTATGCCCCCTGGCATGAGCCTGGTCTTCCCCTCCCCTATCTGCTGTTGTTTACCCTGTGATGTCTCACCCTGTATGTTGTATGTCTATTTATGTATTTTCTGGTGTATTGTCTTGTCTGTCTTTTTATTCTGTATTGTTATTTCTTGACTTTGTAAGCCGCTGCGAGCCGTATGGAGTTAGCGGCATATAAGTCCAAATAAATAAATAAATAAATAAATAAATATTGGGTATTTGTGTACTGAGAACTACAACTCCCATGTGCCTGTATTCTCAGCTGACCATGTTGGGTCAGTCCCCCCACCAAACCCCACTAGTATTCAAAGTTGGAAATATTATTGGGGGGGATACAGTAAAGTCTTTCCCATTTTTCCACCCCACTTTCCAGCCCTCCTTCCGCACCTCAGTCATTCCCCCTTTCCCAGCTGCCTCCTTCCTACCTGAATTTGTCCTACTTTTCCAACTACCCCTTTTCCACCGCATTTTCCCACTTTTTCAAACACCCCTTCCCATTCCAACTTTTTCTGTTTTCCAGTCCTTCTTTCCCACCCGCTTCCCAATCCAGCCTTTCCCACTTTTCCTTATTCATATACACACACAGTATTTCCCCCAAAATGTATACCATAGTCAGAATTAACTATGGTGGTTATAGGGTTGTTGTTGTTTTACATTTATATTTTACACTATGTATTGATGTTATTACATTATTTTGCTCTATTATTACATTTATTATACTCTTACTATTATAATACTCTATTTCTTATTATTATTACATTTATTTTATACTCTATTTTTAAATTTATCATTATACCCTATTATTGTTATTATAAGCCATCCTGAGTCCCCCTTCGGGGGTAGAGAAGTGACAGGGTCCAAATACCAAAAATAAATAAATATTATTACATTTATTATTTTACTCTATTTCTTATTATTATTACATTTATTATTTTACTCTATTATTATTGGAAGGATACATAAGCACATTTACATTGATGAAGGTTAGAATAATGATTTAATCAGTTGGACAGTCTTATCTTAAATTACAGTTTTATGTAAACATTCAAAAATATTTAAGCAACTGATGCTTCAATTAATGTAATTTTATTGGTATCTATTTTTATTTTGAAACTAGCTTGGGGACCCGGCGCTGCCCGGGTTGAGAAAGTCATTGTGTGCCAAGGTTGGTCCTTATCAGTTGTTTATGTGGCTTGCAGTGGTTTCAGGAAGTTAGTGAAGGTACTGCGAGTCCCATCATTCGTGGTCCATCCTCCCTCAATACTGCACCAGAATGTAGAATGAGTCATGGGGGCTCTGTATGCCGAGTTTGGCCTTGATCAGTCATTGGATGAGGTTGGCAGCAGTCTTGTGGAGTGGAGGTACTTCAAGTCCCATCATCCATGGTCCATCTCACCAGGATGTAGAGTGGGTCATGGAGGCTCTGTGTGCCAAGTTTGGTCTTGATCAGTCATTGGATGAGGATCGCAGCAGTCTCGGGAAATGAGTAAAGGTACTTCAAGTCCCATCTTCCGTGGTCCACCCTCCTCCAAACTGCAGTAGAATGTAGCGTGGGTCATAGGGGCTCTGTGTGCCAAGGTTGGTTACTGTCAATTCAGGCCATACACAATACCATTAACTGAGGCCTAGTTAGGAAAATCAAGTTAATGAAGCCTTACTGTCAATTTTGGGCCTGGTCTGTGAGGTCTTTTCTTTTCCCCTGTCTGCCGCCTAAGAATGTTAGAATGCTGAGGCTGGCCAATCAGAGACCATATGCAAATTCTACCACAGTGGAATGTCTTAAGAATGTTAGAATGCTGAGGCTGGCCAATCAGAGACCATATGCAAATTCTACTACAGTGGGAGCCAATCAAAAAGCTGCCACATATCTGCACGCATACATACATACATTCACTTTTATTATACATACAGATTTACCAGTAGCTGCTGCATCCCCCCCCCCCCGCCTTATACTCAAGTCAATACGTTTTCCCTGTTCCCTTGGCTTATATTTGGGTCAGCTTATACTCGAGTATATACGGTACATAAAGGTCCAATGTGAATTAACTTTTTGAACTCTTGGATCTCTTTTCACTATTAAGATATACAGTATTATGATTATCTGGCAACTAATTAGAATATGAAGCAGCAGCCATACAAAACAGTGCAAGATCAAAGTAAAAGTAGAAAGGTTCTTTATACCTGAATCTTCCATTAAAGAGGGATCTACCTTTGGCGACAAGAAAGCTATGAAAAGGTTTAGATGGTAGATGCCCAAGGCGTATGTCACAATGTACCAACCCTGGAAAGGAAAAGGGGGAGAGGTGAAATACAGAGTGTCAGATTATAATAATAATAATAATAATAATACAGAGTGCCCTCCACCGATGGTTATACATCATTTAAAAATTATAACGAATTAATGTGAATTAAACAGTATTTAAAAAAACACCATCACAGACCTATGTTGCTCACAACTTGGAAGAATGTGAGCCTGACTTGTTTTTTAAAAAAGGAAGCAGCAGGAGAATATAAGTCAAAACAATATTAAATATTTACACATTAAAATCTTCTAGATCAGCAGTTCTCAATTTGTGGGTCGCGACCCCTTTGGGGTTTGACAAGACTGTTCCACAGGGGTCACCGCCTCCTCCTTCAGCCAGTGAAACAGCCAGCACCTGTGACCAAGTTGCTTCGTCTCCTCTATTTTTCCTCCTCCGAGTTGGCGCGGCTGGGGTCTGAAAAAAGGCTCCTCCTCCTCTTCTTCCTCCTCTTCCGGTGGCACGGTGCGGAAAGAGTCACAGGGAGGCGCTGGCAGGCAGAGGCATTCGGAGGCGGGCCCCCTCTCTTGCTCTCCTTTTCCATCTCCTCCTTTCTCCCCTCTCCTTCTCTCTTGTTCTATCCCTTTCTTTTCTCCTTTCTTCCCCCCTCCTCTCTTTCACTCTCTTTTTTCTCTCTCCCTTTCTCCTCCTCTCCTCCCTTTTTATAGGTAAAGGTTTCCCCTGCGCCATTACCTTCCCGCAGAAGCGGTACCTATTGATCTTCTCACATTTACATGTTTTCGAACTGCTAAGTTGGCAGAAGGTGGGGCTAACAGCAGGAGCTCCCCTTGCTCCTAAGATTTGAACTGCAAACAGCAAGTTCAGTGTTGTATATCAGTGTGCCACCAGTGGGCCCCTTCTTTTTATATCACTTTTTTCTCCAAATCCTTCTTTCTCCCCCTTTCCTTCTCTCTTTCCCTTTTTCTTTATTTTCGCTTCCTCTTTCCCTTCCTTTCTCCTTTTCCTTCTACCCTCAATGTTTCCCAACCTCCCTAATGCCGCGACCCCTTAATCCAGTTCTTCATGTCATGGTGACCCCCAACCATAACATTATTTTCGTTGCTACTTCATAACTGTTCAGACGGTCATCTCACTAGGATTTTGGGGGAGGGAATGGAAACAAGGTTTGAAGATAAATCTTCAGTGGAGACACGTTTCCCCTCGTTAATCCTTTCAGGAGTTGACTTCCCTTCCGAAGGATAGATTTATTCATTTATTTATGTCATTTATTTTCCACCCTTTTCACCCCGCAGGGGACTCAGGACAGATCACAATGCACATATACATGCAAACATTCAATGCCCTTTGACATACAAACATGTAAGACAAGACACTCAGAGGCAATTGAACATTTCAGCTTCTGACCACCAGGGGGAGCTGTCGCACTCCTTCACTCCTTTTACATACTTCCTGGAGATTTATGGCCTTGTAAATTAGTCTCCCCACAACGTGGTACCTACATTTCCAACTTGACAGGTGCAACTGTCTTTCAGGTTGCAAAGGTCAACAACGAGCTACACAAATGGTCGAATGCTCACCCCAACCCAGGCAGGCCTTGAACTCGTGACATTCTGGTCAGTAGAGATCTTATGCAGCCGGCTCCTTGTCAGCTGCGCCACATTCCCGGTACACATTCTCCCTCCCTGTTATCTCAGCCCCATTCTTAACTAGGAGTCATTTGCAACTCAGGGACGGCCTGTAGTTTGAAGAGCAACATCGCCACACAAACGTGGACAGTCTGAAGGGATGAAGTTATGAAGTAGCAACAAAAATAATGTTATGGTTGAGGGTCACCACAACATGAGCTGTATTAGTGGACCGTGGCATAGATTGAGAACCACAGATGTAACTGTTTTGAGGTTACAAATTCCATATTCCCTGGACGTTTTCTATGCTGGCATGGGGCTTATAATCTCAACAGACCTCACAACCTCTAGGGATGCTTGCAATAGATGCAGGCGAAACGTCAGGAGAGAATGCTTCTAGAACATGGCCATATAGCCCAAAAAACCTATAACACCCAATCTCAAGAGTACTTCTCAAAAGATTTATATTCAAAATGGCCTCTCATGACAGCCTTGCTTGCGTCCCACAAAATTTCCTCGGATACTTGTCATTTTATCCACCAAGGTGCGTGGAAAAACAAACAAAGATTAATGACACAGAACACCATGCTTGAGGAACTAAGGCAGAAGGAAACCCTGTTAAAGAGACAGCCGAGTAATAAAAACATCAAATGGGAGATAGAAAGGCTTAAGAAGGAGCTGAACTCTTTGCAAACGGAACAGATGGCAAGAAACCTGAAAAGGTTAAAAATGAATTATTTGGCTAACGCCAATAAACCAGGGAAATTTCTAGCAAGGAAATTAAATCAGAGAAGGCAGAAACAATGTATCACCCAATTGGTCCATGAGGGTATACAGGTTTCTACCCAAGAAGAAATAGGGCATCGATTTAATGAATTTTACAAAGAGCTCTACAAGAAAGAGAATATAGAGCTTGAGAAGGTGTCGGCGTACTTGTCGAGGCAAAAAACCGAAAAGATAAGTGATAAACAGCGGGAAGCGCTAAACTGCATAATAACGGAAAAAGAAATAAGGTCTGCCATAAAGCGACTCCCCAGAAACAAAGCGCCAGGGCCAGATGGTCTGACTGCATTGTACTATAAGTTGTTCCAGGAGGAGGTAATACCCCATCTCAAAGTTCTCATGAATAATGCACTCCAAAAAGCGACCATCCCAGAGTCCTGGAGGATGGCGAATATCATAGTCATTCATAAGGAAGGCACGGACCCCCGGGCCGTGAAGAATTATCGCCCTATATCCCTCCTAAATAATGACTATAAGATCTACGCCTCGGTGATCGCGAACAGGCTGAAGGCACTTCTCCAAGTCACAATCCATACTGACCAAGCCGGGTTTTTACCAGGAAGATATCTTAAGGACAACATAAGAACGATGATTAATGCTATCGAGTATTATGAAAAAAACCCGCAAGAAGAAGTTGGCCTGCTGTTCGTGGATGCCGAAAAGGCGTTTGACAACGCAAATTGGGATTTTCTGCGCTACCTAGCATGGGAAAAGGATATGGGCTTCGCTTTCGAAAATGCAATCCGTGCAATTTACTCAAACCAAAAGGCAAATGTAATAATCAATGGGGAACCTGTGGGAACAATGGCAATAGAAAAAGGGACCAGGCAGGGGTGTCCGCTCTCCCCATTATTATATATCATGTTATTAGAACCACTCTTGGAAACAATCAGAACAGATGAGTTTTTAGTAGGACTTCGGACAAGGAAAGTGCATGTAAAAGTAAAGGCGTATGCGGATGACATCGCATGTATCATAGCAAACCCCCTGGAAAACGTCAACAGATGGATTAGGACGATAGCGGAGTACGGAGAAGTGGCAGGACTAAAGTTGAACAAAGAAAAAACTAAATTTCTGACAAAAAATATCAGTAAAGAAAGAAGATGTCTTCTACAGGAAATCTCCGCCTTCGAGATAGCTAGGAAAATCAAATATCTGGGGATTTATCTTACAGTTAAGAATAACCAGTTGTTAAAGAATAACTATGACCAAACTTGGTCAAATATTAAGAGCAAACTAGAAAAATGGAGATTCCTGAACCTCCGAGAAAGCGAGAATAAAGTACAAGGTTTTATGTGACCGGGTAGAAAGGGGGGGCCTATCGCTTCCTAATCTCCAACTCTACTACGAGGCGGCAGCCCTGAGTTGGGTTAAAGACTGGGCAACGCTCCAAAACGATAGTTTACTAAGGTTAGAGGGTTTTGATTTGCGCAGGGGGTGGCACGCCTACCTCTGGCACGAGAAGGCACTGATCGAGAAAAATTTCTCGGATCACTATGTTAGGGCGGCCTTACTAAGAGTTTGGAGCAAGTACAAGTGCCGGTTTTACCAATCAACCCCGATGTGGCTCTCACCGTCGGAGGCGCAACACATGCGTGACGTTCCACAGAGCAGGTGGTACACGTACCGCCAATTGATTTCAAAAGGAGGGGACCGTTGGACTCTCAAACCACTAGAGGAACTGCGCGACCAGGGGATTGAGATGACCTGGTTCCATTATGCCCAAATTAGAGAACAATTCAAAAGAGATTCGAGTAAGAATTTTAGCACCCAAGAATCCGGGTGGGAGAAAATAATGAAATCAGAGAAAAGGACGATAAATCTGTTATACAAACAGCTCCTCGAATGGGATACGGAGACAGAGCAGATTAAGGACACAATGACCACCTGGGCTAGGGAACTTGGCCACTCAATTTTGTTAAAGGATTGGGAAATAATCTGGACGAAGAAGGTAAAATACTCCGGGTTTACAAATATCACGGATAACTGGTATCACACCCCGGTGAGCTTGGCCAGATGCTATCCTACCCTGAGTGACAAGTGCTGGAGGTGCCATAAACAAAAGGGCAGCTTCATGCACTGCTGGTGGTCTTGCAGAGTTCTCAAAAAATTTTGGAAGAGTATACACCCTCACGTGGAGAATATGTTGGAGATAAAGTTGGCAATGAAACCGGATTTTTATTTACTCAATATTATGGACTGCAAGATAGAGGAGAATAAAGACAAAATTTTCTTCTTTCTGGCAGCAGCGGCCAGAATGGAGATTGCAAAAAACTGGAAGAGTGACGAGCCCCTGTCTGTCAAAAATTGGTTTCTCAGAATAAGGGAACTAATGGATATGGACATCTTGAGGAGCTGTGTGGCGGATCAAATCCCCAAAAAAAGAACGGACTGGAAAAAAGTTAGACTGTACTTAAATGAAGTGAACCCTCGAGATTAAGGGGCAAACAGCAAGAGAGACTTAATAGTACACACAGGAAGGTGCTTGGGATTTTGACAGGAAGCCGTTGAAGTGGCTTCAAATCAGCAAGAACTATTTATGGTCCCGGTAGACTGGACGGGAGTAATAGAATTTATGTTACCCCTCTCTTCCCTAGTGTAACTTCCCCCTCACACCCTTCCCCCCCCCAACCTTTCCCCTTGCCCCTTGTTTTACTTACTGTTGTTAAAAATCTAAAAAATAAAGGGAAAAAAAAGATTTATATTCAATTCAGGGAAATGTCACTCTCTTTTACAACCAGGTGAGGAGAGGGGCAGATTCCCAAATGCAAACAGCTCATTTTGATTAAAATGCAGATCGCAAGACGACCTGTGGCTGCAAATCAGTAGCGAACCTAGCATTGCATTATATCTCTTGAAACTGGTTGCAAACTACCAATGAATGCCTCTTACCTGTAGCAAATAAACTCTGATCATGTAGATAAAACTTAGACCCAATGTCACAACCCATCGTACCGTAGTATACGGAGTAGACTTGTCTAACCAGGACTGGTAAATCTAGAAGAAACGTAACCAAAAACGTTCAGCATCACTCATTTTATAATAATAATAATAATAATAATAATAATATACACTTTATCTATATTCTGTCTTTCTCTCCTAGGGGACTCAGGGCAGATTGCAGCATTTACATACATAGGTAAGCATTCAATGTGTTTACAATCACATGAGACACAAAAAAGGCAAGGCTGTCGAAGACTTTCACGGCGGGAATCACTGGGTTGCTGGGGATGTTTTCTGGGATGTATGGCCATGTTCCAGAAGCATTATCTGCTGATGTTTCACCCACATTTATGACAGACGTGCTCAGAGGTTGTAAGGAGGCTGCCATAGATGTGGGCAAAATGTCAGGAGAGAATGCTTCTGGAACATGGCCATACAGCCCAGAAAACTCACAGCAAATACAAAGGAAAGACATCTCATTTAATCTCTGGCTCTAGGACAGTGATTCCCAAACTTTTTGGCCTACCGCCCCCTTTCCAGAAAAAAAATTACTCAGCGCCCCCCTAGAAATTATTTTTTTAAATTCTTTTTAATAGCAATTAAACAGAAAGAGTATTAATGTTTCTACCTTTTTCGTAAAATATAGTAAAGAAAGGTGTAAATTACAAACACTGTATTCCAGAAATAATCACAAAAACAATGTGTTTGGGGGAGTATGAGCAACGGATGATGGGATTTGCAGTGCCTTCAGCCAATTCAGCTCTGACTTCCACAGACCACTAAGATCCCCTTGAATGACAGATCTGGATCAAACGGCAACGCCTGCCCGGGGATCGCACGCTTGCGACTGTGTCCCTGCGAGTTGGAATCCCCAGGCAGGTGTTGCCGTGGAAACCGCAGCGCGCGCCTCCTTCCTCACAGGGCGCAGTCCTGTGTATCAGCCTCTTTCTTCCAACAGGGACATCCTCGCAAGCGTGCGACCTTGCAAGTGGCAAGCCTGGCTCACTCCACTGTCCCCTTACAGGGGTTCAAGGCGCCCCAAATTCTCCTGAGCCTCCCAGCGCCCCCTTGGATTGCCCCACCGCCCACCAAGGGGCGGTACCGTCCACTTTGGGAACCACAGCTCTAGGAGGTGCTTTTTCTATTTTCAAGCTGAGGAACCTGCATTGTCACCTCCGGTTTTAAACTTTGTTTGTGGTTTTCTATACATTATAAACTGCATTCTCAATTTGCTTCTGACATCTATGTATATAATAAAAGTCAGTGTTTGCGGCGGGAGGTTCGGAGGAATATATGGCAGCGTTTTGATTCGTTGCCACTGTGGGATTATTTGCATAAAGGACTCTGATTGGCCATCTTCAGAACTCCAACATTCTAAGGCACCAGACAGAGGGGATTGGTTGCCACTGAGGGAGTATTTGCATAAAGGACTCTGATTGGCCAGCATCCAAGAATCCAAGACTCTACATTCAAACAACATGATTGCTTGCCACTGAGGGACAATATGCATAGGCCCATCATCAACATTCTGTCCCCACTTGGCTCTGTGCAAACAAAATGGATTCCTGTTTTCTCCTCCCCCTCAGCTTCATGCCCTAAAACGGCTGCCTGGCATTTGGCCTTTTAAAGTTACCAAACACCAGCCCAGCACAGTAGGTCAGTACATTACAGGCCCCAAAAGAGAGTTTAGGGCAGGATGCGCCACGAATGATGGGATTTGCTGTACCGTCACTCGATTCATTTCCCAGACAACACTTGTAGCCCTACAAATCACAGACCAGGCCCAAAATTGACAGTAAGGCTTCATTAACTTGATTTTCCTGACTAGGCCTCATTTAATGGTATGGCCTGAATTAAACAGTAACCAACCTTGGCACACAGAGCCCCTATGACCCATGCTACATTCTACTGCAGTTTGGAGGGAGGACCACGGATGATGGGACTTGAAGTACCATCACGAATTATGGGATTTGTTTGTAGTACTTTCAAACCCTTCATTCCCCACAGACCACTGCGGCCCTGAACAAACACCGATGAAGACTACACTTGGCACACAGTGCCCCCATGACCCACACTCCATCCTACTACAGTTTAGAGGAGGCGGACCATGGATGATGGGATTTCAAGTACCTCCATTCATTTCCCAAGTCCGCTGCAACCCTCATCCATTGCATGATCATGACCACACTTGGCACACAAAGCCCCCATGACCCACTTAACATCCTGGTGCAGTTCGGAGGGTGGACCACGGATTATGGGACTTGAAGTACCTCCACTCACTTCACAAATTGTTACCAACCTCATCTAAAGACTGCTCAAGACCAAACTTGGCACACAGAGCCCCCATGACTCATTCTACATCATGGTGCAGTATCAAGGAGGATGGATCACGGATGATGGGACTTGAAGTACCTCCACTCACTTCCCGAGACCACTGTAACCCTCATCTAATGACTGCTCAAGACTAAACTTGGCACAAAGTGCCCCCATCACCCACTCTATGGCCTGGTGCTGTTTGGAGGAGGGCACACCATAGATGATGGGACTTGAAGTACCTCCACTCCCTTCCCAAAACCGCTGCAACCCTCATCCAATGACTGATCAAGACCAAACTTGGCACACAATGCCTTTCTCAAATCACCCGGGCACCGCCGGGTCCCCAAGCTAGTGATAAATAAATAAATGGGTCATAAATTTGCACCACAAAAAAATCATCTCCTAGTCAGCTTTGGGGAACCTACCTGTCCGAGTCTTGTGAAAAACCTAAAGACCACTGAAGGTTTGCCATGGATGGAATCACCAGTACTGTCTCCTTCGGACATTTTTTTTGGCTGTAGAAACAAAAGCAACAACATTAATAAACACATTCACTTACACTCATTTAAATTTATTTATTTACTATATTTTTATACCGTCTCTCTCAGCCCGAAGGCGCGACTCAATGGCAACGAATGCCCACAGATAAAATACAGATTCCCAGAGATGAATCTTCTCAGGTTTAAAAGTTGGTTGTTTTTTTTTTGCAGCTTTTCCACTTTTGTGGGCGGCCTGCTATATTTGATTCATTTATGCAACATGCCACCTTTCCTCCCTTGCATGGGGCTCAAGGTGGCTAATAAGGACAAAAAGCAATACAAGCTAAAATAGTTAAAACACTCTTACATTCTTAAAATAGTAGATAATATTTTAAGATACCTCACATAACAATCTATATAAATTAAAATGTAATGTTTGTTTGTGGGATTAACATAACTACTGGACAAATTGAAATCAAATTTGGACACAACACACCTATCAGGCAAATGAGTGACCATCACTCACAAAAACACTGAAAAACCTAGCAGAAAAGACTTAAAAGCCAATTTCTAAGCCAAAGAGCCAGTGTTGTCCATAGACACCTCCAAGGTCATGTGGCAGGCATCACTGGATGAAGTGCCGTTACCTTCACGCTGGAGCTGTACCTATTGAGCTATTCACATTTTCATGTTTTCGAACTGCTAAGTTGGCAGAAGCTGAGGCTAACAATGGGAGCTCACCCCACTCCCTGGATTCAAACCTTTGACCTTTTGGTCAGCAAGTTCAGCTCCTCAGCAGTTTAACCCGCTGCGCCACAGAGGGCTCCAATAAGTATATTATTGAATCTAGAGTGCTCTGGTTGAATTGGTTGGACTTTTTCAGTCAAAAATTATTTAATAATCTATATAAATAAAAATGTAATGTTCGTTTGCGGGATTAACATAACTCAAAAACCACTGGGTGAATTGACACCAAATTCGGACACAACACACCTATCAGGACAATGGCTGATCATCACTCATAAAAACACTGAAAAACACAGCGGAAGAGACTTTAAAAGCCAAAAAATAAAAATTACATTACAACGCATGTGCATAACCACATAAATACATATATACACAAATATATACACATACACACACACGCATATACAGTATATACACACATATATACATATACATACACACACACACAACACACACATATATAGACTGGGCCACAGCAACGCATGGCAGAGGATGGCTAGTAATAATAATTAAATGATAATAAAAATAATAAGTACATTAAAAATATAATTATTAACTGAAAACGTCCAATCGATTCAACCAGAGTGTTCTAGTAGAGATTAGAAGCTGTATTTAAGTCCCTGTGGTATAATGATTTGAATGTTGGGCTATGACATACAGCAACGAGGGCTGTCTGAAACATCACATGCTGCCTCCTGCTTTTAAAAAAGGATTAGCTTTTTGTCATGAGCTGAATCTGTTCCCTGGCTTTTATCTCTCACCATTAAAAATGTTGATTCAAACACTCCATAGAGGACGTGGTGAGAAAAAACAATGAGGCCCTTTGCCTATTTTGATTTATAAAGGTGGGATTGGGAAGTGCACATTCCTTCAGTTGGGGTTCAAAGGATCGCAGCAGAGGTGCCACATCACCCAGAGCAAAAACGGACTTCCTGGTTTGTCGTCACCAAGGGGCAGGGCTACGTTCCCTATAAGCTACTACAAGAAATACAGCACTTCAGAGGGAGGGAGAAAAGGAAAGCCAGTCTGGAGCAAGGATATCCGAGCTTGACATATTAATGGGGAAATCTCAGCTCGCAGTCAACTGTCATCAGTTAGGAAGCTACGAAGGAGATGTTGGACACATTGAAAAAGAAACCCCCCTAACTCGCCACAATGTAAATAATTTTAAAAATTTGAGAAAATATATCAGGTCAATGTATTGTCAAAGGCTTTCATGGCCAGAACCACTGGGTTGCTGTGTGCTTTCCGGGCTGTTTGGCCATGTTCCAGAAGCATTCTCTCCTGACGTTTCACCTGCATCTATAGTAGGCACCATCCGAGGTTGTGAGGAGACCTCACAACTTCTGAGGATGCCTGACACAGATGCAGGCAAAACGTCAGGAGAGAATGCTTCTGGAACATGGCCATACAGCCTGGTAAACACGCAACAACCATATGCTGTCTTACTGGCAGGGAAAATCATTCCGAAGGCGTTTGTAAACAGTCTGGCTTAGACAACGGGGTCATCAAGATATACTGTTTCTATCCCACAGGGGTATTCCGATGACCCTATTAAGCAGCCAGTTACATTCCTGACTCAAGTTGAAGTCAATGAGAAGAAAAAAAGTAACTCATAAAGATATGAAGCAATCATTCAGTCTTGCCATATGGATGAAACAAATGTCCCCTTTAAAGGCAAAGATGCCTATGTAGAACTGTCCACGGCTAAATGGTATATAGGTGAACGGAACCACCTAAACTGGGCTCTACAAGCCAATGGAGACTCCACCACAGACACCTGAAGAATTGCAAGACTAAAAACAAGCCACGAGAGTCAAGACAAAGTTCCACCCAGAGGAAAGGTGTTCTTGCCATACATCAAGGGAAGCACTGACTGCAGAGGGAAACTGATGAGGGAACACAACATACAAACTATCTACAGACCCGCTAAGGAAATCCAACACATTCAGCAAAGGACAAGAGGGATCGCCTCACCTCTGCAGGAGTTGACCGTATACCATGCAGCTGTGGACAGGTCGTCACCATCAAACATAGCATTGCCCAGACACGAATCAAGGAACATGAAAGCACTGCAGACTAACTCAACCAGAGAAATCAACCATAGCAGAGCATTTGATGAACCAACCTGGACACAGCATATTATTTGAGAACACAGAAATGCGGGACCTCTCTCACAACCACCATGTCAGGCTACACAGAGAAGCCGCTGAAATCCATAAGGATGAGGACAATTTCAACAGAAAGGAGGAAACCATGAAAATAAACAAAATCTGGCTACTGGTATTTTAAAAACCCTCTAAAATCGGGACAGTAAATAAAGAGCAGCACTCAAAAAACAGGGGAAGTCCAGACAAGAAACAATCAGGACCAGCTAACACTTCCCATCAAAGGATTCCCCCAAGCAGGAAGCAACCAGGCTTTGAAGCTGCAGGGCCATTCGATGCTAAGTAAGGTGGCCAATTGTAACATTCACACCTGCCTCAAACAGACAAATGTTCTTTCTCCCACTCTGGACTTTCCACAGATATATAAACCTCAACTGCCTAGTTTCCAACAGATCTCACAACCTCTGAGGTTGCCTGCCATAGATGCAGGCGAAACATCAGGAAAGAATGCTTCTGGAACATTTATTTATTTACTATATTTTTATACCGCCCCTCTCAGCCCGAAGGCGACTTGAGGCGGCAATCCTGTCTGTTTTCTGTCTTTCAAGAGTTGCCTGCTTGTGAGTAAGCCACAAGGAAGCCATGAACAACCGCGGAGCTACATTGTTGACATAATACTCAATTGTGCAAGGGAATGGCAACAATATACAACAGGGCATGGCACACCATGCCCCGATGGTTGACACTGCCTCCAACCACAACAGGATCCTTTGGGGATCAGAGCACATTGTGCATCGGGATTCCCTGCATAACTGCCATGGCTTCACATGTATACTGGCCTCAGGACATAACAACATAATTCAATTTTAGATGATCAAATGCTGGGTTATGACGATGTAACTTCCCTGCAGGATGCCAACTGAACATGTTTCTCGCATGCACCTGATAACGGAAAGCTTGCAAGAAAATAGCATAGCATAGCGTCACTCCCAGAGGGACACTGTTAAGGCTTCCCAGTCTCCAGAGTCATGGTCTGACACTTAAACCTCTTCAATGACCGGCTATGAAAGCCTGTAATTCGACCTTACACAAGTCATATTTTCTCAACCACCTTGGGCACTTCCACACGGCCTTATATCCCAGAATATCAAGGCAGAAAATCCCACATTATCTGCTTTGAACTGGAATATATGGCAGTGTGGATAACCCAGTTCAAAGCAGATACTGTGGAATTTTCCGCCTTGATATTCTGGGATATAGAGATATGTGGAAGGGCCCCAAGGAAGGCAACAGCACACTTCTTCCTTGCCAAGTAAACTTTGTGATAGGTTCGCTTTAAAAGTCAAATGTGTCATTCACAACTTGAAGGGACCCAACAACATCCTTGTTCAGTAACTTGATATGCCATTTTTCTTCTTCCTCATATTTCTATACCGAGAGAGGCGGTATAGAAATATAGTAAATAAAAAAATAAACATGGCTCCAACCTGCTTTTAAAACTTCTCATTTTATCCCAATTAAAATGTGCCTGCCATTAGAGCATCCAAACTGGATCTCCATATGTTAGCAGATCATAATTCCTATAATGACTAATGGGAGCTGTAGTCAAACAGCATCTAGATCAGTAGTTCTCAACCTGTGGCTCCCCATGTGTTTTGGCCTACAACCCCCAGAAATCCCAGCCAGTTGAAGGCCAAAACATCTGGGGACCCACAGGTTGGGATCTAGAAGTCCACATTGGTCTACACCAGTGTTTCTCAAGCTTCAGCCTTCCAGATGTTTTGGGCTTCAGATCCCAGAATTCTTGGCTATTGGCCAAGCTTCTGGGAGTTGCAGTCCATAACTGCTGAAGGACTAAATCACTGGTTTACACCAACAGGTATCATAGGATTTTTTTGGTTTTCCTACATGGCGGTCAAGAATGCCTCTCCTCTATGTAGCACAAACTGAAGAAATTTAGATCCCTGGAGGAGCTTCAAATCAAGAGGACTCAGATCCAAAAAAGATTAGAGCATCATACCTTTCAGCATTTCCAAGATGGAGCCTAGGTCATGTGGCTAAATGCAGGTCAGAGTGAAGAACACAAAAAAGGTGCAAAAGTTTGCTCTTGCTTGAATCTACAGCAAAGGTGGGCAATTACCAGCCCTCCAGGTGTTTTGGACTTTTTAGCCAGTTTACCAGCTCTTAGGATTTCTGGGAGTTGAAGTCCAAAACACCTGGAGGGCCGGTAATTGCCCACCCCTGATCTACAAGGAAGGGCAAGGCTCTGCTGTGTCCTTCCCTGTAGAACAGTGTTTCTCAACCTTCCTAATTTGCCGCAACCCCTTAATCCAATTCCTTGTGTTCTGGTGACCCATAACCATAATATTATTTTCATTGCTACTTCCTACCTGTAATTTTGCTGTTATGACTCATGATGTAAATGTCTGATATGCAGGAAGTATTTTCATTCACTGGACCAAATCTGGCACAAATGCCTGATTATCCAAATTTGAATACTGGTGGGGTTTGATTTTGTCATTTGTAAATTGTAGTTGCTGAGATTTATAGTTAATCTACAATCAAAGAGTATTCTGAACCCCACCAACAAAAGAATTGAACCAAGCTTCCCACACAGAACCATCATGCCTTGAAGGGACTTGTTGGCACAAGCCTCCCTCCAGCCTTGCACGCTCTCCCTTGCCCGCACACCATGCTGCCATGAAACAAGCAGACCTGCTCTCCCCTCCCTGCTTGAAGTCTCAGAAACAGCCCTCCCCTTGGCTGAGAGGCTGGCCACTCACAGCGGAGGAGGGCTTTTGGTGGGAGGATTTGCCGTCTGCTTCCGAAAAGGAAGAGAAGGATAGGCAGAGAGATCTTCAGCCTTCTCTGCCAAAGGGGTTCCTAAGACCATCAGAAATATGTTTTGTGTTTGATTGTGTTTTGCGACCCCTCTGAAACCCCCTCATGACCCACCCAGAGATCCCGACCCCCATGATGAGAAACACTGGTCAGCTGTGCCCTTCCCTGTAGAACATCCACTACTTTTGTGTTTGGAATTTGACTTTGCAGCAGCTGAAGTAAACCAAGGATGAAGGGGGAAAGTGGAAGAAGAGAGGGGAAAAGTGGGACAGTTGAAAGTTATAGATCAAAGATCTTTTTCTTCTGCAACCCCTTGCCTATAAGAGAAGATGATCTTGTGGACTAGTGACACAAAACCATGTGTGCCAAGAGCACTTCCCATGCTCTGCCTCTTTGCCCTAGTTGTGAGAGGCATCCTTTCACCCAATAATTGAGAGCCTCATCCTCAAGGGAAAGAACAAGCATTTCCAACTGCTCATCCTCAAAACACCCAGGAACATAATCTCATCTGATCCTAATATAATTTTCCATACTGGTTGCATATTTTAGCAGTGTTGCACAATATCATAACAAACCCTGACAGAGTGGGTGCAGCTGTATTGTAGAAAAAATACAAACTAACACCACAATGCCATGGAAGCATGGGAGTTGTAACTTTGCAAGGTCTTTGGCCTTCTCAGGCAAAGAGTGCTGATCAAACTACAGATCCCAGCATTCCATAGCATTGAGGTAAAGTGGTATTAAACTGTATTCATTCTGCACACAATATCCACATCCCAGAAATATTACATGGTCTTGTGTTCTCAATAAGAGACTAACTGTGTGATTACCGCCCTTGATGAGCAGGAAATGAAACCACAAAAATCAAATTTGAAAGAGAAAGGGGATTATTTCATTCTCAGAAGGATTTTAGAGGGTGGGCGAAGCAGTTCCAGATGACTGCATTGGTCACAATTTGGGAAAACAGAACCCTAGCGTTGGAAGGGATCCCAAGGGCCATCCAGTCCAACCCCATTCTGCCAGGAAAGAAGACAACATCCAAGCCCTCCTGACAGATGGCAAAGGGGAAAGAAGGAAAACGGGACAGTTTCATCAAGTCTAGCAATTGGGGGAAAAGTAGAAAACTAACCCACCCCCCAACAACACATATAAACTAATACATAAAAAGCTAAATAGAATCCTAGAGTTGGAAGAGAGCCTAAGGGCCATCCAGTCCAAACCTCCGTAGATAGATAGAAATAGAGATAGATGGATTATAGGATCATAGAATCCTAGACTTTCAAGAGACTCCGAAAGATCCAGTTCAACCCCCAGAGAGAGAAAGAGAGATGGGTAGGTAGATGGTTGAATCACAGAATCCCAGAATTGGAAGAGAAGCTAAAGGCAATCCTGTTCAATCCTCTAAGATAGATAGATATACAAATGGACAGACAGATAGATAATCGAATAATAGAATCCTAGAGTTGGAAGAGAGCCTAAAGGCTATCTATTCCAACCCAGATAGAAACAGAATGAGAAAGAGATGAGAGAGAATCCAAAAGTTGGAAGTCCAACCCTCTAAGTTAGGTAGACGGGTGCATATTGATCCCCTCCCTCCAAAAATGAGATTAGAGGTACCTATGTTGTTGCTTATGATGCTTGCTCTAATTGTTTATGATGATTCTGTTTTTATGTTGTTTTATATTTTGCTGTTCTGTTTTTAACTGTACTTTGCCTGGGCATGGCCCCACGTAAGCCGCACCGAGTCTCTTCGGGGAGATGGAGGCAAGGTAGAAAAATAAAGTTGTGTATTATGATTATTATAGAATCCTAGAGTTGGATGCGACTCCAAGGGCCATCCAGTCCAACCCTCTGAAATGATATATAGATGACAATCGAATAATAGAATCCTAGAGTTGGAGGAGACCCTAAAGGTAATCCAGTCCCACCCTTTAAGATGATTGATACACAGATAATCAAATCACAGACTACCAGAGTTGGAAGAGAGCCTAAAAGCCATTCAGTCCAACCCTTTAAGATGGATATATAGATATAATCCTAGAGTTGGAAGGGTCCCCAAGGGCCATCCATTTCAACCCTCTAAGACAGTGGTTCTCAACCTGTGGGTGCCCAGATGTTTTGGCCTTCAACTCCCTGAAAGCTTAACAGCTGGTAAACCGGCTGGGATTTCTGGGAGTTGCAGGCCAAAACACCCGGGGACCCACAGGTGGAGAACCATTGATATAGGCCAATGATTTATTTATTTATGACATTTATATGCCTCCCTTCTCACCCCGAAGGGGACTCAGAGCAGCTTACAAGTAAAATGTAAATACAATATATTTTATTATAGCCATAGCACAATATTAATATTATATATTACCTATAAATCCCTATACGGTTCCAGCCCAGTTTACCTATCCAAACGTGTTCTCCCCTATGAACCATCAAGGACGCCAAGATATTCTGGAGAGGCCCTGCTCTCAGTCCCGCCACCTTCACAAGCGCGTTTGGTGGGAACGAGAGACAGAGCCTTCTCTGTGGTGGCCCCTCGGCTATGGAACTCTCCCCCAAGTGAGATTAGACCTGCCACCTCCCTCCTGTCCTTTAGGAGGCTGATAAAATCCAGGCTTTGGAAGGAAGCATTCCCTGAATAAAGACCGAGGTTGTTTATGGGTAAAGTGAATGACCACATGTATTGGATTGAGCTGAATTCGATTTTATCTGGTGATTTGGCTTGAATGTATTTTATCTATTTGCATTTTATTTACATGTATTTTAATTTTGTATTGTTATATTATGTTTTAATTTTTTATCAACTGCATTGAATTCTTGCTGTGAGGCTGGTCTGAGTCCCTCTTCAGAGGTGGGAAGATCGGGATGTAAAAGGTTTTTAAAAAAATAAAAAATACTATAACATTATACTATAATAGTATTACTAATTTATTTATTTATTTATTACATTTCTATACTGCCCCTCTCAGCCCGAAGGCGCCTCGGGGAGGTTTACACAAGGCAATCTCTGCCCTCCAATCAAAACACGAGCAAAACAAACCAAACAATAACCATATAACACACAATTAGCAATTAAAAGCTACAATTGCAGTCTCAGCGTCACGTTGAAATCAGTTTCCGTCACATCATCGTCATTCCATATATCTAATTAAACCGTTATATTTCATCATCAAACAGCCAGGTCTTGACTTTCTTGCAAAATGTCAGGAGGGAGGGGGCCAATCTGATGTCACTAGGGAGGGCGTTCCAAAGCCGAGGAGCCACCACTGAAAAGGCCCTGTCTCTCGTACCCGCCAATCGTGCCTGCGAAGAAGGCGGGCCCGAGAGCAGGGCCTTATATAACATCATATTATTACTAGTAGTATTACATTGTATTACATTATATTATAAGAGCCTTGGGGTTATTTTAGACCCTTTGCTGACCATGGAAGCTCAAATCTCCAGCATCAGCAAAACCGCTTTCTTCCATCTGCGGCAGGCTAGACAGCTGGCTCCCTACTTATCCAGAGACGACCTAGCCACTGTGATCCAAGCCACGGTCATCTCGAGACTGGACTACTGTAATGCCCTTTACATTGGCCTGCCCTGGTCTTTGACTCAGAAACTTAAGCTCGTCCAGAATGCCGCTGCGCGACTTCTTACTGGAACCCCAGTGAGAGGTCACATAACTCCCATCCTTCAGCAGCTTCATTGGCTTCCAGTCTAGCACCGGATCACCTTGAAGGTGATGGTGTTAACCTTCAATGCCTTGCATGGTCTGGGGCTGTTGTATCTGAGGGACCGTCTTTTCCCCTATCAACCCCAGAGATCACTCCGCTCCGAACATCTGAACCTCCTCGAGGTACCTAACGTTAAATCTATCCGCCTAACACCCACCCAGCATAGAGCCTTTTCTGTGGTGGCACCATCAATTTGGAACTCTCTTCCAAGTGAAGTCCAGGCCTTTCAAGACTTACCATCCTTCCGCAAGGCCTGCAAGCTTTCGGTTAGCTTTGGACTGCTAAACTGTATAACCATTTTACCTAAATTTAAATGCTGTTTGACTGTTTTATGTTTTTATGTGATTGTGAGCCACTCCGAGCCCTCGGGGAGTGGCGGCCTACAAGTTCAAATAATAAATAGGTTGTCTCGGGAGGTGTCCCCCTTCATTGTGGGGTCCCTCAGGGGGCAATCCTCTCCCCTTTATTATTTAACATCTACGCCCGACCACTTGCTCGGTTGGTAAGCAGCTTCGGGCTGGAGTGTCATCAATATGCAGATGACACCCAGCTCGTTCTGGGGATGGAGGGCCACCCGACTACGTACCCGATAATTTCCATCGCTGCCTAGAAGCCGTTACTGGATGGCTGCGAGCCAGTAGGTTGAAGGTGAATCCGGCTAAGACGGAGATCCTGTGGCTGGGCCGTCCGGGTATGAGTGAGATCCGGCTTCCAACCCTGGACGGGGAGACACTTCGCCCGTCATCATCGGTCAGAAGCTTAGGAGTCACGCTTGACTCCCATCTGACGATGGAGAAACACATCTCCATTGTCAGCGGAACAGCGTTTCACCATCTCCGGCAGGCGAGGAAGCTGGCTCCCTACTTGTCCCGTCACGACCTAGCCATAGTGGTCCAAGCCACGGTCATCTCAAGACTGGACTACTGTAATGCTCTCTTCGTTGGCCTTCCTCTGGCAGTGATCCGGAACCTCAAGCTGGCGCAGAACTCCGCAGCTCGGCTGGTGGCAGGCCTTCCATCTCGCTGCCACATCACGCCGGTCCTGCGGGGAACTGCACTGGGTCCCAATAGAGCACCGGATCACCTTCAAAGTGCTGGTTCTAACCTTCAAGGCCTTGAATGGTCCGGGGCCGGTATATCTAAGGGACCGCCTCTCCCCATACAGTCCTTTGAGACCACTGAGATCTGAATCATCCAACCTCTTGATGGTACCAAGTCACACAGCCCTCCATTTGACCACAACGCGGAGGAGAGCCTTTAGCGTTATCGTCCCAGTGCTAAGGAATGCTCTCCCTCCTACCATTCGCACGTTGCCTGAACTGCTGGCCTTTCGAAAGGCCTGCAAAACCCTCCTGTTTACACAGGCATTTGGGCAGGAATAATACCAGGGTCTATAGCAGTGTTTCCCAACCAGTGTGCACACTAGTGTGCCGTGGGAAATTGAAACCTCCAGGAGGGGAGGGGGGAGAGTCTAGTGTGTTGAAGTATAAAAACCCTAAGCAACCTACCTCAATAAAGGCACTCCATGTGTGTTCATAGTTGGGCATATTGAATATTCATGCCAAGTGTGATCCAGATCCATCATTATTTGAGTTCACAGTGCTCCCTGAATGTAGGTGAACTACAACTTCCAAATTCAAGGTCAATTCCCAAGCAAACCCTTTCAGTACTTTCTGTTGGTAATGAGAGTTCAATATGCCAAGTTTGGTTCAATCCCATTGTTGCAAGAGTTCAGGATGCTCTTTGATTGTGTGTTAACTATAAATCCCAGAAACTGTAACTCCCAAATGTCAAGGTCTATTTTCCCCAAACTCCATCTGTGTTCACATTTGGGCATATTGAGTATTCATGCCAAGTTTGGTCCTGATCCAACATTGTTTTGAGTCCACAGTGCTCTCTGGATATAGGTGAACTACAACTCCAAAACTCGAGGTCAATGCCCACCAAACTCTTAGAGCATTTTCTCTTGGTTATGGGAGTTCTGTGTGGGAAGTTTGTGTCTTTCTGCCATTCCTGCCAGGATATCTATGTTGCGTTCATCGGATCAGGCCCAGGTTTTACACTGAGTGTATGAATACATTTAAGAACATATTAACTATATGTATTACTGTGTTAGAGTGTCATTTTGGTTGGTGGTGTGCCCCAGGATTTTGTAAATGTAAAAACTGTGCCACGGCTCAAAAAAGGTTGAAAAACACTGATCTAAGGAACCGCCTCTCCCCATACAGTCCTTTGAGACCACGGAGATCTGAATCATCGAACCTCTTGATGATACCGAGTCACACAGCCCTCAATTTGACCGCAACGTGGAGGAGAGCCTTTAGCGTTATCGCCCCAGTGCTATGGAACGCTCTCCCTCCTACCATTCGCACGTTGCCTGAACTGCTGGCCTTTCGAAAGGCCTGCAAAACCCTCCTGTTTGTACAGGCATTTGGGCAGGAATAATACCAGGGTCTATAGTATGGCTGGGGGCTTTGACCACATGCCATCGTCCGACCTAACTACGGATGCAACTCCGGTATCCTATCTGTTTTAATTTGTGACTATGCACTGTGTCTTTATCGTGTTTTAATGATTTGTAAATATGTTTTAATGGTTGCGAGTCGCCCCGAGACAGTCGGAAGGGGTGACCAAGAAATCCAAATAATAAATAAATATTATCAATATTACATGTATATTTTATTTATTTATTTATTTATTATTCACTTTTGTATTCCGCTCCTCCCAGCAGGCTCGGGGCGGATCACAGCAAAAATACATGGGCGGCATGTTGTGGCATCAACATGTGGCCCTACAACTGATAAAAGCATAAAAACATAAAACCACATTTAAAACAGGTTACATCGTCAAGACACAGATTAGGAGGACATATGTCAGAGTTCTTAGTCCGGTGTGCCTAATTAAAGGCCAGCCCGAAGAGGGCCGTCTTGCACGCCCTCCGGAACGGGCCCAGTTCCGAGATGGCTCGGGTGCTGTCCGGGAGGGCGTTCCAGAGCACTGGTGCCGCCACAGAAAAAGACCTTTGTCTGGTCGTTGACAGGTGGCAGGAGCAGACTGATGGAATTAGCAACAGATTTTGCTCATCTGAGCGCAGTGATCTCGGGGGTGAGTACGGGGTAAGGCGGTCCTGCAGGTACGCAGGCCCTAGGCCGTGTAAGGCCTTAAAGGTCAAAACCAACACCTTGAAGGCGATCCGGTACTCAATAGGAAGCCAATGCAGTTGCCGGAGAGTAGGTGTAATATGCTCTCTCGCCGGCACTCCTGCCAGCAAGCGAGCCGCGGCATTCTGCACTAGCTTGAGTTTCCGGATCGTCGACAAGGGAAGGCCAACGTAGAGGCCATTACAGTAGTCTAGTCTCGAGATGACCATCGCTTGGATTACCGTGGCCAGGTCGTCCCTGGACAGGTAGGGTGCCAGTTATATACAATATATCATATTATAACATACTATATTATTAGCATAATGGAAATACATCATGATAGATAGAATGAGATACAGAGAGAGAGAGAATGGATCTTAAGAGATGGAAGGGCCATGCAGTCCAAACCCGTTTGGCCCTTCCATCTCTTAAGATCCATTCCAGAGGAGAGGCTGGAAGGAGGGGCCCAGTTCCCAGAGAACTCTAAACCAGGCCTGGGCCCATTTGGGTCCCTCCAGGCGCTTTGGACTCCAACTCCCATCATTCCGCGGCTGAGGGGGGAAAGGGAAGGGCTTGAGGCTGCTGGGAATGATGGGAGCTGGAGTCCAAAGCGCCTGGAGGGACCCAAATGGGCCCAGGCCTGCTCTGAAGGCTTGCTCTGCATGGCTCGGCCCCTCCGCGGCCTTGCTGGTAGGCCTCACTCGCCCCGGATCCCTTCCCCTCAGGCCTCCCTCCAGGGAGAGAGAGAGGCCCCACTTACAGGCCTGGCTGGGCGCTTCCTCCTTTCCTTCCTTCCTTCCTTCCTGCCTGGCTCCTCGCCTTCCGCTTCCTTCCCGCCCCGCCTGACCGGGCAGAGAGGCCACTGGCGGGCTCCTCCTCACTTGAGAGCCCGGCCCACAGCTTCCGCTTCCGGTCCGCCGGGAGGGGGAGAGGTGAGGAGGAAGCCACGCCCACTCCCCTGCCGAGGCTCCTCCCACTGACGCTCTCCCCGAGGCGCATGCGCGGTGGCCACGCGCTCTTTTCCCCCTCCGCCATTGCTCTGCTCCTCCTCAGAGCGGGGAGGCGGCCTCGAGGGAAACACGAACCCCCCCGACAGAGAGCCACCCCTCCTTGGCTTCACATTCTTCCCCTTTCCTTTGGGGCTCTTTCACATTGTAGCTCTCTCACCAGGAGGCCGCAATTCAACCCTTTGTAGTGAGTGGTCAGGACGCCTCAGGCCTCGGACCAGGATTTTATTTATTTACTAGTAGCTTGGGGACCCGGCCCTGCCCGGGTTATTTGAGGAAGGCCTTGTGTGCCAAGGGTGGTCCTTATCAGTTGTTTATTTGGCTTGTAGTGGTCTCAGGAAGTGAGTGAAGGTACTTCAAGTCCCATAATCCATGGTCCATCCTCCAAATTGCACCAGGATGTGGTGTGGGTCATGGGGGCTTTGTGTGCCAAGTTTGGTCTTGATCAGTCAGTGGATGAGGGTTGCAGCGGTCTCGGGAAGTGATTGGAGGTACTTGAAGTCCCATCATCCATGGTCTGCCCTCCTCCAAACTGCACCAGGATGTAGAGTGGGTCGTGGGTACTCTGTGTGCCAAGTTTGGGCCTGGTCTGTGATTTGTAGGGGCTTCAATGTTCTGTGGGAAATGAATCGGGTGAAGGTACTGCAAATCCCATCATTTGTGGGCCATCCTGCCCTACACTGCACCAGGTTGTAAAGTGGGCCAGTGGGCATCTGTGTGCCAAGTGTGGTCCTGATCCTTCTATGGTGTGGGCCTCAGTGCTCTAAGCAAGTGAGTTAAAGTACTGCAAGTCTCGTCATCCATGGTCCATCCTCCCTCAAACTGCACCAGGATGTAGAGGGGGTCTTGAGGGTTCTGTGTGCCAAGTTTGGTCTTGTTCTCTCATTGTTTAGGGTCGCAAAGTGTTTTAGCCTGAAACTCCCACCGTGCCTGACTGCCTCAGGCCTTTTCCTTACCCCCTCTGCCACTTTAGAGCATCGGAATGTTTGTGTTGGCGACTGCCTCAGGCCTTTGCCTTATCCTCCTCTGCCACTTTAGAGCATCGGAATGTTTGTGTTGGCGACTGCCTCAGGCCTTTTCCTTTCCCCCTCTGCCACTTTAGAGCGTCGGAATGTTCGTGTTGGCGACTGCCTCAGGCCTTTGCCTTCTCCTCCCCTGCCAGTTTAGAGGGTCGGAATGTTCGTGTTGGCTGGCCAATAGAGGCGTTATGCAAATACTCCCTCACTGGCAACCAATCATGTCAGAATGTAGAGGCCGGGAGCCAATCAGAACGCTGGCACATATTCCTTCACAAACACTGACTTTTATTATATCTATAGATAGATAGATAGATAGATAGATAGATAGATAGATAGATAGATAGATCATGCTTATAGGCCGCCACTCCCCGTGGGCTTGGGGCGGTTTACAACAGTGACAATCTATATATATAAAGGAACAGTCGTCATGTGAAGACTACCTGAAACAGAGAAACCTTACAACGCAGAAACACAAAACTTGCCAACAGAAATAGGCCTCAAGCAAGCTACGTTTGTAGCAAAGAAACTTTCCCCAAAAAAACCTTAAAAGGCCCCCAAAACAAGGAGTTAAAAAAACTACATTTCCCAGCATCCTCCGGGGCTGCCAAAGACTCCCCCAGCCTCTACATTCTGACAACATGATTGGCTGCCAATAAGGGCGGATTTGCATAACTGCTGTACTGGCCAGCCAACATGAACATTCCGACCCATAACAAACTGTCAGAGGAGTGCCAGAGCCTCCTCCAACACTTTCAAATCAGAAGACCATGATGGAGATCAACACCATTCAAGGGGAGCTCTTCTTCCTTTCCCAAAAGATCTTCAGTGGCTTGGAATTCCACATTAATAAGAGGACCATCCAGCAACAATGGGGTTTGCCAAGGAGGGTGCTCCAGCCCCTCTATATGCTGGCTCCAAGGGATGGAGGTCATCACCAAGTACCTTCTGATGCCCAGCGCTGGAAGAGCTCCCTCAGATGGCCTGTCCATGAGGAAAGCCTCATCGGACATCAACCAATGGGTGCAAAAGCAGGACATCTTGAAAAAGAGAGGAGCAGAAAGTAAGCTAGACATGAAGATCTTGAGAAAGGTGGCTAAAAGGATACGGAAAGGATTTTTAACAGTCCCCCAACAGACACTGGACGCACCTGTGAAGATAGAGATCCCCTGACAGGACAAGCCCTCCCCAAGCTGATCCGTCCTGGCCATGGTACAAGTCAAACCTGAAGGACTGCAGGCAAAGAGCTGAGCCACAAACATAAAACACCCAATTCACTAACAACAATTTCAACCCTTACATACTCAGACTTTCTCGCATCTCCTAAATAGGGCACAGCAACACGTGCCGGGTACAGCTAGTATAGATACAATAAAAAACCTGATCATTACCTAATACTAACTACAAACACACAGTACTAACTACAACAATAGGGCTAGAACCAGTAGTTCAGGTGAGGCCCATCGATGTTTGGGGGGCCAAGAGGGAAGGCGAGATCCAAGGAGGCAGACCTCCAAACCTTGTGGGGTGACCCTGAGTCCCAAGGAGAGCTGGTCTTCCAGGAGGAGGGGCAAGTCACGAGACGGGTGGTTTAAGGAGTTCTCAACCCTAATAGGGGAGTCCTTCGCCTCCTTAGTTCACCTCTTTTGGGCTGTGATATTGCCGTTCGTCTCCCAATTCCCGAAGCCCACTCCCCAAACAGTTCTGGAATGGAATCGTCGATGGCGGGCCTCGCACCGCTGGGATCCGTATCCAGAGGAAGTCAGTGCCACCCAGGCCCGGATTACCCATAGGGCCAACCTAGGCCATGGCCTAGGGGCGCAAGCCGAGGGGGGCACCGATCACGGACCAAAAAATAAATGTTATAAAATAATTTTAAAAATCGCACAGCGATTGGCTCCTGCTGCCTGGTTCCCAAAAGGAGGCGGAGCCAAGGCCGGGCTCCGCGGAGGCAGTGCTCGTGCTAGCCGCGCCAGCCTCAGCCCATCCATCTATGCCGCTGCTTCTCAGCCAGTGCTTCTGCGCCGGAGGGGAGGGGGTGCCTGGCCTGTCCTGGCTCAGAGCGGCTTTCTTCGCAGGCTGCTGAGGGAAAAGGAGGTCGCGGGAAAGAAGGGCGGCGTGTGGCATGGAGGCCCGGAGGGGAGCCTGAGGCAGAGGAAGGTGTTGAGTCTCTGCAGCCGCTAGGCCATGAGCCGCACGTGGGGCCATTTCTGAAGCCTCTGCCCCGGACGAAGAGCATGCTCTGGACCCAGCCCGGCTTTCCCCGTCCCTTTGGGCCTCGGCTCTGTGGCACTCGCTCGCCCTCCTTTGCCTCCTTCACGACGGGTAACGAACTCGCTCCCCGCCACACAAAGGGGCCCATTCCCTTCTCTTCAGTGACAGCGTGCGCGCACCTTTCCCCTCAGCCCCATTGGCACAGGATGGGAAGGATGCAGCGGGGCGAGGTGGGGGGGGGCGAGAGAGAGAGGTGGGGGGTGCGGAAGAGGTTGGCGTAATTCCAAAGTGTGACCTAGGGCGCAAAAAGCTGTTAATCCAGGCCTGACATAAAGTGTATTAGATTCATAAGTAAGAGTTCATAAAGTCTTGGAAAGCGGAAGAAAGTCCTTAGCACATCTGTATGTAGCAAGGGAGAGTTCATGTCATCTCCCCGAAGGGAAAGGGGTCTTTGATTAATCTTGGTGGTGAAAAGAGTCCGTCAGTCCATCAAGGCTGGGGGAGATGTTTGTGCTAATTCATGAGCTGGAGCCATTGAATTTGGGGAAAGTCCCTGAAGAACAGGGGTGCCCACACTTTTTCATCATGCGAGCTACTACCGTGTTTCCCCGATAGTATGACACCCCCAATAGTAAGACGTATCGGGGGTTTCAGGGGGGTCGGCTAATATAAGCCGGAGCCCGAAAGTAAGCCGTACCCCGAAAGACGCGACGCCGCTTCGCCCCGCCTCTTGCTCCTTTCCCCCTCCCTTCCTTCGTTCACTCGAATGGACGAAGGAAGGGAGGGGGAAAGGAGAAGGAGCAAGAGGCGAAGCGGCGTCGCGTCAGAGGCCTGGCTGTGACGCGGCGCCGCTTCGCCCCGCCTCCTGCTCCTTCTCCTTTTTCCCTCCTTCGTCCACTCGAGTGAACGAAGGAAGGGAGGGGAAAGGAGAAGCAAGAGGCGGCGCTAAGGGCGCCGCATCACAGCCAGGCCTCTGACGCGACGCCGCTTCGCCCTGCCTCCTGCTCCTCCTTGCCCCTCCTTCGTCCACTCGAGTGAGCGAGAAGGGAGGGAGGGGAAAGAAGAAGCAGGAGGCGGCGCTAAGGGCGCCGCATCACAGCCAGGCCTCTGACGCGACGCCGCGACGCCCCGCCTCTTGCTCCTTCTCCTTTCCCCCTCCCTTCGTTCACCCTTAGCCCAAAGATCGCCTGGAAGAGGGCCGAAGATCACCTAGGTGCTCCTGATCACCGTAATGAGCACCCCTGCTTTATGGCATTACTTCGCGAATGAAGATTCTTAGGAACGACTCACCCCACGCTTTCTACAAGCGCGTTGATGACCAAGAAGGCCAATCTGAGATAGTCAAGTCTGGTTGCAGAAAGCACAGCAGAAAGTCTCCTTGGGTGATGTTGTTTCCAAGTTGCGGTTCTTTCTGCGTTGTCATTTCTCTTCGAGACCCGTTGGGCGTGTCTTCTCGAAAGAGGCCGCAGCATTGTGGATAGTGCGTCTCCATGCCTCCCGATGTGAGGCCAGGGTGGACCATTGTTGGTGATCAATCCGGCCGAGCCTGAGATGTTGTTTCAGGGAGTCCTTATATCTCTTTTTGGGGGCGCCTCTCTTGCGCTGACCCGTGGCGAGTTCACCGTAGAGTAGTATCTTAGGGAGACGGTGGTCCTCCATCCTAGAGACGTGCCCTGCCCAGCGCAGCTGTGTTCTCAATAGCATGGCCTCAATGCTGGTGGTCCCTGCTTGTTCAAGGACAGCGACATTAGTCACATAGTTGGTCCAGTGTATATTTAGGATTGTGCGAAGACAGCGCTGATGAAAGTGTTTGAGGTGTCGTAGGTGTTGGCGATAGGTGACCCCTGTTTCAGACCCATAGAGGAGAACAGACAGTACAATAGCTCTGTACACACTGATTTTGGTGCTTTGCCTCAGGTTCTTGTTGCTCCAGACTCTTTTCTGAAGCCTTCCGAATGCACTCTATGCATTTCCTAATCTGTGATCTATCTCTTTGTCAATCTTGGCATCTGAAGAGATGATGCTTCCCAGGAAGGTGAACTGCTGAACGGACTTAAGCACAGATGTGCCTATGCTGACATGGGGATGATGCTGTTCTTCCTGTGGTGCGGGCTGGTAGAGGACTTCCGTTTTCTTCAGGCTGACTTCCAGCCCAAACAGCTCTGCAGCCGTTGCAAAGCAGGATGTTAGCCGTTGCAAGGCTACTTCTGAATGGGCGAAAAGGGTGGCATCATATGCAAAATGCAGCTCACGAACTAGATAGTTTAGAGTCTTAGTGCGAGCCCTCAGGCGGCTTCAGTTGAACACGCCGCTATCAGTGCGATAGCGTATATATATATGCCGTCTTCTTCTTCGAGGTCTGCCGTAGCCCTTTGGAGCATCATGCTGAAGAAGATTGTAAATAGGGTTGATGCAAGAACCTCGAGTAGGTTTTGATCCATGGACCGTAGTATCTGGGGAACATGCAGGGAAAGGCAGTCCTTCAGATACACTGGCCCCAGACCATGCAGGGCCTTAAAGGTTAGCACCAGCACTTTGAAGGCAATTCGGTGCTCGATGGGGAGCCAGTGCAATTGCTGTAGGACTGGTGTGATGTGGCACGATAGTATCACTCCAGCCAGCAGTCGAGCCACAGCGTTTTGCACCAGCTTAAGTTTCTGGATTACCGACAAAGGAAGGCCAATGTAAAGGGCGTTACAGTAGACCAGTCTCAAGATGACAGTGGCCTGTATTACCGTGGCCAGGTCGTCACCGGAAAGGTAGGGTGTCAGCCGCCTTGCCTGGCGCAGATGGAAAAACGCTGCTCTGCTCACGTTGGAGACCTGAGCCTCCATCGTCAGCAGAGGGTCCTGTTGGACCCCCAGGCTTTTAACCAAAGGCGACGGGCTACCCACCTCACCATCCATTATTGGCAGCCGAAGCTCCCCCACAGGAACCTCTGTCTTCGACGTGTTCACCTTCAACCTGCTGGCCCGTAGCCACCCAGTCACGGTTTCAAGGCACTGATGGAAATATTCGGGTACAGAGTCCGGCCGGCCTTCCATCCTCAGCACAAGCTGGGTATCATCAGTGTACTGATGACACTCCAGACCAAAGCTATGCAGCAGTTGGGCCAGTGGACACATGTAGATGTTAAATAATAGAGGAGAGAGGATAGCCCCTTGGGGGACCTCACAATTAAGGGGGACCCTTTCCGAGACCATCCCTCCACGCGTTGTCCCCGATCTTGGAGAGAGGAGGGCGGACCCCTCACTCCCGTCATGGCTAAACGGTGGATCATTAGCGAATGCTCGACTGTGTCAAATGCTGCTGTGAGGTCCAATAACACGAGCAACGCTAACCCACCTTGGTCCAACTGGTGCGCAGCTGGTCTGTGATGGAGACCAGTACAGTCTTTGTCCTGTGCCCAATATGGAAGCCGGACTGGAAGGGATCTAATCCTGCTTTATCGTCCAAGAATTGCTGCAGCTGTCCCGCTGCTGCCCTCTCAATTACCTTGCCCAGAAAGGGTAAGTTCGAAACTGGGCGGTAATTCAGGCCTGGATTACCCATAAGGCCATCCGAGGCCCTGGCCTCGGGTGGCAGATTTTGGGGGGCGGCATTTCCGGGCCTGAAGGAAGGGGTGAGGGGAAGTCCCGCCGCCCCTAGGGCGATTAACGCGGCTTCCCCCGCCGCCGCCCCGCTCGCGCGGGTGGGCGCCACTCCCCCTAGGGCGACTCACGCGGCTTCCGCCGCCGCCGCCCCGCTCGCCCGTGCCCCAAACATGAGCGGGGCGGCGGCAGCGAAGAAAACCGCGTGAGTCGCCCTAGGGGCCGGACTTCCAGCGGCGCAAGAGAAATGTAGAGAGCAGAACAAAGGACTCTAGGTAACATTTGTCGACTTCACCAAAGCCTTCGACACTGTGAGCAGAAAAGATCTGTGGCAGATCCTGGAACAATTAGGATGTCCCCCCAAATTCCTCAAAATGATTATTCTGAACAACCACTTAAAAAACGCAAAAAAAAAACCCTGGGGGACTACAGTTCCCAGCATCTCCCGCGGTAAAAACCCTTCCTAACACCCTCCCCCGGCACAGAGCAGAAAAAGCAAAAACATTCATACCTGCTCCAAAGCGTCCCTTGCGCCCAATAGCCAGAAGCAAGACATGACTCCCTAAGTGCAAGCGCACGGCCCCACCAATCTGGAGCCACGCTCATATCGCACAGGACACACGCGCCGCTTGGCCGTTAAAAACAGCTCACGGCCTCCTCTGACCCCCCTCCCCTGCGTTACTGCGGGAGGGAAAGAAGGAAGGAAGGAAGGAAAGAGGTACCCAAGAAAGGAAGAAGAGAAAGTAGAAAGGAAAGAAAAACAAAAGGGAGGAAAGAGGTAAAGAAGGAAGGAAGGCGAACAGACAGGAAGGAAGGAGAAAAGAAAGTAGGGAGGGGAAAAGGGAAGGAATGAAAGAGGAAAAGGGGAGAGGATGGAAAGAGCAGGAGGGAGGGGAAGGAGGAAGGAGGGAAGGAAGGAAAGAGGTACCACAGGAAGGAAGAAGAGAAAGTAGGCAGGAAAGAAAAAGGTAAGAAAAGGCAAAGGAGGTTGAAGCTGGTGAGGGCAGGACAAAAAGGAAGGAAAGAAAGGGAGGAAGGGAACAGAGGGAGGGAAAGAAAGGGAGGGAGGACAGAGAAGGAACGAATGGGAGGAAGGAGGGAAAGGAAAACTGGAAGGGAGGGAGGAAAGAGAAAAGAGCTGAAGGATGAAAGAGAGAGGGAGGAGAGCAATAACGAAAGGCAGGAAGGGATGTTGTTGTTGTTCTTTGCCACAGCAACATGTGGCCGGGTACAGCTAGTGAAATGATAAAACTCGATGACATAGCAGTGAAAAAAGGTATATTTGTGAGGGAAGAAACACTACGATTCCTTTTTAAAGTACTCCCTTTTGAAGGGTTGCTATCTACCAAGCCTGAACTGTTAATATTTGTAATGTTTTATTATTTTTTGGAAAAAGGCACATTCAGAATCCCCTCAACAAAGGCAGTAAGAAGCCAGACTGTGCCGCCGTACCCGGACTATGGATACCTTGTGAGAAGGCAAGGACATGGTTTCTCTATCCTGGGAAATCGCTTCTTGCCTCCCTTTAAAGGCTTGGGGCTCCAAGGACCAAACTGGACACTTTAGTCAACTCAAACACTTTATTGTCCATAACATGAGTTAACTTCACTCAGGCACATTGCTTAGTTTCCCCCCAAAATAATAACTGCTTTACTTTAAAGTTCCCATGCAGTATTGGTCCAAGAAGCTGTAACTGCAAAGCTCTCGGAGTCCTTTTCCAATGGTTTTGAGGTAGGAACACTCTCAGCCCCAATCAGATGGCCAAACTTGAAGTCACAAAGTCTTCCTCTCTATGGCAAAAGACTGGTTTGGAGGCGCTTGGAACTCCTCAGAAGTTACTCAGCCTTCTGATATGCTGAGCCTTCTGCTTGAATTCTAGACTGGTATTGAAAGATGGCCTGAACAAGGGCCTGGTCTGGCAAACCTAAACACGTCCTCTCAGGAGAGGTCCTGGGAGCCTATTGAATATAAAATGGCTTTGTCCCCAGATCTCTGGGAAAAGGGGCGGAACAAACTCAACTGGGCTCTGCAAACGATGATTGGCAGGTGCTAAAAACAAATCAATGCAACCAAACCTCATGCAAACTGTGTAGGCTGCAAAACACAATTTAACAATGCCAACCTTTAGAACCCAAGGTTTTTCATGCAGGTGGCTTTCACCGCGCCGTCACACAGACCTTGAAACTGCCAGGCCATTAAATTCTGATAATGTAATACAATATAATGCTAATATTGCAAATAAGAAAATAAGGAGCACTGGTAAGTTCCTGGGTAAATTTGTTGTTTAGCTTCTAGTATCAGCTGCTAGTAGGTATTTTTAGCAGCAGCCAAAAGAGGTTCTTTTTCCCTTCCAAATTGCCTTAAGCACATTCCTTGAAAGGGTGGGGCTTGCAACAGCAGCCCTCCTGCCAGGTGGGAGGAGTTAGCCTATTTCCTGTTTTTAAGCAATTAGCCTAGCTCCTGTTTTTTAAATCAGTCAGCCAACTGTCTCTGTGAGGAGCAGTTTAAAGCAGACTACTTGCAAATAAGAAAATAAGGAGCACTAGTAAGTTCGTGGGTAAATTTGTTGTTTAGCTTCTAGTATCAGCTGCTAGTAGGTATTTTTAGCAGCCCGCGCGCCGATAGGCGCGCGATACAACATAAACCTGTAACAAGTTTAAAAAAAAAATATCCAAAGACTTGTCAAAAAGTTAATCAAGACCATAACAAACAGTAAATCTACAAAAAGAAAAACAAAGTCAAATTATCTAGAATAAAGGAGTCAAATTATAAAAGGAAAGAAAGTCAAATTATCTAGAATAAAGGAGTCAAATTATAAAAACATATTAACAAGAAATGGAGGTAGTCAGCCAGCAGTGGAGGGGGCTTACCAGTGTTTTGCATTGAGTGTCACATGTGTGACTATCTGCCTGCTGGGCAGAAGTCCTGGGTGTGCATTCGCTGCAGTGAGCTCCTGGCTCTCAGGGAACGTGTTCTTTCCCTTGAAGCCAAGGTAGCAGACCTGGAGAAGCACAGAGAGGAAGTGAGGCAGGAGGAAGAGATCTCCAGGGATGAAATAGGAGCATCCCACTCTGTTCTGAGCAGCCCTCCAGCTGCTTTGGAAAATGGGGGTCTTGGCAGGGAGGACATCAGTCTGAGGAAGAGGGACCGGCTCCCTTAGTTGGGACCCTTCCTCGGAGGATGTGCCCATATCCTCTTGCACCGCGGATACTTCTCAACGGGTGGTAGGAGGGGGCTTCTTGTAGTGGGCGATTCGATTGTCAGGAACATAGAAAGCTGGGTTTGTGATGAATGTGATGACCGCATGGTAAATTGCCTGCCGGGTGCAAAGGTTGCGGACATCACGAGGCATCTAGATAGGCTGGTAGAGAGTGCCGGGGTGGAGCCAGCTGTCGTGGTACACGTCGGGACCAATGACATAGGGAAGGCCAAACGGATGGTCCTGGAAGCCAAATTTAGGTTGCTAGGTAGAAGATTAAGGTCCAGGACCTCAAAGGTAGCATTCTCGAAATTCTACCGGTTCCACGCGCAGGGACAGCCAGACAAGCAGAGCTCAGGAGCTTCAATGCGTGGATGAGGCAGTGGTGTCGAGAGGAAGGGTTTAGATTTGTTAGGAACTGGGGACATTTTCGGGAAAGCCAAACCTTTACAAAAGGGACGGGTTACACTTCAACGAAAATTGAACCAGACTGCTGGCAATTAATATTAAAAAGGCTTCAGAGCAGCTTTTAAACTGATTCCTAGGGGAAAGTCGACAGGAGCTGGGCAGCTTCCGGTTCGAGAGGGTGAAACGCCAAGTATGGAGGATGAAATTTACGCACAAATGGCTGAGTCAACAGAAAAGATAGAAAGTAGTCAAGAGGTAGGACATGGTAGGCCTTCTACAAATTCTCATAAACAGCCAAAGTTGAAAGGGCATCAGAGCAATAAATATAAATGTCTGTACGCAAACGCTAGAAGCCTTCGAACAAAAATATGGAAGTTGGAATGTTTGGCAAAAAAAAAAATATTGATAGTATTGGCATAACAGAAACCTGGTGGACAGAGGAAAACAATTGGGACACAAAAATTCCAAGTTATAAACTGTACAGGAAAGAGGAGAGGGAAAAACGGTGGCGGTGTGGCTTTGTACATAAATGAAAGCTAGAATCTCATGAATTAGAAATTCAAGAAAATTCAAACTCACTTACAGAAACATTGTGGGTAAAAGTCCCAGGACAAAAAACTAATCTAGCATTAGGGATCTGCTATCGCCCTCCCAACCAAACTCCAGAGGCAGACTGCTATCTGGAAAATGAAATTAAACAGGCCTCAAAAGCAATAAATTAGTCATAATGGAGGACTTCAACTATCCCCGAATAGATTGGCTAAATTCTTGTTCTACGCATGAAAGAGAGACAAGGTTCCTCGACATGCTAGCTGATTATTCCCTTGAGCAGATGGTCATGGAACCAACCAGGGGAAAGGGGATCCTGGACTTGGTGCTAACTAATGAACAAGATCTCGTTCAAGATGTCCTTGTAACAGAGCCCATAGCTACCAGTGACCACAACACAATAACCTTCAACTTAAGTTTGGATAGCAAACTGTCAGTGAAAACTAACACAGAGACCTTAAATTTTCACAAAGGGAATTTCACCAAAATGAGAAAAATAGTAAAGAACAAACTAAAAGGAACAGTAAAAAAATCAAATCCCTCCAAAATGCTTGGAAACTGTTAAAAATACTTTAAAACAAGCCGAACTAAAATGCATTCCTAAAATAAGAAAGAGGCGGGGGAAAGTCCAAGAGGACATCGGTATGGCTTACAAATGAAGTAAAAGATGTGATTGGAAAGAAGAAAAACTCATTTAAGAAATGGAAGGCTCTTCCTACTGAGGAGAACAGAAAGGAACACAAGCTCTGGCAAACTAAATGCAAAGCAACCGTCAGGAAAGCCAAGAGAGATTTTGAGGCACATATAGCTAAGAACATTAAAAAAATAGCAAAAGCTTCTTTAAGTACATCAGAAGTAGAAACCCAACTAGAAAAGCAGTTGGGTCACTTGACGAAAATGGTAAGAAAGGGACAATAAGTGAAGACAAGGAGATTGCTGAGCGGCTAAATGACTTCTTTGCCTCCGTTTTCACACAGTTTTTTCAGGGAGGGAATTAAATAAATGAATTAAATCAGATAGAGATAAACAAGGAAGATGTTCTCACATGCCTTACTAAACTAAATGTCAACAAATCACCAGGGCCAGATGGCATCCACCCCAGAGTTCTTAAGGAACTCAAGTGTGAAATTGCTGAAATTCTAGCCAAAATATATAACCTTTGTCTAAGATCAGGCACTGTACCCGAGGACTGGAGGGAGGCAAATGTAACTCCGATCTTCAAGAAAGGATCCAGGGGTGATCCAGGAAATTATAGGCCAGTTAGTCTAACCTCAGTTCCAGGCAAAGTGATGGAAACCATTATTAAAGAAAAAATTACTAAGCACATAGAAGAACAGGCATTGCTGAAGGAAAATCAACATGGTTTCTGCAAAGGCAAATCATGTCTTACTAACTTGATAGAATTCTTTGAGGGTGTAAATAAACACATAGATAAAGGGGACCCAGTCGATATTGTTTACCTTGACTTTCAAAAGGCTTTTGACAAAGTCCCTCACCAAAGGCTCCTAAATAAGCTCTTCAGCCATGGAATCAGAGGACAGGTCTTGTCCTGGATTGGAACCTGGCTAAACTGTAGGAAACAAAGGGTGGTAATAAATGGACACTTCTCTGGATGGAAAGAGGTGAGAAGTGGCGTACCCCAAGGTTCAGTTTTAGGACCGTTACTTTTTAATTTATTCATAAATGATCTGGATGTAGAAGTAAATTGTGAGGTAGCAAAGTTTGCAGACGACACTAAACTGTTCAGGGTAGTTAAAAATGAAACTGACTGTAAAGAGCTCCAGAAAGATCTCTCGAAATTGAGTGAATGGGCAACACAGTGGCAAATGCATTTTAACCTAAACAAGTGTAAAGTCATGCACATCGGGGCAAAGAACCCCAAATACACTTATAAACTGATGGGGTCAAAGCTTTCTGAGACAAACCAGGAAAGGGATCTTGGGGTTTTGGTGGACAGCTCAATGAAGATGTCAACCCAGTGCGCTGCAGCAGTGAAAAAGCAAATTCTATGCTTGGCATGATCAGGAAGGGAATCGAAAATACGTCGGCAAATGTTGTATTGCCTCTCTACAAATCTATGGTGAGGCCACATCTGGAGTACTGTGTACAATTCTGGTCACCGCACCTCAAGAAGGATATAACGGAACTGGAAAAGGTACAAAGAAGGGCAACAAAAATGATCCGAGGGATGGAGCAGCTCCCTTATGAAATCAGGTTGCAACGCCTTGGTCTTTTCAGCCTTGAAAGACGGCGTTTAAGAGGTGACTTGATCGAAGTGTATAAAATCATGCACGGGATAGAAAAGGTGAATAAAGAAAAATTATTTTCTCTGTCACCCAACACTAGGACTAGGGGGCACTCCCTAAAGCTCCAAGGTAGGAAAGTTAGGACTAATAAAGGGAAATATTTCTTCACCCAGAGGGTCATTGGGTTATGGAACTCACTTCCAGAGGAGGTTGTGACAGCTGTTAGCCTGGACAGCTTCAAGGCAGGATTAGACAGATTCATGGATACCAAGTGTATCGGTAGTTACTGAAATGGACATCCAAGTGCCACCTCTGTGTTGATGGAGGCAGGCAGGATTTCCCCGGTACTGGTTGTGGGGGTCGGGAGCAGGTGAGGGTTTTGCCCTCCTTTCTGCTAGAGATCCTGTGTACAACTAGTGGGCCACTGTGTGACACAGAATGCTGGACTAGATGGGCTGAGGCCCGATTCAGCATGGCTCTTCTTATGTAATATTAATATTATATATATAACATCTCAGGCTCGGCCAGATTGATCACCAACACCCTGGCCTCACATCGGGAGGCATGGAGACATACTATCCACAATGCTGCGGCCTCTTTTGAGAAGACACGCCGAACGGGTCTCAAAGAGAAACGACAAAGCAGAAAGTACCGCAACTTGGAAACAACATCACCCAAGGAGACTTTCTGTTGTGCTTTCTGCAACCAGACTTGCTTATCTCAGATTGGCCTTTTTAGTCATCAACGTGCTTGTAAAAAGCGTGGGATGAGTCCTTCCTGAATCTTCGTCCGCGAAGTAATGCCGATATATATATAGAAATATTACTAATAATATTACAATATTTATTTATTTATTTATTTCATATAATTGCACCCCACCCTCCTCACCCCCGAGGGGGGACTCAGGGCGGCCTCACAGCAAACACCATTCAGTGCCATCATAATGATAAGAACAATAAACAAATTCATTAAAACAAAATTTTAAATAAACAGTTCTTAAAACACGCCAATTAAAATCTGGGTCCGAGTCAATTCATTGTCACTTTGAAATTGCTTATTATTATCATACAAGCCACTACTCAACGGTAACAAGAGCGTGGACCACTGTGGGCAAGTCAGACTTCCCAAGGTACGGGTATAGTACAATATATATACAGTATTTATAGTACAGTATAGTAATATATAATATAATATTGATATTGTGCTATGCTAATAATATCGGACTTATCATCTGTCATCTACCAGACAAAGAGCCTTTTCTGTGATGGCTCCGATGCTTTGGAATGCTCTGCCTGATGAAGTTCGAGCAATTAGAGAGTTGTCCTCCTTCCGGAGGGCGTGTAAAACAGCTCTCTTTCGGCAATCTGAGTGGTCCTCTGTAACACCTTAATTCTTAGAATTTTAAAATCGAATTTTTAGTATTTTAGATTGCAGATACTTTGTTTGATGTTCATGTTTATTTCTATATGTTGTTTTTTGATTGTGTAAACCGCCCCGAGCCTGCGGGGAGGAGCGGTATAGAAATTGAAATAATAAATAAATAAATGTATCTTGTAAGCCATTCTGAGTCCCCTTCAGAGTCCCCTTCTTTGGGGAAAATTCACCTTGATTTGGGGGAGTTGTAGTTCACCTACATCCAGAGAGTGTTGTGAACCCAAACACTGACTGACTGACTGACTGACTTTATTATTTCTGAGTCGCCCTCCACGTTAGTGCTCCGGGCGACTTACACACAACAAATTCCACAATTAAAATAGAGTATTTAAACTAGATTAAAATATTCAGTGGTTAAATGCAGGGGCCAGGCTCGGTATTTGAGTTCCTGGTTCTGCATTAACCATGGGCGTTCCTAAATAGCCAGGTCTTCAGAGCGGTCAGGAACTGGGGCAGGGAACTGGGGCAGGTCGAGCCACAACGGAGAACGATCTCCGTCTCATGGTCTCCAGGTGGGCCTCTTTCAAGCCTGGTACGTGAAGAAGGTTCTTGTTTGCTGGCCGCGGGGTCCTTGAGTAAGCAGGCATCAGCAAGCGGTCTTTTAGGTATGCTGGGCCCCGGCCCCGTAGGGCTTTGAAAGCCAAGGTCAAGGTCTTGTGTAAGGCTCTATACTCAACGGGCAGCCAGTGCAGGCGCTGCAGAGATGGTGTAATGTGGCATCTCATCGATGTTCCTGTGAGAAGCCTGGCGGCCGCGTTCTGCACAATCTGGAGCCTGCGGGTTAGTGACCGGGTAGACCTACATACAAGCGTTACAGTAATCCAGCCTTGATGTAACCGTGGCATGGATTACTGTAGCTAGCGCTCCGTCGGGGATAGGGCGCCAATTGTCTCGCTTGGCGCAGGTGGAAGAAGGTCCTTTTGCTCGTGGAGGCAACCTGGGCCTCCATCGACAATTTGGAGTCCAGGATAACACCAAGGCTTTTTACTGAGGGGGACGGAATCAGCGGTTCCCCTTCAAAGGGGGGCAGCGAGAAAGGTGGTTCTGGGCGCCCCGGCCATAAGATCTCCGTCTTTGATGGATTTATTTTAAGTTTGTGGGCGCGGGGCCATTTTGTCACTGCTTCTAGGCCTCGAGTGAAGTTTTTGGGCACCGAAGTTGCGCCAGGCTCCAGTTTCAGTAGGAGCTGGGTGTCATCGACATATTGGTAGCACCCTAGGCCGAAGCTCCGGGCTATACCAGCCAACGGCCGAACATAGATGTTAAACAACGTTGGTGATAATATGGCGCCTTGGGGCACTCCGCACTCGAGGAGAGATTTCCTAGATGTTTGGCCTAGCCATTCAACTCGTTGACTACGTCCGCGCAGGAAGGAGCTAAGCCAAGCTAAAGCTGTTCCTTGTATCCCTATGGCGCCAAGTTGTCGTATCATCAGATCATGGTCCACCGTGTCGAATGCGGCGGTAAGGTCCAGCAATACCAGAACTACTGAGCCTCCCTTGTCTAGTTGGCAGCGGATATCGTCCGAGATGGCCACCAGGACGGTCTCGGTCCCGCGCCGGGGCGGAACCCTGATTGAAAGGGGTCCAAGCCCTCTGATGTCTCAAGGAGTTTTGTAGCTGGGTTGCTGCCGCGCGGTCGATCAGCTTACTGAGAACCGGGAGGTTTGAGACGGGACGGTAGTTCGCTGGCATCGCTGGGTCCAGATTGGCTTTTTTTCAAGAGTGGGCGGACCGAGGCTTCTTTCAAGGCATCCGGGAAAATTCCCTGCTCCAGGGAGTGATTTATTATCTGCATCAGGGGAATCGAGCCCCTCTGCGCAGTCCTTAACTAGATGGGATGGGCAAGGGTCCGTGGAGCAGGTAGTCGCCTGTGCTGTGGAGATGATTTTATTAACTGCCTCCAGGTCCAGGGCTTTGAAGTGGTCAAATATCTGGTTAGTTGGTGTATGTAGTTCTTCTACCCCCTCTCACTCGTATCTTCAGGCACGGATAGCAGGTCTAGCCGAAGAGCGGTGATTTTCTCTATGAAGAATTCCTGGAATTCCTCTGCTGAGATGGCTGGAGTGTCCCTGGTTTTTGGCTGCGGATTGGTGGTGACCAAATCTCGGACAATCCTGAAAATCTGCGCTGGGCGCGATCTCGCAGCTGTTATTAGGGAGGTGTTGTGAATTTTTTTTGCCTCTTTTGTGGCCCGCTCGTATGTCTTGCGCATGTTTCTGAAGGCTGTTCTTGATGTCTGGGTAGGTTTCCGCCGCCAGGCACTCTCCAGTTGTTTCCGTTTGCACTTCAGTGACCTCAGTTCTTCGGTGAACCACGGAGAGCGGAAACTGCGTGGTCGGAAGAGGCGTTTAGGAGCTATTTGGTCGATAGCCTTAGACAGGGCTACATTCCACCTTTCTACTTGGTCGTTAAGGGTACCTCCGGTGGACCTGGACCAAACTTGGCACACACACCTAATATGCCAAAATTTGATTAATGGAGGGGTTTGGGGGGAATAGACCTTCCTTTCAACCAGGGAAACTGCGATCTCAACCAATGATGGACCTGGACCAAACTTGGCACACAAAACCCCAATGACTAACTCAACCTACGGGTGGGGTCTGAGGGGACTGTTTCACCATCGTGGGAGTTGTAGTTTACCCTACAGCCAGAGAACACATGGAACCCTACCAATGATGCATTTGGAGCAAACTTGCCCAACATAACAAACTTTAAGTACTGATGAAATTTCTTTGGGGGGCGGGGATTCATGTCAGGAGCGACTTGAGAAGCTGCAAGTCACTTCTGGTGTGAGAGAATTGGCCGTCTGCAAGAATGTTGCCCAGAGGATGCCAGGATGATTGATGTTTTACCATTCTGTGGGAGGCTTCTCTCATGTCCTTGCATGATAAGCTAGAGCTCGACAGGTGGGAGCTTACACTGCTCTCCGGATTCAAAGTGCCAACCTGTCGGTCGACCAGTCCTACCAACACAAGGGTTTAACCCATTGCACCATTGGGGGTACCTACTTGGAGTTAACCTGATACAATGTGGGTTGTAGTTCACCCACAACCTTATGCATTTTGTACAATTAAAAAACAGTGCAAGCTAGTTTGGAATAATCATAACCTCTGGAAAGGCGTGACCTTTTTAGAGATCATAACCTTTTGTAAAGTATGATCTTCCTGAGAAGAGTTAAAAACAAATGTCACTCTTGAGTTATGGAACAGTAAGCATCAGTGTTGATTCCGAAAAATCCTATAGATGTCTTCAAAAGAAGACAGACGGACAAACATCAGCATTCTGGATGATCATCACCACCAGCATTGAAGCGATGATCCTCCGCCTTCCACTTTGCTGGACCACGTTGCCCAAAGATCACACGGTTACTTTATTATCAGCTCAAGAATGGAAAACGGAATGTCGGTGGACAGGAAAAGAGATTTAAATATGGGCTTAAAGCTAACCTGAGTCCCTCTGCGGAGGTCGAAATAAGATGGGATATAAAAGCCCGAAATAAATAAACGATGACTACAACCATGGAGACCAAGATTTGATTCCCTTTTTGACCTGTACTAGTACTATTGTACAAAGAGGTGTTGGTCTCTTGTATTCTTGTGCATTTGTATAAAATCGCTATCCATTTTGGTTTGTTTCATTGCTACGGCCTCGTTTTCGTTTTTGAGCACCTTCCCAGGCTCTCTTTCCCTTCAGTTTTAGGACTAAAGGGGTGAAAATAATCACACATGGAGGGCACATCGACCACTCTTATTCCACCAAGGTTTCTAACATTTGGGTTATCCACTGATTTTTAGGGATTTTTTTTCTATAAAGAAAATCTTATTAAAAACATTACAACTTTCCCTTCCTCTCAATGTGCAGAGGAGCCCTGAGGTTAAAGTCAGGGCTTAAGATCCCACTGATTCTGAGAGGTTTTCCTCTGACTATGTGGAAACCCGAGCTTAAAGGCAGGGCTTAAGATCCCACTGATTCTGAGAGGTTTTCCGCTGGTTTATCGTAGGAGAACCGAGCTTAAAGCAGGGCTTAAGATCCCACTGATTCTGAGAGGTTTTCCGCTGGCTTTTCGTAGGAGAACCGAGCTTAAAGCAGGGCTTAAGATCCCACTGATTCTGAGAGGTTTTCCGCTGGTTTATCGTAGGAGAACCGAACTTAAAGCAGGGCTTAAGATCCCACTGATTCTGAGAGGTTTTCCGCTGGCTTATCGTAGGAGAACCGAGCTTGAAGCAGGGCTTAAGATCCCACTGATTCTGAGAGGTTTTCCGCTGGCTTATCGTAGGAGAACCGAGCTTAAAGCAGGGCTTAAGATCACACTGATTCTGAGAGGTTTTCCGCTGGCTTATCGTAGGAGAACCGAGCTTAAAGCAGGGCTTAAGATCC